>JASTWQ010000036.1:0-1228091 GCA_035220615.1 Leptothorax acervorum | reverse complement strand
TTTCTTCGTTCCTCGTTCGTTCTACGCGTTAAGGACAGAGGCACACACACACACACACACACACATACATGCACCCAATTTCTTTCTTTCTCTCTCTCTCTCTCTCTCTTTCTCTCCAGCATATACAAGACTGTCGAGGACTTTCTCTCTTTCTCTCTCGCGACTGTCCGCAGGATAAACGCGAGCGCGCGCGGACGGACTGTGGCATCATTGAGCGTTCCAGGTACGAGGTGACGGTCTTTTTCTCGTCTAACCGGACGTTCCAAGCTACGGAGGATTCCGTCGTTCGTGGCTGACAGGGGAGACCGGGGTTACCTAATTTCCGCGTGCGATATTGGGCATCTAATTTACGTGGGTTCTCTTATATCGCGGGGCAGAATGCGGCGTCTTGGAAGCTAAGAGGATTCCTGATAAAAGGACCGTTTTTTTGTGTCAACTCGGACGGTTGATCGCTTCTGACGATATACAATATGCGCTTTTATGGAAGATGTAGAAGAATTCCAAGGCAACAATCTTCACTGTCGGAGACAAAACTCGATTGAACATGTCAGAATGATGGATCGATAGCTTTCGCCTGTAGGAACAAATTAATAGGACTTGGCTTTATATATGCGTACAGGTACATACACGTATTGAGAGACGAGGATTGTTTCAACGTCATTAGCTCGGCTTCGATCGAAAATGTAGATTGTTGCCTTTATTTGCCTGTACAGTCGAGGACACGACCGTCGAGTTTGTTAGATGGAAGAACGTACCGCCAAGCGAGAGCTTCACGTCGGGGGAAAAAAACAGATAAGAATAAGAAAGAAGAAAAATATGTGGAGGAAAGAGAAAAATAGAAAAGAGAAAAGAGGTAGAACGCCATATCGGCGTGGAAAAGAGATAGGAAGAAAAATAGCGAGAAAAATAGCACGTCTACGAAAATGACGAGAGAGAGAAGGGTGAAAAAGAGACGATAAGATGAAACGAATGCAAACCTAAATACGTTAAAAGCGAACGCTTAAATTTGTCTTTTTTTTTTTTTTTTAAATCAATGAGAATCTCGAGAAGATCGACTTTGACTTTTTCGGTTATATGTCGAATACGATCTTACTCGAGAAATCTCGCTCGAAGACCTTCAGGCAAGTCGTCTTGATTACTTTCGGAAGCATGAGCGATGTGATTGATTGAATTACTTGGGATTAGGAAAGGGCTGCGATGCCGTTAGATTGCATTATGTGCGTTAACACGCCCCCGAGGCGTCGCAGGGATTAAAAAGGGACTACTAAAGGCAGCGCTTCTCTACTTTCTCGCAATCAGTTATAAGTATCGCATCGTTCCTCGCTCAAGTAGGAAACTAAGGCTGAGTTGCACCGACGGTTCAAGTCAGCTAATCTTTTGCTCAAGTTTTATCCAATACAAGGTGTTAAATGAACGAAGAATCTCTACTGATTTTTGTCTATCCAGTTATTTCAGGTTTCGAGTAATATCCGTTTTTTCTTTTTCCAGAAAAAGCGTTTAAAGAAAGTTATTAAAAAGACCCGAGTATTTTTAATATTAACACTGAACATAATCGTGACTCGTAATGAAGTGCCGATCAAGAGCTTTTTCATAAATTTTTAAAGTGCTGCAAATGACACCTTGTACAGACAAAGGGAGAAGGGTGGCTCAATTGAGATTAGCACTGACCGACCATGGCGCAATCGTCTTTAAGAAGGCACAGTCGTTGAGTTAAGAACGTTAATATGCGCAGCTCCAGACACCAGAAGACGGAAGAGTTTCCCCAAAAGCCGTTCGTTCGCTTCGCTTTCGTCGGCCTCGCGACGACGACCTCGACACGAACGGCCCCTCGTGCGCAGCGATCTTGCGGAGAGGGAGAAGAGAAGATGGAAAAAGAATGATAAGCAGCGGCGGCGAGGTGGTGCAGCGCGTCTACTCAGCGATCGGGGGAGGTCCCCGAACTGCAGGTTGGCAGGTAGTTAAGTGGTTATCGAGTGCGTTGCTGCTGCTGCTGCTGCCGTTTCTGTTGTTATTACAGCGTTCTACGGAGCACAAACGCGCCGGTTATTTTCAACGCTTTTGTTCGTTCGTCTTTGCATCTTTTTATTTTCTTTTGTTCGGGTCTTTTTTTTTTTTTTTTTTTTTTAACTTTCGGGTTGAGCTTGCCTCGCGCGCACGGTGGCGGCGGCGACGGAGTGTGCGATCACGCCTGTCGACGAGCCACTCATTTACTTGGGCGCCCACTTGTCGACGACCACCTCATTGACTGCAACATAACACACACGTGAACGATTAACGAGCGGCGGAGACCTAAATGGCGAACTAAAGGGAGGAAAAAAAAAATGTTGGACGGCCGGCTGTTCTTAGCGGCGTTCACCGGCACCGCTTAGGCATCTTCCTCTCGACTTCGGCGGTCTGAAACGATCGGTCCTCGGATTAATCGGACTAACTGACGGGGATGCTGCTTTTGCTCGAACGAATGTACGGATCTCCTTCGAAAAGGAATGGTCACGAGATTCTTGTAGTTTTTCGAATTGACGTCGATCGGCTGACGTATATACAAACTATTCCTTTCTGTGAAAGAGGAATATTTTTTTTTTGCGTTTCTTGGCACGTCTCTCGTCGCAGTTACGAGCAGCTACCCCTTTCGGTAATGGAGCAATGACGAATAAAAATGAAGTACAGCTTTCGGCGCGATTCGAGTAAAATCAATATCCTTATTTGCTTATCATCACAATCATGACATCGTTAGAAATCTACTGGCGTATAATAACACGAGCAATTAACAATATCGAATCAAAGGTGGACGAGAGTCCAGTACTCTGATCGCCATAAAACTACACATTCGTACATTCGTTCCCTTTTCTATTTCTTCGCCATCCCCCGCGGGAGATCGATCTTGGATGCCGATCGTCGCAACGCAGACGAACGTGCGTGTGCACATGCGTGCGTGTGGGGTGCCGATGAGAGGGTATACTTTGTGGTTTCATTCGGGAAATATTCGATTTCTTTTTTTTTGGGGGGGGTGGGGGGGGGGCTGTTAGGTAAAGACGAGTCTCCAGTCCCTTCGAGCAGCTCGAGAGTGCAATGTGCTGTGGGTCGCCGATTTCTCGGCTGCGGCCGATTAGGTGTCTCTCAGATTCGCCCTACGTTCCCCTCGAGCTTTATTTCGGCGTCACCGGCGGTGCCACTGCAATCATACGAGGGTAACATCGATTATTTTCACCACACGCCAAGCTACCCTCGCTGACTCAGCTACGGCAAGCCACGCGCATCTCGTCCAGCTCTACGGATGCAGCTGCTATGCAAGTCGATGCAAGCCTTGGCGATGGCGATGTGTTAGCGCAGCGGTGTGAGCAGCGCGCTTAATCGCAAGAGAATCAAGTGTTTGACATATATAAAAACAAGCATTGTGTGTATATATGTACAGATAAGCAAATATATTACGATGAATCCCTGAAGAACGAAGTATTTTGTACACACGGATCGTACGCAAATTAATGGAATGTGTAATTTGTAATATACATAACAAATTACAGTAAGAAATATTAAAAAGCAAAGATTAATTCTCCATTTCATGGAGAAATGTGGCTGAAATGTGCGCGCGCGTGTTTTAAAACAGAAGAAGCTCCACAGTCCCCCGAGTTCTTTTTTCGGAATGTACATTAAATGAACAAATTATAAACATTGCGTGATAAAAAGGAGACCGCAATTTCTTCCGTCAGCAAACGGAAGAAATTGCTTCGGACCCGTAAGTCGCCCGTTTGCGGAATGCAATTCGTGGACGGCGTGTGTGTCGTGTTACAGCGTAACATAGCTAAACGTTAATCACGTTAGTCTTAAAATTGACAAATTCAACATTACCTGTGTCATCCGTATGCTCGCCCGTAGTCGTCCTCGAAGATCGCTCACCCCGTGACTGTTTGTACAGTTTTGGCACACCAGCAGGCAGGGGGAAGTTAGCAAAAGAGGGGGTGAGTGACGAAGTCGAGCGATGTGTCGGGGGGGATTTGTTCGATATCCTCGATTTTTAGAACTCATTCCGGGTCGACACGACAGTTATCACATCGGTCTTTTTTCCAATGAACGCATGCAAAAACTTCAAACAGCAAATCTCGAGGGGTCGGGAGATAGGGTACACCAGTATATGTAGCTGCATATAGTAGATAATAAAAAGATTCGTCGTGTACGCGCTTGTGTCGAGAAATTTCGGTATCACGCGTGTTTTATTTTCCGAAATCTTGCCTCCACACACAGTGCGACAGTGGTGAGCTGTACAAGATGGTACCCAGATCCTTCGTGAACTTTTCGATTTGTTACGTCGAAAAATTGTAAGGGTTATACAAGCAGAGAGAGCTGCCTTAATCGTTGAATAAGTAGGCCACAGTGTGCGCCGTTCGTGATTATTTTATTATACTAAAATACCAAATGTTTCTTCATATGTTTTTTACATATGTATATTTTGGAATTATTGATTGATCTTCTTATTTTTTTTAATTTCGAGCTGAATAATTGTTGCTGAGTATAAATTCTGTGATCTGTCATCCCCTATCTACAACTTTAAAGTTATCGTTGAAAAACGGATATTTTATTATTTATTATTTACAAAAAAAAAAAGAAATAAAGTAGGAATTAAATTTTTATTTTGAATTTTAAATGTATATTCAGGAATCTCGTGTAGCTCTAAATCTCATGTAACTCTGGCCTACCAACGTCTGAACGTCTTAAGCCAGCTAAGGTTACAATGAACATTCGGAATGTGGTGGGATGGATAACAGACAACGAGAGAGAAAAAAAGTCGAAAAAGTGGTTTTAGGCGGGGACAAACTGAATCGAACACCTATTACGACAGCGTCGTACTAAGCGTTCGATTTTTCTTTTTTTTTTCGATAGCAATAGGCTGCCGGATTTAAGCGAGAATTATTGCTTCGATTAGTAGGCCAATCGTCGGAGGATCGAGAAACGCATTAGTAACACATGATTCTTTTATTATAACAAGTAATGCATTATATATCATTCCGTCGTCATATTCTCTCACTTGTTATAATGTACGCTCCGTACGAACTCAAATTGAATACACGACAAAGGCAAATCGGACGATAAATAAAACAAAATTACGAACGCCAACACGGAGGGGGATGGCGCGATAATTACATGATAACGTAATTGTACTTATCGTATATGCATAGACTGGATCGTAACACGCGCAAACAGTCGGATTCGTGTATACAATTTCTCTTTTATTCCTTCTATTTTTATATTTTCGGTCTCGTCTCTATGAAATTCGATTCACACCCGGAATTATATTCTAATCTTTCGCCGCGGAGCGCGTCCGCGGCGAGTGTATACTCGAAATCACTCGATGTCATATAGTATTCCATAAGTTATTAATATTAATATTACTTCATTATCGTTAGAGAAATAGGTACTTCCTGAAGGAAACGACGCGATTGTAGTCTCATCATCGCTGGACACCGCGTTTCATTATCAACGTCACACAAGGATCAATGATAGATGTCTATCGACGAACTAATTAATTCCAGGCACACGTACAATTTATTTTATGGCGATCAATAAATTATAATTAATAAATTATAATATGAAAGGAGATAGAATAAATATAAATCGTTTCTTCTTTTTAAATAACATTACATATTAACGGAACAGGACTGCTATGGATTGCATTTTTTTTAATCAAGCAATCGCATCGATATTTGCGTGACGTCGCGCAGTATACTTTCGTCGTGATGGCACTACCCCGTCATTCTCGGTCAACATAAAATACAATGCACACTCAAGTACTTACAGATACATCGTGGACGAAGTCGGAGATCCGGATGCGAGGGAGTAATGAGCGACGAATCCCGAAGAAATCGTAAACACGCGTTAACAAAACAAAAAAAAAAAAAAAAAGAAAGCAACGTCCTGTTTCTTCAATTTAATTATAAATCTGCGTCGCTTCATCAAGATTGCTGGACTTCCAAATTCAACAATTCACAGTAACGCACAGCTGTTCTTCGCGCGTTTTCCGAGATCCGTTGCTCGGGTCGTCTTGCATCCGGACTTTCCGATTAATTTCGTCGAACTTATTGAGCGTCATAGAGAACTGCATTAGACTCTTCATCGGCATTGATCCCCGCGCGCGTACCTGTGCTCCGATAACCGTGCGAGTTACCCAATCGCGCGTCCGAACAACCGAATGAGCGATGCATCCATTGTTCTGTGTCACGGTGGGTAAACTTGATAATGGCGAGCGTTACAAGATGCTTCGGGAGAGATTATCTTTGAAGAAATTCCAGATTGGTCCAAAAATCTTAGTTAACGTCGTTTGTACGAGAAAAAAAAAAACAGGTTTAAGGGGTTGAAAATCCCTTTTATACAGGCGATCATTAAATATCGCATATGCTTCTCTGATTTTTATCGTTCTTATCTCGCGGGATCAACCACGAATAAATTTCCTTCCAACTTTTCTTGACATTAAAGAAACAAACGTCGCGACACAGGTATCGATCGCGGGACGCAAAGCCGGGTTATAGCTTAATTATCTCGCGCTAAAAATTAAATTGCGGAACGAAACACTACTCGAGACACAAGTTCGTTAGCGCGGCAGCGCTAACTCGTTCGGTCTGATTAAGTTTTAATTATGCCCATACCAAAGTATCACGCCTTAACCGTTACTAATTAATTAATTAATTAATTAATTATATTACAATGTCGCGACCACGGCCGATTCCGGGTGCGGCGCAATTAAATTATCGTGCGTCGCGCGCCGAAAAAGAAAGAAGAAAAAAAAAAAAAAAAGAAGAAGAAAACGCAGCGGACGCGTCCGCTCCTCTCCGGAGAACACATCGTCAGTCTTGTTGCGTTTGCACGTGTTTTGCGGAGAAGCGTCTCGCGCGCTGCGTTTCGCGCGCTGAATCGCGAACGGCCGAATATCACGGCGATCTCTACGAAGAGCTGAATGACACCCTTGGATCGTGCGCTGCCGACGGAAGCGTGGACCGCTTAAACCCGCCGTCTCTTACGAGATGATACTGCTCTCTTGCCTCCTTGCAGGGAGGCGAAGTTAGAAATATCGTTTCGCGTGAGAAACGACGGCTTTACGTCGACAAAGTCGGGAAAGAAAGAATCGAGAAGTTGCCATCTCTATCAGCACTTTATCGATTTCAGTCTTCCTTCCTTGATTAGCGGTCGCTCTCGCCGACAGGATACGCTCTAAGGGATGAACTGACTAAGCAGCCAGATGTATTGAAGGCCCACGTACTCTTGACGACACCGATTATTCGTTTCGTTATGTGGCAGTGACCGAATTTCGCGTTCACTCAATCGAGAAATATCCTCGACTAATTAGGGGGACTAAATTTGCTCCCAATGCAAGCACTCGGAGGATCGGCGATCATCATCTGGGACCGTGACGTTGGAAGTGAAAAAACGAACGGGAAGATCCCCTATAACGGCTATAACTTACACATGATCGAAAAAAATGACTCTTTGTTAATAAAACTATTACGGTCCAATGAAAGGATTATCGCCGATCCTTAATGAAATTATGTACATGAAAAAATTACTAGTCAATTTTTTTTTTACTATGCGTTTAGCACATCTCATTCCTCAGATTTTTTTTATTGTCAATAAAAAGATCGACTTTTCCAATTTTATTGATTCAGTTAATCAAATTAAATTATTTACACATATCTTAAATATCTTTCGATATTTTTAATAATTTATCGGACGACTATGTAAAAGCAAACTACGATTCTTCTACGCGTTTGAAAGAGAAATTAAATATGAAAAGATTATCGGGAGCCAGGAATAGAAAACAGATGCGCCTGACTATCACTAAATATTATCAAGGACAAATTTATTTTTAAAAAATCTATGTGTCGTTTAATTAATTCTATCATTAATTGTAGCTATTCGATATTACCATCGATAAAAATGATTAATTAATCCCGACGATGAGTGTGTTTGCGTTCGGAACACTGCTCAGATATTAACATGAACGAAATTCACTAGAAAATCTATGGACTGCCCCGTCAGTTTCGAGCGTACGAGAGAGGTAATGAGGTAAACTATTTTCCTCTGCTTAACGATTGCCTTATCTTACACTTACGAGCCTTTGCAGTCCATATCCAGAAATTAGCGATACGCGAATCTGTTGCATTGCGTAAATGCATAAATCACACGTACGGGTTATACATATAGGGGACAAGATGTTGTGTTCGCGAACCAATGCGAGAAATTAGAAGAAACCCTGCTGTGCCAATCGCGATGATTCTCGCTAATTTTTTAACAATCTATTTCACTATCATCTATCTAGTAAAAATATATCGATTATGTAAATATTTACAAAATCTTACTTCACATTTGACGCATTTGTTACAACAGCGTACGACGCGAAATCTTGATCGAGGAATAACTCACAAAGATATCATCCGATAAAAAATAAATTTTTCTGTTCCGCATAAATGTTAAGAATATATCTTAACATGAATATGAAGGACGCGCGAAGTTAAAATGATGGACTGATCGCGTGGCACAGCAGAGGATGGTACAATTGAAAAGAATAGATTACAACAAGAAAGGATCTTACGAAACGTGCTGTGTTAATTTTACCGTGCATGCATTATCTCTACGGGAAGGAAGACACGGTATGCAGGATACAAAATGAGATCCGTTAGTGCGAAGCCCTCGCATTTCCTTGAAATTTCAGCAAACACTCAGACTGCTCCAGTTCTGACTTCAGAGTAGAGAGAGGCACACCAGACACTAAGAATTCATTAATAAACGTGATTTGTAATAAGCAACATTGAAAGCAACGAAAAAGAAGTGTAAATGTAAAGAGATTTAATAAACAAGATTGTATTGTTAATCGCGTTAACCGAATATTGTGCTAATTCGTTGCGTGCGTGCATTAAACTGAGCCTGAAAGTAAAATCAGGAGACAAATAATAATACCACTACTACTATCCGTTCCATTTGTGTTTCTGCCGAATGTTTTATTGTCTTCGTTGTGTAAACGTGCGTATCACTTTACGAAAATGATACGTTGCAAATGCGTTCGTTTGCGCCAAAACCGAAGTTATTATTCCCGGTATGGCTAGCGGGCGAACTACTTTGTACTTTCCAATCGACCAAGATCAATAATACGCTTCGAACATGCAAAGATATAAAAGTTTATGTCGTAACATTATATTAATCGGCGAAAAACACAGATGGAAGACATGCATAAATTAATGTGGGTCTTAACTGTGTTAGTGCACTATCAGGATCTGTTATAATTGCCAAATAATTTATCTATTGCTAATTATACGTGCATGACGATAAAAAAAAGTATAACAGTGCAATAAAAGGAAGAGGATTGGGACGTCAAACATATCGGAAATATCTATATCGGAAAGAACATCTATAAACAGTTTCGTGTTTGTTGCAGAGGAAATTCAATGTTCAAAAGGCACTCGTAGAAAATAATTTAACGATCACAATCTTTGATTTACGACGGGGTCTCTCTTTGATCACTCGATGCCACTCGAAACCCGTGATCGTTGAGCGACGTCAGGGTACGGTGTGTGATGCGGGCATGGTGGGCCTTGGTGGCATATTTCATATATGATCGTACTAACACCATGCACAACAGTCAAACTTGTTAAAATCTCACTTGAACGCACTCTGTTAATAACTTATCTCGCGCCTTCCCGCGTCACGGTGGGAAGAGCTTCGGTTAAATGCAATTGCGAGTCCAAGGATTTAGTCGCGGATGCTTTTCCATAGGAAAAAAAACATCGTCTGCTAGACTAATATTATTATTTCACGGACGTTCTATATGGGACAGATAAACAACAGTCCAAAGAACACAGCCCACATTAGAACGATCCAATGCACGGTGTAAATTGGATTCTCACCGTCTGCGATCTTTCTGGCAACGAACTTCAAGGTTTCGTCGAGAAGTACCACTGGAATGGAGAACTTCATAACGGTAACCCATTCTTCAGTTGTTAGCGGGGTTACTTGGAATACGGACTGAAACACAAAAGAGTAAACAATGCTTACAATTTTTACGTTTCAAATTGAAAGAGTAAGAAAAAGTCCTCAGCCATTCGCTTCTGCAGCCTTAATGTAAATATTTACTTACCGAAAGAACATCGACGTACAGGATGACGAAATGGAGTGTGAAAGAAAGAGCCATGGATGCGATGAGCCACATGTTGGACCAAGGCGGCATGGTGATGAGCGACTGATTCTCAGACAAGCTATAGAGAAATATAGATTTTATTATAATCCCGAAACCCCGCAATTCTTACGTAAAATATATTACGAATATTTTTCTCACCTGTTCATGGCATTTAACATTTCAATAGTGACCAACACAGAGAGAGCCATAGTCATGGGATGAGGATCAGCAAAGATCTTGCAGTTAATGCCCTTGAATTCACTTCCACCACCAATACATGCCAAGTGGTGAGTCTATATTTTATGCAAATAATAGATTTTAATTAAAGAATAATTACTCAAATTTTCAAATAAATATGAAAATATAAAGAATAAGCAAATTTTTGTCAAAACTTACAACTTGGTAGTAACTCAGTTGAGGCCCATTCGGACTGTACATGAACCACCAAGCAGCCGACCCGACAGTGGCAGCGCCTACATATCCACCAATAGCCAAGTAACGGAAAAACAGCCATCCAGAAATTAAAGATTCGTCAGCTTTACGAGGAGGCTGTAAAAAACGCATAAATCAATAAAACTTGCATGTAATGACATGACAGTGCATCTTTTTAATTGTTACATTACTTTGCTCATAATGTCTAAATCGGGTGGATTGAAACCGAGAGCGGTGGCTGGAAGACCATCAGTGACCAAGTTGACCCACAGAAGTTGGACCGGAATCAGTGCTTCGGGAAGACCAAGGGCGGCGGTCAAGAATATACTGTGAAATAATATAGAAACATGGATAAAAATTCAACTCTAATCTTCTAATTGCTCTCATATATCTCGTAAATACCTGACGACCTCGCCGATGTTGGAAGAAATGAGGTAACGAATAAATTGTTTCATATTATTATAGATGGCACGGCCTTCCTCTACAGCGGCTACGATGGAAGAGAAATTATCATCCGCTAATACCATCTCCGAAGCTGATTTCGCGACTGCAGTACCGGAACCCATAGCAATACCGATCTCAGCCTTCTTCAACGCAGGGGCATCGTTTACACCATCACCAGTCTGAAGGAATAGAACAGTGCAAAATATTATTTTGTGATCTTTTCGAATCAACTCTTTCAAATAATAAATATTTGTTTTATATTAATGTAATTAATATTAGACTAATGGGACGTTGGACAGTTCAATATTAGAGTAATCGTTTATCAAGTAAAAGATCAAAGTTTGATTCCCGGAATTGTCATATATATATATATATATATAATATTAGAAATTTTGAGTAGGAAGATATTTCACTGTGATAGAAATAAAGTATCTGAAACATGTGTTTAATCTCAGGGTAACTGGGAATAAACAAATCGCAATACTGTATCATCTCTTGTCCTGCAGGATGGAGTTTGGATAAGAGACACAATCTTTTTCGTAAAAATTGCAATTGTAAACCAAAGAAAAACTAAAATCTACATAGGATGGTTTTCTCCAGGAGGCCAAGGCTCGACTGGGACTGTAGCGACATTGATGATAATGACAAATGTTAGAATAATATGACTTACTTACCATAGCAGAAATTTCATTCATGCCTTGTAAGTACTCCACGATCTTCGACTTATGAGCCGGTTCTACGCGAGAGAAGAGGCGAGCTCTGGCGCAAGCCGCTTTCTGTTCTGATATCGGCAGATCATCAAATTCACGTCCGGAGTACGACTTGCCGGTCGTATCTTCGTCCTCACCGAAAATTCCAATACGTCGGCAGATGGCTTCGGCAGTGGCCTTGTTGTCGCCGGTGATAACGATTACGCGAATGCCGGCGGCGCGGCACCTAACAATTGAATCAAATACTTCTTTGCGAGGTGGATCGAGCATGCCCACTACGCCTACGAACGTGAGATCTTTCTCGTATGTATAGAATTTAGTGGAGTCGCCCAGATCCATATCGTCAGGTCTCATCGGGTGATCAGCAGTGGCGAGACCAAGGCAGCGCAGAGTATCTCTACCAGTTCCATATTGGCGGGTCAGCTCCAAAATGCGATTCTTTAGGGTTGAAGTAAGAGGGACCTTCTGACCACCGACGCGGCAATGTGTGCACCTATCTAATACACCTTCCGGCGCACCCTTGACGAACAGTTTTGGTCCACTTCCCAGTTTCGACGGTTTCAGAGGCACGCAGTACGATGACATGGATTTGCGATCACGAGAGAATTCCAACGTGAATTCCTTCTTCCACTTCGTTTCCATATCCTGCCTAACGACAATGGCGCCAGCTCGACGATCCAAACCGCTCTTCGGGACTCCGTACGGATTGATTTTCTCAGCGAGAACGATCAGGGCGGTCTCCGTGGCCTCGCCGACCTTCTCAAATGCCTGTTTGAATTCGTTAAAGTCGATAGCAGAATCGTTGCACATGATACAAATTGTACTGATCTCTTGCAATGTTTCGTAATCTTGTCCTTTAATCTTCTGTCCTCTCAAGAAGATCTCGCCGATGGGTTCATAAGTCGACCCGGTGATTTCGAATTCGTGGAAACTGCTATCGTTACCCTCAATCTTGTCAAAGATGAACATTCTGTAAATATTGAAATATTTAAAATTATGTATAAACTAATATTTTTGTTTAAATATATAATAAAAAAATATAGAAAGTATCCTTATATAGTGTTTATACTAAAGATTAAAAAGTCAAAATTAAACCTATACGTTATAGTAATGTTTGTTTAATCATCTTACCGGCTAACGGACATCTGGTTAGTCGTCAAAGTGCCAGTTTTGTCGGAGCAAATGACGGACGTGCAACCTAGAGTCTCTACGGACGGCAAAGATCGTACAATGGCATTCTTTTTGGCCATACGCCTCGTGCCCAGGGCCAAGCAAGTCGTGATTACAGCGGGCAAACCTTCGGGAATAGCGGCTACAGCGAGAGCGACGGCAATCTTGAAGTAGTAAATGGCACCCTTAATCCAGGAACCACCGTGAGCCGGATCGTTGAAGTGGCCAATGTTGATCGCCCACACGGCAACGCAAATCACGGAGATAACTTTCGACAGCTGTTCGCCAAACTCGTCCAACTTCTGCTGCAATGGCGTCTTGATCTCCTCCGTCTCCGACATCTCCGTACGGATCTTACCGATAGCCGTGTTTAAGCCAGTTCCAATAACGACACCGCGAGCCTTTCCAGCGGCGACATTGGTACCAGAGAACAAGATGTTCTTCTTATCCTAGACGAATAGCAAAACAGAATTTATAAATAAACGTTCTCAAGAGTCGTGATCAAATGATCACATAAATAAACTATGCAAGCCTCATGAAAAGTTTTTATTTGCCATTTTTTTTCGAATGTAAACTCTCATTTCAAAGATATATCGTTGATACTTGAGAGATGATGCCTGAGAAAAAGTAGCGGAAATGTTTTTATACAGCTGCAGCTTTTTACCTGATTGACAGCGCGTGGGTCGGGCACAGGGTCGGTGTGTTTGATCACAGACACCGATTCCCCAGTCAGAATGGACTGGTCGATCCTGAGGGTAGTCGAGAAGATCTTGGACAGACGAATATCGGCTGGGATTTTGTCGCCGACCGACACCTCTACAATATCGCCGGGTACGATCTCTTTGGCTCGAATCCTCTGGACACCCGATTTGTCCGATCGCACAACTTTACCCATCTCGGGTTCGTACTCCTTGAGCGCCTCGATCGCAGACTCGGCATTTCGTTCTTGCCAGACACCGACCACGGCGTTGGCAATGAGGATGAGCAGGATGACGAAGGGTTCGACGAAGGCCGTGAACGCATCCTCGTGCTCTTCAAATAAGGCTAATACCTGACGAGAAAAAGACACTAGATCAGAGAGACTTAATGAATATAATAAAGAAATCCAGTATATTGGGCCTTTCTCAGCAGATTGAATGATTTCACATCTTTTCGTTCACATTGTCGCTTTTAAATAACAGTTTAGCTAACAGTTAAAACTCCATAGAAAACAAACTCCAAGTATTAATGAGAAAATATAAGCAGTTTTATCTCTTCGTCATCACAGTGATATTAGCTAATATATTTCAAAAAATACATATAAAAATATATGTTAAAAAATCAAAGATGAATTTTCCAAGACATAAATATATCACTAAAAAATGTCTTTTCCCTAAAAGCTATTACACTTAACGTAAGATAAACTACATAGTTTATTTCCACAATTTATATAGATCAAACTCCATAATGAATGTTACATATTTCTCTTATGCGCTCAGAGAAAATCAGATCACCGCGGCTACTTGAAATCAATATGCTATTTTTTCACCTCTCATGGAAGATATATTTAGCCTCATTTACCCTTGAACCCCCGTAAACATATAATTACGGTGCTTTTAGCGAAGCGGCATACACCGGAAAATTCGACAAGAAAAAGAAACATCACGAATTCATTTGGCATTCAGAGTTTTGTAAAAGATTAGATCATGAAACACTTTTAGCTTATAAACCGTAATAGCAAATGATGTAATACTAACCATGTATATCTAATGAACTTATTTCCATTATATTAGATTTTACTCTTTTCGAAGATGCGTTTGTTTTGGAAAAAGTTTGTTTGTTACACAAATTTCTATACCAGTTTAAATTTTATAAGATATTATTTATAATTTTTTAATATAATAGCTATCGCATCTTATACTTACAAAAGAAATAATAGCAGCTAATAGAAGAATCTTAACTAGAAGGTCATCGAACTGTTCCAGGACGAGTTGCCAGATGGATTTTCCTGTAAGCGAAAAATAATTTGTCAATAATCTCGCGCAATGCGAGATAAAATATGGAAAAGTTTAGAGAAAACGTGAGTTTTATTAGTATAATAAATATTTTTCGTATAATAAATTTATTTTATATATTCGATATACACTCGTCCTTCGATTTACGCGGAGTATTCATTCCACGTGACGTGACTTTTCTTTTATGCCGTTGAGAATTGCGTAAATGGGGTTTACCAGAGAAAAAAAAACACGTAAGAGAGCCCGTATATGTTGTAAAAATATTTATTTCACATTTATTTTGTTTCACTTGCACGAAATCCAGAAAAGTAAATTTGTTATCATTTGTACGAATAATGTGCTCTCCACAAGTCAATCAAAAAAGGTCAGAATAATGTAATAAGTACAATCAAATAAGAACTTGGTTCATTGATAAATAATAATTTAATAAATATCATAGGAAGATATATTTTCTGATCGCGTATAACTGAGACCGCGTATAAAAAGTACCGCGTAAATCAAGGGATGAGTGTATACATATATTCGAAATTCAATTTCACGAACAGCAATTTTAGTATTATTTTATTTGATATTTAACTTAAAAATTATTGCGACAAATTGGCATAAAACTTAAATAAAATTTATAAATTGCAGAACTCTATTAATTTGAAATTGCACTTAATCTCTTCTTAAGTAATAACAATATAAATACTCAATCTATATAACATACTGTGATCGTATGAAAATATCGCTGTTAATTTTTAATTATACAAAAAAAGTGAATCTATTAATTATAGTGTATAACGATGAAATCAATACTGAATAAGATTGTCAACAATACCTCGTTGTTACATAACCTTACATTATTACTAGCAACATAATAACGTATGTTTGCGAATAGCGTATCTCATTGACATATAGTTTTTTCTCGGAAAAAAATATTTTCTTTCAAGTAAGAATCATGAAATCATTGCGGTGAAATTGTAAGAAAAGCTATTGTGTCTCTCATCTTATAATATTATAAAAATGTATTTAATAATTTACATATATTACGTATATTTTATATAAATCTTGTCATAAGCGTATAGTGATGTCATAAGTTCAGAATTATTTTATCCTTACGCAGAAATTATAAAACTATTCATCTTTATTCTAGTTTACTAAAATAATTGAAAAATTAAGTAAATTGTAAGTCCAATGCGATTTGTACGTGCTAATTTACAAATCCTAGTTTAATCGAAAGCAACACGTGTTTCGTATATACATGAGAAGCTAATTTGGTAAATTTGGTATTGCAAGGACAGATTTTCGTCGCAGATCTCAACGTGCCAATACGTTGTCGTTGAAGAAACATATTCTAGTATATGCGTCAAGAAAGGATAAAAATTATAAAGTAGTCAGGGGCAAGCCCTGGGCGTCCTTGATGGCTGGCGCCTTTTGCCTGCACGCGATTGACGTCAGTGCTCCACGGTTGACGATTTCATTAATTGTAATTTACAGCAGCCGAGACAAGCGAAAATTCGATTACTGAATTATGTAAATAGCGCTCCCTGTCTCCATTTCTTCCCACTTTCCTCGCATCCTTCTCCTTTCATCGCGAGCTAGATCACATGTTATTTTCTTCCTCTTTGATGACATTACGAATTTTTGGAGATTGCAAACGACAAAGTATAATAAGGTGTTTCGATGGTAAAATAATATTTCTTATCGTAGCAAGACCTAACATGTTCTTATAGCAAAAAAATTGCTCATATATAATAATAAGTGAAATGTGTGTCGATAGGAGTTGCAAATTGCAATAATTTATTCGCAAGTCGCAAGTCAGAAGAAAAAACACCAATAAAAAATAATTTACAAACATAATTTCAAAAACGGGCCTCTTTAAACGATAAACTGAACAATTAGTAAAGTAGTAAATAGAAATAACTGCAGTTTTATATTGAAAATTATTCGTAATCGGATGAATGTATAATCCAGATTACTGTAAAAATTAATGAATCAGGCACTTGTGTTACCAATAAAATAGTTCAAGTCGAAACATTCGTATGCATATCGCATGGACATAATCGCGCTGACTCAAAGTACCAATAACGTGTAACATTTAATTAAGCAGAATCAAATAAAATTAAAAGTTAAATAGCTAAACACGGAATAATTGCTTAAAAAGTCCAAATTGCGTTCCAAGCCACGTAACTCTACTCTCAATCAACAGTTACCGACTATGCAAACCTCAAATCATCATTAAAATTATACGAATAATATAAATTATATATATGTAATTCCTACACACATACGGCATTAATATGACATATTAAGACCATTTTTTGTGTCTTAACGCACGCCTTTCCGGTAATGCAAACATGTTACACGCATACATTTCGTTACATAAATTGCACGCAATATCGTAGTGCACATTCCACCGCGTCTCGGAAATTAATATCGTGGCATGACGTGCCGCACAGTGCTGCAGACCAGCGCACATTTCTCCACGTCCCTCTCTTCCCTCCTTACTCTCTCACCCACGTGCATACGTGCAACATGCTTCATTACCGGATTCAGCGTGTGACAATAGGCGTTGTCAATCGGCCGATAGAGCGTGGCGTACACAGAGACCGCGCGTAAATGTGTGACGGACGTAGCGCGGCAACGATTACAGGCAGTTGTGCGTTCGTAACCGGCCGCGCGATTAATTTACGACAGGAATCTCATTAATACGACCTTGATCGCGCTCTCCACCGACGCGTTTCAGGATTATATAAAGTGCGATAATAACGGCAAAACAATGAAATACGATAGGTCTGATTGACTTCGACCCTTTCGCTTCAAGGGAGAGCGTGGCTACGTATTCCCTTCTCTTTTGCTCTACGCGAATTATTGTTCGCCGTCCAAGTCCGCGAAGAAAGCAGGCTTCGTCAAAAATCGCCACGTGCAATTTACCGGCATAAATCGAGTGTATATATTCGAAATTTAATTTCACGAACAGCAATTTTAATATTATTTTATCTGATAACTTGAAAATTAGACATAAAATTGAAATAAAATTTATAAATTGCAGAACTCAATTAATTTTAAATTGCACTTAATCTCTTCTTAAGTAATAATAATACAAATACTCACAATTTAATATCGGATGCTATTTTCTAGAGAGCCAAGTCTGCCGAGTACCTAATGCTAATTGCCACGAGATGAAGATCGTTGATTCAAATGACGGCAATTTTGGCTTGCGAAGGAACGACGTCTACTTCACTCGTGCGTGAAAAGAGATTACTCCCGTACGAACTTCGCGGAAAAATCGCGTATCATATGAAAAACGCGTCTCTCATTATCAGGTAAAAAAATAAAACTTCACTTCTTACGTTATCAGAATAAGTCGATGAGAACTGGTCGGGATTCGGATATTATTGCGTTCAAACGCGTATTAATTCAATGACGCCGTAGCCTATCTTATCATCTATTTATCTCCGATAAAGCCGAAAATTATTATTGGCAAGACCGACACTCTTCGATTAACAAGATATTACAATTAATACGTTTTAATAGCACGTGCGGCAGGGTCGAACTAATTTTCACGCTATTGCCTTTCAGCAAAATGCATATTGATTACATGTATTAGTGATACAAATTGCACGCCTGCAATCGATATAATCGTCAATGTCAGCTGTCACGCTTTCGGGCCGACTTGACTCCGACTTATCGAAGTCAATTCCTGCAGTTCGATTCATTCGCTGAAATCCGATGAAACCCGTGAAAATTTATCTCCCAATTCTTTCTCTCTTTTTTTTTTTTAATTCTAGTTCACGAACGGCAACGCCGAGCAGAGAGCCGCAATTACGGCGGGTCGATCCGTCGCCGAAGCTCGGCGGGAAGATAGCGCGAGCCTCCGCGCGGGTCGAGTGCAATGCCGATGCAATTACGGCCGAGTCGAAGACGACGACTTATGGCGCTACGCGCTGACGTCTTTCGACACGAGTAAATGGGGCAAGTGGCCCAAGTACCTGGATCCTGCAAGTTCCCCATAACACAGTCGTGCTATATATATATATTTCCTTCTACCGTTACGTTATTTTACATCTAAAACGTTTCACCAAGCGCTTTATCTTTGCTGCTATCTCGCTCGCCTTGTAGTAGGTAAAAGTCGTTTCCTCGGTCGTTTCGGAACAAAAACATTTTGGAAAAGATCGTTTGTTATCAGATTAAGTTTATCAATTAAATTTTTAATTATAAAAGAAAAGTATATGAGAGTCTGAAAGAAACATTTACCAAAGAGATGATCGAAAAACGATGATAAAGTGCAAGCTCGAAAAAGATTTACGCTTGACATTACATTCAAAGAGTTCGATTGTGAAAAGAATTCAACATAAAGTGTTGAATAAACATTTATTCTTTTATATTCCGAATTTATCGTATTTCTTATTTTCTATAAAAAAGCGTTAAAAAAGCGTATAATATATTTATTCCATGAACATTCGTCTTTCATATTTTTCTTGCTTTGATTAATTGATGTTTAAAATTCCTGAAACTCGAATCTCCGAAGGTGCAAAGACGATTTTGGCGCTTTTGTCTTCTGCGAGCGTGTAGGTCAGATCGATGTGTCGCATTCGCATGTGCATTCGCGAATGCATGCAACGTAGTGCCTGCGACGCTAATTCTCAAAGCTTATGAAATTCCAGGAACAAGCTGGCCTACTTTGACAGCGGGGACACGTGGCGAAAGTCGTTTCCGCAAGAACGACGTTTGTCGAGACGGGCGAGAAGAGTTTCGGAAACTTATAAATTACAAATTAACGTTTGACTCGAAACAACGCGGCAAAGTCACGGCTTGATATAAAGACGGATTGTGAGGAAAAAAAGAAGATGAGTTTATACGATTTGCAAACTTGTTTTCCTACATCGAAAGTAATTTTTATGCCAATCTGTCGCAAACCTGTTTTCTACGTCGAGCGACGTCATAAGACGATAGTTCGTCGGTACTCACCCTCCTCAGCTGGCAATTCTGCAACATAAAAAAGAGTAACGTTAGAATTTGGCTCTAGAATTACATTAGAACGTTATTATTTGCCATTAGATTTCTATCGTATTATTATCTGCCTATCAAATAATAAAATCAGTGAAGACTTAAATCGGTATAATGTTAAGCAACAACTGTTGTTGCAAAATACATTTCTCATAAGAATTTAAAATAGGGAAGTTTTAGTAACTTTTCAATAATTATCAAATGTCAATAATAATCTGATAAATACTTTGAAAGTATTCTGAATTTTTAAAAATTGAACAGTGATTGTTCTATATGCATATGAAAATTATATGCCCAATCCGAGGTTTAAATGCCGTGAAGGATCTACTTTAAGGTGTCCTAGTTTAAATTATAACCAGGAGAAATGCCAAGAGTCCAGAATCCCATAAATTGACGCGAACAAATTGATGGAAACCGCGGAAACGAATTTGGCGTGCAAAATGGGCGTACCTAGTGGTTGAGTTGAACGTGCAGGTGACAGTTTTTGAATATTGGGAAGATTTATAGTACCTGAACGTTATACGGAGATTCTCTCGCTATTATGCGAGATAAATTGGAGTTTTACAGAAACTTATTCGATGTTATTAAATCTCTATAATTTTGTATACGTTAATATCCGTGTAATTTTGCACACGTTAATATCGGCTTCTAAAAGCGGCCATCACGGGAACGCAATAGGCGATTATATCGAAAGGTATCTCTCAGACATTATGAAATCATAAATTAACATAAAGATGGCCTTCAGAATAATTGACGTTTAAAAAAGTCTATATCAGATTGATAATATCAGACGCGTGCAAAATTATAAACAAAACTCCATAATAGCATATTACGATTATCCGAACAATGTCGATATAATCTTGAAATGAATTCGTTATAACGCGGAGCCGAAAGGTCAGATATTTTTATCGTGTACAAGAGAATTCCCGATCCAGTTTAATCCACTCGAGGTCGATTACTCTTCCGAGCGTTCATTAACGTCTCGAAATTGGGTGTGTGGGCGATCGCGCGTCTCTGTATGTTCTAATAGCACCGTCGTATAAATATTTACGCATCGCGAGAAGACAGAACCCCTCGTAAGACGCTTTTCCTAAGAAAACTGGGTAAGAACATCATCAACCGGTATTACCAATCATATACAGGTGTTCCAGATCCAGATATATCGTATTTCCTATCAGTTCCGAATTTCTCACTCGATGGCGAATCTTTTCTTGGATGAAAATTTCATTAGACGCTGCCCTTTTCCGCGACGCTTCACCTCTTCAAAGTTAAATATTTCGCTCTTTTATTAGTCTCGCAGAAATTAGCCTTGCAAATTAGGATTGGAATTCTATCGCACCGTTACGTGGCACCGTTTACTTAGAAATAAGTGACGTTAGGCGATACGTTTCGTTGGAAAAGATCGAGGACGGATCCGCGGGGAAGTATCGTGGAAAAGCAATGTGGAAAAGCAAAACTGTCTGTCAACGCGAGCGGCCTGCTTGCTCGCGATACGCGCGCGGTGACACGTGAGGAAAAACAGAGACACGTGGGAGTCATTGATTCGTATACTGGATCCGCATAGATTTTCCTTGAATGGCCGTCCCGCGATTGACGTGTTCAACAGAGAACACGTCGCTTCCCGTGAAACGCAGTACGCACATCAGCCGCGGATTCTGAAAGGCCGCGTGTAATTCTCGGACTCGCACAAAGTCAGGCGTGAAAGCGTTTGTCGCGCGAATAATAGCTACAATTTCACATCGATTTGCACCGTCGCGAAACCCGCTAATTCGTACGCGAGCGTTATACCTAGTAACCTAGTATATCGAGATGTAATATTGATACCCGTGATTGATATCGGCACCGAAAAAAATATCGATAGATATCTTTAATATAAAAAAGAAGGAATCGTCTTCTCGAAAGAAGGATTGTCTTTAGACAAATAGACAGATGACAGATATATCTCGTAGTATCTAATATGCGAGGATTATTTCTAACAATCAATTTTCGATAACAGATCTCGCTTCAAAAAAGAAGTAGAACATTCTACATAAGCTATAATTGTACCATAAAAATACCGTAAAATATAACGAATGATCAATTTCATATAGAACTCTACCTGTCAGGTATTTGCACGCGATACTTCTAAGATCAAGGATAAAAAAACTAACGTAATCAATATTTAATGCTGTAGAGCAAGCGTCGAAGGGGCATTCTTGTAGGAATACACCTGGGACCTGGGGGTACCACGTTTCTCTCCGGCGAGTAGCATCGATCGCGTTTTACGCACACTACGAATACGGGAGTCATCTATGGGGACTATGGGGGAGGCGTATTTGCTGGACGGAAGCAAATGCGGGGCGATCGTGGCACGATCGAGGATACAGGCGGGAATATAGGTGCAGAAAAAGCCGGGAGTTCTCCTCGTGCCGTGCAAGAGCGTCAGGGGTATACGGATACGGGGTACGGATTATCACGCGACAGTGAACGGCCGCACAAAGCCGATATAGAAACGCGCGACAAACAAATCCGCCGCCGGTCGTGCATTGAACGACACGTCGGCGTCGCCGCGCCGGCTCCGCTCCGCACACCGTGCACGTGCTAACTTTAGCCGGCGAACTTACGTCTCGGGACGATTTGTGTGTAACGAAGTAGGAAATAAGTTCCGGAGCGTACGAATTTCGGAGAAACCTTCGTCAAATGGCGCAACGCGGACGATTGAGAGAGAGAACACGCCTAATTTTTGTAAACAGAACGTCAAATATCACGGCTTCATTGGAAATATGTGCCGAAGATCTCCGAAGATTTTTCTGCGAAAATATATTTCGTATAAAGACGCATTACGACAAAAAAAAATTAGAGATAATCCTGATATAGATAAATTTAGTGAGCACTGCGACACTGTCGCACCAACTTGCGTGGAATTTGAGCAATTAGTAAAATACATACGCCTCAGTCGTTTCGATCAGAGTTCCATAAATTAACAAAAAAAATATGTATTATGTATTTGTATACCGATGTATACCTAGAAGAAAAAGATACGAGAACGTTGGCGACAAGGTATAAATAATAAAAAATGAGCAAACTTAAGATAATCAGCCTACAAGTGTTTCGCGGGTTAATAGCAATAAATAAATAGTATCTTAAGAACACAATGTTCTATCTTTTTCCACTCACTCCATTTATCATTTTTATGACAACTTGATATCAAGAATAATACACGGTCGATAAATTACGGAGATGGAAGATAAATTCCGTCGTATATGTGAAATAGATTGGCGCGATATAATTTCCATGCATGCCTAAGGTCATCCGTGAAACTAATCTGCAACTGCGTTTTGCGATAGATGAAATCTCATTACGCGCACGAGCGAGTAGCGTTAATACACGTGTATATCCGAGTGTTTATTCGTATATGTCATACGGCGAAACTCAAACGCAGAGAAGATAAAACAACATTGTTTAAGCATACTTGACTCGGCCACTCGTGCTGCGCGGAAAACCTCGATTACCTACTTCGCGCTCGGAAATATTAGGTACTCTTAATCGTCATATTTCGCTTCGCAAATATATGTGAATACTTTCTTTTCAAAAATTCAGATATAAATTGAATTTATATCTGAACCACAAAAAATACTTAACACGTTGTCTGCCCAGCGAATTTTGCATGTCTTACCATTCATTATTATAAGCGTATAAGGATAAAAATATAAATAATTAAATAAAATTCTCATGTGGGTAGTATTGAATTGTGCATTTTATATTTTGTTATCTAACTATTTATTAAACCAAATCAGGAACTACTTTGGCAGTAAACAATTAACAATAAAGATTTTTTATTCGATCTAACTAGCCATCTTTATTAATTATAATCGTCACGACTTTTCGACCATAGGTTATGGTCCTTCTCAATCGATGTAACTTTTGATAGCAATAAACGTCCTTTTTAAAATCGCTGTAAAGAATTTATTGCGAAAACTATCATCTCAGCCAGGGTTCGAACCTGGACCGTCGAATTGGTAAAGACGCCCGTCACGGATTGTAGGGAGGCCCAGGTTCGAAACGTCGTGACGAGCTAAATGGACCAAAACCAATGGTCAAAAAGTCGTGACAATTATAATTAATATTGCCAGTAAAATAAAATAAAAAAATCTTTATCGCTAACTATTTATGTCATTCAAAATTTTATATTAAATGGCATAAAACGATAACACACGGGTCACCAGTGACCACCAGAGCGCCTCTAAAGTCAGGCATGGATGAAAATCTATGTGTTGATACGTTCACACAGAGAATTAAGAAAACTTTTATTATTATTGTAGATATAGAATATATGTTATTTTACTTGAGAAGTCAGCATTGTGCACGCACAAAAATTCGGATATATTTAGAAAGTTTTGCACATAGTGTCATGTAAATGAGTCAAACTCAGCATTAAAAACAAAGTTCTCCAGTTCGTGTAATATTTATTTCTAGTGTATATATACAACTGGCAACTGCTATCTCAGGAACCAAAACTTCGAAGATAATATACTATCTTGAAATTAACGTGTAACAAATCTGTTTAATTAAAACTACAGCGTTATCTATTTAAACGACGAAAAAAGTTTGTTTCGAAAAGTATTAAAGTGTCGAACAAATTATAAGATTATTTTTTAAAATTACAAGAAAATTGCCAGACCGCTTTTTTTACAATCGAATTTTGCTTACAGATTCGATGCTCAAGTTTGCGTTTCCGCGGCAATAAGATTCTCGACTGGCCCCGGTCGTGTTTTTCCTATTAAAAAACAAAAGAGTGGAAGTTTTCTAGTATCGATTGGTTGGACGTTAGACTACTTGGCGATAGCGCTCGACTAGACCAAAGCAAACTTTGCTGGCGTTTGCGAGTTTCCGCTGGAAGTTTTCGTCGAAGCCTCGTTAACCGAGACGCTCGTACGCTTAGCCTTGTATTTTATCTCTTTCGCACCTATTCGCATCGGCTCTGAGTTTTCTTTTTAACACATTCGTCCCGACCCACGTCCAGTGGAAAGTAAATAATGGAAGTATGCTGATGAGACTTGGCAAGACTTGGATTTAAACGACTCTAAATGCGCGTCTCGTGCATTTCTTCTGGATTATACCTATACGAATTTAATCAAGCAGTTGCAACAATATGTAGTATTAAACGGTGAATCTTAAACTTCTTTATGTTTTTATATTTAAAAAAAAAAACAATAAATTTTTATGTCATTTCAAAGTCCTTATGTCGCGTCTTAAAATGTAAATCAAAATAAACATTGTTTCAATATGCATTTTAATCAAAATTCATTATTTTATCATTGCACAAATTCATTTATAACAATATACTTATTCAAAGCTTATTATTTTAATCAATGTAATGTATTAGATTGCCTTTGTGACATGTTCTCCAAGATTTTGACGTTCTGCCAGTTTTTCAATGTTAAAGGTTAATCAACGATATCGTACAATTGAATTATAAGATTGAAGGAAATTTGTTTCGAATTATTTGTTGCGACTGTCTTACGTCTGAAAGTCAGACACGTGTCACGCGACAAGCGAAATAGCAATCGCGAACGAATGATGTAACGAAGAAAGTATAAACGTTGAGAGACAATAATGGATGTAACGTTTAAGTAGGTATAGAGACGAAGGTCGATCGAGAATTAATTAATTAAATGGATAATCGCGTAAAGCGGTATCGATGTGGGTACAACGCGTCACAAGCGCGCTAAATATCACGGCACGCCGCGACTTTAAAGAGAGCGACCTTAAAATGAATTAACCTCACTCAGCCGCGTCAACTCCTAATGCAATTTCACCACACATGTACAATTTATTGAGCGATTTATTAAGCGCCGAGCGATTTTTGCAACCGCCTGCCTGTCGCGGCTATTTATGAAGCTCAAGTAAGACGCGACGCGAATTATTATGCAATCTACAATTGACTCTTATGTTAAATTATGTAATTCCATTCTTTGTAATTTTTAGTATTCTTATACAATATAATAATAATAACACAAATAGAAATAACGGGTGACAAAATAAAAAAGAGTCCGATAGTCGAGATGCTTTAAAGCAGAAAATTTAGAGTTACGAATTAAAAATTAACATAAATGCAAAATTACATGCAAAATTGTATATTCTCGATATAATGAAACTAGAGAAGGGATTTTTTAAATACTAAAAATAAGAAATAATAAATATAAATATAACAGAAATTTAAAGCTCTCAAAATAAATAAATATAAATATATAAATACTCAAGGCAAATTTATTTGTTAAAATATTAAGGCAACACTCAATTCACGAAGCATGACACCCGCACTCCTAATAGAACAATCATAAACGTCATCAGCAATGTCGGCGATACTTCTGTAGCTTTGAATAATTTTGTATTATACACTGAAGCAGAAGGTTCGAAAGAGAACCGAAACGTTTGTAAATTTCCATGTATTTAGTATATTAAGTCATTTATAGACCGTTAATGACTTGTTATTTTATTACCGCTCGTCCATCCAGCGCCTGGCTCTCATTTGCCTTGAGTATTTATATTTAAAGAAATAATAAATTCTTATAATATTTCTAAACTAAAATTACACGTATGTATCGAGTATTTAACGAAATAAAAGTTGAAGGAAATCGGATTAGAAGATACGCCTGTAAATATTTCAAGTTCGTCATTCCTTATCCTCCTCGCAATGCATCTCGGCCTTCGTACACGATCGCGTGATCGCGCGGCAAAGGAAGGCGCCGTGAAAAAGTCTCTTCGCAGTCAGCACATTAATAATGAATCGGCCAACGACGTTTGCTCTGACGTGGTTGCTTGTACGCTGAAAGTTGTCCACGTCAGGTGTCCCTCGTGCGCGACTCGTGGAGCGCGACGCGTTGAAACACAAAGAGCCGGAGAATGTTAAGGAATGCAATTATCGCCGTGTAAAAGCACGCACGTGTTGAACGCTTTTGCCGCGAGGTGGATTAAAACTAAATAGAATAAAGCTCTCGAGCGCCGAGCTTTCAGTGTGGCCACAAAAAGTCATTCGCTACTCTCTTTCGCTACTTATTATGGTACTAAAATAGAATAATTACTACCAAAGTTATTACAAAAGTTTAAATATATGATGAAATTATTAATCAATCTATTTCTTTCCCTGTCTTCAGCTATACTCATTTATATTTACGAGTTGTTGTATCTTTCTCATTCTGACTAATTCAGTGAATCGTTGTTCTCTTTAGAGAGATTTCTCTTTTAATTGATAAAGCCTCGATACGAGTAAGTTTCAAAGAGTACCAAAAGGTAGTAAACTCTTATAGAAAATATATGAGCTTTTCTTCAATTACGAACATCCGTCACTGCTCAATCCGCAGTAAATCCTTGACCTGAAAAGATAAGGAAACGCTGCGAACGAACTCGAGATGCCGAGCGGGCGTATCTCGTGGAATCTGAGTTAAATGCATGTGAATGAAATATTCGCAAAGCAAATACAAATAGAAGAATTATCAACCGTAACTGCTTAGTACATACGAAGATAAATTAATTCACAAACCTGACAGAACGATGAAACTTTTTAAGTTAATCTACATTGGTAGAAATAGACATAAGTCGACTTGTTAAACTCCATTAATACGTGACAACGGTATCGTTATCAGAATGACATGTGACGAATTAGGAAGTTAGAGACAGGTAGAGACAAGAAAAGTGAAAGGAAGGGAGAGTTAGAGAGAGGCAGGAGAAAGGAAAACCAAAGAGAAAGAAGTGAGCTTTTAGTCGAGACCGAGCTATCATTCAAGAAAAGTCATCATCCTTGAAAAGGACAAAAAACTAATCTAATCCGGAATATATTCGGCATATTATTAAATGCAGGAAATCGTTAATTATGAGTCAATGGGATCATACACAGTTTGAGAGAGTAGCCAGAGAAATATTATCGATTATTACAGTATCAAATTACTAACGAACACGTATACAATTGGTTGATCAAGATCTTTAGGAATTTTGACTCACGATCAAAACGAGCTCGGCAACATCGCTTAGAATAGATGTAAGTTCGTCCTCTCTCACTCATTCTCTAAATTATAGATTTTGTCTTCTGCGTTTGAGATTATTTGTAGGAATTTAAAACTTGTGTCTTGACTGATTTTGGAAAATTTTTATAATTGAGACTAGCGTAGTTTATAATCTTGACAAATAGATTCCTTGATGTAAAGTCTATTAACAAATAAATCTGTAAATTATATATATAACATCTACTTTCTTTTATGATGTGCAACTCCATTTATACAGTAGACATTTTATCCGGTATACACCGAGACAATTCATTCAAGTTTACACGAGAGTTTACATTATCCAAAATAGATCTCTTAGGGCCAGTTTTTCAATAGTCGCTTAATTTAATCTTAGCTCAACTCAATCTTCGTCTATTTCTAACTATCCCTTTTAGAAAAAGATAAAGAGTGAGTTGTTTCATATATTGTCGATTAATATACTTAAGAAATAAGTTTAATAATTACTCAATATCTGTATATATTTAATAAATATACGCTTTTTAGCTTATGATAAATTAAAGATTGCGAATTGTATATTAAGAGAAAATCGATATAATAGACGATTAAAATTCGAAAGCTGAGGACTGAGGACTGCATGAAAAATTTACATTGAATATGTAGGAATTCGTATGTAAAAATACTAAAAATACGATTTTAAGATACCAGATACGCGAGGATTAGTGCGAATTAGTGTAAATGGAAATTTTTTCCCGGCGGGTTTACCCTTGGTATTTATTGCACGGGCACGGTGCAGACGATTGCATAGTAGCCGAGTTCTCGGTCTCGGGAAAGTCGGGGAGCTTCTTCCCGGGCTGATGTAATGCAAATTTATGTGGGCGACGACATTTTATCGCTTTAGCGTGCGGTCTACCGCGCGATTATTCGTCGAGAAATTCTCCTCGGCCGCATCTTGATAAAAGCGAATTAGTGGGATTGCTCTGTGTAACTAGCTACAATTTGTTTACCTTTGAACGGGTGCAAACACAAGCAGTCGCGATACACGTACGTTCAATGCGATAACGTTCACCGAATATCGCGTACTGACGTCCGTTTGTGCTTTTCCTGCGAAAATACAAATCATAATCCGATATACGAATTGACGTCATCGATGTGAATCTCTGAAGATGCTCATCGAACGTCAATCGCGCGTAGTATTTATGCAGATAATGATAATTTTCTGGGCCGGTTAGCTCGACTTCAGACATGGATCCTTCTCATGACAAATTGTATCAAGACTGATTTATGCTTCGAACCGATAACCGTGTCATTTTAATATGCAAATAAGAAAACATTAAACAATAGGAATCTTACACGCGCTATATCAGTTTAATGAGTAATCAGTTCTGAACTGATTCATACTACTGATAGCCGTGCTTCTGACAATAAAATTTTCCACTGAGAAAAAGAATAAGCAAACAAACGATACATTCAAAAAGAATAAGAATCAATTACAGTTAAAAAAATACTTTGTAACGACATATTAATTGTTGATTAAGTTCGTGTTAATCAATGAATTTCAATGGAAATCTACGCGCTACAATTATCTTGAAAGATAATTGCAGGATAAATGGAAAATTATTATTATCATATTAGAAAAAAGTGCAATTTCTGATAAATAATTTGATATAACAGAGCACTATCATATTTTTAATTCCCTTTCCTCTTTAAGAGAAATTTCTTTCCTCCTTGTCCGCGAACGCTTAACGTTTCTGCGAAAATTATTAGAAGAATGATGTTAACTCACATAAATATGGATTTTGTTTCTCATAAATAGGCGTATTTTAAAACATAGGTTAGAAGTTTATCCATCGACAATAAATGATATTTGTCGTTACATATTAGAATATTAAGTATATAATGATACAAAATTCTCTCTGCGAATTAGCAAGAGTGCGAACAGCAATGTTGGAAAACGAGAAGGACAACGCCTATAAATAAAGCGTTTATTAGATTTAGATGGCCTCATCTGCGTTACGCAACGATATCCGTTTATCATAATGCGTGCAAAGTCTGCCTACGTTTATTATACTTATCCGATGAAAATCATAACAAAAGTCTTCCATAAAAGATAGCACTATCTTCAGGCAGATGTCCAAAGCTCCTTTCGTACCATGTCAATGTAAACCATATCTTTGATCAATTATACCTCACAATTTTATTTCTAATTTTATCTTAAAAACTATATGAAAATAAGCAAAGTTTCTTCAATATCCATAGATTTCAAACATTATAAGCGAAATTATCGATATCTTTTCGCCTGCAGAGCCGAGTGCAGAGCTCTTCATCCCCAATTTTATCTCTCGCTTTTATATATTGGATCTTTAATTAACGTTTCCACTCCTTCATTTAAATTTAAATTAACGCAAGAATTAAGCTATCTTCTCGCGATATATATAATAATAGTCGATTGTAACAAGACCTTTTGCTGAAGCGCTAGAAAAGCTCCGTTCTAGCGCTTCAGTTTTTCGAATAGTGCGTTTTACGCGCACTAAGCTTCAAAATCTTCACAATCAGGAAAAATTGACTTCGGTCACAAGTTTATCCTGATTAAGATTCCATTTTTTTGTTCTTCTTGACGCAATTATAACGTCGGCCATCAGGTTGCATGCAGCCTGTCAAACGCAACGCTCGCCCACGTGCAATTGAGTTACGCTATCCATCAAACTCGCAACAGCGGCACGATCGTATTACCGGATCGATTTGAACCTAAAGTAATACGTGCGCCTATTGCCCTCAGCCGCGTTCAGCTAATTTTAAAGATTAAACTTAAGACCGTTTAACGCGCGGCATATTAAGCACAAACCGTATTAATTTCACGCTGCAAGATGTTATTCCGTTCTTCAATATTCTATATATGTAACAAAAATGTGATGCATGTGCACTTTGTATCGATTAATCGATCGTAATTAAAAGAACTAATTAATAACTAATTAATAACGGTCATGATATTTCATAGACTTCTATATCAGAATCGAGCAATACGACAAATAATAATAATGTGACACGAATTTTTATAACGGCTAATATTGGAAAAAAACTTGATTCTATCAGGAAAAAAACGTAAATTTTATTATAGGACGTGCATTTTGATAAATACACATTTACAGACTCAATTTATCATATTACTATGCATAAAAACAAGTGTGCTACAAGTTGGTAAATAATCATCGTCGATTATCGAGCTACATCTCTGCAGCACTCACACTTCCGTGAGAATAAAATACAGCAATTATCGTCATAATTATAACCTATATAAGTCAGTATGATTAATATATCTCGGAACGTGTCGTCAATAGAACTGCTGGACTATTTTCTGGACTTCGATATTCTAAACTATCCTAAACTATGAGAAAAATCGGAACACCGACGAGTTCTATATTCACAAACTACAAACCTGCGAAGGGTCAAAGCCTCATTAAGCTCTTCAACTTCAATTGGAGGTGAGTTCCAATAAAATTTTAAAGCGGATCGTCTCACAATGCTTAAGACTGAAAATTTACAATTAAAACGACTCACGATCCTGATCATTTCAGCCGAGAAAAATTCACAAGTGCGGAGAGGAGTGCCGTCCGACGTCGGGACACCACGTGTTATTTAAAACAATTGTATCACGGATTCGGAGCGTCAAAATAGCGGCGGAACACGCCAGATAACGTCCAACTATGAGATTCGACTCCGCGGGCGGACTTGTTGTGCTCGCTGTTATTTTATTTTCGTAAACGAAAGACGATACTTCGCCGCGCACTCGCCTATTTTGTAGCTCCGCCGTAATCGCCGCGTAATGTTTACTGCACGTATATACACGCGAATAGTCGCGAAATCCCCGGGCGGCCCCCGTGCATCGCACGTGCGCGCGATTATGCACTTCTCCGAGACGACGGATACAATTAACAAATCACAAACTGCATTAAAACTAATAATAAACATTCCCTAGTAACGTGGAGTAACTGTCACTTCTACCTTCCTATTTTTGCAATTTGCTCGGCAGAAACTCGTAAGAGACTGAGGGTCCAGGGCGATGTCCCATTTTTATTTCGCTTCACTTTCACTAATGTAAGTACGATCTCTCGATTCGACATGCGATGAGTTCTCGTAGCTTGCTTTGTCTTTTCATACGAAAATTTAATATTTTGCTGAGGAGCGGATAAGCGTAACGCGTAAGGCATAGTCGCGCCGATAATTCATCTCGGCAGATTTCTCGAGACTCGAGCTCCGAAACCGCGGGAGGAGAACGTCCGGATATATTTCGACAAGCGTTAACCTGCGAAAATAAACCGTTCGAGACACGTGCGCGCTCCTCCTCTTCCTCGGACCGCGCGATCAGTGATCACCGAACGGGATTAATTTTGCTGCCGTCAAATCGACAGGAGTTACAAAGCGAGGGATGCAACGGTGCCGACATATTTCGCTCAATCAGCTATGTGTGCCGCTTCAGCAATCCTAATTTAATTCGACCACAGAATCTATCGGTATTCGATCACAAATACTCTCCACAGTGTGTGTCTTATTCTGCGAGATTGAGGAATAAGTCAGAACACACATGGTCGCAATTTATTATTGTACCTATTGTAACATACGAAACAAAATAAAAGTTTGATTTCTTTATTAAACCAATGTGATTTGTAAGGCAGTTTCTATAAAATTCTGTAATTTTGTTAAATAATATTGGCGGATCAAACTCTTATTTTTGTTTGTAATTTTTGTTCTATTTTTACTTTCAAGTTAGGTATTTATGTGATACATATATTGATATTTTAAATAGAAAGAAAGAAAAAGAAAAAATATAAATTTGTTCGAATATCTAATGCCTTGTAATCTCATAATAAGCCCATATATTTCGTAAATTTTTTTTATATATAATTTTCGCGGATATTATCATTGATTATCATTCTATAAATCAAGTTTTTATAATTTTTAGATATAGTGAAAATTATAGAGCAATGAGTTTCTTAAAACAATAAGTTTCTTATCACGATATACTTGGTCATGGCTCATTGATGTGTTAATTAATCGCGCGTTATCGAGAAGGATTAAGTTCGAATGCTATCGCAAATGATTTCTCAAGCACGATTGAATCTTCGACGTCAGCATAATTCGAGACGTCTCCCGAAATACATACTCGTACGTGCGGTGGCGATTCAATCAAGCGGTTTGTCGACGACGGAAATTGGAACGTCGATGATTTAAACGTGTCCCCGATTACATTGCTGTAAACCATCGACAGATACAACACACGTCATAAGCAGTCTCTTCGAAATAAAGTGACACACGTGGAAACCAGATTTGCATGGCAAATAATTGTACGCGCGGTGGTTCCGGTTAAATGGTAATTTAATCTCGTGAAATATAGATACTAATAATCCCCTGGCAAACACGTGGCTTATAACAGAGGAGACATTTGATAAATTACTACCTGGGACATAGATCAAACGGTGATAGCAAACGCCAATTTCTCTCTCTCTCTCTTTCTATCTCATTTCGGGTCTTTATATATTATATATAGATTACGCGTAGGATAGAAAAGGATACACACGCGGAGCCCACGTAACGTATCAGGTGTACGAACGGCGAAACGGCGAAAACGAAAATCATCCTACGCGACGGTCGGAATCAAACGACACATGCGTAATCATTATTGCGAGAAAACTACGGTTCCGAACACGTGTATGAGGATGCGACGGTGGCTGGCGGTGGTAACCCCAATGCCGATGGTGGGGGACAAGCAACACGCGTGGCACACCACGACGACATATCAGGCTGATAAGGGCACTTTTATCCGTGCTCTTCGCACCGCAACGGCGAATAGACGCGCATTATTTCCGCGAGCGCCACACGATATTGCTTCCGTGCCGCGCGTGGCTACGCGCAATAATGCGCAAATATCCACAATCTACAGGGCACCCCGCAGCCACCGTCGGGCCTCTCTCCTCCATTCCTCGAGCAATCTGGAGTAGATTTCTCATTCTTGATTAAATACTGAACGCGATCGGAGAACCGCGTTGCTAATTGACAATAAAAGCTTCACCGTTTGTGTAAGTTTTAAGTGCACACTTAGTGGCGGAGAGTTGATTTAGAATTTAATTGCCGAGTGATTAAGTCCAAAAGAAATACAGCCGATTCACCGCGCAGATAAGGAAACTTGAAAGGACCGACTTGGCACGGCGACAATTCTAAAACGCCATTGTATAGTCCACGTGCGATTATATTGAATATTTAACAGTTTGATCATTCCTTTCCACAAGACGGAGTAAATAATGAAAATACAATCCTTTCACTGTTTGATTTTATTTTATTAATCGATCTAACTCAAACGCGAATGGGTCATGAATATTTTATGGGCAACGTCAATTTATGTGACATTTAGGGCCAGTTTTTCAATAGTCGTTTGAACTGAAGTTTAGCTAAACTCACTCTTCATCTGTTTTGTAAGAAAGATAGTTAGAAAGAGACGAAAAATAAGTTAAGCTAAGATTAAAGTTAAGTGACTATTGAAAAACTGGCCCTAAGAGAATGCGTTTTTTCAGATAGGAGCATCAGATCGCCCAGTTGACAGATATACGCGAACGAATAATTCACGAATTTATCGAGAACATGAAATGTACAAAAAAGAAAAATGAATTACTTACCGTTGAGACCATACTTCTCCTGGTTCCTCTTGACTTGATCGGGACTCAATCCCTGGTCGGGATCGACGTTGAAGTAATTCACCACTTCTTCCACAGTTTTAGAATGGCCGTCCTCCATGGTTACTGCTTCGGTAGATGCTTCACCAATGTTATCCTCTCAGTGATCGTGTAAGTTCATTCACACTAACAATTTCTGAAATTAAACAGTTATTATTCGTTAGACAAAATGTTCGTAACGCCGTATTGAAAATAATACAGAGACCGACAGAGCGTACACTGTTAAAGAATTGCTCCAATATAAATAAACTTTCAGCGGTAAAAAAAAAAAATAGCACAAATTATACAAGTGCGAGCTTTCATGAGCAGAATTCACGAGCTCATTCAGAATGAATGAAATGGCTGAAAAACTGATTAAACTAATGAATACTGTCAAAGGAACTATTCTAAACACTATACTCAATTCATACTGTAGGTATTCAAGGCTGCCGAGTGTTTCAAGCATACAAAGATTGTCATCTGCTTGCAAAATGCCAAAAGTCACGAGACAACAAATTTAAGAGAACACTTTTTCTTTTTAGAATGTCCATATTAAAATTTTGTTATCTACTAGCAATTACTTGTACAATTTACTGTACATTGTTAGTGAAGTATGACGGCCTTAAACACGTACAAACGTAAAGTGTTGAGTTGTTATACAAGGTTTAAGTTAACTCAACTTCTATATATTTTAAAAACATTGTGTAAGATACAAAAAAAATTCACGTCTTTTAACTACCTAGGCACCACGTTACGTTTCACAAATAACAAAATTTCCAAGCCTCTTTTTTTTCAACAATTTATGCAAACATAATCCTGATAAGACATATATATATACACACAAGTTCAGGTAAATTACATTTAGCATGAAACAACGAAATCGCACTTCTCTCGGCTTATATAAAATTCTCGATCAGATAGGTGGAAAATTAATTCTCAGCGATATCCCTCGCGATATACCTCTTTCTAGAACCTACTCCCAGCCGCGTTATACGCTCAAGCTAACCGGAGCGCGGGAGAAAGACGAAGAAGGGGGCTCCGTCGCCACGCGACGTGTCCTGATAAAAAAAAAAAAAAAAAAATGACTAAAGATGCAAAAACTTTGCGGATTGGGAAATCCACTCCATCCACTGGGAGCTCGCCACGTAAGAAATTCGTCCACGCGTACCACGTAAGTGTTGCGGAAACGGACGCGGTGGAAGAAGCGAGAAAGAGAGAGCGAGCGAGCGTACGAGCGAGCGAGCGAGCGAGCGAGAGACAGAGACAGACGAGAAAGAGAGCGAGAGAGAAAGAGAGAGAGGAATAAAATAAACTTGCAACTACCGAAGGTGTCGTCGAGACGCAGGGGACTGTCCCACGGTGCTCCGCCTCCGTGCGATATTACGAAACGCGACGGTGGATCCGCGTGACGGCGGCGCGGGCGACGGGCCGACGGCGATGACGGCGTCGATGACAACGGGAACGAGGACGGCGGAAGAAGAAGCGCGGCGCGCACACCACCACCACCGCGGTTTCGACTCACTGTTCGGTGCGCGACGTGTCCGCGCGCCGACATGCACTCGCGGGACCGCTAGTTGTGAGTACGGTATCCTCGCCGAGGTACGATTGCGGTTCCGCGACTCGCGGTTGACGTGCGCGGACGGGCACGACTTTGCCCGTTGATGACGACCGCGACGTGTCAGCGGGGAGAGCGAGAAAGACGGAGAGAAAGAGAGAGAGAGAGAGAAACAGACGGGAGAGGAGGGGAGAGGAGACGAAGCCGAGGAGACGAAGGCGAGGAAGGAAAAAAGAAGAGAGAGAGAGAAAATTGTGTTACGGCCGCCGAATATTTAGGTTAGCCGCGCGGAGAGCGACAAGCGGCGGTGGCGGTGCGCGTGCTTATCCACGACGAACTTCCGAACGAACTTCACGTTTCACTGTGTCGGAGTAAACCCCTCTGTCCCTCTCTCTCTCTCTCTCTCGCACTTAGGCGCGCGCGCAAGCGACGAAGGGAGGGAAAAGGTGGAAAAACGTGCCGAAACGGAGTAACTGCGGTCGAGCGTTGCCGTCGCCGTCGCTGTTTGCTGCTGCTGCTGCTGGCTGCCGGGGTTCCGTTGCTGCGCTGGGAATCGTTGCTGCACGCGCGAGCTATCACGAGGCGCGGATGCACGGGACGCACGTCATTTTTCCCCGGACGATGTGATCAGCGCGAACGCGAACGACTGCCAACGTGCCAACCTGACCTCCGCTTCCGCGAGACTGACACCGTGAATCGGGCGAATCATCGCGCGAACGTCAGCGCCGCCTGGCGGCGCGCGGCGCCGGCAATAGGCGCGCCGTCGCAGTTCGTACGCGGCCCGCGAAGGATCGCGATTCCCGCCGCGAGTCCGGACTCCGGAATCGACGGTGGTCGATCGTACGGCGATTAATCGGCAGCCCCGGGACGCTCTCGTTGCTTCCACGCTTGTTTCCGGAGGACGCCGGTGAGTACGCGCGAGCGCGGCGTCCCGGCGAACGGCGTCCCGCGACGCGACGGCCAAGCCAACGGTCTGTCCGCGCGCGCGGCGACACGCGTCGCCGCGCGTCTCGCGGAACAGCGAGCATGTGGAGCGACGCCATTGGCCGTGCGGCGCGTGACGCGGTGCGGCTATTTTCAGGGCTTCTGCTAGGCTATTTCCTTGGCGCGTATTTTAAGCGACGGCCGTCCGGTGACGACGGGCCCGACCGCGCCGGTGTGTTTCCCCTTACGTAACCGCGACGTCGGCGGCGACCGTACGATTGTTGACCGACGACGATCTCGCGGCGATGAAGAATCCTTAACCCGCTCGACGAATTGCCGCCGCCTCGCGAGCGCGCGATTCCTCGCGAGGAATCGCCGAGAGCGACTTAGCGAGTCGCCCGCGCGCCGCGAAGATTGTCGCTCGGGGTAACGAGATTTCCGAAAATACACCTTTCCGCAAATTGTCTTTTTCTCTTTCACAGCTATTTTGAATCTCTTACGCACACATATCGCGCGCGACGCGGTCCAGCTGGTTTTTTTACCCCGCGACGAGACGGATGGTTCGAATATCTCATTTCGCCGTGAAACGATATATTAATTCAATCCAAACGAACGGCATTATTAATACCAGCGTGACACATACGATGAAATTATTATTCATATTCGCGCGAACATAAACAAGTTTGAGGAAAAGACGTTTCTTGGAATGATGCATTGCGCTAAAAGTGCGGCATGATATGAAAAGAAAAGAAATGCAGGGATGAGCCCTCTGGTACCAAGACACGTTTCCTTTAATCGAATTCCAGATTTCTCTCACAGATAAAAAGAATATTCTCGATTTGAAAATATCTTTAGTTTCAACACGTGGAAATCTTAAAATAAGATTATATATTACGTTATTATATTAAACGGAGAAAACTTGCTGGAAAATGAAGCATTCATATAGTTCAACTAAGAAAAAAATGTTGAAATAAAAAGTTGAAATTCTTATAAGAAGATTATAATGATCTTGCTTATATACGAAACAACTATAATCTTCTTATAAGAATTTCAACTTTTTATTTCAACATTTTTTTCTCGTGTTGAATTATATAAATGCTTTATTCCAGCAAATTTTCTTCGTTTAATATAATAACGCAATATAATCTCATTTCAAGATTTCCACATTGAAACTAAAGATATTTTCAAATCAAGAATATTTCTTTTGTGCTCGCTCGATCGAGCGCGGCGCGATTCTAAAATTCGAGTCAAGTTCAAAGGTGCAGCTCGGCCTTGTCGAGGAAGAGAGATCCGGGATTACGAAATTATTGGAAATTGTTTCGTCGAGTCAACTTGGAAACTTTAAGCACACGCGGATCTTTGAATCTGTCCGACGAGCTTCGCCAGCGCGAGCTTTTATTCCCAAGGTCGTTTTCACGGCCTCCGACGTTCCGCGAAATTCCTCTGCCTCGAATATTCGTGTGTCTTCCGCGAGACATTTATACGAGCACCCGCTGGCGAACGGTTTAAACGCACCCGCTCGTAACTCCCGCGACTGATTCTAACCGGCTCTTCACCGTCCCGATAATCATTGGACGTTAACTTCCCTTATTAACTCGCAAATTCGAGGCGGCGGCACGGCCGGAACGAAGAGCGCCTAAAGATCTCGCTGGCGAGGCTCCAAGAGATGTCTGAAATGCGTCTAAAACCGCCGGATATTTCAGACATTGTTTAGATATATTTTATACACTCCTTGGACTTTGGACACGAAAAAGCATAAGGGACGTTTATTCGTTATTCGAAGGGATTAGTAACATGGCACGAGTGTATATCGAATCCCGACACGCTGCGATAATTCTTTCTGATAACTAAAACTGTTTTTTTTTTCCTAGATACATACATAGAAGAAAAAGAAGTGTCAAATCAACACTGATATGCTTGTATATGCAAGAATATCTTCTTATAAGAATTTCAACTTTTTATTTTAACTTTTTTTCTTGGTTGAATTATATAAAATTTCGTTTAACTATATAAACGACTTTATTCAAGCAAGTTTTCTTCGTTTAACGCAATATAATCTTATTTCAAGATTATATGTATATTCTTGCGTATATACAAGCATATCAGTGTTGATTTGATACTTCTCTTTTTCTGTGTAAGCTTAAAATGTTGCAACATCCATTTTCCATAATCTCCTGTAATTATCAAACGTTAATTTTCCGAGCGAGTTTGCGTCACTGATTGTGAGATAACATGTTCAACTGTATAACATTCATTATTAACGAGCGGCTAATTATCCATGAGAGAGTCTCATGGATCTTCTTACGATTGGAAATGTTTCTGCCAACTAAAATTAAGAAAACGCGATCAATATATTGAAAAAAAAAAAATTGAATTGCTGCGTGTGGTTTTCATAAAACACGTGTCTCTTAATATCGATTTCTCTATCAACGCAGATTAACTTCAACCTCAGTTTAACCTACTTTTTATCCTTTCTAGTCTAATAATTAGAAAAAGATAAAAAGTAAGTTAAACCGAGATCAAAGTTAATCTGTACGTTGCTTATGTCCATTTCTACCAATGTAGATTAACTTTAATCTCGGTTTAACTTACTTTTTATCTTTTTCTATAATTCTTAGAACTAGAAAAAGATGAAAAGTAAGTTAAACCGAGATTAAAGTTAATCTATTGTACATTGCAGTAGAAATGGACATTAGACCTTAGATATCGAACCTTAGGCGTTTGCGATGTCAACGGAATGTCACGTATATGTCGGTATGTATAATAAATTCCCATAAGGTCCCGCTTAGCTATTCGATATATAGGTCGATCACCTGCGCCGTTTCGTAAGTTCAAGAGACAGCACGTTCGGGAATGTGGAGCCCGCCGATGTGCCGGCGAGTAATTAATTTAAACACGTCGTATCCAATTCCCACGATACGCCCTGTAATCATCGCACGTCAACTTGTGCCGCGTTGACAGCTGGAAAACGCGGCCAGAGCGAAACAATTCCGCTAAAATTCTGACAAGCGGTTAATTACACACGTCACATACGCTGCTTCAATGGGGATCCTCGCGTGTATTTATTCACATTCCAAAAGACCAGCACACAAATCCGAAGCAACGTAATCGAAACGCATAACGCTCAACCCTCGACCCAGCACCGCGAAACCCCCTCGTCAATTTTTCTCAACACGGGTTTTCCATCGCAGACAGAGATTTTTCAAGGCAGTGTTTTAATTAAAAACACCGTTTTTAATTAAACTCTTTGACGTAATTAAATGCAGATTTGAAGCTTTAGGCATTTGCAAGTTTCTCTTTTTTTAAATCGCGACTATATTGTGACGGATCGGCATAAACTGCGAGAATCATAACGGAGCTCATATGATTTTTCAACGATTATGTATAACAGCGCGACTACTCGTCATTTCAATACGATTTTGCTCGATTACTCACTATAGCCACTCTGTTACATCAGTTACATCGCGTCGTTAGTGTTACGACAAAACAAAGGAGCCTCGTTTTTTCCCTTGTCCGACAGGGCGAGAGCGAGGGGGAGGATTGAGAAATCCGCGGGTGAAAAAACTAACCCTCTCGTCGCTGACTATCCCCCTCCGACGGGTCGCAAGCCTCGAAGGGCCGAAGGGCCAGACCACACGCCGCGCGATACGGCACGGACACGGCGACCGGTCGCGCGGTACTCCGGCACCCCGTACGACACTCCGCTGCGGACTGCTCTCTGCCGTGGACGACTGTCCGGACACGACCAGCTCGCTCGAGCGCCCGGGACGCGACTAGCCGGCCAAATCGCGCGCGCCCGAGCGAACGTTTTTAGCACGTCTTCGACGACGGCTTCCTAATTATTTTGGCAGAGATCAGCTCGGGAAGCTGCCGCTCTCCCGATCTCCGGCATCGCCTCCTCCTCCTCCTCCTCCCTCTCGATCGCGCGTCGCCGCCGCCCCGCGCGTCCTGCCAAGGACTACGACGCTCTTGAGGAGCGGTTTCTCGATTCTTAGTTGGTATAAGAATGAATATTAGGTACTGCGGGGTGAGAATGTTTTGATAAACGTTAAATTTCTTTATTCGTAAAAATTCTTAATTATAAGATGCATTGGCTTCATTAATCCCAATTTTTTTCTTAAAAGAGCTTATTTTTTTCGGATCTATCTTATGAACCAAGTATTCAACGGTCGCTGAATTTTTACCTTCTCAACCGAGATTATATGAGACTGATCGCGAATATGATCGCATGACTATATATTGCTTTCATCTAATTGCGTAAGTCGTAGGCCGGTATTCATAGTCAGACTTTATATATTTAAGATCATCTTAAGCACATGAATCTTAAGATGTTATAAGCTAATCACAGAGCCGTATTAGGATCTTAAGGCATTACTTAAAACGATCTTGAAGTAATAAGCTCCGACTATGAATACCCGCCATAGAGAATGCATCAGCTTCTTCGCGTATCCACGAATGTTTTAAGCTTTAACGGAAAATATCAAGGCACAAATACATTCTGAATAACAAAAATTATTGAAGTAATGAGTTATTCACATTGATGAAAAATTTGGGGATCTTCGCGAACCCATCTCTCGCAGAATAAAATGAATTAACATCCTCAAAACGCGAAATAAATATATGAACAGTGCTTGAATAATAAAAATCTTTTTAAGCTTCGGGGAAGATTTTCAACGCCAAAAGAGTGACAAAAGATATATGTCTTACTGTCTGAGACTTAAACGAATTACGGTTGGACCCCTTTATGTAACAAGGGCTGGATCCTCTGCCGAGACACGAGCATACATTTTGTTCCATTTTAAGCACGGAAAGCGCGAAAAGCGCAGCTGGGTGAAGCAGACCTGTGGTCACGATTTGAGTGAGTGGACCGGTGGAATCTATTTGAAGACGAGATGCAACATGTTGGACGGACCGTAAGGATAAGAAACGCAGTGCGCTTGTTGGCAAACAAGTAGAGGTCGCCGATATTATATGTGACGAATGTCTCACATAAGTATGCGGGATGAGGTAATCCGCTCTGTTAGATTGTCCATTCTCGAAAGAAACCGATATCCTCTCGCGTTTGTGTAAAAAGTCGTGCACGCGATTGTCCCAGCTACATGCTAAATAATTCGCCCCGTAAATGATTGTGTCTCAATTGGTTGATTTAAAATTCTTAGAATGAAACAAATTCTCTGAAAATATTAAAATTTTAATATCAGATGTCAAAAGTCGGCGCTACACTTTTAAAGAATTGGTTTCTTGTGCCGGATTGATCAGTTACGCGCCACTTAATAAAATTAATTAAAATCGCCTGTAAAATTAACTAAAATAACGAACGCACATTTATGCATCGTATTTCTGAACTCGTCACAAAATTGGTTACTTTCCGAAGAAGCTAACTACAATATTGACTTGACCTATTCACCGCTCGACAGATCACTTCCTGTAATGTTAGGTGCAATGTCGATATATCTGTGTTATGCTATTGTGACGTGGTACCATATGGCAATGCGAGCGCGCTCAAACGCACGTTTCAATACCCCGACCGTTGCGGACGGTGCACGCATTAACGCATTCCCCCCACGATACGAAATCGTCCATCACGTATTTCTGCCGCGGACCCATCGCCAAAGATAACAGAATGCCTTTGAAATTTTTATAAATAGCGTCGCGCGCACAACAAGCGACTAGAAATTACTCAGAGGACTGGAAGTACACGAGCTGGAAAAAAAAAAACAATGGATATATCTCCGTATTATTCATTAAAATTTCAGCATTAAAAGCGTTAAAACGTTGCGGGTTTAAAACATTCTCTCTAGGCTTAAAACATAAAAGTTACCTGCTTAGCAAATGCAAAGCTTAACATGTAATAAACTGAACGCAAGTTATACTGTAAACACGTGTGTTATCTCTTATTAATGCGCGGATTTATTTCTTTATTGAATATCTCCCTCAGCGCGCGCGACCCGCGCCAGTCCGTGTTTTATAACGGCGTTTAATTATAGTTTTGGATTGCACAAATTACCGCGACGTCGTCGGGTCGGGATAATTTCTCGGCCCGCGAAAATTGTTTTACGCGAGCGCGCGCGAATGTGGCGGTGACCTACAAAAACTAAAATGAATTCTTGGCTCTAGTTATTATAGGTCGCGTAATACGCACTGCTCGCGCTCGTCGACGAAGAGCCACGGGGTTTTACGTGGGTTTCACGCGTGATCGGGGACATTAAGCGATTTTACGGTGTTTTTATTAACCATTTTCAATGCACACCGAACTGTTTTTATGTATGCGACCTTTCCGCGCGAGCGCGTTAAAATATTTCATTTGCCGCGAAACGACAAGCTTTTAAAAATCCGAGGATTTCGCTTCGTAAGCGCTTATTATGCAACCGCATACCTATATATATTGCCACGCACTGACAGAACAACGCATATGTAATATGACAGAATCGATGCTCGTTTCAACGTAATTTTCATTACGTAATATCAATAAGAATTTTTTCCTATTTATCCCAAATGAGATAAAATGAGATTTTATAATATCGTATCAATAATCATTAGATTTTTGATAATGTTTCCTCAAATAACAACAAAATATATTTCCTAATTCAATTTTGCTTTTATTTTCATACATTTCGAATGCAATATGCAACTATCGCTTGTGAAATATTCATGGAAATTCTCCATAAGCGTCATACCTCGGAAAAAAAAACAATTTTTACGTAAAAGGAAGACCAGAGAGATACATCTACGTCAAGTATAAAATTTATTATGTGAACAATTTTCTTTGATTCCAATTATTAGATATTTTACGTTTATTGAAGTTTACTGAAACATTCCTGCTTTAAAAATTAATATTCTAGAGCAATTTTTATGCCGGCTTAGGTATTTAAGATTAATCATGTGAAAAATATCTAAAATTACATGAACAACAAATATGTAATATAAAAATCACATGATATAACGGAAATGTACGTACCTAAGATTTCCTTTAAATCGTACAATTTTTATACTTGTGGTTCATATAATTTTTTTTTCTACAGTATAAAGTGAGTTATTCTGCTATCAAAAGTTACTCTGTTCGCAAACACGCACTTTTCAGATCTCTGAATATTGCGTGACGAAGGAAACGTTCCAGGATTGACATGCAAAATTCCATAACGGCCGAGATTCACTACGGGGGCGGAAATATAATATCCTGGAGATATACCTCTCGCCGGGTTCGCTATTTAAAAGTAATCGAGCTGCCGTCACTTTAAATTCTATTTCTACCAATGCAGATTAATTTTAATCTCGGTTCAACTTGCCTTTCATCTTCTAATTCTTTTTCTAATTCTTAAAATTTTCTAATTCTTAAAATTAGAAAAAGATAAAAAGCAAGTTAAACCGAGATTGAAGTTAATCTACATTTATAGTAGAAATAGACGTAAGTCAAGATAAGAGCAACTGTCTATTAACCACTACGGGCGTTTACGAATTTCTGAATTTCGCGATTAAGCCCCGACACGCGAAATTTTGCAATTTTCACCATATAGAGCTGTGTTCTCCGACGCAGCTCGGCCCCTCGATGGCGAATCAGGAAGGGTGTTCACGATAATTAGAATTGATCACGATAATAATAGGTACGATACTTCACGGCTAATCCATCTTGGCTTCTCTCTGTCACTATACACTTGCGCTCCCTTCTCCCGCGTTCTCCACTCCGGAAACGGAGGCTTCGTCACTATACGCGTGGTCACACGAAGAGCACTATGCAACTGCACACTATGGTTGCGCGGCGTAGGGGGGACTTACCAGTGCCTTCTGTCTTCAATCCTTCAACTTTTGCACTTGGAAGCGCTTCGGGGGGGGGTGTGGACCACCCCCGTTAAACCTTTCACACTGCTCTCTCCTTTTCTTTTTTCCTCCCTTTCTTCTTTTTTTTCCCTTTCGATCCACTACTCCTCGGTGCGCATTGTCGTACGTCGACGCACCGCTCTCGACTGGGCCCTCTACGACGTGCGGGAGAGTCGTTTGCGCGACGGTAAAAGGGAAGCGAAACAAACAAACATTCAAAAGGGGGCAACGCCTGCGCTGCTGAACAAAACGAAGCACCGAGGCGACCGCGAAATTCGCTTAAATAGTCCGTAGCCATCGCTACCTGGTGGCGAGACGACGAAAGAGCCTAACTCTGGCCGGAAGCCAGTGGACCCGGCGGCTGTCGTGTGGATGTCGTCGTCGCTTTTTTACGTTTAACCTTCGAATTCGAAGAGCCGAGGGAGGAAGAGGGAAAAGAAGAGACAGCGCCGTCCGATCCAAACGCCGCGCGTGAAGATACACCGTATTTCGATCATCGGGACTATCGGGAGTACACGGTGTGCTGATCTATGCGGAAGAATGGCTCTTTGGTTCACTGTATAAAAGGAACAAGGGGAAAATTTAAATCTCGAAATAGTTTCCTGCACGGAAAAAAAGATAGTCGTAAAATATGGATAACTAACATTTTTTGCAGCGAGAACTATATTTTTTGCAGCAATAGCTATAATTTAGCAATAGTAGCAAAACCTTTTGTTAAAGTTTTAGACTTTAGCAATAGTAGCAAAACCTTTTGTTAAAGTCTAAAACTTTAACAAAAGGTTTTGCTACTGTTGCTAAATTATAGCTATCGCTGCAAAAAATATAGCTCTCGCTGCAAAAAAAATGTTAGTTATTCATATTTTACGACTAAATTTAGCTATAGTAGCTAATCTTTTTTTTCCGTGTGCGAACTTTCGCACAGGTTGGTCCCCAGAGGGTGGAACTAATAAAGAAAGAAGGGAATGGTGTTCTTTTTTTCTTAAGATAACCAAGGTGGAATGTTTTTCTTTTCTCTCTTAGAGAACATCTATAGAATAAATGGATAAGTAGGTAGATAGACACACGACGTTATATCGTAAGTAATTGCTCCCAGAAGAGTCTTCTTTTCTTGGAGTTATAGGCCGTTTCTGTAATTTTTTATACTCGAAGGATAGTACTATGCGAATATTCGCAGATAAAGTTTCCGTTGTCTTTCTCAAAGCTGCAGTTTGTCAGTTTCACGTTCTTTGAACTTGGTTTGGTGAGGAGATTTCATGTCTCTTCGTCGGTTAGTCATTTTCATTTCTAGTCCGAATATTTTGCGGACTATGAATAAGTATAATAGCAGTATTTTTCTAATTTTTTCTCTTGAAATTTACACTTTCTTTGTACTTTCAATTTTTTAAATACTCACTTTATACTTTTTTGGAGGGCTTGAGATTATTTAATTTATCTATCACCGCGACGCTGAAGATGGCTCAAAGTGGAGCCAAAACGTATGATTTATAGTTTATAAATGTACGATTTTATAGTTTGTAAACATACGATTTATAGTTAAATTATTAATTTAATATTACCAATTCACGCATAAATAACCGCGTTTGACTCTTATAGCCCACTTTTCCTTGTTACTCTTTAATTTTAATGTCGAGATGAGTCTTCAGCTAATTAATCATTTATTCCAAATAAACCGAGTCATTTTCCATCGCTCGTACTTTCAAACTTTATAACGATTTCTTACATATTATTTTTGGCGAGATAGTTAGGTATTATTTTTAAAATTATTTCTTAAAAGAGCAAAAAAATATAAAACAGCGAAGCTTATTCAGTAGTCAATAATGATGTCACGTATCACATAAAATTTTTAAAAATACTGTTTATCGAAATATGTAGAAGTTGAAAGTCTCTCAACACGTCTATCGTTTCGTTAAAGCCAGAATTTTAAAAATAAAATAAAAAAAATATGCCAAAATAAAAATTACCAAAACGATCAAGTGTGAGTTTTAGAAAATTAAACGACCACGTTAGATTCAGCTATAAATACATAACTTCGCTTCGACCGCGCTCTCAAGCATTATTCTTATTAGAATTATACAAGGCTCGCGTTTTCTTCAAGAACGAAAATAGCCGATTGGCGGATATCCAAATGCGATATCAGGCAGATCTTCGAGGACAATCCACCGCGGGCATTCTGTTGGGAAATTTGTTCTTCGGCCATCCCGTTTTCATCTTTCGCATTAACGCGATCAAGGTTTCTCGGCGCGAGCATCAATCTTTCCTCGTAACCGCCCCGTACTCTGTGTACTTTACAGTACACTTTTAGGGGTATTAGTAGCCTCTTATCTACATCCCCTCTAATGAATATCGTTTTTTAATCTCTATATTCATACACACATGCACAGGGATATAATACGAGCACGTTACAATAGGTATACGTAATAGCGTATATTTCCGTTTGAGATCAATACGTTTATATGTAACATAAAATGTGTAACATATCCTATCTTTTATAATGTTTTATCATACGAATATAATATAATGATCTATTTTCATTTTTTTAAATCGATTTACAAGAAATTAATTTATTATAATTTATTTAAGAGAATTTTTGACCGGAATATTCGATCACTTACTGAAATTTTGCATTTTCGTAGAAGTTAAAAAATTAATAGTTGGAATTATAACTTTATAACGTGCGATTCATAATTTTATTTATTTGGAAAAGTGCACTTATTGCATGAACGAGTTATCGTGCCCCCCGGCAGCGATGGCGCGCCACATTCCAAGTGTAAGCACACCTTGAGAGACGCGAAAGAGAATACGGGATAAAGAGTCGGGTCAACGTCCCGTTTCTCGAATCCTAAATACATTAAATGTACGAATGCCCGTCCGCATTCTCGCCGTGCGTTTCGCGCCTGTGAGATATCTCTCGCGCCGCGTGCGCTCTCGTCGAATTTGCCAAGAGTCCCTCTGGTTATCTCGCGCACGCCACGCCGGTATCGCGTTGCACGGGCTTGCTGTACGAGGCAACAATGTAATATGACGAGACAATGGTACCGTACGCGGTATTAGTAGCAAAATACTGTCTCAGTTTCGCACTTTAATGACAACGTCAGGATTCGCTATAGCTTATTGCTGCACATAATTGCTTAGCTCGAGCTATTTCGATTTTATTTAAAATGGCGAAAATGTAATACCGCGAAATATAACGAGATTTCTGGTAATAGAGACAAACCAACTGACATCAGTAAATTTATCTAATCCTGTCAATCACGATTTTTATAATGTCTAATATATAAAAAATGGTAAAACTACATAAAGTTCAAGAGTTTTCGGCCAAATATTCTGTAATGAAGAAAAATTAAATGAAACACCCATTTTTATATTTTTCAGTATGATTGCCTTTCGTTTTAATACATTTTTAGAACTATGAATTAATTTTTCTATACCATTAAAAAATATGTATCCTGAATTTCTGTACATACGTAAAATTGTTTCACACTGCGGATTTTATTTCTTCATCATATAAATTATAGGTACATTTTTTCCATGCAAATCAGACTTCAATTTCAAAAATTATCTTTTATTTTTTAAATTAGACCTTATTACGTACGTGTGAGAACTAAGCAGAGCGATTTTAAAATGTGTTCTCTTCTGATAACATAAAACGCGTTCTACTGCATTTCATCACGAATAATCGGTAACAAACTATGCAAAAAATACATGTTAGCTTGCTGTCTGCTCCGCGATGAAAGGCGTTTGTGATTAATAACAGATTGACATATGCGAACTCGTCAAAAACCTTTCGTTGCGAAACAAGGAGATGAGAATAGATCATCGCTCGGGACATCGAGAGATAAGTGCGAAAAAGTGTGTCATAAAGGCGGATGCTTTCTGAGAAGATCTCTTCGTCGCAATATACTTCAAAGATGAAGCAACGGGCAGTTTTGCACGCTGGATAAACATGTCGGTGCCATATACGCTTTATCGCGAAAGTTAGTGCCTCGAATACGTTTGTTTTAAATACATCAATCGACGTGCGGTGTTGGCGATTACGTTTCGGTAACAGTGTTCTGAAAATACTTGCAGAGACAAGTCTGTTTTCTCAATATTGGATTGTATAATCGGTATGTATCAATTACAATCTTCGCTCTGCATAGACAATATTATCTTTTCCAATTTACATCCTAATTGTACAATAAATCTAAACGTAAATATATTGCAAATATATTTAATTGTAAATATATTCGTATGACGATTAATTCTTGCCTATCAGTTACCTACAATTTTTTCGTTAAACTTCTCGATCAGCGACTCTATCTTTATTGATTGATAATGTCGAGGATGTCGCTGTCTTATCAGTACTTGCTAGGTAATTAAAAGGAACTTTTAATTTATTGGAGTACTTTCAAATCGTATATTGCTGTGTCATAAGTGGATGCTTTTTCCACATCTTTTCCAATCTGCGTACAGGAATAGATTGCTCCGAGAAAGAAATGCATCCTTATCGATTGTAATGCATTTTGAGATGCGCAAGCACCTATCAAAATTAAATAAATATACACGTTCATCGCCGTGCCGAATGACGAAAACAGGCGTATATGCGCCATAAGCTGACGGATAGCGGTCCTTGAATCCGTAACACGCATACGATCACCGCCCCGGCCTGTCGAAAGACCGAACTGTCGGAACCAGTTAGACGGCCGTCCCCATGAAACATCTCCGCGCTATCAGCATTCTCTCATTATAGCATACGAAAATAGACGTTGTTACTTCGTCGCTTACTCTGACCGGCGGTTCAAAGCGGGCGTTATTCTTAGCCAAAACTCAAAGTCTTACGTAAAACCGGCCCGCGCGATATAGCGATATGTTTTGGAGCATCATTAGTGCTAGAAACGTTTCTCCATGCACGATGTGTCTTCGGCCATTCGCGCGGTAGATTCATCTACCCGGAAGTGACTGGTACGCCTTACCAAGTGCAGCACGAACGCGGCTATCCCGAATGAGTTAACGGATAAAAATAGAAAGCTCGGAAGCTCAATTCAGGAATACCTTTCTAATCGGCTGGAAGAAACGCCTTCCGGCGAATTTTCCGCTGTGAAAACTCACAAATTCACGTTTGCTTGAAAATCTATAATTCACCAAGTTTAGTAACCTCCCGTATACATGTCACGTATTCTGCATAAAGAAAAGAGCGCAGAAGAATAGTGAGGAGGCTTTTCTTTTTATACTGTAAATATCGCTGTTGTATTTTGATGCTCCAGACCGGAAAACTATGTCGTTTTTATAGCGACAATATGGTCGAAAATCTCTATAATAATATCGTAGTTTATCAGGCCGAACATGTGTTTCGGCGAGCTTTATTCGCCGCTAATGTGAATTTTAGAGGAGTTAATCTAAATATATATACATATATGAAGGAAAGAGAAAGAGAGAGAGGGAGGAGAGGAAAAGAGCCGAAAAGTATTACGAGGCACGCGTCGATGACGGCATAGAGAATCGTTTATTTATAACGATTTTTATAAATGAAGTGCTAAACAGCCGTGATGAAGCCACATGTCAGACAAACAGGCGATCGATCAAAATGTATTCTAAAACGAGTTCAAATACTGACAGACTAATGAAATGCCTGCCTGCCGTTCATCTCGATCGTGTGTTTCCGTCGATTCGACACATGCGTGAATAATTACTACTCGATTGCTTTATTCGCAAAATGTATCTGTGTTTTGTGTTACATTGAACTGACACCAATTTAAACAGGAATCGAGCATATCGACCTTAATGTTATCATTGAAAACATCACTGAAAGTAAGATCATATAACTAAAATAAACTTATTGTAGAAAGAAGAAAATAAATAATATACGGAAATTGTACGTCAATTACTATTGTAATAAGAAAGTATTTTCTTTCGAAAAATGTAGTTTCGATATTTTCTGAGCAATAGTGACGTTTTATTTAATTTTTAAAGCTTAATAGAAATGATTAATAATTATAACAATGTTATATATAAACACGTAAATATTAGAATAATTATAAAATTTCTAAAAAACTGTCTTAATAAAGATTTAATCAGACGAGAGATTCAATTTCGACGTTATTTTTTAAAAGAACTTTGTTAATTGTGGGCATCAACATCACAATCCCCCTTAAAATATCAAACGCTATGTTTCGTTGCACGAGGATGAATGCTATACGATCCGCATGCGTATTTTCATATTCCGTCAGAGATGTTTCCAAAGAAAGACGCTGGAATAATAATAAATCATCAGTGGGATCACATTCGTCGAAATTTATGAGATATTATCAAAGAGCAATTCACGTCCTTCCCCTATCGCTGGTCAGAAGAGCTCTATTGCTGCTGAAGGCACCTTCAACGTCTAACGATATTTAGCATCCGGAAATTACTGCCGCGACAGCTTGAAAGGGGATAGCACCAGCCCCGCCCGTTAATTTAAAGATTAAAAAATTTACGCAAATATACGTAAATTCCGGGGATCAACTGGAGTAAAGAAGCATGGCACATTCTAACAAAACATTTTAATCTGAATACAATAAAAATTAGCAGTTGTACATATGTCATTTTTAAAAAGATCTTCAGAGACTCTCTCTCTTTCTTTTTTATCCATTTATTTCCAAGATTAATATTTTTTTCTGAGAAATTTATACAGGATTTTGGACATATAAAATGCACAATGTGATTTTTGTGCCAGAAGAAGCAACTTTAGCAAAATTATGTCCGAATAGTAGTTTTTAAATGATGAACAATTTAAAGTCAACGATTTATAGAGTATTCATAATAACGCGAAGGTAATGAGCGCTAAAAATCTACGTTGTTTTACTATTCCTATAAACATTTCACAACAATGAATGCCATGCATGATATATATGATGTTATAATGGCGAAAAATTATTTAAAATATTCTTAATACAAAATTAAGAATTAGCACCCGAGAATATTTCAAATCCAATCTAAGTTAGATGAACTCCCGTTTGTTCATTTCACTTCAGCTACGAGAGTTTATGTCTTTCCGTATCTTTGCCAGTGCTCTCTCAACATACTCACATCGTGAGCAGTACTGCTCCGTAAATACGTTTACTGTGGGCATATGAGCGAGAAGAGCATCGAGCGTGGGTGACTGGAGGCGATTTCGTTCTTTCTTTTGCCGTGCAATTGCTTTCGCTGCTAAACTAACCAGACCTTACGCATTAAATACGCTTCCGCTCGCTCATATGTTCTAATAGCCATCTAGTGTTAGACTCTTTCTCATCAAATATATTTCCACGATATATATGGGTCATCCTGTCTTCTACAAACTCTTTCATCAACGCGATCTTTATGAGTCTAATGTCAAGAAGCGAAAATTCGCGGGGCTGCTTATTAAATTTTTATCCAATAAAATATTTAGGGAATCTTATAGATTTAATTTTACTGAAGACAAAATCTGTGACTGAGAAGCTACGCGATAAGCATAGTACACTTTATACATGGTTTCCGTTTCTCTCTACATCTTTGTACTTTGTATGCGCCTCTCTGATCTGCGTGAAATTAATATCGGACAAGACTGCGATCAAATATTAAATTTTCCTTATTACAGCAATGAATCGACGTCAGAAATCTCCACAAGTATCTACGATTTTCTGTCGCATATAACGTACGTTTAATTTATTAGACAAACTAATTCAACAAAGCTAATATTCAGCGTTAATTGTATCGGCCTGTTAATATATTTGTATTAATAATAATTTATCCAGTGTTTTTTTTTTTATTAATCTTTCAGAATTCTTTAAAACGTCACATAAATTTTCAGTAACTTTTCTGAGATAGCCACTTGTTTTAATTTAAAAACATTTTACTGTAAATTGAGAATATTTTTGTGCACGACAGACGAAAATGACAGACATTGATATGAAGTATCGGTTTATTTATTATTTATATGATTCATCACGGGTCTTTGCCTCGCGACGTACATGACATTCCTTCCGGTTAGGAAATCTCTACGGTCAGCCGTGTCTGTCAAGCTCGCACGGCCTATACTGAGCGACAGGCCCGAATCAAGAATGCATGCCCCACGCAATGCAGACGTCGATGGTGATGTAATCCGTCATCGCGTACATGACGTCGATGATTTCTTACGTGCGCGGCATGAATGAACGACGAATGAGCGGCAGCAAATGCGCATCTCGCGAACCGGTACCGGAAGCACTTAATCGCAATTGACTTTAATTAATTTTCCTGGCGCAGATTATTATATTATTAATTTTGCAGATTAGATTGTTCGATTATAATCTATAAATTTACATTCTTAATTAATATCAGGTACTTATACACAGAAAAAAAGAAGTGTCAAATCAACACTCGGTGTTCTTGTATATACGCAAGAATAAGATAATCTTGAAATAAGATTATATTGCGTTGGTTCAACTATATAATTCTTCGTTCTTCGTTCAACGCAATATAATCTTATTTCAAGATTATCTTATTCTTGCGTATATACAAGAATATCGAGTGTTGATTTGACACTTCTTTTTTTTCTGTGTATAGAGTTAATATTACTAACAATGATATTAGAAGATTATTATTATCAAAATAATCCGACTAATAATTGCAAGCGTGATCGCGAAATAAAATTATGTAATCTGTCTTAAATTTCTCACCATCGCGATGTAATATAGCTGGAAATTCATCATCATTTATTTAACTATACGATATATTTAATAATGATATATATGACGAAAATATTATAACTGTGATAAATGATAATGGATTATGATGATTATAAATGCATTTTTAGCATAAAATTGTTATTTTAATCTATACGTTATGCGGTCCTATATCTGGTATGTAACTAAACTCTTCAATCTCTATGCATAAACGCAAATCAACATTTAATTATCTTTGGCCTTTACATATATAATTAACAAAAAAATCTAGTATATAATAAATATATTTTTTTCTTTTTATTCAAGCGTAAAATGTTTACATTGCCAATCCTGCAATTTCGTGTTCCTAATTTCCACTATAACTCTCGAGCACCCATCTCTTCTCCTTGTTAGCATCAAACCGGGTCTAGACCAGGCAAACGGGCGCGAACAAACACGAATGAACGAGCCTGTTTCAACGAGTGTGCGAACACTGCGAACAGTGTCGCGAGTATTAGCGGACTCGTTGAAGGAAGTTGTTCACTCGCGTGTTTATTCGCGCTCGCTCGCTCGCTCGGCCTGGATCCGAGCCTCAGACGGCGGACGGATGGTCCCCCCTATGATCGATCGAGGAAGAGATCGACTCGGGCCGCCGAATATGACGCGCACGACGACGCTTTTCAGGGTTAACTCGGATCTCGGTCCTACTTATGTAAAATCTTGAACGAGTAACATTGGGGGCTAATTATAAACACGGCCGCCTAGCTGCGATCCGTGCCGCGCTTGTCGCCGCCGCCGCCGCCGCCGCGCCGGCCGCGCTTGTCGTTACCTGCCTGCACAGCCTGCGTGTGCAATTTGCGCGATGCACAAGGCGGTCTTAGCGCGGCTAGCGACCTAAACTAAAAATAATCGGCCGCGGCCAGAGGGGGTCCGGGGGTCCGATCAACGGCCAACTGGGCCAGTAAAGTAGCCGTGGCTCAACGTCCCAAATATAGTCCGACATCTACATGGCCGTCGATCTATCCTGTGCCGCCGATGCACACCGCTGCCGTCCTCCAATCGTATGCACCGCGGAGTGCATCTCCGATGGCATAATACTCGTGATCTGTCACCGGCGATTTCCCCGATGGATTCGCACGAAGCGAGTTTCACGCTAATTCTGGGATAGCTCGTGCCATACGTCCCGTCGTAGGTGCTGCGCGATATGTTGACTCTCCTCGCCGCTGCGGTTTGATTTATTAACCCGGAATTTGTCCGCGCAATCTCCTTTAGTGTAAGCACGGATTGCATCTACTATTATCTGTCACCTGGTACCATTATCTATTGAACAAACTTTATATTTTTTTTCGTGTTAATTAACTCAAATAGCAGAGCGACGTCAAAAGGTGACTATTTTGGTCTATTAGACGTCACTATGTCATCTTTTAACGTCACTTTGCTATTTGGATACTTTTCCAACACTTTCCGGAAATACAGTAATTAAAAATTTTAATTTATTTGATATTTATCAAAAAGTTCAAATTTTTCCCATTTACTGAAATTCATTTATTCTGCGTAGCTATTGAACGATAAATAAATAAATAAAAAGAGCTTGAATAAACTTTTCGAATGATTTACGAGTCGCAGCATCAGTTAAAATCGTCAAAAGCGATAATGATGCCGATGGCAGACGCGTGTCCCGTTCTATGCGAGCGTGCTCGCGGTTTTCAACACATCCCCACTCGAAGAACAGCCATTTGGTACCCCACCTTGCCATTGTAGTGCCGATGCACTTGGCCAGCCACAGTCGAATGCATTTTCGGCACTATTCGGTATGAGTGATGTAATCATTACGCGAAATGGATCGATTTATACGAGTTCGAGTCGACACGGCCGTATTACTTCCACTTTATCGGTCTGTGCAAATCGTGACTGTCCTCCTCTAAAATATGGCATAGCTGTCAGTGGCAAATGTGTCCCTACGAACGGGGCACTGGCCAGGAAACGCACGTCACTTAGGTTGCTTTAATTTGATCTTTGTAGACGGCGAAGAGGAGAGTAGTTAAAAATAAGAGACGCGCGTTTGTTTATGTCGACACATTTTCGATGCAAATCCGCATCTTTCTCGCGAGATATCTTCGGCGTATTTCCCAGAGTATTGAGAGAGACGATTTTATGTAACATATATTCTATATAAATCTATATTGGAAAGACAAAGAAAGCGTAAACTTTATGTTCTTCGAAGAGAAGGTCTTTAATGTAAAATATACAAGAAAAGAGAGCGAATAATTTAATATGTAATGCGCGAGTCTTTTTCTAATACATAATATCAGATAAAAATAATATTAAAAATTTATATTTAACAAGAAGTTATTTTTTGGCAATTTAGTTCTGAAACGCATAAAATGACTCAGTTCGATACACACTAATGCTTATTACAAATTTCTGTTCGCGTACAGTTACATGTTTCATTTAGCAGATTTTAACGAGACATTAAATGTGAATTTCTAGGTATCTACTTGTATTGAGTACTTGGCCAATGTCTCCGAGTTTTATTTTTGTATTTATTTGTATATATAGTATTTTATAGTAATCAAATTAATGAGAGCCGCATATAATAATATTTAATAATAAAAGCAATAGGATCCCCCCTCCCCAGAGAAAAATCGCATTAATATAAATAACGGCTGCGACATATGTATTTATCTTTTCTATGCGCGCCTGCAAAACTGCGTGCGAATCGTTATAACAGATACAACCTTGTCCTGGTAACGAGTGAGGATTCAACAAAACAGACGCTCTCTAGTTTCAACATCATCGCATTTACCGGGAATATAAAGAAAGCGTATCGAATAGGTTCCATTAGGGGCAGTTTCTTTGCATTATTTGACGAATGACCGGGACGAATATCATTAGAAAAGGGCCTAATAGAAAAAGAGTTTGTAAAAGTCTTTGTAAACACATTATCTCTTTAACGTATTCTGAAAAAGCAAAGAACAGAAAAGAAAATCCTGAAAGGGATTTATTTACGTTTAGTATCTCTAGTACTTTGAGAATCCTAATGTTTTACAAGGGTGTATGTTAAATTAAATTGTAAGAAAAGATGCATTGTTATTTTACTTTTTCTCAATATTGAAATTTCCGGGCGGATCTAATGCGTTTATGTCCAAACGCGCCGTTAAGAACCGTTTAAGAAGAACAAAAGTAGCAGATGAATGAAGGTTGAGATGTGCGTGCTGCAGACATCCCAGGAATACTTGTCGCACTTTGAGAACAGTCTCTACCTATCTTAAGGAAGGCTACGTCACAGCTTCATGAACGTCACGGTTGTTGCGTGACTCATAACGTCGTGAGCGAGTGTTCTCCTCTCTGAATTGTCAAGAAGAAGTCCTACAATTTATTTATTGCTAAAATAAAATATTAGATTTATGATCTTTGCTCAGAACTAATAAAATCATCGTAACAAAAATATTGTAACTTTGTCTGTTAACGTGTTTATAAAAAAGGTTTCGTCAAAATTGGAAAATATTTCAGGATAATTATAATATTATTTCAAAATAAATTTGTGAGATAACTTTTGGTATGTAAATTGAGTATAAATATATTCAAAGTAGACAAAAATGTGAAGAAAAAACAAGATTATTTTAAAAGACATCTTTTCTAATCTGTTAAATATTTAATTTAACATGCACGCGAGCGCTTGTGGAATATTAGAACTCCCAAAATGCCACAGATGGATATCAGATGCAAAAATATAAAAATGGAATAATTAATCTCAAAAACTAAGCCCACCATTTTTATACAGGTCAAAAAACAATTTATACAGTTTTCCATGAAAAAAGATCCCAACAACTGCGAGGAGCACGCGCGGCAGGTATCGTCCGCGATCCTAAATTATTCGCCGTTCTCCACTGCCGAGCCGGGGACTCTTTGGCAGGTACCGCGCGGTCCGACGCGACGTCGATGAAACGCAGAAAAGTCTCATCTATCATGTCGAAATACGTAACGCGAAAATAGTCGCAAGGATACGTTCGGGGTCGAACTTGGCGCTGGGCTCACGCGAGTGTGCGCGACCATGCCGGAGCCGAGTTATCGGACTCCCAAGATCCCTGATAGAGCGAGTAGCGCGAGGCCACGTGTCATTGTCGCGACGTTATCACGGATCTTTGTCACAGACAGATCACTCATTGTCAGATAAAAGCGTCTGAGGATGCGGGATATCACTTTGAGATTGCAGACGAATACGCAAATTCTTATATGATTTTTCTAGCGTTCCCAACTTTTTTCCGCATTTCTAAGAATTTTCAGCTCGAAATGCAGAAAAAATAACTATTAAAAATTAATTAGTTAATTCTTGCGTGGAAAAAGATGTATTTTTCCGAGACTGCGCTTCTTGATACGCCAATCATCGGATATTAATTGTATATAATATTAAATATAGATATCTAAGGAAAGTCTATATGTACGTGTCGTGCTTCATTGGTTTATCAAAGGTATCTCAAGCACGTGGAAAGGGCAAAGTAGGTTCATTCCTTTAAGAGCACGCGAAAGACGTATTATTACGCAATGATAGGAAGCATATTTCGAGATGCAACACGAGGGCAAGGGCTGCTGTCGATTACGCACACGTTGGGGATGATAAAAATATGCGCCGAGAGAATCAACTTTGACTTCTTTGTATAGCTAAATACATAGCGTCTCTTTAGCTATCTTAATAAATGTCGAATCAATTTTTCTTTAGAGAAAATTTCACATAAAACTCCTTTGGATTTATTAATTTGCCGCTTCTTGTAATTTTCAAATATCTTGACAATAATCCAATTAAAATTTTGTAAAAATACGATCTATTCAGTCGAAAACAACTTCTGGTTTTGAAAAAATTAACATGGACACGAGTAAAATAGAATTTAAGTTATTAGGGCACAATGCTCGCGTCTTATTTATAATTTTATAATTTTTCTATCTCGCTATAGACTACTCGCGACGTAATGTTGCGCATGCGTGTACGTGTGTAAAATATTTCGCTCCATTATTTCCGAAAACGATTGGAAAGAGTGCTTTCTATCCGATAAAGAAAGTCGGTTGAACAAGATGAATGTGCGAAGTATTAATAATTTTACGAGCTCTCTCGCGTGGCAGACGCGCGCGGGATTATTTCTGCGAACAATACGATCCTCGGGAGTTCGTCGATTGTCGGTCGGGCATGCAATAAATATATCACGTTTACAACGGATCGGCATTCGCGTAATACGATTGCTGGCAAAGAAACGAGTCATACTAATCCTGTTTGTACGTGAGAAAATAATCTCCCGCTACATTCACCCGACGAGAACGTGACGTCCCGAAGGATCCTTGAGAAAGCCGCTATTACGGCCGGTCAAGCCTACGCTCTAGGCCAGGGGCTAGGCTAGGCTATTTCCGCGATTCAGCTTATGGACCGAAATAGTCGTAGAGAGAACTTGGGAACAAGAAACACTGTTGGGACTGTCCACGAGAATCCCAGTGTGTCTGGCTAGCACGCGGGATTAATCTCACTTCTTTTCACCCGATTTTTCATCATCGCCCGTTCAACAGCGTATCCGCTGAGAATTCGAGTTCTCGCTGTTGCGCCCGTTTAGTTTTCTAAACACATCGGGATTAAGATAGACAGTAATCTAGCAGACGTCGCTGTAGATCTCTGCGGATTATATAATATCTCTTTCGAAAATACGTGGACACACAGCGGCAAATATAAATGGCTGGGCTTTCATATGAAGGGAATTACAAGCGTCGGTTATCTTGATTTGGTTATCTTGATTTGAAAAACATTTTCGGAAATTCTCTCTCTTTCTTTTTCATGTTTTAGAAATATTTGTAATAATGTAAAGAAGAAGATTTATCGCGCTAATCTCAATACATTAACATATCATAAATTTTGTCTTAATTGATATATATAACTTTTATCTTAATATTTTTCGAAATATCTAAATTTTATCCTTCACTTATCGCCACGTTACTACGTTCGTAGCAAATATTTCCTTCTTGATTTCATGCACATTCAATCATTTACAGTTATTTTCTAGATGTACATTTTTACTAAGTCCATGTATGAACTTTGACGCAAAATATATATGTATAAATATCCCAGAAGAGCTTAAGATTTTTTTGACAAAAATGTTAAACCATTCGAAAAATATTAAATTTACAAATTTTTAAATTCTTATATACAAAATATGTATATAATTTATATAATATGTACATATAATGTGTAAGAATATAAATTTTCTGTACGTTATGGTTAAATGGCTGCGAGAAAATGAAATTCTCACAATCAGTCAGATTTGAAATCCTTAAACGCATTACGTTACTGCCCTATAATAATTTTCCAAAACAGTTGAAAGTATAAAGATGCTATTATGTAGTAGGTCCGTTCCGAGTTACGCATGAAGCGATGTAAGCATATATCAAACGAAGATGGAGCGATGCTTACAGCTTACAGCGCTTCATGAGTAACTCGAAACGGACCCTAGATCTACATTGAAGTCGGGTATATTGATTTGTAATTTTTTCCGTAGTGTTCTATATCTACTAATTACAAATTAATGAAACGTTTTACATATATCGGGGACCATCAATAATGCATTTAAGAATTAACGTGTGAGATCAGAACGAGTTATGTCGAGTGATTTCTTTCGTGATATAAGCAAGAAAACACGTGACAGTGATTTTTGTCTAGTGTCGTTTAGTAAATCTCTCATCAACCACTAGATGGCTAGTCAGGATTCTCTGAAATCCTGGCTATTTTCTCGATAATGCTTTCATACCTGTTTTATAGTATATATGCAAGTTTTGAAGAACCTTTGAACTGTACATGTAGCAACACAGTGTGTGAGCTGCGAATACGCATAGCGGCAGAGGCGACGTCGCAACACTGTGTTGAAGCTACATGTACGCGACGTCGTCAACAACAGATGGCCTACATATATACTTACCTAAACCTACTGGAACAATACTGAGAAGAGTGGCAAAATTGCTTAACGTCTTCGCTGAAGTAAAAATCGTTCCACATTTTTTTTTATCAAAAGTTTACAAAACTGTTTTTTTAGAACTATATCAAATAAATCTTTTTAATCTAACTTTCCTTATATTTTTTGTAAATTATATTAAATATACAAAGAAAAGAAATACGTTGACTGCCGAACTTTTAATTAATGAAACGTTATATCGGGGACCATCAATAATGCATTTAAGAATTAACGTGTGAGATCAGAACGAGTTATGTCGAGTGATTTCTTTCGTGATATAAGCAAGAAAACACGTGACAGTGATTTTTGTCTAGTGTCGTTTAGTAAATCTCTCATCAACCACTAGATGGCTAGTCAGGATTCTCTGAAATCCTGGCTATTTTCTCGATAATACTTTCATACCTGTTTTATAGTATATATGCAAGTTTTGAAGAACCTTTGAACTGTACATGTAGCAACACAGTGTGTGAGCTGCGAATACGCATAGCGATGGACGAGGCGACGTCGCTCTATCCAATTTTCAGGATAGACTCGAAATATACGTAGCAACACTGTGTTGTAAGCTACATGTACGCGACGTCGTCAACCACAGAGATGGCCTACATATATACTTACCTAAACCTACTGGAACAATACTGAGAAGAGTGGCAAAATTGCTTAACGTCTTCGCTGAAGTAAAAATCGTTCCACATTTTTTTTATCAAAAGTTTACAAAACTGTTTTTTCAGAACTATATCAAATAAATCTTTTTAATTTAACTTTCCTTATATTTTTGTAAATTATATTACATATACAAAGAAAAGAAATACGTTGACTGCCGAACTGTTAATTAATGAAACGTTATATCGGGGACCAATAATGCATTTAAGAATTAAGGGGATCCTGCACCCGTCTGTATTATCGACAAAATTACCAACAAATTACATTTCGGCCACCGTCATTTTTAGTCATTGACAGTCATTGACATTTTTAGTTTGACACAAATTCTAGACTGTCTAATAAGTAGCTTCGAAATACGGCCGAATGGAGGATTCACACTGCGTCCGATTGCGTCCGATGTTCGTGACGTACCACGATCCGACATCCAATAAAAGAATTTATTATTAGAGACAAAAATTTCTTATTGGATGTCGGATCGTCGTACGTCGAACATCGGACGCAGTGTGAATCCTTTAGAAGAGTGAAATTCAAAAAGCCAATCTTTTTTTTTTTCCTTTTAATTGTCACGGCGAGCGGCGAGTACGTGTCGGCGCGCCCACGTTTATTCGTACTACTCGGGCCGCGGTTGCTCTCCGGTCTGCGTACAACGGCTATTTCCACTGCCGTCGGCGACGGTGCGACAGGTGCTATGCTAATACCAGGCGGCGCGATGCTGCATCGGCACGAGGTGAGGATTTCAAAATCCGCCGACGAGAGAAGCTCGCGACGGTGTATTTTCAATCGTCTTTACGGTCGCTGGGCGATAATATTCCTCCGTCGTCCTGGGAACGGCACCGGACCGATAGGTGAAGGCGAACGGATAGGTGGGTTCGCAGAGCATATTTCTGGCAGTCACGAGATACGATTTTACGGGCGGCAAGCGAGTGGTAACGAGCTCGTCGCGGAGAAAGAGAACGAGGAGGAGAGAGGGAAAGGAAGAGAGAGGGGAAGAGCGAGAGAGAGAGAGAGAGAGAGAGAGAGAGAGAGAAAGAGAGAGGAGGGGAGAACCAGAGACGAAGACAAAGGATAGGTACGCGTAATATGCATGTGACGGATGAAGAGAAACGGGGGAAATAGAGAGACGAGGGGTATTTGAAGAGGACAGACTCGCGTTGCTTTTGGTAGACTCGACATTGCATTGCCGGCAGCCAATTTTCGGGGAAATTCCATTAATATCTGGTGGCTTTGTCCCACTTCGAATTGATGATTCGTCGGATCGTTCTGCACGTTATGCATTAAGACAAATCATTTTATGCGGAGTATTCCTGATTCATCCCTTTCATTCCGCACACGTGATTCTTAATAAATTTGGAATAAATTTTTTCTCAATAGGTACTCTTCGCAATTTTTTTTCATTATTTGATGTTAGTATCTACTTCAATATAATCATTTAAATCAAAATTTTACATTGTACTATTCAAAATCACAATGGCAAACAAATTTATTATAATAAAACATAGTTTTCAACCAAGATTTGAAAAAATACTAATCATCAATTTAAGTTGATGATAATTCGATATTATCAAAACAATCATTCACGAATTCCATCTTAATAATATTCAGCGTCTGTCGTTAGAACATGTGATGTGAAAGGTGATATTGAAATTGATTAATGGTGCATAAGGCGTAGAAAATTATAATGACGACAAAATAAAACTTACACATCATACATGATATAATAATCTTGCGATGATGGGTGATCATATGATCGTATGATAGATGTTCCGGTAAGTATGTTGAAGAATCTCTTAGGAGATCGCCGATGGACTTTAATTTCACAGCAAGCGCCGGCATGCGTGTATGCGGCTGCCAAACGTGTTTACGTGTGTGTCGTGATCCAGTACCGTTTTTATATGTTTGAGAAATGTCGTCTGCCCACGCCGACGTTATATTTTCTGTATTTGTACACGTTGATCGTTCGCCAGAATTGCATTTGCGCACGTGGAACTGCATGAGATTAATGTCTCAATGCGATTTTTTTCGACTCGTTAGACCGTTAAATTACAAAATAGCGTGTTAAATAAGATTGAGAGACAGCAAAAGACATGATTATCTAATAGTTAACTATAAATGTTAATTATTAAATTAATCGCGCTAGAAATTAGTCTGTTATGTAAGGTCTCACTCTCCTTCACGCACAGATTTGTAACTCAAGGATCCGTTAAAACGATATTCATATATACACACACATCGAATTTTCAGTTACAGAAAAATTAGCTGTAAATTTCTTAAAGAATATATCTTTAAAAGGTAATAAATGTAAAATGTAATGTGCAGACAATGGTGAATTCTTTTGCAGTGTCAAATTTTACAACAGACGATCATGGCCCGTTGCGAAAAAAGACAGGCAATCTTAGTCTCCAGTTTTCGTCTTACTTCGAAATCAGATAAAACTCGATTGCATCGCGTATACCAATCAATTTCGAGACGTCCCGATCTTTGCAGCTTGATTAACCCAGTTCCGTAGCCCTGGGCCCGAGCCCACGCGGGCGACCTTTACCTCATCTACGCGATATGAGAACGAGGAGAGGGACCGCCTCTTGAGGAGTCCACCTGCCATCGGATACCAGCGCGACCAAGCTGACTGTCCGGCCGCACGCCCACACAAATTGCTGCCGCATTATTTCGAGTGCTTTGGCCTTGGGTAACGGCCAGAGAAAACTTTTGCGGAGATATCGGCGCGCCGAACGTGTCGTGCTTCTTCCCTCAGGAGCACGATAAAGTGCGGGCTACTTCGATCGGGAGATGCATCATCCGGTAGCGTAATCGGCGGGCTATTACTCACGAATTCTTTATTTTCAACACCTAGATATAGCAACGGATACTTCGAAAGAAATATATTCAGAGACAGTTTTTTTATATCTTTCCGTAAAGATATACAAATAAAGACAATAATAAAAATATAACATAGATTTTCATTACGCATATAAAATTGAAAGAAAAAATTTTTCTCTAAAGGTAATTAAGTGTATTTTGCAATATTAGTATTTGCAGAAACCAGTCTTACTTTTTGAGAACCTATGCCGGACATCGAAGTATAGCTTCACGAGGAATTTGTCTCATTTTCTTTCGCAGATAAATTCCCGCGCGTTACTGAGAAAAGTATCGCGGAAAACACGCATGAAGGAATCCTAACGTACGATTATCCGGGACGGTTGGGCGACGAAAGGGAGAACATCGAGGGAAAAAGAACCTGACGGATGGACGTGCGTGGCAATCAACGGCTCTCACGATCGTGGCAGGGATAATTGGATTTTTTTCAAAAAGGAAAAATGTGAGAATGTCTCTTTGGCAAGCGAGGATAGAGGAGCACTTCCTGCTCGACTCGAAAACTCGAGCTTCAAGCTTCAACTTAGAATTCTCGAGCTCTCGCTACGAGTCATAATAATAACAACTCCCGCGAAGATTCTGCTCCCGAGCTGAATCTTAAATTTAAACAGAATGGCGACAGGCATTGCGGCGAAGCGTAAAATGCTTGTCGTTTCTGCATCTCGGACCCGTACACCGTCCTATGCTCACTGTCTTAATTCTACAGAACGGTAAACAGCTTTGTTATTTACGTCGCAAATAGCTTTTTCAGAGTCGCCAATCTTAATCTCGATGATAGATTCGTTCACCAATCTGGAGTCGATGTTCTCAAGAGGTTCTGGCTACAAATCGAGGATAAAAAAAGACATGTAAAATAATTATAAATCACCAATATTTTGTCTTTTATTGCTATTATAACAAATATCTTATTCTCGTCATATATTTTAAGTCTTATCTTCTTTTTTTAAACTCAATTTGATAGATAATACGTTCTTCATTTAAAATACATAAAAAAAACTGGATTTTTTGCTATATCTTAAAAATATTTACAGTCTGTTTAAGAACTTCTCTGAAACTTCTGATGCAGCACCCACGCGAAAATCCCGCCGGAAACGACTACACTGCTCCTGTAGTTAACAAAAAAAAATCAGCAACTTATATAAACATACACCACGTTATTACATGTACTTGGCAATAAAAAAATCAATAAATAAAATTAAAATTTAAAGATTTGAATTTGCACGAACAATTCCGCAATTAAAGCACCCTGAAAGGATTTAATTTCAAATATGTTTCTTTCTGTCGTCAATAAGATGAAATTCGACGAAAATGTTGGACGAAAGTTTTATTCAAGGAAAACTCGCATTGCCATTATCAAGTATAAAGGGCGTTTTAAAAATAATCGCGGAAAAAATCACGAAAATCATCGATGAGTAGGTACCGAGTCTTTATACTAAATTCAGAAAAGAACTTCATTACATATAGCACATGAGTGCGAGTGCAAACGAGACGGGTTGGTGACCTAAATATAGCATTTTCATTTCGCTTGAAACGCAGTAATGATGAGCGCGGATTGATATATCGATCATACGAAATGGGATAGCCAGGAAAACGACAAGGAACGCGAGTCTTTCACCCGCGAGCGTTAGGTAATGCAACGATCGACCAGGCCGTTCGTTAATGCCTTCGCAACAATTGGCAACGCGAGTCGCGGCTTCTGCATCTACGGCAATGTCGACGTTAATTAGAGACTTCGCAAACACAGCCCAATTGGGAGCCATTAATTTGTTTGACGTAATGCGTTCAGCGGCGTTCCGCCACTAATAGGGATCGGATCGGCCTTAACGCATCAGCGACCCCCGACTAAAATCACGATTGCGACACCGCGAGGTGCTTCGAAGTCGATGCGCAGGGATCAGATATCCTAGAATCATTTTGTCGCATTTTGTCGTGGCTATACAAACGGTCAATAATTGATCTTCACACAAATCTCTTTTACATTAAATATTTTTATGTTTAAACAAGCCTCCAAGTTTTCTTTCATAATCACTGCAGAATTATGCTTTATAGTGTCTCAGTTTCTAAATTACTAAAGAAATATTTTAACTAGTTAACTAATAATTTCCAGATATTTTCGTCTCATTTAAAATACTTTGACTTTATGACACGAGATGGTGAAAGTTCCTCAATAAAGAAGAGGAACTAAAGCTATTTCTGTGAAATATATTTAACTTTGAGAAATAAATTTAATTCTTCTCTTCATAATACATGAAGTTCGTACATAGAACAAACGTAGGAAGAATGCTTTATCGAATATAGATTAAGTTACTTGCAAGTTAAAAAAGCTTCTGAGACATTTTGGGACAGTATGACATAATTAACTTATGTAAATTGCGAGGCAATGAATGCCGAATGAATCTCGTCTAGATGTAAATGCTGCAAATCGCCAATAAACAGAAATCCACAAGCTACTTTAAATAAGTTAAGCAAACTGATACGTCTGTTTCATACGTCTGGTTTCGAAAGACGATTTGTTAACGGGATTCATGCCAAATTATCATGCGTTGTATAGAACACTGATTAATTAGCGATTCTTATACGTACCACAGGAAAAGTTGAACCGAGGATGAATGCCGTATCGGATTATAAGGTACTACGTATAGCTCCTTGTTTTGCTTGAAGTGCTGCAATATGTCCCGTGCGCTGTAAAACGATTAAGGAAATCGCGTTTGATCGTTGCGTCGCAAATGAGAACGTGTCCAACAATCCCGATCGTCCCGGTCGCGCTCGACGGGATAAACGTAATAACGCGTTAAGCCAATTTCGCGTGACAAAAGTTGCACACGTGTGGCACATCAAGTGTAATAATAGACCGTTAATAATAATGTACACGGTGGCGTAGACAGTGGCGGTCTTTTAATAAGCGCTGTAAATATATCCGCAAAAGTTCGTTGGTAAAAGCGACATAAAGACGGGAACGATGCCAATGACGAAGAAAATCTTACGCGTACAATAGTGACGGCATCGAGTCAATTATCTGTCGTACGAATATTCGAAAAAGTCTCATCATAAAAGGCGTGCCGTTTGTCGACGTTCCATGGGATAATTCAGTTTTTAATTTCGGTGTAGGAAAGAGTTCTGGATTATCTTCTGTGCAGCAACATGCGAGTTGAATATTTCAAGTGCTCTCTTATCAAATCGTTTTGAAGATAAGGAGAAAAATTTTAATACTCTCACAAGTGATAATAAAGAACGCGCAATTTATCAAACGTGACGATCCGTAACGATAGGTCAGTGAATGCAGCGACAAAATATTATTTTACTTCGTTAATTAAAAAAAAAAAAACAAACACAAAACTCACAAAGGTATGCTGCGCGAATACCTGCAGCGTTTGAACGATCACAAGGTACTTAACGCGCTCGTGATCTCAACGTGCTCCCCGTAAAACAAGCGATTGTAATAGATTTACTGAATTAGCGATATATATTCGATGGTTTGTGTTTTCAGACTATTCGAATTAGACAAACGCACGCAGTCGATCGATCGATCGTACAATCAGACTGGAAAAATAAACTCTCTGGCCGAACGTGTGCGGCGATTCGCCGTTACGAAATGCTGTAATAATTCGATGTAACATCGTGCCAATCAATAACCTTTTACCTCGCAAAATCTTTGAATGAATATTTTAAATATAATGATATAGCACTGAGATACAGCATACTTATATTAAAAACATTGAGTCATCTTTTTGATCTTCAGTTTCTCTAATTCTAATTCTATTTTACATCAGACTCTCATAATCAATGACTTTTTTAAATAGAAATAATTGTTACGAGCAAATAATTATCTATCATTTCTTTAGAAATATTAAAATAAAAGAAATTTAAGTTGCTTATTAAATGTTTTTTTGTTTTATGCCCCAACTCAGAGACTTACAATTAATTTTTTTAATTAACGTTTGCTCTTAATTATATTCTGAATGCTCAAGTAAGATCAATCTCTAATTCGTAGAATTAAATACGTAGAAAAGAGAAAAACGTGCGAGTTTGCACTGCAATATAATTGTTTTATCTGAAAAATGAGTAAGTAAGGTACACACTAAAATCACATTTTGTACGGTGCGTTGGTAAGTATATGCGGCTGCCCTTGAAAAGTATCCAAAATAGTTCCGCCACTTTGCACCGAAGCAGCTTCACACTATTATAAATTTCCCTCCCTTCTTTGTGCACAACTATATATTCAACATTTATATTTATTCGATACGTGGAAGAATAAAATCGAATATAAGACACTTCCAGCCTTTATCCGGAGATTTTTCTCGCGCTTTTCTACAACGCGCAGAGTTATGGTATTTTCATACATATCTCGAAATCGGACGCAGTTGGCAGCAATCGCTTTTTCAATATATGTATAAAGTTGCGTCCTATTTCTCATACACTCAAAATTTGTGTAATAATGACGTTTCCCGTTATTTATATATATGTAATGTAGAACAAGAAAAACTATTATAAATAAGAAAAAAAAGACAGTTTTTGATAGAAAGTACAGATTACTAACCTTCCGTGATTTGCTACTGCAACTAACACGCGCTTCGGTGCATATTGTTTTACGTCAACGGCGCCAAACCTTGACATTTTTTCAGCTATCTGGACAAATAATTCATAATAATGTAGATTGATTACAAATCATTCATCTTATACATATATATCGCATACTACGATATGCGAAATACGTAAGATTTCAATTTTACTGTATTTGCAATATTATGTGCAATAATTAAACATAATACCTGTGAGGCAGTTATCGGTTTCGATTCTAACGTTTTCACATAAAGCCATTTTGGTCGAGTCGATTTAGGTTCAGGTCCGTCAAATCTCTAGCAAATGTTTTCTTTATGAAAAAAGTGGTACACGATCGACTATTCTTCTCGCAAAGTAAATAATATATTTATTGTTAAAATACTTCGAATTTTTCTTACCAAGTGCGACGTATGGCCGCGTATGATATTTACACAGTTTGCGAAGCTTTTTACGCCATTCATTAATTCAGTATGTGTAAATTGCTTTGAACTTAAACTTCTAAAATTATAAGACAGAATAATATATATACATATATAGTTACTAAATATGCTAAGAGTAAAAATTATTATTGACTTTTTTGTACATGCAACACATAACTTACTGTCCATAACGTTTTGTAGTAAATATATGAGCCAATCTAATAAATATGTAACCGGCAAAGTGAGCATCCCATCCTGCAGTGTGATAGCTCTTATTTTTAGAAGACATAATATCTAAAAATTGGAAAATACTACAACTCATAAATTAACAGTATTATACAGAATCAAGAAATATAAGAAAAAACTACATATCTACCATCTGATTTGTCTGAATTTGTTGTGAGTTCAATAATAGGCGATCCTAGCACTACATGTTTTCCTCGCTCTTCTGTAAAATAATTGACTAGAGCACTTAGAGTATTAAGTTTCCATTTTTCTGAAAAGAAAAAGAATGTTTATGTATAATAATCATACAAACTAATAAATAAGTATTAAATAATTACCTTCTGTTTGGAGAATTTCTCTCAATTCAAAGCTCAAGAATTTTGTATCGTAAATTGTTGGAAATAGTTGGTGTATATTATTCTTGAAATCAATATATTTTCCTGCAAAACGTTATGCATAATTAATTGCAATTTAATTCTCATCTCCATCATGTATATCGTGAATAACGGAAAAACATAAAAAATAAATTTTCTATTGTTATAAAATTATACATACGTGGTAATGGTTTGTAAAATTGTTGATGCATAAACATAAAATCTAAAAAAGAATTATGTGAAATTATAGGTTTTTTCAGAGTAACTAAGAGCTTGAACACTTTTGAAAAACCTATATATGAATCGAGCAATACATTTTCTAATATAGAGCCTTCTTCCTCCTCCAAAATTCTTCTCGAGTCTGGTGGCACTTTAATCACAATTACCTAAAAAATTAAAAAAACCTAAAAATTTTGGAAGAAAGCCTTTATTTCCTGAAAAGCAGTATGGTTATACCATATTGTTCCCCGTGTAAGTCCAAACATTTGAGAAACGTCTTCTCAATTCTTTGTGCATAAAATATTGCAAAGTTGGAGTAGGGGACTTAATTTTAAATGAGTCTGTTTCACTAGCTATTTTCAGCCATTCAAATATTTGAACGATTGTATCTTTAAAATCCTGTTCCTCCCCGTAAGAGATAGATTGTTCCACATTGTCGAACAATGTATTCTCTTCTAGCTGTTGCTGTAAGATTGCCTCGTCGATTTCATCGAGGTATGAAATACCTTCATAGACAAGCTGAAATTTTTTACATACACAAATTCTTTATCCTTACAGAATAAAATGTCCGATATAATCTAAGATTTTAATTAAAATTAGTAGTAAGTAACTCGCTAGTAAGAAGTAATGTAATGAATACATAAGAAACGCATATATACTTTGTCGAAATTGAATCCATACAAGGCCAGGAACTCTAACGCTGCAATCTGCGACAGAAATTGTCTGTTCTTTGATGGAATAGATCTAGGTAGCAGAAAGAAATTGAAGGCCTCCGCAGTGTACTTGTTCTCATCGTGAACTCGTTGAAACGCCGAGATACCAAATTGGATTATTATGTACGGCTGAATGTTCCTCCTGTTAATCTCATAGCGCTCGTGTATGGAATCGAACAAGCTGCAACGGCAAAATGTGAAGCGTTATCATCAATACTTATTCATCGAAACGTTCGATTATGCGTTCCCAGGACTGTAAAACTAACCTATTCTTTGCATCATCGACTTCTATACCTGTAAATTCCCCATCAATCGCTATGAAACTTGCATTTTTCAACGTTTGCTCCAGGTGTGGATACACCTTGTTGAAATTCTGATTCGTGACTTCAATCATATTAATAATATTATTTTCTCGCACGTGCGTAATATAACCTTAAATATCGAACAATCTCAAGCGCGAGAGCGCATCTACTGTGCAAGTCGCAAGGTGCAAGGTTCAGCTGTTCGCGGCGGTATCGCCATCACGTTCTTTCACGGTACACTAATCTGCAATAATTTTCTTCGATGATATACGTGTAAAGAAATGTATATGTGTAATATGCATAAACAAAATATTGGTTAAATAAAATTCCAATTGTGTTGATGTATTGTGTGATTCTGCTCGTTTCCTTTTTCAGCTATTTTTTGAATGCTTTCAAACTCTTATAAATATTAATTTACATTTTTATTATATATTAATTTTACATCTTTTGCATTAAATATTTTATTTTTTCTTTATCTTATTTGCATATTATCTTTTTCATGTATTAAAAATTATATAATATTTTTTAAATGAATGAAATATAGATAGGACATATACGTTTTATTTATTTTTTATATTATGTGTGTTATTATAGATAATATTAATTCGTTAGACTTATTTGTTTCTAACTATGGAAGATATATCACATATAAAAAAAATTATATTATTAAGAAAAAATTTTCTATTGAATTATAGAGTATTTAAAATTAATAATAGATATAATTTATTAACAATATATTTTAATTTATTTTTAAAGCAGATATATTTTATTTTATTGTTTATGAGAAAATTTTGATCAATTATACATATTACTGAATTATTACAGATGTAATATATTAGATGTAATGTATCTATCTGTTTATTTAATGATATAATTAACTTTTTTCGAATATTATTAGGAAAGTCTTCCATAAAATAGTAAAAAATGCATCACATTAATGTACTTATCTGTAAACTTTATACAATATTTTTAAAAATATCATATGTATATAATAAACGTAATGTAATTAAATATTATAATATAACAATAATTGAGTAATATAATAGAATTAATTACTTTAATATATAATGCATAATAAAATAGTAATATGTACTAATAAGTAAAGTAAATAAAAATATATAACGTACAACGTTATAAAGATACAAATGTAAATTAAAGTTATCAGATATTAACATATTGATTACTCTTTCTTATTACTTCTTTTGCAGTTAAATTAATATTTACTTTTTACTGCTTAATTGATTTTGTTCTTTCAGCATTTTAGCAAGTTATTCGTAGGTAAGTGAAAATACTAACAGTAAATAAACTGTAAATCGTTAAAAATTAAATATGTCTATTATCGAATATAGAAAAGTGCATGTATAAAGTACTATAAAGCTCACGAAATAGTCTGTAATCATCGAATTGAGTTAAGAATAGGAAGTCCCAGGAAACAGGAAAAAGAATTCCCAAGAATGTACAAAAAATGAAAACAATATATCATATAATATTTAGACATAAATGCAATCGAAAACGTAATAGAAAATATCAAAAGTTCTAGAGAGAAGTGATTAATGTTACAAAGTACTAATTATAATCATTCCAACTTTCGAGTCTCCCAAAGAATATAATTCACTTATAGGAACGCGATATTTTGCGCTATCATTAATAATCGTTGAGGAAAGCTCTAAGTGAGAAGGATACTATCGCCAAAAGGTCATGAAGTTCACGATTTCCCCGGTGATTGGCAGGTATCGTGATCCTTCGGGGAGATGCTTGTGTACAATCTCTGCCGCGTCGGAAGACCGTAAACGGCACGGTGTATACGACTATACGCCAGTGCTTCCACAGTTGAAACATCTCTTTCTTTTAATCGGGAATCGACTCTCTCCCTGGCAATGAACTTGCTCAAGCAGCGTTAGTGTGTAGTGTGTCCGCGGCTACGACATCGGACAGTCCGTACCTTCTCTCGGCGCGCGGCGACTCGCTTTTCTCGCGGCTCTCCGGCTAGTCCGGCTATCTCGGCTGACAAGTCCCAATCCGCCAGGCGCACCATGCTCTTCAGATTCGGGATTTTTGTTGGCCTGAGCTCCGTGGTCACGACCATTATCTATTTCACGCCCGTACCAGGTGAGTAAAAAGTCCAATACTAAGAAAAACCAAATAAATCGAAAGCAAAAACGTCGATCTTGAAGTAGAAACACGAGACAAAAATTTGTCCTGTGCCTCACTCGTGAGAGAAATCTTCTTTCTTTACCGCAAAGCATTCAGCTTTGTATTTTGAAATGTCGAACCAGTTCAAAAGTTCATGTTGTGCAGCAATATTTGGCATAACTTTCGGCAATACTTCCGGAAGAAATTGGAAAACAAAATATAAAAGTTGCCATAAAGAAGCAACTACTAATAATGAAACATTATACACATTATTCTTATCTTGTTTTAAAATTCTTTAATAATATGCAATCTTATAGACTATATTTATTTAGATAAATATTATATATTTTTTTATTCGAATGTTTTTACTTCTTATTTCATTTCTCTTTGTTATAACCTACTTACAATTAGAAGCAATTATAAATTTAAGTTCAAATATATTCAAACATACAAATATCTTTCTTATATTCTTGCTTTAATAAATAAAAGGAACACTTTTACTTCAATTATTTATATGACACATTATTTGTATAAATGCTATATATTATTTAATAATTAAATAACAAAAAAGTTCAAAAATGGACCAAAAATAAACCGACAACTGACTTTTTGGTACCAATCTATTCATGTTAAAGTTAATTAACTCTATATATGTTATAATTAGTGCGATATTATAGTTATTTCCCGACTAATTTTCTCTAAAATAAATTAAAAAATGACACAATGCAGAAATATCAAACTAAATATCAGATTTTGTCGGTATTTCATAAGTATTAGTTTCTAGAAAAACTTTTTTTTTATATCAAATTGTCCATAAATAGATATAATAAAGTAATAATTGTATAAAAGATAGAATATGGCCACAACAAATAAACGGTAAGCATTCTCATATTCTGCTCTGCTGGGTCGTATATACGTTGATTTTAAACTAACTAAATTATAAATTTAAAATCAGCATTGTATAAATTCATATTGTATAAATGCATCAACATTAATTATATTGTTGTTATTTCTCACATGATTTACATGTGACCATTTTTATTAAAATTATAGAGTACGTTCCTTTTTTTCGAAAATTTCGAGATGAAAAGCAGGTATACATCCAGGTTATTTTTTACTGAAAAAATTATTGACTATACTATTTGCAAAAGATTTCCAATATATAGAAAGGAATATAGAAACTCTCCTCTTTCGAATCACGATACCTATACCTATTTAATATGTCCCCAAGGGTGCTTGAGATAGTGAAGAAGCGTTTTGCGTGATTGGTTAAAGTTCTGTGCAAGAGGTGAATGACCTTAATCAAAATTTACAGTTATGTACTTACATGCATCTCTGTTACCAATCCCACTGCCGAGGATGCTGATCGCTCGCGGCTACATTTCTCAGATATAATGCGAGTGATAGCGTATAGTGTATGTCAACTTTTACAACATATGGTACTGTACAAACTGTCATGTTTTCAGACATAATGTCATCAATCTTAGCATTATCTGATGGAAAACAAATAAATAAAATCTTTTTAAAACACCGATAATAAAAAGATTAGTTATTATCTCCTATTAATAAATAAAAGTATGACAAAGATAATATAATTATTTAATAACATTTTTGTTATACACGTATACAATGGCTTTTTTTAAAATAAATTGGCAGCAATTAAAGAATTTGATTTTATTTTGTACAAAATATAAAATATTTTTATTTTGTAATAAAAAAATATCTTGGTGTTATAATTTTTTAAAATAAAATACAATTAAATAAAACTTTTTTCGTAATTTTACATTTACTTACACGCAGAAATCGTATATTTTATGTAGAGGGAGTCCGGGAGACTTGACCATACGGGACAGTTGAACCACTTTAAATGTCTCGTTCAAATTTTGCGATATAGTATTATTACTTTTATTTTTACAAGTTTTGTTAAAGTTGCTTGCCTTCACTCATATACGAATGTAAAAGTTGTTTTCCTTCACTTACATATAAACGTATTTTTTTATTCTGTTGATGAAATGCAGCGATATATCGAAAGAATATGTTGCGTACATATTTATGCGCAAATTTCATTTTTTTTGATAATTATTATATTGCACAAATCATTTTTATACTAAATATTTGTTTTTTAAATTCTTCCCTATTTAAAGATCAACCATGAAGATCATCTTTGTTGAGCATATTTTATAGATACAAGTTATCTTGCATGAGAAAAACATATGTATATGTACCTACATAATTTTCTTGATAATACAAGTACCCCATATACTTATATTTATCGCTCTTATAAATAAATAGCAACTTTGGAAAAAATCTTATTACATTATATTATTATTATACATAGTTTACATTATTATTATATTATATTGTTTTATTATATTATTTTGCTTTATATTATCTTACATTATTTTATACTATTATTATGTTTTTACATATTTTGAATCATTATTTGCAAAACTGATAAAAAATTCTCGTTAGAATAAATGCATTGTAAAAAAAAATATAAATAATAATATGTGTGTAACAGAAATTCTGTTTATTATTTCGCATTATCGCAATACTGAAAACGTGAACAGTATAGGTAATGATAAGTTTTTCCCTGATCGATTAGAAAGGAAAAAAGAATGTTCACGCGCCGCACTACTCGTAATACCTACCTATATTGTTAAAATGTACCGACACGAAAAATCGAAAGTCCTGTGTGAAAGTATGCAACGACATGCGCGCACACAATTAAGCTTTTTTCGATAACGTGGCACTTCCGTTTTAGAGGTGTTCGAATTTTTTATTAATCACAATTTAACATGTCCGAAATGTCAATGTCTTTTTTCGTGGCTGACTAAATATCTTTCACTTTCTCCTCTTTTATACTTCGAAGAAGTATCTGTCGTCCCGAGAATTTATTCTTTGTAATTGCTCCAGGCTTTTTGATAGCAAATTTCACCGGTGTTTTGCCCTCCAGCAATTGTAATTGTAACTAACAAACTGGTGTATTTAAAAGCTATAAACTGGCGCTATATATGTATACGCTAACATCTTATTCGCTTGCAACTATAATAGTAATAGATATCTGTTCAACCAGAAGACAAAACCCTACTAATTGTTAGACTTTTTGTATATATAATTTTGTGTATAATAATTTTAAACAACTATTTCAATTTTAATTTTTCCAATTGTAATGGAAATTACAAATCGCGTGTAAAAATTTTCCGATTTATTTCCAGTTTTTCATCGTAATAATTTGCATACGTTTTTTAATCGAAAAGACAAATTGCATATAGGAGATAATTAATATGCGCACACGAAAGATGTATTGGTTGATTATATACATGTCGACAAAGTGCGACAATTATATTACGTATATCTATTGCATTATATTTGCGGAATCAGTAAATGAGCGTATATACATTTATATACATGCACAATTTTGAATTTTCGTTGATTATATCGCCGATTATATCACACATTTTATGATTTCGGTAGCAGCACATACGCGATTGTGCACTCGCGAATGTTTGGTGATCGAATTGATTGTCGCGATCAGCCTTGCGTAAATGTAACTTGCACGCGAATCCATGGCATCCATGATCCATTCGCACTTCCTAGAAGTTGTAGATATTTATTAGAAAAATACGCGTACGAGATACTTGTTTAAATTTAATTACAGATAGTAAAAAGTACGAGAGATGCGTTACGTCCAATTAAACAAGTGAAAGCGTCAATTATTACACGGTAAACATGGAGTTTTATTTTGTGCGAAGCCGCCTCCACTGTATACACTCCGAGAGTTTCACTTCGAGAACTTCCTGATAAATAACAAAAGTATAGAAAGTATATTGTAACCTAATATTAATATATTGAAATAAATATAATATAGGAAGTGTGCGAGAATATTAATTTGCAACGAAGTGAAGTATGAAATGTTCTCATATTGCTTTGCATTTCCATAAAATCATTGAGAAGATACCGAAAGGAAGAAAAGCATTATCATTTAAATAGAGCATTTCTCTCTTTCTTACAGTTTATTCTACAGCATTTTCTATCGTATGTGCATACGCCAAAATTATTAACCTCTTTTCTAACATTTAGATAAATAGAGTCTCGATTACCCAGTGACTCACATAGAGAACAATATCGGTATATAATTACTGAACGCAGAATGCGAAATGTATCGAGCAAAACATTTTTATGCAAGAGAGTTTTTAACTCGAGTACTACTTAATATCGATTAAAGAAAAAGAAACTCTGTTAAGAGGAAAAAGAATTTTCATTAGCAATATGGAAAGAGATGTGTCTTTCACTTTCCTAAGTGACAAGTAATGTTTTTAGTTTTACTGATGACTTCGCTAAATTCGCGACTGAACAGTTTCACTTTGAGCAATGTTCGAGCGGCGTTATACTTAAGTTAGATCGGATAATTGCATTACCTGCAACTCTTCCTGATGCATCTTTACAAGCAGACAAAGACGGAGACGTAATAGAATTAAAGGAGAGCTGCCAAATAAGAGATATAATGTCAAATTATTATTCGTGACATATGGAAATGCGGTTGTTACCTACAAAGTTGGTAAATAATATCTGCTCTCGAATGACGTGATAATGACAACCGCTTTTTTTAATACGGATTAGATAACGTAATGTCATTACGAATCTAGGTAATGCAATTTTGTTACCCAATATGTATTAGGTAATAACACGTAAGAGAAATGTAGACATTTTATATTTTGCGATATGTTTGCTTGAGTCGTTATAATTTTATGGTATACTACCAATCATCAAAATGCAAAAAAATTTTATTCATGTAACATCCTATGCGTATCACTTTGCAGATGAAATACTCGGACAAAAAAATGTTCTAAGACATATTAATTTCGAAATCTAATAATTGTGCCTTGGGTTCACACAGCTTTTTCCTTCGTCCACTATCTTTGACATGTTTGCACAAAAAAAATGCTCGGACTGTTTGTGTTATGACGACAGGAAACGCAACGGGTTTCTCTACTGCTTTGGGTGTTATCGGTAACACATTTAATTTCCGCTGAGAAAAATGCAAAGCCATGTTATTTCGAATTCCCGTTTGATTTCTTTATAAACTTAATCGACCATTTTAATTAATTTTACACAATTCCACGCCTTTCGTCGTTTAATTCTTTTGCGTGCCATATCTCTAATAATTTTTAACTTTAAAAAAAATTTTGTTTAAAAAGAATTGCTACTACATCAAAGAAAGAAGTAATCTTGTTTAAAAAGAATTTAACATTTGATAGAAAAGAAAGATTTAGAAAAAGTATAGGCATTCTATCATAATCCAAATTTTATTACATTTTGCATGATTTGTCTCTCTCTCTCTTTTTAGTTCTTTCATTTTTTCTTTTTTTTCTCTGCTGCAAAAGAACAATTTTAAATATTGATTGTATATCTTGATAAAGCGCATGCCGCATACGGAGAATTATATTTGTTTTGTATACATATTATGTATTACCTACGCTAACGAATTTGGATAGTTTTTTCGATATTCCACCGTCTCGTTGAGCGAAGACAATTTTCACGAGATATATTTCGTCGCGCGAATAATCAACTTCATTGATCTTATACCTTCATCTTCAATCTCCGTTTATCATACAGGTACACATTCCAAATACCTGATTATCTTTCTCTCTAGAAAGTTTCGCTCGGGCAAGCAATGATGTCGCAATCTCAGTGAATGACCAAAGAAACGTGAGCTTATACGTATCCTGCTAAAGCGAAACGCCACTTGTTTTCCACATAGTAGCGACTAGCGTGATGACCGTTTCTGTTCCATCCACATAAGTAAAAGTGGAATCGATTGGGGATCAGCGAAAGCGAAATCTATGCGCCGCGGCTGGACCAACTTGAAGGAGAAAGGTCGGGAGATGAAAGTATTCGCGTGGTCGGCTGAGGGAGATGGAACCTGAGGGGGGTCTAGTTATACACCGAGGATGGTAGGGGCCCTCGATCATAGGGGCCCGCCGGCAAACTTTCACTGACGTTACAGAGCCTCTGACACATATCTCAGGCATACAGGTCGTCTTATGTTTAACACGCGCGAGGTGTTGGCGCAATCGCGGGGATGCACATAAAAATCTGGTTGGGTACGATCATGATCTTTGGTCCTCGTGGACGTATACCACCGGACTAGAGAGGGAATATGATGACGTCACGATTTGTACAACCGCAGCAGAGCGAAATTGGGCTTCCTCGTCAGTTGACTACCGGGTGCGCGACGGTACCGGCGACGCGACGTCGGTCGTTACACGGCGGGTTCACGTGCCGATAAACGATCAGTGGTGCAGTGATTTATGAGATCCAGTCATCATTTTGTCTCGATCATAGTCATCTTTAGGCATCTTTAGGACGTCATTCCGTTTCCATTAGCGATCTAATTCGCTTTTCGACTTCATTAGCTATTGATAGATAAATATCTGGGTGTTAAAGATGCTGTCGTTTCAATACTTTTCATTCGAACTCATCATGACATATTTTTATACTATAAACAAAAATCAACTTCAAACTTGTCATGATTAACTTATCCGCATCAATTTACGCAGCCACAGCGATTCTTTGCAACAACATAATAACAAACAATTTATATTCGAGTGGAAAAAGTCTTGATACGATCAACTTTTTTGTAACCGCTTTTGCGTAACGAAATAAATATTCTTCTATTGTCGATGACGCGGTTATTCGATGCAATTGAATCCCGTAGCTATTGAATATAGAACATAATTGCAGGCAACGTCGTAATTCGAAGAGGCAGTCCCATATTTCCATGTAGCGTACGCTCGTAAAGTTATCGTAAATACTTTTACTGCAACTTTTGTCAGTGCTATTTTGATCGTTGTCCTTCTTGCGGGTCCGCTTCATTAGCTTTAGATGATTTTACGCGAATAAGCAAGACCCGATCTATTCCTTGTTTAGGCGTACTATCGATCATAATGCAATAAGGAAGCGAGGAGGAACGTTGAAACGGCGAAAGGGAGCGGGAGAGAAACGTTCTGGCAACGAATTTCGGAGTCTCGGTGTTCCTATCAGTCTTCGACGAGAAGCGCGACTGTGTCCGCGGTTTTGTTATATCGGTTCCACGTAAATGTCCGCAGTGGTGCAGTGACATAAAGATCTATATTCTTCCTCATATACGTCTACTTTTTATATATTTTTTCGCGTTAAAGGGCTCAAATTGTATTTTCTTTCGCTTTTTTTCTATCGCGTTTAGAGATACACTTCCTGATTGATAATTGCCGGCATGTTGCATTAACTACGGAATATATCGGCATAAATTAATTATCGATTGATGCAAACATGACATTGCGTTTTATAACGGAAGATTACATATGTAGAAGGCTATAATGTGTTATGAAAAATAGAATAAATCAAGATGTAGCAATGCATTACATTGATAAACAAAATTGTACACAGGATATAATTTCTTATTTAGATTCAAAGCACCGGTTAAGATTTCTTAGATCTTGCACAGATAGTTGATTCAAACTTTATGAAAAAGTTACGCGAGTCGCAATTTACGTTGAAATTATTCATATAGAATTTCGATAATATCTATATCACCTTATGATTGGAAGATAAACTCTATGCGTTTGTACAATTTGCTTCCGTGATGCAAAAAGATTCCTGTGGTGAAATTCATACAGTGTGACTAACGGTTTCGGTCAAGAGAATTTTGAAATACGTGATTCTGTGTGTCACGCGCGACCGGATTACGTTATATGAATATTATACAATAGATTAGTTTCTCCACTTTACGTGATAATGACCCTGTAAGGGAGAACAAAAACGCGATTATTAGGCAATCGCACAAACGTTCTTGACCTTGCTTACTATTCCGTTGATTTTCATCCGTGGGGGGTCACTTTATTCAGAAATATATAGCGATATTTATGTTTCAGAAAATATACTCATTGCATTTATAATTATATAAATCCGCTGCAAAATCTTTCAACAATCTATCAACTTTGCAATTATAATTAAATGACGAACTTTTTAGTTTTCAGAAATCAGAAGTACTGTAGCAGTTATAGCGTGACAAATAGCGTCCGATAAATCCAATACGTGATTAGTCACTGTAATTAATCATCGTTAATTCTATTACTGTTCAAACTTGATCTCTACGATTCGTATGCAGTGGTCTCACGAAAGTTGATTGATGAACGGCTTGTTTCAAAGAGGGAGCTTGAAAGAGTCTGCCTAACGAGAACGAGGCAAGCAACGTCTCAACTTTCGGTCTCATCTGTATAAATGGCTACTCTTTTCTTTTTCAGAGCCGGTTTTCTCCACTGACGCCTTCACATTTTATTACCCTTGACACCGATATTTCGCTTAAAAGCCTTCACCAGAAAATTGCCAATGGAAACTATCTAATGAGAACAAAAATTGGCTCTCACTTGTTGACAGAAATTTATGATACCTCGACAATTGGTTATTAAATACTCACACCTCGCTGCTTAATAGCGCCCACGGTTTTCGACAATTTAATCGACACATGTATACTTTATGAAAATTAATCGTTCATATAAATCTCATCTAAAGTCCGTCGATCTCTCTAAAGCTCACGAGGAATAAATGTCGTCACCTCTTGTTATCGTCGCATAACAACGTTGGTAGGCGATGTATTCCCCTAAATCTGGTCACCATCATGTGGCGACACCGACTACGTATGTTTTACGATGTCTCGTGGTTGTCACTATGATCGCCGCTGCGGCAACATTTTTGCATATTAACAATTACAGGCCCAGTAAGTTGAAACAATTAGTTTATAAAAGTTAAAATGCACGGATATACGCAGGCTTCGTATAAGTCCTATAATCTCTAAATTTCCCTCATTAAAACAGTATACGTTTTAGAATATATTGTTACAATAATGTAAGTCGACGTAAGAATTACTTGAATACAGAAAGAACTTTTTTTATTGAACAACTAAAGTTATAATAAATTAAAAACGACGTCAATTAAAAACGTTAATTAAAAACAACTTAAAGTTTTCTAATCGGCTCTGCTGTACGATGATGATAAATAATGACCATTCGTAACGTGCAAAGTGTATTTTTGTTCTTCCTAATGCGCGCAGCATCCGATGTGTGTACCATGTGCGCGCATCATCAACTTTTCTTTACTATACGCACTACATGGCACTTTCTATGTGATTTGAACTTTCATCTCTACCAATTGGCGGTTTGCACTTTTTATTGCGGTTGATGGGGGCAAGGAAAACTGCTTTCTTCGCTTCAAGTATAAAAATGTTTTTTTTTCTCGCTTTCTTTCCCTGACTCTTTCTATTTTTCTTTTCCAGAACAAACATTCCTATCCTGTGACAGACCGTGTAACCACTTGGATTGGCCTATGATCTGCCGGGTGAAACTCACGTTAGAAGTTTTTCAAACGCTCAGCAAGTAAGCCAGAATATCACTTAGTGCGCCTTACATCCGTTTTGTAAAGATCTAATATCCATAGACTCGTATAAGATACTTCGCAAAACTTCGTTACGAATATGCATAAGAAAATATTAAGCTGCAAACCCGTCCTGTTTTTACGCGGACTGTTAAACATGGCTGATTATCACATTATTAACGCGATCAGCGTTTTGATTATCTAATAAATAATCAGCAAGCGTCAAATTATAATATTTTATGTCTTTTTATTTTTCTTATATTTTTTTTACAATTTTTCAAAGAATTCTTCAAATTAAATTAGATATTTTAATGTTAATTATTTATTTCATGATGGATTTGCATAATAATACATTTTAGCTGTAATGTAATATGGAAAATAGAGAAAACAATAAATAAATCGAGACAGAAAAAATTAGACAAGAATGTGTCATAAAAGTTTTTTGAAAGAAATTAAATATTTAAATGTTAATTACTTATTTCGTAATGGATTTGCATAGTAATACGTTTCAGCCAGTTGTGTATAAATTTAGTATACCTACCTATATCATAAAAAATAGAAAATTAGGCAAGAATGTATTATATGAAACTTGAGTGTTACTTATTGCGCAATGTCCATCTTCTACTTTGTAAAAAAAAAAATATCTATATTATAATTGTATCTACTTTATATCATGGCGAACAACCTTGAAGTAAAGTCACATTAACTTCCTCTTATGGAAAATCCACTTATTGGAACATTTCGAGCAAAAAGATGAACACGAAAGGGAAAGTATCTTTATGTAGCTATTAAAACACGTCTTAGATCGTAATTGCCTCACGCAAAGCAACTATGTTTCTCTTCACGTGCGCCTCACGATACGATTACAGAGTTGCTTTTTGCGATTGCAACATTGTCGCGATTGTAGAGATTTTTCTACTGTTACGTTAACCGTGCAACGATTATGGCAGCATAGTGCTGCATCGCCGGTTTCGGCGTAATAACTGTTATGCAATTTCTAAGCGTTAACCGATGTAATGCGGAAGACTCTCGCGATCAATTGCGCGATGTGCCGTCGAAACTGACATGCAAAACGAATATTGCATTAGGTACAGTACTGTTCTTATCGAGGAGACCAAACTGGCGCTCTCACAGTTATTTGATAAACGCGAATAAAGTTAAATAAACGGTGCAAGTATTTATTACTGAATAATATAGTTCGCTTTCTTTCACCTTTCACAAATTATACACATACAAAAATTTCATTCAAGTTCATTCATATCAATCGTCTTGTTCAATTAAGATATTATAATCATCCGGTTTTTTATCACCATTTTTCTTGCAAATTGCAATTACAATTTATTTTCGCGTACTTTTAAATATTTTTAGATCACCGGCAAATCTGTAAGGTAAGTAGATGAGAAATTTCACGAAAAGTTTCTCGTGCAAAACTGTAACAAAGTTTGACTTCGTAGATCTGCTCTTGCTATTGGTAAGAGATACAGTACGACTGTTTGGTTTCTTCCTTATAAGTGTATGTATTTGCTTTTGACGCCAGAGATTGCGACTTTACGACGTTCCTTACAGATCATGCGGTGACTGTCCATCGAATCAGACGGCTTGCTTGGCCAACCATTGCATTTCCGCGGATGGACAGAGACGGGGTATACTTACGGCCAATCGTCAAATGCCAGGACCCAGTATTCAGGTATGACCTCGACGTTCAACCAGCGATCAATAGTCCGGGTGCATCACACTTACCGCCGGGAATTCAATAAAGTTCATTGCAAGAACGCAAGTTTGCTTACAATATCGCCCGCTATCTCTCTATCTACACTCTCCCTCTCTCTTTAATTAGAGCGCGTATATTCCATAATGATATTTTCGCAAATAACTGATAGATAATTGGCAGTACTTGATACCAAGTTATTATATTTTAAAGCTTCTGTAGGCGCGCATTGAGAATTTTTCGTGTTACTTTGCCATATTATCATCTAAGACGCGGGAGCAGTTACAGAACGGGTTTAATTTGACACAAGTGAATATTATCAATTCAGTTTGATTATTATGAAACTAAATCCGTCATTAGTTATTAACTGAATTCGTGAATAATTGGATTTTACTTTGGAAATCGAGATTAAGCTGATGAGTGGATTATTATTGAATTGATCGGTAATGTACTAATGCACACGGCTTACGCAGTGATTTATTATAAGAGCAAACAAACAAGATGCCAAACATATTGGAATGTTAAAAGAATTGGTAATTACTGACATATAATACATGGATATTAAATATAAATAGTATGCTTTCCGAAACTCAACCGGACAACCTTTTTGACCACGATTGTACATTAATTCTATGACACGAATTTTGCTGCTATGTCATTGCTATAATTTTAGCTGCATTCCGATATTCACTGCAAGTACTGTAAACATCATTCTGTCTTCGTTGCACATCGTATATCAAACGAAGATGGAGCGATTCTTACAGTACTTGCAGTGAATATCGGAATGTAGCCTATAGAGAAATTGCATTAAATTTATGTAGAATCGAATGTGTTCTGTTTCACGCGGCTTCGCCAACATCAATACGCTTTTATACCTATGCAATTAGTAATCCGCAATTGCAGCGAAAATTGTGGTTCTATCTCGTGTTAATAATTAAAATTAAATGCCGCGTGTGAAATGATTGAGACACGTACTCAATACACACTCTTGGTAATTGATTACGCCCCTTCAATATATAGGAATAATCTCGCGCACGCGTGCCTCGTTTAACTGACAATGAGTGAACACTTTGAAGTAAAGCGAATTTTGCTAGGCATCTGATTGATCTTCCTCGGCCGCAAACATTCCGAAGCTTTAGAAATGTTGATTGAAGCTAAGTGCCTTTTCTCACTTCGCGGAATCAAGTGGTAAATACCCATTTTTAACAGCCTCTATTAAATCTGTTATGTCATTCTATATGGTATTCTTTAATACACTTTTATAAAAACTTTTTATTTCTATTTCTGGCAGAGAAAGAAGATAAAAATTTCATCGGACATATCACTTAAACCTGATATTTGAAATTGATAGTATTTAAAGGAAAAAATGTCACCAGATGCTATTTAATACAAATTAAAATATAAAAATTTCAGTTTTTAAATATTCAAAAATATATAAGATCGAAATTAAATAAAACTTTTCTCAAGATATTATTGAATATTTTTATAGTTTCTCTGTATTCAATGTATTTATATCTCTGTGTAACGATGATCTAAAATGAAAAAAGAACAATATATATTAAAGTCTGCAGTTATTGAATACATTTATTATTACATATTATATATATGTTACTTTCACGGCAACAATCTAAATTATAATTATAGTGGCCTTGTTCGTAAGCACGATCTAACGACTCAGTAAACATTTCTAATGATCTTCTAATGATCCTGGTGATTAAAAAAGTCAACCGCGAACTTTCACACATGTTTACGCTTTTACAGGTTTGTGAAAACGATATCCTAGTGGTGGATGTGATAAATCGTCTTCCTGGTAAAGCAGCAGCGGTGCATTGGCGTGGACAAACGCAGGTGGAAATGCCTTACATGGATGGCGCACCGTTGGTCACGCAATGTCCAATACCAAGTTACACCACTTTCCAATACAAATTTCGCGCTTCCATACCCGGCACACATCTCTGGCACGCATATGCAGGTTGGTACTTATTATTTGTGCTGAATATTTTGTGGATTGCAGCAAAAAATATTTAAAAAACACACATATTACATTAAAATTTATATACTTTGCAAATATTACCAACGATTTAATTAATCAAGTTCATTAATGACAGTTAAATTTATTTATAAAATTATATATTTTCTCAATTTATAATTATCTATAAAATTATCTTATATAGAATTCAAAATTGATTTGAGGATATGCATATTTTTATCTTTAAATTATTTTATATTTATATTATAGATGTGGTCATATATGTATAATGGATTTAATTATTCACAATGTTGACTTTATATTATCGATTTATTTTTTATTATTAATTATTAATTATGATTTTTCAACGCAATAAATTATATGACCATATAAGTTATTTGACTGATTCATTTTTCGAAAAATCTTTTCAGGAGCCGACATCACGAATGGCATTATCGGATCGTTGATCGTGAGACAAGCGGCTCTTCGGGAACCTCATCGTGCCCTTTACGACATCGACGATCCCAATCACGTGGTTCTGGTGACCCAGTGGCAACATACGCCGGAAGTATCGCTTAACCAGGGTTACTCGAAACCGGCAATTCTTTTAATCAATGGGAGAGGTCGGCAGCCCGGCGGACCCGCGACTCCTCTGAGCACATTCACGGTCATTCCAGGACGACGTCACAGATTTCGCGTCGCTAATGCCGGAGGTGCTGGTGCATGCCCGGTGACGCTTTTCGTCGACGGTCACCCCCTTCTCCTGATCGCGCTTGACGGACACCCTATAGAGCCGCGACAAGTCACTTCGATTACTCTGGCCAAAGGTTGGAGTCCTGTTATATTTTCCCCGTAATTGGATCTCTATACGATTAGCACGATGCACACGACATGTCGATTTTACATTTAGTGATGTTCCGATATCGTCGAGAGAATTGAATCAAGATACCTCCGATTTACATCCTTCATACTTCTTTAAGAGTTAAGAAGTTGATTGCGTAGAGCGATTAGACGCAAGAACGGCAAAAAGTAAAAACATCTTACGCAAGTCGTCTGACAAGTTGTCTTAATTCTTTAGTTGTAAATTAAGTAATAGCTGACGACGACATTTATTTTCTTAATTTTCTTAAACGCTTTCGCTTTCGAATACATTGAGTCTTAAGTGGCACGCTGCGCAACTTTTACCCTTTGAGATTTGGTAAGAGAGTTAGAATTCAATATTGCAAACGTAAGATCGATGGCCCCTAGCTCTATATCATTATTCACACATAGCAAGACTTCATTTCCCGATTCCTCACGATTTTCATCGAGTATGCCGAGAGTTGAACAGTCTTCAATATTCGTTAAAGGTGAAAGGGCGGACTTTGTCCTCAAAGCGAGCAGACGCATCGGGTCCTATTGGATGAATGTGCATACAGCGAAAGAATGCGGAACGAGCGCGATAAATGGCGCAGCGATACTCAACTATAAAGGCAATTCGGAAAATCCTGCAGCAACGGCGGAATTTATCGATCAGCGCGATGTCAACGAGATAGGATCGAACCGGTTGGCCGTTACGACGAATCCTGCCGAGAAATGCGGCGATCGAGAGAACTTGTGCGCCATGGATATTCAAAATATCCGCAAAATGCCGCAGATACTGACTAATCCCAAGATGGATGTGACACTGTATCTGCCGATTAACTACAAGATGCAAGCTACGGAACTGATAGGTGCGTAACTAACGTAAAAAACTAATGGGAGCGCCTGATGGGAGTGAAAGTGCAAATTAAGATGCAACCGGAACATAACTGCACACGGGCCATTAATTAACGCGGGCAGACTTAACCGATGGATAAAAATTCTTCCATCTAAGTTTCACCCACTTCTTCTTATTCACCGTATTATATTCAAATCCGGGTTGTTAAAAATTTGCTGTCGAGCATATGCTTCATACATAATAGCATATCCCGCGATTAGAAAGCACTTTCACTACTATTATTTTTTTTTTGCAATCACAAAACTTCTTTCCGATTAAATGAATTAAGAGTTCATCTTTACCCAACCTTAAGATTTTCTTAAGCACAAAACTTGACTGCAATATTATTAAACGTTAAAGCAAAATTAAATTTAAAAAATACAAGTATAAAAATATATTTCACTCTTAAATTTCAGTTAATTTAATTGCAATAAAAATTTTACGTGATTTTATTGTAACTCGTCAAAATATCAAATGTAGAAAATAAAAGAATTTGCGATCTATACTAATTTTTCATCAAATTTTCATGGAGAAATCTGTAAATTCGCTTAGAAATTTATCTTCAACTTTATGGTTTTTAACGCAAAAGAACTTGATTATAATATTATTGAAAGTTAAAATTAAACTAAAAAACACGAATTAAATTAAAATTTTCATCCTTATTTTAGCTAATTTGATTGTAATAAAAATTTTACGTGATTTTATTGTAACTCATCAAAATATTAAATGTAGAAGATGCGGTGTTGATTTCTCATCAAATTTTCGTCATAAAGAAATATCTCTATAAATTCGCTTAGAAATATCTGGTTGCTGATGAGGCACCGATAATGGGACGGCCTACATTTTGCAGATTAATCACTTTTTATACACGCGGAGAAGCCGGACGCGCGCATCGCAATGCACATCGAGAAAACAGAGTGCGTAATTAAATTGATATTAAGAGAGTGCAGATAATTTCGAATCGAGAGAGCGACGCGCGATTAAGCTTGATTATCTAACTGCAACGCGAAAATCTTTCTGTCCAGGTAACGGCGGAACGGAAACGCGAGTGTTGAACGTGGACAACGCCACTTTCACGTTTCCGTCGTCACCGCTATTAACGCAAGGTGGGGATGTGTCCTCGGGGATGCTGTGCACTAACAGCGATGACAACGGGGACGATCTCAATGAGAGCAACGAGACCGTATCGCGACGACGGTGCCGTCCGGTCGGTGACGTCGGCGTGGGCGATATATGCGAGTGCGTGCACGTGCGCCACGTGCCGCTCGGAGCCACCGTCGAGATTATTCTCTTGGACCAGGGTAACTATAGTCTTATCTAAACGTGATCAAGACGTAAATGCGACTCGTGATGACGCATTTACGTTCGTCTCGTGTACGTTACGATGATTAATTCGAGTTCTCCGCGTATTTCTACAATCCATTTCTCTTCCGTTTTCACCCGAAGTCCAGTGCCTGTTTTATTTTATGTTTAGAAAGTCTAAGAAAAGATATATCAAAGATGGATTTTTCATTTGTAATTTTACCAGATTTCTTCATTTTTCTCTCTCTCTTTCATTTTATCGATATTATACGGAGTGATTTAATACCTGGGTTGAGCCTTTCTAAGTTATGATAAAAAAGGTAGTAAAGAAAAATTTTTTACTGTTTAATATGATATATCTACCATTCTATGATTATACTTTTCGAACAGTGTACCGATGTAAGATGCAACTGCATTTTTTAAAAATATAATTATATATAAACTTTCTTTAAGCATAAATTGATTCTTTTCATTATACTGCGTATACCAAAGAGATCATACTAAACATATTTCTAATAATCAATATTAAAAAGTAATTTTTAAATTAACGTATATATTTGTTAATCACCGTATGTATTATGTTATATTTTAGTCAGACTCTTAATAAGAGTCATGATAAAGCAGATAATACGAAATACGACAAGGTTATTACAGGAACTCATTAAATGAAGGAGTACGGTCTTCTCTGCGTAATATTGTATAGGACGTAGCTTATTAAGCTTAATTATTACACAGTCCCTGATGCTTGGGGATAATCTTACAGAGCGAAGCGGCACGTGAGAGAACATTAGCGCATAATAGAATTTAAGCTTAACCCCGATGTCCGCATTTCATGCCGCGAAAGCTAAAGTTATTGATTTGAAGACTTCCATCATCATAAATCACTTCTAGTGAGGGAGATATATAATATTTCGCCTCAAGAATAATACTTGACGCGTCATCGCAATTTCTTCGAATACAATTGCGACAGCCGAGAGAAATCCCGCGGACTTCTGATAACAGTACGTGGAACGATTGGTCTCCTTCGTAAAGCTTCGCAATTACACGAAACTAATTGTAACACCGACCATGGGTTCGTGATATTTCTCGTCGAATTATATTTTCATTGACTATTAATTGCCTAACGATTTCCTACATAACGCGATTATTTTTTGCTACATTTTCTATTAGACCTATTCATACTAATCATACTACGGAAATTCTTTTTATATAATTCAGTATATATTCAAAACCATAATATATAATTCTGTATTATGAAATAATAACATAATTGCATACTGTTAGAATAATTCTCTAACTATATGAAACCACGAATCATGATAATTTTATAATAATTTTTTGCTACAAGGAATTCTATTCAATCGGCGTTAATCTATCATCGCTTTGCCACAGGTGGTTTGGATGATTTAGTTTATCACCTACACGGCTATAGTTTTTACGTGGTGGGAGCCAGGCAATTTGGGCGAAGTATGTCACTGCAAGAGGTGAAAAAACTCGATGAGAAGATGCAGCTATTCTCGCGGAATCTCGATTGCGCGTTAGCCAAGGATACCATCATCGTGCCCAAGTTCGGTGCCGCAGCGCTGCGGTTTAAAGCAGATAATCCAGGTAAATCCTCTTCGCTAATCAAACTGGCATAAATACTTAATACGGCTTTAATTGTTAATTTGGCAATTTTCTTCAATAAATTAGAGATAAAAATTCTATCACCAAAATAGGCTAGGATATATCAGCAATTCGTGAATTATTAGCGATTTGATAAAGAATTTATCGCGAATTAAATTTCAAGATGTATAATAAATAAGAAAACTTTTTGATTTTTAATTTCAAATTTTAGTTAATTCGTTAGTTTTAAAGATATTCAATATTGAAATTTTTCTATAAATTTTTCAAAGAAAAATTGATCCTAAATTTGTCGAACATTTTATTGGCTCTAATTTTTAATTTAAAAATAGGACATATTGTATAATAGCGACGCTGTGCATTAACTCTACGAGGCTACTACTATTTGACTTCGCAGGTTATTGGATGTTACGGGATGAGCATGCGACTGATTGGACTCGTGGTTTAGATGTTATCCTGCAAGTCGGGGAACCTAGTGACATGGTGGCCGCGCCACAGGACTTCCCCAAATGTGGATCCTTCGTTGGACCCGATTACTTTCTTATATAGACTGTTTAAACATTAAAATATGTATATAATTGTATATAATCATAGCGTTCCGGACAAGAACCTATAATCGCTTTTAGATAAATTTTACAAATTTTTATGAATAAATATCCATTTATGTTCGCTAATCTCTTGAAAATCCTCCACCCCTTTTTTCGAAAATCCCCAATTATCATACCTAATTATTTCCTCGATGAAATTTTAAATGAATGCTTTACAACTCTTCCATTTTCCACTTCAAGAAACTTGATATTAATTCAAAATTTAAATTATAATTTCGCCATTAGTAAATTGTTCCAAGAAATCTGCAGTTTCCTGGAATGTGGAACGACTTCGTAATTTTCAACTTTTAACAACGAAGCTTTAAGTAACGTTCGTATCGTATCGTCGTAAAGCAATCGTGTTTCAGAACTAGCAAGCGGAATTAGTGCGCGACTTCTACCGCGAATATACCGTTTACGCTACAGCTACAGTGTTTCTGCCGTTGTCACTCGTTTTTCTCGAACAAAGGATAGGCACGCTTTCGCGGTTCATCTCGGCGCGCACGTCAGGCGTTTCGATGTAACTGGATGCAACCGCCATAACCGCGATTCGTTCTTTCGCGGTGACGGATTATTCCGAGAGGTCAGGCTGACGCGTAGCCTCGTTATTAGTAATGTCCTGCCTGAGCGCGTTGCGCACGCAGATAGGGACCCTGCTTTCCGTGCCCCAAGAGGTTTTATTTCTGCGACATAGGGTTTTCCGCGAATACGCGAAAATCGCGGTCGGGCCGGACTTTATCCACACGCTGCCATCCTTCCTAATTATGACAGCCGCGGTGCTTGTCCTCTGGAAGAATCCCCCGTCCTCCACGCGGCTCATGGACCTCGTAGGCGTGACATTCATTTATAAAGGGTTTCAGGTAAAAAAATGTCTGCGATCTTCCGCATTAGCTAATGCCTTTCCGTATACACGTGCGTTCTCTCAAGGTGTCAATCAGCTGGCTCGCGATTAATGCACTTTTATGGCTATGGCTGATCCTCCAGAGGATACTTTATTGCAGCGTCTGGCATTATTGGAGTTACGTGAGTAGACTCGTTATTACATTCCTTCCGTAACTAACAAAGGAATTGCTTTCGTAACGCTTGAATTACCCGCTTTTATGTAAAAGAAGATAAGCATTTGTACGCTATAAAAAGGGGAATAGTTTTCTATAGCCTTTTCCAAAGAAAATATTATAATATTTTATGGAACAGGAGAATTTTAGTCTAATTATTGCAAGTATAAACACTATAAACTAATTATCAAGCCTCAAATTTTATAGTTAATTGTACATTTCGATGTAGGAATTTGAACATCGAGATATTTCGTATCCCTGGTGGCAACAAGTCTGGTCCTCGTACTATCCTGTACCTGTACAGCCACCGGTGATGTCAGCCAGTTTTATTAGTTGGATTATCGCGATGTCGATTGCGATTACCGCTCTGGGATGCGCGAACTCTACAGATCGCGTGGAAACTTTCTTTAAAGAAACCTTATCTAAAATTCGGGATATGTTTGCAGTAGTCAAATCTTACGAGGAATGTTTACAGGACGGGTTGGTATCGCGATTCGTGTTTTAATTGTTTCTTTCCGCGCGTTAGCTTGTTAGCTTGTTAGCTCGTTGCAAGAGAAGAAAATAAAGCGAGGAAAATAGTGTTACGTATAATAATGACAATTTGTATAAAATAAAAAAACGTCCTTTGAGTAAACATTTTCGCTCTCAGGGCGCAAGAGATGCTCGTAGCCACTGAAGCAAACGCGGCAATAGATGACGGCGAAATCAGCACAGTTTGTGACTACGATCGCTCAGAAATGTCGAATGACACAAACAATCCGGCGCGCGGGGATATACATCCGATCTCCTACGGAACGAACTGGGTGCCACAGCCAAATTTCTCCGCGTTCAAAGAAGCGCACCGCAAAATATCAACGAAATCCTTTCACACAGTGACAGGCGCAAATGACGTTCAGGTAACAAGACAGAGAAAGAGAGAAAGAGAGAGCTCCTTTTCTGTGTTTAATTAATGTTAGACTAATGTTTAATTAGTATCGCAACTATTTCTACGCTCCTATTACCTTTAATTTTTCCAATTAACAATAACATGTTTATAAATCGATACAATTTTTAACTGTTTAATATTTGTGCCTGACAACAATTTATAAAATTTTGTACAAAAATATTTTATACTCGTAACATATAAAATCAAGATTTTATTTTGTTAAAAAACTGGTGTAGACTGAACGATCACATTGTTGAAGTTATCGTTATAGAGCAAGAAGCTCTTACTTTTTGAGAATTTCGCTAGAATCCCGAAAGAAATTTTAATTGCGCTGAAAAAATGTTGATGCGATATGACTGCAACAATTCGTTAGAATTTTGAAAGAAATTTTAATTGTGTTGGACAAATGGTGATGCGATGTGACTGTAACACAAGTTATTGCTTTCAGGATCCTGACAAATTCGCAAAGCAATTGCGAAACCGACGCGGCTGTCACACCGTGATACCAAACAATTCCAGCGAGCAATCGAGCGAATGTTGAAGGGACTTGTCAATGTTCATTGAACGATCATCCTCAAAGAGGTCTTCTGTTGAGCAATACTCATGGAAGAAAGTTTTCCCGAAGGCGGCGCATCAACTTTGTTGATGATATTTAATTTGCATAAATGACTCGAGACGGCGTTTATATATACCGATAAGATATATTTTTAGTTATCTAATATTTATATTTGAAGAAAATTTATAAAATTTTTTACAGAAATATTTTATACGTGTAATATGTGAAATCCAGATTTTATTTTTGAGATTTAACAATAGTCGAATGACCATTAAAGAAGTGCAATAGTTACGTAAAAATAATGAGCGTAACGTTACATATGGTCATGTGCTATCCCATATCAATTATATCAATAGAATGTATGTATATAAAAGTTTTATAAATAAACGTATAAACTTTTAACATCTGGTTCATATAAATTTCTCTAATATCTGCAATAGACTTCTATCAATATTGGTGCAGTATATTACAATTTATAATAAATTGTAATATATTGTACCAATCAGCTTAAGAACTCAATTGAACTTTTGTCCCAGTGATAACTATGTTAATATTCTATCAATATGCGACAAATGTTTTTATTTTATTAACAATGTTAAGACCTCCAATAAAACAATATTAATCTATTCACCGACATGTTTGCTTAGAATGAACACAATTACTTTATATTATTCTTTTATATTTATACAAACAGTTTAAAATTTTACATGCAATTTTACTCTATTTCCACGAATTTATTCAAATAAATAGTAAAATTTGCCTAATTGTTCGATTAATTAAAAAGTAATAAGAAAGTACTGTGAGATATATCGGAAAAAGAAAAGTCATATAAAAAAAATATCAACGGCGACGAGAGCTCTTCTCGTTAGTATCTTAAAAAAAGCTTTATAAAATACAGAGTTCGCGTCGAGCCACCCTCGGTCCCTTTGATTATTTATCGAGTAAAATGTCCTGCCGCCTCCGCCAGACCCCAGGACTCCGTCACTTTGCTTCGCCGGCTAGAGGGGATGCACGTAGAAATACGCATGCGTCCGAAAGGGGTAACATTCCCCATCTTGAACCGGAGCATTATTCTGTAACTGCAACCCTTGTGGGGTAGGTCGCAGATATCCGTGACCAACGTGACGATATACGTCAAATAAACCTCATTCACTCTGAAAGTGCGCTTTTCCGAACGTCACCCTTGACAAGTGAATCCGCGTGAGTCACTCCGGGATCGATTCCGGCCGGGAAAGCCTCTCCGGGAAGAATTCAGGAAGAGGATTTGCTCCTCCGAAGCGGAGTCGGGCGTGAACGGTCCTACGCGGCGGAACTAACGTCTATAATATACTTCCTTGTACGATGTGATTATACGCAATACTGAATTTTACGACTATCACCAGACATATTAGAAAATCAACGGTCACGGCTGCTACGTTGGAACTCTGTGCGCATCCCTTGGTAAGACAATCAAAGTTCGAAAAATATCGTATTGAAATAGAATTTTATCGCAAAAATGTCATAGCGACTAATTGTGAGATTTGCGTTCGTTAATTTTGTTGCCTGAATGATCTAAATCTCTATCTAAATTTAGAATAAAATAGCGTAATAAAACAACAAAAATTTTTCACACCGGCTGAGACGTAAATTTATAAATTACATGTGGCGGTAAATAAATTGTAACTATTATAGACGATATAATTATGTTTACTCATATTGGAAAGAGATTGCATTAAGTTACGCACTTGAGAGTCGACAATGCTGCTAATGCGTTGTGATTAACAATAACAGATCTAATTCAAGTATCTGATAATCGATAAACATTGCACGTATCGTATAATGATCAAGATTATATTCGTATACACGACCTACGCGATTCGTTTAACGATTAAGTATTTCCCTCGCGCAGGCAAGCGTATGATGCAGCAGCTGCATCATACCATGTAAGGTCCGTTAATTATGGCAAGAATGAACGTAGCATTACACTACGCGTGATAATAAATTTATAAATCGCAATTTTTTAAATATTTTAAATATATGTAAGAGAATAACTAAATTACGCTATTTAACATTCTTCTTATTTCATTTTAATTATGCTATTTAACTACTTTTAATGCTTTTTGTATATCTCTATGTATATATGCTCGTTTTTTATTAGAATCTTGTCGTGTTACATTTAAATCTACTTCTTGATCAATCTATGTTTAATACATTGAAAGTATCTTTCATGATACCGATATTGAAAAAAGCTTAAAAATATTAAGTAACATAATATTTGGTAAACAATGCTGGACATATTTTTATTAGCACTATGAAAATGAAATATCGGTGAAGAATTTATAAATTTTTATATCTTTTAATAAAATATATTCAAGATTTTACTATCCCTTTTAGTGAAACAATAATTTTAATATTTCTATCCGATTAAAGTTAATGGTTTTTTTTGTTTTAATATTTCTCTTTTTATTGCTAATTACGCAACAAGATAATATTTTTTTTATTCATGCATCGCTTCAAAGTTTATCTTTTGCTTCGTTATCAAATTTTCCACGGGTTTTCGCTTCTAACGTGTGCGCTTTTATTTTTCTACGTGACTCCCTTTTCACATTCTAATTCAAAGTACCTATTCCTGATTGATCCTAGTACAATCACGTTCTGACGCAATCGCAATCCGATTGGGTATCAGTGGCCTCAGCGTTGCGACGCGTCCGAATTTTACGAGGTTCACGGTCCACGTGTGTACATAGACGCAATGTAAACTTGATATTGATTTTGCGTCCAGCATCCGTGCGCGTGGAGCGCGCGCACGGCCAACAGCGTGCGCGCGCGCGCGCATATAAACGCAACATATGCACGTTACACACACACACACACACACGTACGTAGACACGTGTATACATTATTTGACACGTGCACCCTCTTCATCGGCAATCCCGAATCAGCCGGACTACAACGGTGAAAGAAATAGGGAGAGGATTCCTGGGAGGAGGGGAGAACTTGAATGAGAATGAGCGAATACGCGCGAGATTGCAAACACGCGTATAGTAACGACAATAAGTACGCACGAATGGTCGCGATGCGTTGAATAGGAAACCGGTTCCGCGCTGGTCACCGAGAATCGATGCAAAGTTTTGCAGAATGTACACGACAATTGACGGCACCAGGAGCCTAAATTAAGCAAACTTGGCTAAATAATTATCTTTGCCTCTTTTTTAAATTAGTCTCATCGACGATATACAGGGAGAAATAATTTAATTAATTGAACTCAGCTACTGTTAATGCGATATTGAGAACAAATAATTCTAAAATATATTCAGCATTGCAGATAGAAATTTATCTGTCGGTTAATTCTATGTAAACTTTTATGAAAGTTTAATTGCAACATTAATCACAAAAATGTTTGAGATGTCGAATATTAAAAGTCTGTGACAATGGTCCTCTCTCCGCGAGAAAAATTTGATTTTAAATTATTTGAAGAAAATAGAGATAAAAAATAGCAAGTGATGAATCTAAAAGAAATATTACGCGAAAGGAGTTTTAATTATTTTTTTTACTATTATAAATAATTCAGATTAGTTTTCTATTCTTAGAAAACTAAAAGAGAAAACTATTTTATATGTATGAAAATATACACGATGGTCAAAAAGATATTCAGAGTGCACTATAATTTTAATAATATTGAATTTAAAAAATTAAGAAAAATAGATGCAAGAAATATCTGTGATTTTCCATAAATATTCTCTTGTAAATATAGAAATTATTTTAAGCAGCTTGAAACGTAGTTATGATACACAATGCTAAATACATTAACATGTTTACATTGTTAGCTTATGCTGTTATTAATGATTCATTCTTAGTGTAATCGCGTCATTTAATATTCTATTGATCAAAAGGTCAACGAGATTTATGTGTGATATACAATATACGCTATATTTATAAACATGTTGAAAAATCGGCGAAATAAATAAAACTGAGCAGAGTTATCGGAAAAGCAATCCTCGAACGACATTCGTAATTGCGTACCGTACAATTGCGTGCCAGAGCGTGGGCGGAAAAACCGTTAGGTGCATCGCCTTTTTCCTATGAATGCAATAGAGGTCACGACGAAAATGTCGATGTTACAGCAAATATGCATTTATATTACTGCTTTCTCGGAAATTTAAATTGCTGCTAACATTAATGAGATTAATTCTCATTCAAGAAAGAAATCTGCATCTGTTTGAAGAAATCTTTATAATTAGTCGAATCAAAGAGACATCAATAAGAAGTTCGTCGAATTTTGTAAACTCGTAAAAAAAGAAGAAAACTTTCTCGTCTCTTTTTAAAAAAAACTTAAAGAAATAAAACGAAACACAAATGTTTCGAAACTTAATTTTCGAAGAAATTCAAAGAAACAAAAAGAAGCAAATATTCTTGTATTAACTATTTGATTTTGAGGATTAGATTATTTCCACAGGAGAAATGCTCGTAATTTTTCATTTATCTGTCAATTTTTAATTTCTCAAAGAACATTAAAAGAATGAAACTGTAAAGTCTTTTCATATTCTGTCAAGTTATAGACATCGCGTGTATCTTCCAGCAGAATTGTTTAACTGCGTTATAAGATAGGACAAATTCATAATAATCGATCGCACGAAGGTCGTAAGAATTTGCGTTTCATCCTTCCAATTACGTTCAAGGACTGCTTTAACGCTTCCTTCTGATACTTAGTGTCAACTTTCGGGATGTTTCAGGCTCCATGGCGGAGAAAATGTATTACTGGGGCGAGGAGAAGGATCAAGTCGATCCCGATCAGACCTTCATACAGTTCAAGGCCAAATCGGTGGCGGCGGATAAGAGACGCGAGCAGTCTCGTACTGTGCCGAAGATGACGGTGTCATCGCCGCAGGGTAAAATGACTGAGCTCGGTAAAAGGGAGGAGGATGCCGAACGCGGCGGCTGGGACAATAAACTCGACTTCCTATTTTCTTGCATAAGCGTTTCTGTCGGATTGGGAAATGTCTGGCGATTCCCTTATCTGTGTTATAAAAATGGCGGTGGTAAGTGTCAACCCTGCTGGATTTATACATAAACGGTTCTTATGCTAATTCATAATTATATTATAAACGCTTCTCAAATGTTAAGATTTTCAATCATCGTGTAAATTCATAATTGTATTATATATTATCAAATTTTTCATTATTACAAACTAAAAGACTTATTTTGCTAACGTAGCTAACATAGAAAAAATTTTTATAGTTAATAGTGTTATTTTAATATCAAGTAACAGAGCTTTATTGTTCTATTTATAAGCTTTTCCCGCTATAAGTCGAGAATGCAGATAGTGCAGCGTCGGATTTCAATAACGTCCGACATTCATAATTACCCTCTAATTTATGAAGTCATGCAATCTTTGACATAATGAATTAACGGCATGTATTGAAATTTAATGTTCGCGGTCTTCTCGAGTTTAATTACTGTCGCTGTTAACTAAATTTCTTTTATGTTCATGTAAAATAAAATAAAATTGATAGATTAGATAAATTATTTCCGTGAAAATTATTATTATTATTTACATGAAAGAATAACTAGATTTTTTATTCTGGAATTTTATCGTAGGCGCTTTCCTGATCACTTATGGTATTGCAATGATGTTTTGCGGAATCCCTATATTTTTTCAAGAAGTCGCCATTGGACAATACCTTGGAGCGGGCGGAATGTCGCTAGTAGGACAATTATGTCCTCTTTTGCAAGGTAATAATTATTTTTTGATATCTCTCGACATCAAGATTATACAGTCTAGATATATCAACAAGAAATTAATCATTGCAAATATATTATTGGATTTCAGGTGTGGGGTATGCTACGATGACCATTGTATTCTTTCTTGACGTATATTACTGCATAATTATTTCTTGGACTCTTTTCTACCTCATAAGCACGTTCGTGAATTTACCGAAAGTACCTTGGAATGGATGTGGTAAATAATAACATTTTTAAATTATTAAACGCTGATAATTAAAATCCATTTATCTAGTATCATACTTCATATCACTATATCGCTTAAAAAATAAAATAATTAAAAATATTTAAGTATTCTTAATTGCGTGTTTTTATTCACAATATCTATAGATATAAAATATCGTAATATAACATAAAACTCTGAATGAATCTAACACGTCTCTTTCTATAGTTGTCATAAGTTATTTTATTTTCAGAAAAATGGTGGAATACGGAAAATTGTTACGATGCAAACCAAGAAAGCAAGAGTATGCACGGGAAAATAAACTGTTCAAATTTTTCCGAAAATAGTACCTGTCACCATACCACGCCGGTAGAAGAGTTTTGGGAGTAAGTAAAGCATTATTAAAAAGCGCTGCAAAATATATGAAACACATATAAAATGCTGTACATAAAGTGTATAATACATAATGAATATTATAGAAAACGCTCACACACAATTTCATTCCATTTTTTAAATAAAGTGTAATCTTTCGAAGAGAACTTATCAAACTCGAAAGCTTTAAGCTTAATGAAATGAAAATGGTATATATGCATCAGATTTATATCCCTTGGGCAGTGCCTGTGAGTCATAGGCTCTGATGCAAGATGAAAGTTATTAGGGGATTTACGTGATGTAACAACTATAAGAAATGCAACATTGATTTTCTCAAATCAGGTCATAACATAGAGTTCCCTCGTGTATAAATGCAATTACATAATGTATAATATCGATGATATAATAATACCGGCAGAATGCGTTTACACGTGCATCACAGATTTGCAATTTATTGAATTAACATCATAAAAAGCTGTTATTAGATTAGATTAGATATCTGTTAGATTAGATATCTCTTAAAAAACAAGTCAAGCAAAATAAAAAATTATTGCGATGTAAAAATGCAATTTTCACACGTGTACATTGTTAGTGCAATCGGATAACGTGCATAATTTTAATTCAATCTGATATTTATACTTACGTCATTATCTTCTTTTTAGAAGCGTTTTTTGTAAAATAATGTTTGCGATGTTTCATACTAATTGTCATAGCTAACTAGCTAAAACTGTCAAATTACTAACAACGCGAACCGACTGCAAATACACGGCATTGAAATTTCAGACGGCGAGTCCTCGGTATTACATCCGGCATCGAGAGCATTGGCAAGATTCAGTGGGAGCTGCTGGGCTGCCTGATTATCGGCTGGCTGCTCGTTTACTTTATCATCCGTCGCGGTCTTCATCAGAGCGGTAAGATCATCTGGTTTTCAGCCTTGTTCCCGTACGTGGTGCTTTTCATTCTTTTGGCAAGAGCGGTGACGTTGGAGGGTTCCTATGACGGTTTGCTTTACTACGTGACGCCACGATGGGAGGAGTTGCTCAATCCCGGACCGTGGATAGACGGTGCTACCCAGATCTTCTTCGCGTACAGCATCGGCACCGGTGCCCTGCCCGCTCTGGGCTCGTACAACAAGTTCCATCATAATTGTTATAGGTAAGCGACGCGCAGCTGTTCCGTAGCTGGACACCGACAAGACGTCTCACTTCCGCAGCGTTAAATTTTGAATTTTGCTTACTCGATTAAATAATATTCGTCAATTTTTCGTCAGAATGTTGAGGTACCAATGTGTAAAAAAAAAGTTGAAAAGAGCATATGTTTCCCTAAGCGAATTTAATTTGGTCTTGCAGCTCCAAGTGGCTCGCGAACAATCCACGTGTATCGCTACTTTAGCCACTTCAGATTTCGTTGGTCTTATTTCGTAAATTATGATTCAAGAATTGTAGCTATGACTTTAAGGTGCTCTAGTCTTTAATCACGACGCACTAAACGCGGTGTCGTCGCTGCTGGGGTCTTTCAAAAAGGTAGTTTTGTCTTGCAGAGACGCAATAATCACTTGCGTAGTCAACACCCTGACATGTCTTCTGGCCGGTTGCGTAACGTTTTCGATACTGGGTCACATCGCCCAGGAACAGCAAACGCAGGTGTCCGAGGTCGTCAAGAGCGGACCTGGTCTCGTCTTCCTTACGTATCCCGAGGTCGTTTTGAAGCTACCCGGTGCTTCGTTATGGGCCATTATATTCTTCGTTATGCTGCTCGTAAGAAATTGTTATTCCAACGACGGAATCGGCTGTCGCCGTCTATGTTTGTTCATGTGCATCGCTATAAAAGGGTTTGGACTCATGTTGTCGCCCTCGGCAGGAAGTTTTTCCGATACATCGTCATTTAACATCGCTTCTTTTTATTAAAAGAAATTGTGAAATGTTTATAGGAAAAGATATAAGTGCAAAATTAAAATAAGTTTAAGAAGCAGACTCCAAAAAATATTTTTATTTTTTCAAAACAAATTATTTAATAGCAAATCTAGATTTTTGCACAATAATTTGAATTTTTGAAAGTAAAAAATGATACCAATTCAATTTATACATAAAGTTGTATCAGAAGATAAGCAAATTTTTGTTAGTAGTAACATTTATATTTTATTTCCTATAGACAATTTCACAATTTATAAACTCAATATAATTATTTGAATAAAACTTTGTTCAATTTTTTTCCTAAGAATCTCAATTTCTAATCCATAGCTCGAATTATTATTTGTATAATTATTTTGCACAAGATTGATTAATAAATGTTAAATAGTAAATAAAGATCGTACAAATAATAATAAAAAATACATTTCTAGCTAATAGATTAATTGTTAAATAATAATGTTAATATTGTTAATGTATTGCTATAAATATGTATCGTGTCAAATTTCAATCTAGATTTTGAAGCAATAGTTAAGCATATGGAAAAACTAGAATTTTTTCGAGTCATTTTATTTAAATATTAAATTATATACGAATCATTCCGTTTTCACGCAGATACTCGGCATCGACAGTGAATTTTGCATCGTGGAATCTTTCATAACCGGTATGGTCGACTATTGGCCGGATACACTCCGTCCTCACAGAATCAAATTCACCATCGCTATCTGCCTGGTAATGTTCGCTCTAGGAATTCCGATGGTCACAAACGTTAGTATCCGAAAACACTTCTATGCGTATGTACGAAGCGTAAAACTGAAAGCGCAGTTCCAAGCGCAGTTTATCGACAATAAAACATTAAAATATTACGTCTGTTTCAGGGGGGAATTTATATTTTCCAACTGATGGACTTCTACTCCGCAAGCGGAATGTCTATTCTGTGGGTGTGTTTCTTCCAAACGATCGCGATATCGTGGATTTTCGGAGCGAAGAAATTCTGCGACTGCGTGCATCAGATGATGGGTATTCGATTAAATAAATTCTGGTATATATGCTGGGTTGTACTCGCGCCGGTGATTATGCTCGTAAGTATCACATTATATTTGCATCTAATTATATATAGCAATATATAGCAAAGATTATTGCTCGCTTCAAAGGGAATTGGTCGTGCGGACTATAGCTCGCGGAAATCGTTATATGTAAAATATGTAAGATATATTATGTGCAGCAAAAGTAAAAGCTTCTTTTCTTGCTTTCCAGTTCATCTTCGTATTCCAAATTGTTCAATATAAACCACTGAAATATGGCAGTTACTACGAGTATCCCACGTGGGCGGAAATAGTTGGCGTATGCTTGAGTCTCTCGTCTATGATATGGATACCAGGATATGCGTTATATTATGTCATAATTACGCCAGGATCATTTAAAGAGGTAAATTTGAACGCGTTCGCGTGCAAATCATATATGCATGTGAAAAAGCTACCCGAGCTATAATCGTGTACATCTCGCGTAATGGCCATAATTATTGCGGCGGGCTTCATTTGAATTGTAGATGTAATCTCTACCATTATGGCTTTTTTTCAGAACGTCCTGAAAGGTATACAACCGAATATAAAATCGCACGCAAAGTTACCAAAGGGCGAAAAGTCAGCCGTGATACCCATGTCAGAGAGCAGCGCGGGCTTAATTACGAAAAATAACAGTTTCCTGAGTCAAACATGATTAGCGTTAGCGATCACTTCTATATAACTTGTTAGGTTACACTTATCTTAGAAGTAATATTTATGGTAAGGTAAATATATATATCTATATATAGTGGGTCCAGCACACTTGGACATTTAGTAGTAATTTGTGTTAAAATGGACGCGTGTCAAACTAATCAGTTTCATATAGTATGCTCAGTTAAGCAATCATTACACATTATTTATTTAATAATATATATAAGTCAGTAATATATTTCTTTAGTGACGTATTTCTGGTAAGAATGTCAGAGATTCTCCTTAATTCCTTAATAGCTGGTTGATTGTAGCATCTTAAAATTATCATATTTTATTTCTTATTGCTTAAAAAAAACAACTTTTTTAAAGAAATTTTTTAAAAGAGAGAGATTATATATATAATATACGATATATATAAGAATTATAAACTAATTTAATAATAGATTAATGTTTTAAAAAGAAGATAAGGGTATATTGTCTCATAAGACATGTTCAAAATTCGATTATTTAAATTCTTTGTTAATATATATACTATGCCAGCTGTTAATGTTTTAAGATAGAGAATTTTAATCGAGAAGAAAATTATTTGGTTATCGCAATTAGACTCGTACGTGTTGACCAAGCTGATAAGATACTCAGTAAAGGGTATAATAAGTATTGGAAACGGGACGGGAAGGAATAATTAGAAGTAATAATAGTATACACCGCGCTAGTATTCAGATAGCTATTTACGGGCAATTTGAAAGAAGTATATTTTTATATCGCGATCATATCGCGATAAGTACGAGTATATATGAATTTTTAACGGAGAGAGGAATCGTTTAGTTGATAATTCGGCTGGTTTGAGGAAACAGAAGGTTCTCGCGCTGAAGTATGGCCTGCTTAAGGCGGACAGAAGTTTATGTTTTGATCATTTACTCCAAGTGATACACTAGTGAATGTTCACACAGTTGAAGGCTCTTCCTGATGAGCGCGTTAAGAGAATTGCTGCAGCAGCTACATAAAATAAAATAAGAGTATAGCGTATATAGAATAAGGATACTGGCACAGTTACGAAATATATTCAATATCTGAAGTACAAGTAACGAAGTAAAAATATAATTTTTAATATTCGTATAAAAATGGAGACGACTCAACGCGTTCACCGAGAAGAGACATTTTCGATTCCAACCAGTCGCAATAATCAACTGGACTGTAGCAGGATACAGAATATTTCTATTATAAAGTTCTAGCAGTTTATACTGCATTAAACTTCGACACGGCACAAGTTTTAGATTTTTTTTTATGTTATACATTTATAAAGTGAATATTATAATGCGTTTATGATATGTATAGGATTAAAGAAAATTTCCGTTTTTTACTCAAAACTCAATATTATTTTTAGAATATTATAACGCCGGTGATGTATTTCTCCAATATTATGCTAATTGTTGCTTCAAATTAAAACACAAAACACTTGTAATCAATTCCACTTGCATTTACAATCAGCATTTGCGATCAATTGTAGTAGAATATTTAGTGTCTGGGACACTTCTCTAACAGTATTTTATAAAATTAAAGTTAAATTTATATAAAAAAAGATATGTTAGGTATATATTTATATAATTATTCGAAAAAAATTGATATTTGTTCCATAAAAGATGTCCTATTTAATTTTCTAAATCAAAGTTGCAACCAAAATTTGAATTTGTTCGAACGGTTTAAACACCAACGTATATCTTCTTGCAAAAGTTCAGTAGTGTATAAAATATAAAATAATTTTGTCGTATTATTATTAACAAAACTGTTATTACTCATGACTTTCTACTATTTCCAATTCTTATGCCGTTTTTCCAACGTAAAAATATTTTTGTCTGAAAAATTTCTTATTTACTCGAAATACAAAAGCAATAACGACAAACGGAGAGAGTGCTTTTTTAACCGGCCTAATTAATTGGGAATACTTTCTCTTATTTAGTCTGTAAAGTACTCGTAATCGCAAACGCTATTCATCGAAGTGTTGCAATTGTTGACGTTGTATAATACTAAGAAATGGCTGATAGCTTAACGCGATATTCGTTTCTATTTTAGTACCTACCGTACTGTTGCGATGCGAAGTACTTCCAATAGTAAGCTAAGAACCGAACAATATTATAAGCCAGTTGGATCTGCGTTGAACAACATGTATATCTATAGCATTATTAATTTGTAATTTCGCTTAGCGATTTATAGATTGGCTATTGCAATACATATTTTACTAATTTGAACGGCAACTGCTTGCGAATGATCGTACTAGAACGAAATAGGTGTACACGCCGGGGCCGGGGGCGCGAATCCCGACCATTTAATTATTAATCAACAAATTATTCAATGACACGCGAACATAAAAAATTCTTTCACACCCATTACGCGAGCAACACTGCGATTATATGTGTAACGTCGCAAACATTTGTTCAGCGCGTGATAGTATAATAACGTATTTCCCGTATGTAACTGTATTCTGTAAATGTATTCAATGTTGCAATGTGCGCAAGCACGAGCCGGGGCTACGAGCATAAATTTCCGCAATTACTTACACGACAATGTTTGCATATATGCGTTATTGTCGAGTGCATTTACCGAGCGTACGAATAATTTTATCATGGCTCTGCGAATCAGTATTCGTTGCTAGAAGAATGTGTTATACAAATTATATTTCTATACACACGTATACATTGTATGAACGTTTTATACAGTGTATAATAATATTATCGTTTTAAAATCAAAAAATTCTGAGTCCAGCAGTATTGTTCCTGTGAATGGAAATTAAATGCGACGAAGGGGAAACCCGCTTTCCTTTCATTAAAATTTTGTCGTAAATTTCGATTAAATCCTTAATTCCTCGTCACACGCATTCGATGCATGAAAGAATTATTTGTTTCATTTATATTATTTGTTATTACGAATAATCAGAATTATTAAGAGAATAATTTGCGCTCACTCGGACACGTATTCCGCGAAACATTTCGCAATTTTTTTCGCGAAACATGCATCCTTATTCAAATTTCTACCGCGCAGAATATATAATTTCGCTAAATGCAAAGAAATTTTTCTTTAGAACTAGACATAGATTTGTTGTAGGGATTATTTCAAAAAATAAATATTTAACATACCTACATGGAATATATCTTGGTATGATATCACGGAATTTTCTCATGAAATCTTATTTAAATTGATTTAAGTTCTTTCGAGATAATGTGCTTTTAATTGCAATATGTTAATTGTTATCCCTGGATTTATTTTAGAACTTTCGATAATTTCTATCCAAAATTCTTTACTAATTTATCTACGAGATTTATCGACTGTTGTCGATACGGGTTCATAGCGTACTTTGTATCTTGAGAGCCACATTTTCCTACATTTCACGAAGAAACATAGGAAACGGGTAAGAGAATGAGAATCTTCCGGAACGTGAGGTGTGTAAGAATTTTTAGATATATTTTTAGTAAATCGGATAGTGTATAATCTGAGCCACAATGTTGTACATGTATTTGAGGGCCGAAATTCGTTTAGATTAACATTCCGAGCGACATTCAGTAAAAAAATGCGTTATTTGCAAATGTGTACTGGCTTGACGCATTGAATGTTTCACATATTTGTGACATTATGCATACGTTTCCGGCAAAATTGTATCGATAGATGTACTTGAATAAACATTAACGCCTAATTATTGTGATGCAGTACCCGTACCCGCAGCAGTAAATAAGATTTCCCATCCTGTTGATTCAATATCTGTTACCTTAGTTATAGTAGGTAGTGCAACATTGTTATGTTATATTGTTGCTATTGTTTGTATATCATTTGTGGATGTTTGCTTTCGTAATGCGTTCATCTGTTTAATAATTATTTCAGGCGTAGTTACGAATGGAAGCAGATTAGAAGCATCTATTAACTATATCTATCAGCATTGACACCAGTATTTTGAATATCAATAGAATCGCGTATATAATTCTGCATAGATGATTCGTGATTAACGAACGTGAACGTAACATTTTACGGTAATAGAGATTATTCGTAATGAATGTAACTGTGTAATGCTTCTGTAATATTTCGCTTCAAAAATAATTATTAGCAAGAGTGCACAGTTTACCAACACAACATAATGTTAAAATAATTACATTAAATAGATATAGAATTTCCGGTGACTCCTTGATCCTTAATTAACACGTTTTTTATCAAACAGTTCAGTCGGAAATTCGTTATTTTAACCGAAAAAACCCGTAGAAGAAGCGCTGTCGAAAAAAATATACTCGGTTCAAAACTTTTTACACAGACAGTGACGGTGCATTTCAATTAACAGTTACAAAAGTTTTTTAATTAGTAATTAAGCGCCGGACGGATGCACCATAATAGAAAAGCGAACCGTCTTTCGCAACATGTGACTTCCGCGAGGGTGGGGTTTTTCTGTATTTCGAACACCCCCGTGCGCGTTTCAACCTCGACTTTTTTCTCATTTCGTGAAACGACGCGTCGTTCCGCGGTGTGTTTTACGACGGCTAAAGACGACAACGGGGGCGGCGGAAGCGCGAAAGGCCCTGTGTATGTCACCCCGTCTACCACACTAAACCCGATCGTTACGAGGTCCTTTATTTTGCGGCGGGGGCTATTATCGGGGTACTAGCGCATCCTCTCCATGGGGCCCACCTATTACTCCGGTCGCCGGCAAACATTCCCTTTTACGTAGATGGGCGTCATCGTTAAGACTCTCTTACGCGAGAGAACGCTTTTTGCACGAAGGAATACATTTTGCTAGAACAAATAATCTCGCAAAAAAGTTGAACCTTTATTTAATTTTCTTCCTCCTTTTTTGCCGTTTTGACACATGTAAATATATGGTTTTGTGTACACGTTTCACGAGCAAAGAGAATGTGGCCGGCGTTAGGAGAAAACGTTGTTAAAATGTACTATGTCGTGAAGACAAGAACAAGAACGTTTAAATTTTGTAATTTGTAAAGCTCTCAACGGTAAAAAAATAACGAGACGCTAAAGTACGTCTTTTATCTCTCAATTTTGCTCCCTAATAAACTCTTATTTTCTCCTACCATTTTGTCTGTGGAAGACCTAAAAAAATTGCTTGAGTCTGGAAGTTAAAGCATAAGGGACGTTCTACTCTTTGCATCATTTTTCACTAACCAGAATTGATAAGAGAGTGAAGCAGAACTAAAGCGTTTTCTCTTAATTTAGCTTATTATTTCAACAGTAAAATATGAGAGAGTAAAAGAGGAACACGATTAATTTTTTTTCCACGTGTAAATTATACAGATTATATATACAGGATGACCTACCAAAACGAAACAAGCTTAGGTTAAATGCCACACTAAGGTCATATGCTAAAAGACACGTTTCTTTCGTTTTCGGTGGGCCACCCTGTACATACCGCATTTTGAAAATTAAATAAGTTAAAAGATTCTACTGCAAAAATGTCGGAAAGACAAAATTAGTCCAGCAAAGGAAATCAATATCACCTGAGTTGTAAAAATCAAAAACGAATAAGATTTCGATACGTATATAGCGTGATTCTAATAACTGGATTGGATTACAGCTCCATTTTAAATCAAGATAAAAAAATGTGGCAGAGAAAACACTCTTTTCACCGTTTAGAATAATTTATTATTCTATGATTATATTTTTTCAAACAATACACCAATAATTTTGCAAGATAAAATTGCACTTTTTCTTAAATAAAATCATATACTTTTTTAAATCGATATAATTGCGAGTTTGAGTGCGTTTTACACGATACTATTGTGGTTAATTGAATCGGAATTATAACAAGAAAAATTATTGTATTCCCATACGATATCTTCATGTTAAGATTTTTAATTAAATTTAATTAATCTCTAAAATACACCATTAAAGTGTTGCACTTGCGAGATAGCTGCATGAAACACAAATAATAAATTATAACACGTCTAATTATATATACTTAACTTGTATATAAATTAAAGGCTGTAATTTTTATACGGTTTTTTAATAGTTAAAATACATTTCAGTGTTTATTACAATTTGGCATTTAATTTACAACTTATTTAATTTTCAGTTTAGCGTAAAATAGAGTCTGCTGCACATTTAGCGCAAAATAGAATCTGCTATTTGTTAGCAAAGTTATTACGAAAATTGCATAAAAATTATTTTTGTCCGACATAATTACGTTGCGCGACACAAAAATAGCAATTTATCACTGTTTTCGACTACCGTAAATGGCTAATGCTCTTCGTGCTCCATATCCATTATGACCAATCCGCTAAGTTTAGTTATCGGAAAACGGGGCAAAAGACGGACAGCACGATATGCTATCGTGTTACATTTGTACCGCGAAAGAATAGCAAGCTGCATCTTGCCTTCCATTCTCCTCGCCTCCGACTTGTATTTCGTGTGCTGATCAGATTTTGTTGCGAAGTGCAGTGATCTCAGAAAAGAGTGCACTAATTCTCTCTTCGTAAATATAAAATATTCCAGTTAATTGATTTTTATATACCTACAGATTTCATTGCAATTAAAAAGCAAATTATTATACAGCGATTTCAGTCATGTCCCTTTTGAATAAAAAGAAAACCACCTTTTTATCTAAAACTAATTTCATGAAATTATTTCATAATTTTTCTAATAGTTTAATAATAATTATCTGAATATATCTGTGTTTATTATATACAATTAAATATGTATCTGTACGTTAGTATGTTACCAATAACGTAATCCCTTATTTAGGAAACGTTTAGTTAATCTTCAACATGAGAAATGTGTTAGGAGCAGACTACAAATTATAATCTACCTTATGAGAGTAATTCATCAACCATTGTCCACATTAAATCGCAGAGATACCGACGTGTCGAGAATGAGAACTGAAAGAGAATCACGCAACGCGGGAAAAGACTGCGTTATCGCCGCGTTCGATAAAAGATAATAGTCCAACGATTTTTGGCCAGGTTAAAATTTCTCAGCCACGAATTGATAACGTAGAGAACAACGATTCTTAAAATGGACAGCTAGTTAAATGGCCCCTACTTTTGTCAGGCTCTATAAGATTAATAACTCATGAAACGTTCAAGAAGCTGTAAGAAGGAACGAATTCTGTATCTTTTAGACTGTTGCCAATCTTTTCGACAATGAATCAACGACAGTAACCATTCTTTTTTTCAAATTGTTGTATAATGCAAATATTAAATAATTTTCTCGTACCTCCCAGACAACGCGCATGTCTAAAAGACGTCTTTAAGATTTCAATAAAAGACGTTTTAAAAACATCTTCAAGATTTTCCGAATAAACGTCTAAAAGTTGTCTTTTATAAGACATTTTTTGAACATAAAACATGTACAGGTATTTAGATTATCGACTATAACATTTATTGATTAAAATACATATAACATGCCCCCCCCCCCCCCCCAATTTGGACATTACATAGACATAGCCTATAAAAATATACTGCCAGCTAATTTGATACTCAGACATTTCGCATTATTTAGTGTCACAACAACACCATTAAGGGCCGATTGTTCCAACCTGTTGTTAAACTAACTAATAGTTAAATCATATGTCTATCTTTGTCTAATTTAAAAAAAACACAAAGACATATATATGATTTAATTATTATATAGTTAGTATACCAACAGATTGGAACAACCGGCCCTATGACAAAGCTGTTCTGAAGCGTTAACAAGAATACGAGACAGAAGCTGATATTATATGATATAACATTGGTATATCAATGATTTAATATTTATATGTAACTTTGCTAACAATAACACCAATTTCTGTTGTAATATATATATATATAGATTGTTATCAAAGTTATGTAAATAATAAGTTATTTATACCGATTTATCAAGTAACACTAGCTTCTCTTTGGTACAATATTTTCTTCTTGTTAACCCGTTTTCGTATTATTAATTTTTATTTTATAATGTCTCTAAAAGTGATCGTTTAAATTAATTAAAATAAGACGTTTATAAAACGCTTCACAGACGTCATAAGTCGGATTATAAGAAGTTTTAAAGATGTCATATATAATGACGTCTCTCTGATAGTTTTATATGGTATTTTATATATAAAAGTATAAGTATATAAGATGTCTTTTAAACGTCTTTAAAACGTCATAAGGTTCTCTGAGCACGTAATACAGAACTTTTCGGAATGGACTCGGAATCTATTGTGTTTTCTAGAGAAAACGGAATGGATTCCGATCAAAATTCATTCCGAAAAGTTTCATAATACGTGCTCTGTTAACATGAGACAAAATATTCTCCTATTATTAAAATATATATCTCTCTTATTAAAAAACAAATATAAATATAAATAATATTTAGCAAAATGTGGCTATAAAAGAGTATATTTAATAAAACAATTTAATAATTAATGTTTTGGGATTCACATGCCTGAAAGAAGTTTTCTCGCCAACTCGGAAAAAACCAGAAATTAGAAAATAAAATTACTCGTTTGTAACTGTTTCCTACTAATTTTTATTTTCTCTCCTTTTTTAATTTCTTTTTTACTTTCTTTCACTTTTTATCTTTTTAGTTCATAAACAATTATTACATTCACGTTTACTCCGTTACTGTTTTTTCATAAATAAGAACCGATACTAATATTAGCATTAATAGGAAAATATGTATTAAAACAAATTAAATAATCTCTCATAATTTTCTCATAATTAAATAATCTCTGATTAATTTTATGACTCTAAAAGTTGTAAGTCATTATCATCGATTCAGGGAAAAATTAGTGTTTTCGGGAATCTCGGTTTAATTAAATAAAATCTGGTTAATTCCGGCTCAATAATGGGGATCTTCGATTTTTGACAGGGAACCAAACTGACGAGAAATAACCCACCAAAGTGAAAATTATTATAACTCCCCTACAACGTCCACTTAATACCGAAGATGTATAGCGAAGTGATCAGTGATATGGCTCCTTTACCAAGGCAACGATCGCACTCAAGAACATGAAAAGAACGCGATCACATTTCGCAATTATCAAATTATGAAATTTCGCAATTATCATTATTTAACAAATATATTTATCGCGATATCGATTTAACGTCGAAATTTATTTGGCAAATATTTAATACAAAACGAAAACATGTTCAATCGAGAATGAGATAAAATACCCCGTTTTGCGTATCCTGATATTTATAATCGGTGATAATATCGGTTTTCGAATTTCTGTCAAATATTCTCGTAATTCTATAATATGCAAAACTTGATTTTATAATGTAAAATTTTGTAACATTTTTTAGAAAACTAAATCTGAAATAAAAACATTTACTAAAAATAAAAACCTCTCTTATAATACATTAATTTTGACTGTAAAAATTGTATGGTTGACGTCATCAATTCATTGTTAAAACTATAGTGCTTTTGAGAATTCGGATTAATTCAATAAAATCCAGGTCTAATTCTGGCGATAAAATCTTTTCGTCAAACAATCATGGCGAAAAACGTGGAAGAACATGATAACAATTTGCAAATATTTATTGCAAATTAAAAAAAAAATTAAAACGCGTATTAACACGTAACTTTATCCGTAAAAAAACCGTAAACGATAATTGCGTTATCCAAACAAATCGGAAAACGTCCAATTTAACCAAAACACCGAGTGATAAATCTCATTGTCAATTAGTATCCGAAGAATTGAAGATATTTTGTGACTCACCGATTGATGCATTACAGTGAAATTGTTGGTCTCTTCCTTCTTCCTTCTCTCAGGGGTCCTCGTTGCATTAACATAACACTCGCTGAAATACAGGTAATTTACATTGCACTTAAACTAATTGTCAAAATACGACTATTGTTCGACACTCTTAAAGTTAAAATTTACAATAAAATATCTGTATATATATGACCACTCTCGGTTACTTGAATAATTGAATCGAAGCTTTGTGTGTTACGTTATGCGAAATATTTATTTCGATAAAAAACGTTACGCTTATAAATCGTTAACCGCGTTTGCAAGTGATCACGTATTGTAATAATCGTAAGGTATAATAACGCTTGTATCGCGTTTCAAGAGAAAAGACGATACGCGGAGTGGTTCGCGTTGTTACTAGCTTGCTCGAGTGTTGGCGTACGAATGAGCGCGACGACCTACGGGCCTACGGCTTTGTGTACGTAACGGTCCAGCTGTTCGTTGCGTAAGCAAAGGACAAGGTCGCACGTCGAGCTATCGCGCGTTTCGAAATATTTAATGTATAACTGTAAAATAAACGCTGAATATTCTTTACCTTGCTTTTCAAAATAATTTTGATAAGTTGTTACAAGTAGGTACCTCGTTCTTTGTTTCGTGAATTCGATTTGATTATTCGTATATTACTCCGTGTTCTCAACCCGAAATTACTGAGCGATTTACACTTACATCGAAAGATACAAAACGTGATAAAAAGTGCATTTCGAAAACCAATATCGTTGGAATTCATATTGCTCGTAAATACTTCGTAATGAAAAAATAATATATCGCTATGTTCGCTATCGCCCCGAGATCTCCGCTTTATATAAATAAATCACGTCATTAAACTACACCGATAAATACCCGTTACTTCTATTTACGAGTTACAATCGAAAAATTAATAAATCACAAATAGATAAACATTGATAAAAATAATCGCGTTTGAGGTACTTGTCGAAATCGTGTCTTAAAAAGTAATGCTACAACAGTTAAAAACTGTGCAATTAAAATTAAAATATTCTACGTAACACATTTCGAATGCATAAATCTTGCATTATATATTATTCATAAAAATCTATGGATATTTTCCATCATTTATCATTATATCGCTCCGTTCGGCGATTATTCCGTGTTCTCAATACGGAAATGGATAAATTACATTTGTATCGATAAAAAAATTCAAAGCGTGAGAATCAAAACATTGTTGAAGATAAAATTATAAGATAGGAAAAATATCATATATATACATATATTCATATATATATATATATATATATATATATATGTATATATTTATATATATAAACAATAATTAATAATTTCTATTCTTTATCACCTCACTTATTTCAAATAGGTATTGCGCAATATACATAGTAATCCAAAGTTTTCATAATTTTAACATTGTGAAGATTACTTCTTCATTGTTGGTAAATTTTTTTTCATGCAAATCAGTCTTTAATTAAATAATTACTAGGAGCTAAAGCAGAATTGTATAGTGCGGGTGATGAAGAAATAATCTTCGCAATATTAAATTATCTTAAAAACAAAAGTGTGTTGAATTTTCTTTAATAACATTAACTTAATTCATCATTCTAAAAAATGTTTTTTCGATAGTCGATGCAACAAAATGCTTATAGAACCTTAATTGTAAAACCCGAACGCACTGTTTGACAATCACGATCATAGTTGATCACGTTTCTAGAGATGGTACAAAAAGCAACTCGCGTCTCTACTTGTTCACTCGAGTATTGCTGAATAATAGCAGTTATCAACTGTGCAAATGATAGCATAGCAAATTTGGATATGCAACGACACGCTATTATAAGGCACAAAACAAACACCAAAAGCCACGCATCAATACTGAAATATTGTCAAAATACTGTTTGAAGTATAATTAAAACATATAGCTATACTGAAAATATGATAAATACTGAGATATATTAAAAATAAAAAAAAAAGAAAACAGAATGAAAATTTAAGATAAATATGTTTCTAATCGTTGTTTTGAGTTTTTCGTGTGTACATGATAACTAAGTGATTTTTTACTTTAACTTCCTTTTCTCTTCATTTATGAAAAGCGTCGCTATGATTTGGATACTATAATTTTAAACAGACTTTGTGTAACATAATTTAGTAAGCAATTAACGATACTTGCGAAATACACAGGCATCACGTTGAAGCATTATCCTGTGTTTCGTCACTGGTTTCGGGTGACCTACTCATTGAACACGATCTCCGCATCCTCACGATGATATTGACAGTAAATCGCGAGGCTTAAGTACCTTTAAGCAACGTGACGCTACTAAGGACGCGAGGCCGCAACGCGTGTCACTATGACGACACCCTTTACATACATATACTTTTATTTCAACTACTATATCCAATGTAATTAAGAGAATTCTTCGTCTTAAGAAAATATAAATCTTTGTGATAGGAAGGGATCTACAGGATTTTAACTTATAAATGCGCTACTTTTGATATTCGAGTAACATAAATATCCGTAATGCAATTATGAGTGCAAAAGGACGCAATAAAAATTATTAAAATTATTTTTTTTTATATCTCTGGTATGTTTTTCTCAATAAGCAATGTGTATGTTCGCTGTTAATTAAAAATAACATGGATCGATGTTATACGAGAGAAGTAAAGAAAAAGATCGAGATCAATGTAAAATAAGAGTAAAAATAACTCAAAACGGGAGATATATATATCTATAGAATTTTATCTATATGTATATTTTGCTGGCAGTTTTAATTACGCATTTCCTACTACAAACATTTTAGAGTTTATATAAATGTGATCAGATAAAATTCGTGTAAAATTTTATACAAAATTTAATGTAATCAGATAAATATCATATATATGTAAGCATAAATCAATAAATATAATCTAAAAATTAGAATATTGTGAGATATTTTTTCTTCCAAACTAAATCCGAAACATTTTGTCTCTTGTTTTAAGATATTCGCGCAGCCCCATTTCTATAATTATTACAAAAGTGCAATAAATGAACCTTTAAGCTTACCTTGATATATTCAAGAACTTCTCATGCTTATAATGAGTAGAACAGTATTTTAATATGCAAGAGTATATAAGAGGCTAAAGTGCACTTAAAAAATTACCACGGATAAACTCTCGTGGCGAGTTGTAAGAAACTATTATAAATCTGGCTTGCAACGCCTGTGTCATAACTTCTTAGACGATTTTACTTTTGTACGCACATGTGTATATGCATTTACATGCCCGAAAGTTTAATTATGTTAAAATAATTTCAAGAAATTATGTTAGTAATTATCAAAAAGTAACATTTTTATATGTTATATTCCGTTCGCGCTAGTAATATTGGCACGCTTTGCATTTTATATGTCGAAGGTTTATTATTTCGCATATAATACTTTAACAATCGTTTTTAATGCTAACATTGTTATTTATCTTACTATCGGATCCTTTCGGTCGTATAATATTATATCACCGACCAGTTTCTTTACTTTCATCATCATAGCTTATGCATAATTCATCGGGATTGCAACTATTTTTACCCTGAAGTACGTCTTCTTCTCCAACAATAAAATAATATTATGTGCTACGTTATAGAAATTATTCATGAATTTATATTACTCAAAATAATAAATTCAAAATATAATTACGACTGAAAGAATGAAAGAAGATATGAAAATTACCGAGCTTTTCTTATGCAGAACGTTTTAGGGAAAATATCGCTTGTCCTTATTATAAGAGGAAAAGACATGCATTGTGCATAAAATCCTCTATATTGCAATTAAGAGAGCTCTCCAACTTTTTTTATCTACATTCTGTATTTCTTAACCAGTTGATAAGTTAAAGAGCGCATAGATACTTCAACATTTTTTATATTCATGCATATTTAGATTTTATGCAAGGAACTCGCGCGAAGCGAACTCTTCACATATTGCATTTTCTTTTATTCGAGCACCTTGCTGTTCATGACACTCCATAACTTGAAAACTTTCCGGGACTTCTAAAATTTCCCTGTATCCACGGATGTGAGAAGTATGCAAGTGGAAGCCAGAATGGACTTAAGGAAGAGATAAGCTTTGCTTCAAAAGACTTCTCCACATAACGAAGATTTATTCCGCGGACGATTGTAACAGACTCACGCTTTATTTCGACATCTCAGACCACTCTTTTGCATTCTAGTTTTAAATTCCCATAACTTAAGATACAAATCATCATATTCCTTCGATATTATATTATAATATTAAAAATGCGCCGCATTTAACTTTTAATTCATATATTTATAATAACTTTTAATTCATAAATCATTTGTAACATCTCTCTCTCTCTCTCAAAACAAGAATAAATATTAATTAATTATTTTTAAGTTCTCTTAAACTTAAGTCCGATAATTTACGTTTTAAGAATTTAAAGAAGATTTCGCGTTCTTTTATTGAGAAAATAACATGTAATTATTATAAAAAAGAAAAGGATAAGAAAGCACCACGAACCATATAGAAACCATGCGATAAACAATAATTGTTCTTTAAGATAAAGGTAATCACCTCTATCTTAAAGAACAATTATTGTTTCACGTAGTTCTGTTAAATTATCTTTAAGCACGAGATAACACTTCATTTCCCAGGGGATCGTTTAATAACGGTGGCTACTTATATCGACTAACAATCGCTGCAACACGCGAAAGTCCAAGATCAAACTCTGTAGATTTTAGTTTTGTGAGCGGACCGAGAGGCCACTCTGTGTGTGTTCGAAAGTCGCGTGCAACAACCTCGCTTGCTACATGTCAAATACCTAATCAATAAATGTCAGTAGTTAGCGTGTGTTGTCGATATTTACGAATATCTAAATTTCGCTTGTCTATTCGGAAATGTACCAGAGAGAAGGGGTTAACGTATCAGTTAATTTTCAATAGTTCCACTTTTAACATACGTAAATAAATTTAGCATATTTATATATCTTACGTATATTATATATATTTGTTGCTAATATATACATGTACAATATATCTGTTTGTTAATTGTTTAACGCTAACTATTATCACAGAAGTAACGAGATGAAAATTTTGGATTATCATAATAAATACAGTGTTCTCCAGTTACAAAATCACACTGTCAGGAACGCAAACTCAGCTTTCAAGAACTGTTCCAGCAATTCCACGAGAATGAGAGTTAAACGAGAACGAGAATGAGATAGAGATAATATTTTATAAAATTGCGCGCGCGCGTGTATTTTAGCTTTCGGCAACAGATAAAAGTCGAGACGCGCTGGCTCCAGAAAAGGGTGATTTTCTAACTGGGGCAAAAGGTGATGCGCTCGTTCTAAAAAGGGGTGATTTTCTAACCGGGGCAAGAAGTAATCTTATAACCGAGAAGCGCCGTACGCGGATAAAGTATATGTCTTCTGATTGAAACGATATTACTTATAAATCGCATATACTTCCATTTGACCTATGAGACGTGCAATAATACGTTACAAAGAGAATACGTCGAGTATCACATATGACTAGTTAGCAATTGAATGTTCTTATTGATCTTGGAGTGTACAATATTAAGCAGCCGTAAATTTCTTGTAATTTACCACTTTTAGCCATCAATAACAAAAAGTTTTTCTATAACCCTTGTCGATGTTCATTGCGAAATAAGCTTTGCAGTTAAAAAGGTAACCGTTTAATATAAATTAATTTCCAAAAATAGTAACTTATATTTTCATTGAGTAACTTTTGTTTTTCGCGCAAAATTAAGATGTTATCTCCTTATTTTAACAATACTCAATTTGAGACATGTGTGTCGCCACAGTCGCCTAAAAGGAAAACATTATACTGTATACTCACACACAGAAAAAAAAGAATATTCTTGATTTTAAAATATCTTTAGTGATAACGTGGAAATCTTGAAATAAGATTATATTGCGTTAAACGAAGAAAATTAGTGTTGAACGAAGAATTATATAGTTGAACCAAGAAAAATAAAGTTGAAATAACACGTTAAAATTCTTATAAGAAGATTACATTGTTTCATATATACGCAAGATCACTATAATCTTCTTATAAAAATTTCAACGTGTTATATCAACTTTTTTTTTCTTGGTTCAACTATCTAATTCTTCGTTCAACACTAATTTTCTTCGTTTAACGCAATATAATTTTATTTTAAGATTATATTATTCTTGCGTTATACAAGCATATCGAATGTTGATTTGACACTTCTTTTTTTTTCTGTGCATAAGCGCCAGTTTTTGGATATTTCATAATAATCGAGAGAGGCATGTAACAAAGATCTTCTACGAAATACTTCTATAGGATTTTTATAAAGTGAATTCTAAATCTCACATCAAAGAACTTGTTTCTATTGTATTAAAAATTTCAGATATAACGAATAAGATGGTTCATTCAATATATTATAACGTAGAATATCCTAAATTGGGGAAAACCTCGATATCGATCGCAAATAAAGCATAATTTGACGTGTGACATTTACTTCTCATAAATCAAATACTACAGAATTACGAAGTTATAATTTAATTTGTTAATAAAGATATCTGCAGCAATCGTCCAATAAAAATTGAGGTTTATTAAAATTATTTTATTAAAACCAATTCCGATTAATAGATACATTCCTTCGATTTAATTTAAACGAGATGTGCAATAATATTTTTACAGCATACATTTTACCGTCTGACGCATATTTTGAAAAATAACAAAAAAAATAAAAAATTATACCGACCCCTCTCATTACGCAACCTTTTAATCGCCAAATGTAATTGCCAGTTAACATTTTCATCATTTTATCATTCTTCGATAATTTCTGGGGAAACATTTGTTTCTCGGTTTTTTGGCACCGATGTATCGAATTTATGTGATCAAATTCACGGTGCTTATCGCGTTTCGCTGTTGTAATTTTGCCACTATAATATTACCTTCGCGGTGTAACACCGTGTAATTTTTTAACAATCGAAGTTAAATTTCAGGCGCGCAAGCGAAGATCTGCGGGAGCGAAAACGTTTTTTTGCGGTGAATTCAATGTATGTACTATAACTGATCGCTTTCGATTCGAAAACGGAGCAAATAAGGTAAACGCTTCGTTAAAAAAGATATTCATTCATTTCTCGCGCGACACGCTTTATCGCGTTTCGCATTTGCAACGAGACGTAAAATTGCGTGGCGACAATTCCAAACAGAACACGGCTGTAATTGAGAACGCGGTTCCGTAATTCTTCGCGGTCGTAAGCCGTGTAAAGTCTTGCATTTAACGATTACTCGGCTGGCAGGCATATCAGATGGCGCGATTTCGTAATCACGACGGGAATATGAATTAAAAGAATTTCACGTGCATCACGCATCGCGTTTTTCGTACGTGCGTTTGGCTTCGTGTACTGCAAACTGTCGTACATACTTCATGCAGAAATCTGATATCTTTATATATATTCGTGTTGCACGCAAGAGCGAAACCTTAAAGAAGTTTATTCAACGTCTCGCGTCGCATCAAGTTTCGAAACTTGGCCCGTCTTCTCGATGCAACGAGCGCTCCAGTTTTAGAGCACCAAGATAGGCCGGAGATTCTTTATCTTGTCTCTTTTGATTTCCCATCAATACGTCGAAATATAAAACAGCGGAAAATTCACGTAGATCGGTTACCTCGAATTATTTTACATTGAAAATATGCTTTATTTATCGTTTGCATTAAGGCTAAAGAATTACGTAAAGACTGGTAGCCTTTATTAAAAATTTATCAGGCTTTGTTAATATTTCTATCATCTATAAATATTTAAAAACTTATTATTAATTTTATAATATTTTAAAAAAGAGAATTGTTTTTGTTTTACGACAATCTTATATTTATAGATTTATCGATAGTGTTAGGTCGTAAATTTTCTTCTGTTCTTTAAGAGCAGAATCAAACTATTAAACTTGGCAAGTTGGCAACCTTCGAAAAAACATAAATCGGAAAAAATACATTTTCAAGCAGCAATATAATTCAGAGCATAGAAAATGTTACCCCATATTTTTTCTTATATTTTATTGAAAAAAGTGAACAATATTCGGCATTTCATGTTCAATACCAATATTTAACCTATTGAAAAAGATCATAAAAAAATATGTTATCGTATAAAAATAAATTTCTCTTTGTTTCTTTTTTTTTAAAAAGTATTTGCTCCTTTTTAGATTGAAACGCATACATAGGTTGTTAAAAGTTAAAAGTATAACTGCGATCAAGTAATGTTAATTAGTAAGCAAGTGCAGCTCAGATTTGTCTCCTATAAATATTTATTTCATGACTCGCTTATACACATTTCTCATAGAAGCTCTGGGTAATCCGTTAGCAACCAAAAAAAAAGAAGCGGCGACATGGGTAAGGTGATAAAGATTACTCGTCGCTTTCAAGAAATCCTCTCGCACTGCATTAACAGCAAGTAACGGAATTTGCCTGCTTTCCGTTGGATAAGTATTTAAATGCAAATAACATGCTGTTAAGAAGATAGAAAAGGAACAGCGGTGGAGTTACGGGCAAATGTGTCGACATGATAACACACAATTGTATGTTAAAAGAAAAATTTTGATATATGAAGAGCGCAAAACAACTGATTGTGAGATATTTAAATTTATTTTACCATAAACTGTAATTAACGATCGAAATATTGGTATGCAATTAAGGATAACTTTAATTAAGGATTATTTTAGTTATGGTGTATAAAAGTTTTAAGTTAATCTCATCACGTTTGTTCTCATTGCTGAGAGCATCATTTCTGCTTTCCGAAAAGTTCCTCATTTTCTGTCGATCGTAACACTCTAAATTTGGCTTCGACGTTTCTGGGTCACTCGATCCTCAATGAGGCATGGATATCGAAACGGAATTTCTCGTTTTACTACAGTGAACAGTCAGAAGCGTCAAAATGTGTCGAATAGCATGGCCGAATACCGGAAGCGGAATACCGCGGTTTCCTTCGCGTGGCTAAGAACCCGAAGAACAATATAACACGAAAGTCTCGCTTGGCTAGTCACTTACGCTTCCTCTTCCTTGAATTTCATCCGAGAGACGCCGGCGGCGTCTCACCCTTTTTCCAGCCCCTTTACACCCGCGGCTCTTCCGTTTTTCATCGTCGCGACGCCTGGGTTACACACCCTGAGAAGGTATTACGTGCATCCTGCTCATGATGGAGGAGCGTCGGTTTCCTCTCAACGACTACCGCAGTTTCGCCACGATCTCGAGACACAGAGATTTCGAGAGGATTCGGGGAAAACTTTGCGGTCGTTTCGTTTCTCTTTTTCAGTGTCTCTTACAATTATTTTAATTGCACAAAATCCTTTTAGAATACCTCAGTTTCTTGAATTTGTGAAGCAGAGACATAATTACATTCGCACTTTTGTACGATCGAAGAATCGCTTTACTCTATGTTTGCTACCATTTTTTATGCTGCCAAATATTTTTGCAATTATTTTTTATTTCAGAGAAAAAGATTTCTCATCTAAAACTATTTACTTATAAGTATTAATCCAATATTTCAATGATATGATATTTATTATATTATTGAAAATAGAGATATGAGTCATGTATAATTTATTGCAATATTTTACATGTCGCTCGCAGGATATGGTCTTTCACGAACTGAAATGTAGAATTTTACACTACATCATGCGTGATACATGCGGCTACTGGCTCGCTTTCAACGTTTAAATTTCCGACATCACTTCTTCTCTCATATCCTGTTGCTTAAACCTTTTAGCTACCAACCTACATATATGTCAGTTGAAAAACATACCATAAAAGCAAATGAAAATTACATAAGTAATCCATTAAGCTTCTCTTTGTTATGACTATCAGTTTATAGTTTATAATATTATTTTTGTAATTAATATAAAAATAGTAAATTGAAACAATATATCGTAATCGCATTTTTATCTCATTTATCAATAGGCAATACCAAGAAAAAATTTTAATTATTGCAGTCAAAGGATTAATAATATTGTCTACAAAACTTAACTGCGTTTCCTCTGATTTCTGTATAGCAGGATAATGACTTCGGGCAACAAGTACTTCTATTGTAATAACAAATTCTTTTCAAAAAGTTCGCGATAGATACGCTTAGTTCGTCGTGTATTTCGTTACACCCATCGTTATCATGCCCGTATTTGTTCATCCGCCTTTCGTATTCGTAAAAATGGGGAGGTAAGAGGAAGCGAAGTGGCTAGAGATGGAAGCGAACGTAGGACAGGAGTGGCAGTATTGACCCAGTTGCCGGTGGCGCTCGTTGTTGCTCATTCACCCTCTTTGCTCTTCGGTTCTTTCCCCGCGCTCGACGTCGATTAGGCGTTTGCTGTGGCAAACGCGTGTGCACGCGCTGGCCATTAATGACGCTAATGACTGATATGCTTACGGTTAACGATTTAGCCGTAAGCCAAATTTAGCCAGGGCCGGCCCCGTGGGTGTAGGGTGTTAATATTTTGATATATTCGACATGTCAGCAACGTAATCTGAATTAATTTTTTACAGAGAACATTTCAGAGCTGCCGAATCCAGCAGGGCTTTTATTACATTAGAGATCGAATAAAAAAAACAGTGTTGTTACATTATCCTCTGTTACTCATTTATCAAATATTTTTGCTGACGGTTTCAGTAATCGATTTCTAAGAAGCTGTTAGGTATAATGAATTGAAGAGTTTATATTAATTAAACTCCGTGGGTATTTAGTTTCGATGAAATGTTGCCCTTCAAATATTTTTAAGTAGACTGTAACTTAGAAGAAATTTTTAATTTAAGACTTTATTTGCAACGTATACCTACAAGTAAGAATTTGCGTCTTCAACAGGGTTGTTTGACATAATGTCTTTCGACAGAGTCTCGCTAGATACTAAATTATGTTTGCGATACTAATTATAATTTCCGTTTGTAATAATATTATAGAATAGATTTATGTCATTTTAAGGTAAACATTGGTAACATAAGGTAAACTAAATATAAAAATTAATATAAAAAAGAACGTGTTAAAAAATCTAAATAACAATAATTACGAAATTATAACTATATCATGAAATTATATCATGCGCATCCAAAAGATGAATTGTTAGCAATAATGCGCGATATTTTAAAATATTATGGATTACTGTATTCAACACGTTAAGCGGATGAAGATCGGTTTTACGGATTTAACTTCGGCTATGAGCCGTTTGACCCGATGCATCTATTAACATGAAAATTTTGCGTCGATCGATTCGTTAAAACATGAAACACACACACACACATTCTCCCTCTCTCTCTACAACGATACACAGATTTTTATTACATATAATCCAATAAATATTATCTGACAATCACATATATTACTTTATGTAATTTATATCATGTCATTAAACAATGCTTTCTTTTCCCAAGTGCATAAATTATTTGATACGTCTGCATCGTTATAATAAATTGTATTAAGCCATTTCAAAATGTAATTTCTATTTTACAAAATTTAATAAATAAACGCTTAACTCATGCGATACTTATAAATCGATGTAAATTTTGATAATGTTTTGTTGGCAAAAAGAAGGTATGAAATTCTGTAAGCAGAATGTAGAAACATCTCTATAAAAATAAAAATAAAAAGGATTCGCTGCTTTCTTTGAAAAATCACGTAAAAGTTTTAACGTGATTAGTTATTCATTATTTATTAGAATAATAAATCTAATTTTCTACTAAAATTCTATGTCTGTCGACTTATCGATTAATGTGTTAACTGAATCATACTATTCAGTTCAAATAAGTTTAGACTAGCTGAATAATGAATATTTGTCATTTGCAATTCAGTTATGGTTTCTATAATTGCCTTACAAGACAAGAAGTTAGATATCTTCGACGAGAATTTCACGCTTGCCAATAATATAGAAGATATACATATATCGCTGACGGGTCACTTGTGCCATTTGTCGCACGATACAATATATTATATATAACTAGGATTCTATTCTTTACTCTCCGTTCAATACGCGCGACATTCAATGTATCATTGAACGTTTGCACGTATAAATGTGCATAGTATATAGACACGTATATTTCGAACTGCATATATACCTACATACAGGGTGTCTTATTTTAAACAGTCGAACCGAATATCTCGAAAACTGAGCCGTTATTTAGGGTCAAAAATTGACTTTTTCTAACTTTGATCTTAAATAACTCTCAAACGAATCAACGTATCGACCTCTGGTTTGCGCCAAAATTTTTCTTATTTTATGCCCTTTCAAACGGTACACTACAAAATGGAGGGTTTCATTTCAAATTTTTAAGTTTGAGTCCCTTGGGACACTAAAAAATTTTAAGTAAAACTCCCATATTGCAGTATACCGTTTGAAAGGGCATAAAATAAGAAAAATTTTGGCGCAAACCAGAAGTCGATACGTTGATCCGTTCGGGAGTTATTTAAGGTCAAAGTTGGAAAAAGACAATTTTTAATTCCCGAACGGGTCAACGTATCGACCTCTGGTTAGCACCAAAAATTTTCTTATTTTATGCCCTTTCAAACAATATACTACAATATAGGAAGTTTTATGTAAGAAATTAAAGGTGACGTTCATGTGAGCTTCAAACGACCATCCAAAGTCAAATCATTGCTACCATCTTATGCCCCCCTTGAAACCATACGACTTTTGTCTGAAACATTTTTGTCTATCAGGCTCAGTTTTCGAGATATTCGGTTCGACTGTTTAAAATGGGACACCCTGTATATGCATTTTACAAGAAAGCGGAAAATATAATACACGTATCCGAATAAGGGTAACGATAATCTCTTTCGAATTAAATTCACGGAATATGCGGTCGATATAAATTTCACACTTTTTCTCGTACAAAGAAAGCCTTCTCTTTGTAAGCTAACACCAAGGTTCTCTCTTAACAGAACAAAGCGGAACGAAACGAATGAATGATTCAACGATTTCATCGATTTCAATCCGGGAATTATAGTCGGAATTATAACTAAGCCGAGTGACGTTATAAGTACCTAACGGAATATTTTAAAAATTTTTAGTATAACTGATATATATTAAAAATGTATTGATCTATTTAACACATTTGTTACAGTGTTTTAATAAACATTCTAATAGTGTGGCACATTAATTTACGAATGCAGCAAAAACTTAATAAAATTCCAAGAATATCTATAATTATAAACTCACAAAAGAGAAATTTGTGGCAAATCACAAATTCAGATTTTTTCCGGTAATCAGTAGAAGTATAGTTATTACCTAAGAAGTATTTGAGTACTTAAGATTTAGTTAATATCACACAAGAAACTTACGAGTCACGACATTTTCATAATGTGAGCAATTTAGCAAGCGCGACGTAAATTTCACGCGAAATTCCCGTTAATATTAAGCACTAAAGAAAATAAGGCGAAGATATTTCGTACATGCGAATATTCTCTCACGCCATTTCGTGAAGTGTCGTTTCGACGAAGAGATTTTGCGGGCACAATGGTTTTGCAATTAAGGGGCTTCTCCTTCCACGAAATTTCGATTTTGGCGTTTTATAGCCACGAAACTGCAGGATTACATAAAGATACTATAGCTGTGGGATTAACGGCATAACATATTCAGCGTTACACTCACCGCAATGTTAAAGCAAAGAGCAAACTCAGGTGGTAGATTGTCTCTGAATACTAACTGAGTAAACAATATACCTAAGTAAACAATATATCTTCAAACAATCTTATTCAAATACTGTTATATCTTTGACAAATTGCTAATTTCTACGATAATTAAAAAAGTAGCCTTGAAAATTAGTAAGCGGAATTGCTTTACTTGAAGTTATTCGTAGTTAGTCGGAGGAGTGTTATGTTCGTACTACCTACTTGCTTCGAGTAAAAAAATTTCAACGCCCTTTTAATTTTATTCCTTGAATCAAATAAAGTTTTTAAAAAGATTCCCAGTGAAGCTAAGCTCGCGATTGCATTTATATATTTTATTATATATATTTTTTGTTATAATTTACATGTATAATATATCGAAGAAAAAACATATATTTAATACAGCTCTCAATAATAATTTTCGCAATGTTTAAATATTGATATACATTTTCTTATTTTATTTCTATTTATCGTAGCAAGAAATTTCAGAAGCTTTCCGCAGTTTATCCGATCTCTTTTGCTACTTCTTCATCGTTTCCTACTAGCTTTATTTTCCCGAAGAGTTTACACTTTTACAAACCTGCTACAAGCTCGAATCTATGCTGGACGAATGCCAAGAGAATCGTCAGGTGGCCAGTCATCGACTTCATTGTCGCCGGAAGACGCTCGAAGTGCGACAAGGACGGAGGGGTTGCTGGAATAGAGGGGTTGCTCGAACAGAAGCTCCGGGTGTCCCGGTCGGTTGACGGTAAGCCCGGGTTCGCGTTCGCTAGCGCGCGTTTAGCAAGGCGCGCAGGTGCGCTGCGACGCTGGCGTCGGCGTCGTCGGTGTTTCCTCCTCCCCGTTGGATATACCTACGCGTAGGCTTGAGGTACGCGCGACGTCACAGAGCGCGGCAGAAGCCCAGAGGATCGCGAGGTCCCATCGTAGAGTCGGTTCTCCGCCGGGTCCGCTATTCGTCGCTCGACTGACTTTTGACATGAGCCTCGGTTCCCGCGCGTTCGTCAGCTAGGAAGGGAAATCCTCTCCGGAAACCAGGTCAGTCAGAGAACGTATCACCGACAACGTCACACACGTGAAATTCGTTATTGTCGTGGGATCAGTGTCTCAGTCGTGCAACCGGTCGAGTTTTTATAATTCGTGAGTTATAATTTATGTATATGGATCATGTTCGAGTGAGACCGACTGTTCGCGACCGGTTAATCTAATATCCAAAAATCGAGCGACTCCAGAAAGCCCGAAGGAGTTGGAGGACTACCAGTGAACAAGTGAGCACCTTCGTATTTTTTTTTTTTTTCACATTCCTCGGGAATGTCGCGGGGAAAAGTGAAGTGAAAGACGCGGGTGGTGGATTCGGTGACGCTTCTCGAATTCGCCGGAAGTTTGGATCCTCGTACAACTTCTTGCTCGAGGAATCTTCTCCGTGGAAGATTCGCCTCTTGCGAACGCTCGCCGTTCGAAGGTGCCCGCTTGTTCACGGGAGAGACGACGCGCGTAAGTTGGACACCTGTTAAACTAGCTTACAAACTAGAACTTCGATTGGAACGCGTCAATTGGGGGGGTGACGACGCAGAAATTTCACATTGTAGAAGACTGAAATACTGTGATCTTGCATAAACCTGATTAACGCGAAATTGCTAGTTAGGTAGGCGATAAATTAATTGTCTCTTCCTCCTGTGTGATCTTCATCCGAATGCGATATCTTTTTAAAATTGGACAATCGCATTTGTCGAAAAGCAGCTCGATATACGATAGGCATCGAGAAATCAATCTCTTGTTCTATTCACGATCAATCTCTTGTTCTATTTCCCCTGATGTATTGATCAAGTCACGTCACATAAAACTACACTTGTGCGTAGTAGTCTTATTTCCCTTGTGACATCAAAGGTACCTCCGTCGTAGCCAAGTTTAAATGTGTAGTTATAATTATGAAAATCGTGTTCCACGGCGCAAAATGGTGCCTGTGGGTTATAGTTTCATGGGTTTAACAACGACAATTTGAAACAACAACGAGGGAAGTTTGACTGCGGCTTGCAATGAGTTTTGTGCTACAGTCATCATGCAAATATAAATTAGGTTGTTACCTTCATGATTGAGTGGTATAAACAAAATATCTTCTTAGAAAGCAAAATAAAACTCGATGCAGTTCATAAAAAAGTTCGTAAGTTAAGTTCGTAAAGAACAGTTAAAAATATCAAATGTTAATGCAACGAAATTTACTATAAAGCTCATAAATAACAAATTAAACTTTCGTGAAATTAACACATAAGCAGACATTTATAATACAGACACTAACAGATGTAATATTTTCGTGTATAAATAAGTCTCAAAAAATTGCTTGTCGTGTAAAAATTAAATAAAAACTAATAAAAAGTTAAATTAAAAAGTTAAATAAAAAATGTGCAGTATAAAACATACAATGTGAAATATAAAGTAAAAGTTCAAAATTACTTTACGATTAATTACGATCTTCTGTAGAAAAATCAGACAGTATCAGATAGAAGTACAGCAACGATTCCTTAATCAAAATTTATCGTATCTCTCTCTGTTCCAATAAGAAGTCTACATTCTCAAGTTAACTTCTTATAAATACTTTATTCATAGTGTATGATAACGGTAGCCTTCAGAGACTATTGTTTCCGGTGGCTTCCTTCCTTCTCGATGTCGTGTCTCCTGTGAATTTTTCAAACCACTATTGCGCCATGCGTATATCGATCGTGCCTCACCTTTTTGTCGTTTTGTATATTTTGCAGTAGTAGAATATGCGGTAATCGGCGGTAATCGTGGTAAGATACTTTGTCGTGTTTTAAAAGTGTAATAATCTTTCTCTTCAAAAGTTTTCGAAAAAAAAAATATTTTTTAAGGTTTTGCGGTTGCTATTTGTTTATCACGTTAGTTGGAAATACGTGTGTTTTGTTCGACGCATAGGTTTCGGAAAGAAAGCTCGCATTTGCAATGCAGCAAGATATATTTCTCTTTGTTGTGCAATAGCCTGAGTGTGTGCGCGCTTTGAGGATGCTCGGGTAGTCAATACGCGGTATCCCGGAGTCGAACGGTTTGTCCATCAATTACCGTGACAGGAGCTTCCTTTTAGGTCTTTCGACCTTACCACAGGCGATTGCACGAGAATAAGCGCAATATCGATCGCGGCGCAAGATTCATGCGAGCGTGTGCGATGCACGGCAGCGTCGAGGAAACAATTTCTATCGCATTACGCGTAACAAGTGGCTTCGTTTTGTTCGGGTCGTAGGACTTCCGTCCGGGCCCATGCATTGTCCAGAATTCTCGCCGTTTCGCGGCGGACAACGCGCCGATGATGATGGCGAGGCGTTAACCCGTCCATTATTCAGAGACCGAGACTCATTTGGCGACAATGAAAATGGTTTTGTGTTGAACATTAATGTTCTCGCAAATCTCGCATATCGGATAAAGAACTTCATCAAGCTCATCCGAAGGGCGTACGTGTACGGAGTTAGACAATGAAGTTCCCGGGTTGATTTCGTATTGTAAAGTTATTAACTTGTGGCGCACGTCTAATTCGGGACGTGAACTCGAAAGCAGATTAAGTTAAAGTTTGGTTCTCTACTCTTTATCTTTCTCTGTAACGTAAATAAGTCATCGAAGATATAACAGATACAACAAGAAAAAATGGAACTCTGAGTTGCAAACTCATTGACTTGTCAAGTATATTTCATTGATAGGATACTTGTTTTAACTTTCGTAGAAGAAATTTAATCAAAAATTAGAAGAATTTTCGTATGCTAAAAAATAATTTCTTATGAATGGCGATCGGATAACTTTTGTTCTTAGTATCAGCGTATAGATAAAGTCCGATATAATTCACATGACGAAATGGTACACATTCACGAATGTGAGATTACGGGGTCGTAAATTTGGCAGCGCTCCCCGCGGGCGTCTTATTTGCTCGCGCACATATACGTGCGCGATACATGAACGGTCGACGTCCGAAATTTCGGGCGATACGCCGCGGCATGAGAGCAGGGTGTGTCCAATTCGAGTGCGCGTGTTGGCGCAAGGGTTGTTTACGTAATCCCGAGGGAATGATAGAACATGGCTCTGCTGTTACCTGTTCCCCTCCTCCTTTTATCAGAGTAATTTCCTCCGCGCGCCTTCGTGCGCATTTCCTTAATAGTACGCGTTTGTTCCATTACCATACGCTGCGCCGGGAATCTTTCCGTCAATTAATTCAAGAGGTTGTTCGCGAATCGCAGTAAAATCGCATCGTATATTACCGAGGGCAGAGGTTAATGCGCTTTTCGACGTGCATATATGTAGTAGCCGCGGAATATAATTAATTCGCTTACAAAAGCGCTTATAGAAAATCAATATACTTAATTGTAGTAAGAAAAATAATCTATTACGTAGACCGATTATTAAAATATCAAACAATCCCTTCGATCGAATATGGATATTGATTTGCAATAGAAAAAAATGCATAAAATATGAGATATTAAATCACTTGAAATATATAGGTATTACTCCGTCTCTTTTAGGAACATTTATTTTCAACATCCTTTAATTGCTCGAAAATTGGCCGTTTTTGATTTATTTAGTTAATTTATAAAATTCTTCATTTTGAGTGACAACGATGCGGTCGCGAGAACGTGAAAGAAATGCAAATCATGTCACTAAGCGCTATTATAGAATACGTGGATGACACTCATAAAATAAAATGTTAAAAAGTGAAGACATGACGCAAGTCAGTATAATTTTAACGTGCTAACTCACATATCTCACATCGCTCACTCAAATTTTCAATTTTTGAAAACCACGTTTAACGTCTCAATTTATTATTTCTATTTAAATGTTCCGTGCCATGCTCTCGATTCTCTTTCGGTATCTCGTATTTTAGATACCACTTTTATTCAAATATCGAACATTCGTGTTTCCAGCAATCTTGGCATGTTCTGCAAGGACAAGTTCAAGATATAAGTTTGCTACCGTCGCGAAATGTCAGCGAAATAGCCGAGGTTTACGACAACTGAGTCGATTCATCCCCTCGTTACGTCGCTGCGTGTGAGCACGGCTTGTAATCGCGACCCTAGATTTCGCCCACCGTAAAGATATACCAGCCTACGTCTTACGTATGTATGTAATGCGCAGCGCGGGGTAATATAGCATGTTATCGGCCGGCGTTATCGCCATTCCGTGCCACGTCATAATGCGCGAGTCAAGCAACCACGCAATTCGCTTTCGTCTCTTTCGCGTGGAGAATTGTGCTGATTCGCCTTGAAATGCGCATCGTCCTCCCCCTGCCAAACCCTCAGAAATTTACTGGAAAATACGAGGCGCGCTGATACGCAGTTTATCCCTGGTCGCTCGTAAATTGCACACCGGGAATGCAAAACGATGCGGCGCCGCGAACATTATTCATACTTTTATACTTTCGTTCTCCAGCACGCTCTTTCTGATACGCAAATGACCTTTATCATGCTTCCTTGCGGCGTTATTAAGATAAGTGAGGGCGAATGTCTAAATGAGGCAAGCGCATACAATAATGTCCTGGACATCCTTGAAGAAACTCGATTATGTCGTTCTTGCAGAACTAGAAAAACGTGCTCTCTCTAGCGGCGCACATTAGTTTTATCAAAGAGGGGCACAAAGAAAAGATATGCACTCGTCCGACATACGCATCCGTTTTCATTTACTTTGCCTTTTCATTCCGTTATTACATTTGAACATGTGGTATTTCTTTTTCATACTTACGTTTATGAAAACAGTATTCGCCCTTCGCGAAAGGCTTCTCTCCTGGTTTGCGTAAAAATCCTTTCCCTTTTATTAATAAAATTTAAAATTGAACACAGATTGAAATCTAGCGAAGAGTAATTTTTCATGACATTCTTGCTAAGAAAACAAAGTTGATTCTAAATTTTACGCGAAATATGTAACGCTGCAAAGACGTCTTGCAACTTTCTGCATGTATAAATTCTGGAAAATCCGACTCGCACACATATCATCTTTATTTATTATACTTTACGATGTACGACCATGGGGGTTGGATTCACATTGCGTTCAACATAAATGTATGATCTTGTTGGATGGCGTGCAATAACGTGTATCATCTTTATTGAGGATCACGTCACATTGTAATGTGTTCGCTGTATATACGCGCATTTTTTCCATATAAAAACTCGCGAAGGCCGCAAGTCAAGGCTCGCAACAATGCTAACTTCTATGAATTTTCGCTGCGGTGGAAAAGGCATTGCACGCCACTTTCTTTCCCTCCCCAAGTCGTTGAACAAAGGAAAGGTGTGCTGTTTGTGAACACACAACTCGCCCTGTTTTATTCGAGCCGCAGTCTTGGCGAGCAACGTATTTCCTCCACTTTACGCTTTAAAACGGCGTGAAGCTTTCTTAACGCCTGTTTCAAAAGAACGCCTCATACAAATGTGGACCTTACGAGCGTATCCGACCTTAACGTCAAGAGAAAAAGCAGATTTTTACCAAACAATAAGACAGAGAAAAATACAAAAAAAAAATAACCAAAAAAATAACCAATCACATCAATTATATTATATAATTACGTTGTAAATTCAATCTCAGAGGAAGTAGGTATAGTCTCGACATGTTTAATATATTATTTTTTTCTTTTGCGCATATACAAAAAAATATATTATTTCAAAGCATCAACCAGAGATTATTAAGAGCCATATTTAAAATTCGAGTTTGTAGTATAGGTATATCGTATTTTTTTTCTCTAATACGCCAAGAGCATTATATAAAAAAATCTTCTGAAAGAACCTACCTAATTAATTTAAAGGACTGAAATTAAGTTCGTGAAACTTTTTCAGACCAATTAGGATTCATCCTGTTAGACGTAGTTTCACGATTGTGCCATCGGGAGACGGTGAGTTATAAGGCGCTAGCACGCAAGTTCTCAGAGTCGCTGGAAAAGCGATAAGCTAGTTTTCCGGTTTACGTACCGACGAGTTTTTGCGCGTTTCACGCTCGTAGATTTCCCTTACGTGCAGCAGGATTACCCTCGCGAGGTGTTTAAACTAACTTTTAATCGCGCGCGCGCGCGCGCGCAAAACGAATAGGATATCTTCGAGGCCGGGAAAATGCGAAGCCTAACTTTAACGTGGTTCATGTAACGCGACCCAAGAGGAATCTCTCCGGTAATAAGTGATTCGCGCGACAACGCGACAAAACGGAGCGCTCTCGCTCGTATTTTTACGAAGGGCTTCATTAAAACACCGCGGATCGATCCGGTCGACTTTTGTGCGCGGAGGCTTTGACCGCGCGTATTATCTTTGCATCTGTGAAGGCAACCACGTCGCTCGTTAATCCAGTGAACTCGATTCAAGGCAAACTACCGTCGATCTAGTTTTTTCCCCTTTTCTTTTGTACACGCGGTTACTCCGTTACGCTGTTTCACCAGAGCAGCGGCGAGATTATTCTCGATTTTGCCGCGACCTGTCGCGTAGCGTTGCTTTTTTCAAGGTATAATAATTGATGCTCTCCAAACATTCTAGATTCGCTCGCAGTCGCATAAACAGACAGTGTAACGTTCGATGCGCATTACTTACAATCCGACGCTATTTGCAATAGAAATATTTTAACAGAAACTAGACTTTATGAACAAAATACTTATTTGCATATGTGTGTGTTCCATATTACTTATATAGATAATATACGTATCGTACAGAATATTTGCATGTTGATGGCAAATAATTTAATGCCGAATAATTCCTTTTGTTGAAATAAAAAAAGATTTGCATATATAAACACGTGTACGGAAAATTTGTTTTCATGTTACAAAATTTGTTATATAATTCAAAATATAAAGCCAGTAAAAAGAAGGCGACACGCATTTTACATTGCATAAATGTGCATGTAGCTCGTTTTCAAAGGATGTTCTTGAGATATATCAAACTTGCAGGAAGGAAGAACTTGAGTTTTTTCAAATAAAGAAAAAGTAAACTTTCGCCATTATCTTTATATAGAAGATGCTATTTCATTTTTTTGGCATTGTACTTTTGACATTTCTGCTACGTGGATGCTTTCTGCATAGACTTCGCCGCACTTGCGAGAAGAATTGCGAAGGGTGTACAATCCATTAGCATACATCCATTTTCAACGTCTCGCGGAGAATATCGATATTGAAAAATGTTAGAAATAAACGAGTAACGCGAAGTGGCTATGAAACATAAAAACTAACGGAATCAAATTAGGTGCAGAAATGGACCGAGTATGAATTCACGATTAATCGATTTCGCGCAGAGAAATATTCATTCAGTAGGGAAGCATATGAACTAATACGCACGTGTGGGCGCACGCGGGTGTGTGCTGTGAGAAAATTTTTCCTTTCCGAGGTATAAGTCTTTGTGGGTTTTTGAAAATTTCAGCAGTAAAAGCCAGCGCATAACTGGGTGCATGCAATTTGAGCTGCCTGTTCGCTCGTTTCCTGGTGAAATTTTCAGAAGCGTGGAAAAGATTATAACTCTGAGAATGGACTTTATGCGCAGTTTTTCACATTCTCTCTCTCTCTCTCTCTCTCTCCCTAATTTTACATTTTTATAATTCTTTATACATTTCTTTATACCTTTATAGATATAAAGGAACCTCGTTATTAGTTCGGGTGACTCTTTCTCTCGAATCTTGATATGTTACAATTAGCTGTATTTCCAATATTACTTGTCACGAAATCACTGATGTAGTGCACAACATAATCTCGTTTTACCGTTCGCTCGAAATTTTATCGTCCCGCGGACGAATAAATCGTGAGACTTGATATTTTAGTAAGATTTGAAATAGTGTTAGCGAGAAATGTCTGAATTTACGGGCGCAACGACCGGTCATTTCTTACCGCGGTCTCGAAATTTGGGCCCTATAGAGCCACTAAGCAGAAGACAACCAAAAACTTGGAATGTAGCACGACGTCTGTACATGCATGACTGTACATAATATATCCGAGAAAGACATAAGAAGAAGAAATAGAGAGAAAGAGAGGGAGAGGGGGAGAGAGGGAGAAAGGGGGGGGGGAAGAGAGAGAGAGCTAGATTTTATATTATACCTTGGGGCAATGTCCGTTGAGGCACACAGTGAGATAATACATGCACATATAAGTAACTATACTATAGGGAATTTACATGAGCCCTTACAAACACGTCAAAGCCGGATTAATGTAAGCAGTTAGCTACGTGTAGATCAAGATTAAATTAGTTACAAACAACCACTAAGCAAATAATTCATAATTAAATGCATAATTTCCAAATATAATTTAATATAATTACTATAATACTTAATATACATAATTAAATATAGATGGAAAAAGAAGATACGTGGAGCGTAAAAGCAGGCGCGATCGCGTTATCGCGTCATTTATCTGTTTCTAATGAAAAGAAGTTATATAATAATTACTTGTATTGAATATATGTATAACTGATTCAGCTAAACATATAATACACTCTCCTTCTGCTGTTATGCAACGGAATATAATGACTCAATAATCATTTATTCGAGTTAAGTATATATTTAATTGCATAATTTAACAGATCGTCGTTGAATCTCATTTTCCGATTTAGAAGACGTTGACAAAGTGCATATTTATGTTTGCATGTACGTTCGTACACATGTGCGCACGTGTGTGCATGCATTACAGACCTATCAGCCATAGAAAATTGCATTTGTCGAGCGAAATTTTCGTGAACGTAATACCTACGTACTACTAACTCCGCAGAACTAAGTCCGTACAATTTAGCACGAAGGGATGGAGGGTGATTTTGCTTTCCCTTCGTAGAACGTTCCTTGCCTTTGCGGGGCGATGATAGATAGAACGATCATAAAGTTCCGTGGAATGGCTCATCTTCAAAATACATTTTCGCGTATGAATTATTTACTGCAGGTATTGCAGAAAAAGCTATTTCGTTAACCGATTGCTATAACATTTGCGGACGGGAACGTAAAGACGATCGTTAGAGCTGGGAAAAGCTGAAAACGATACAACAGGCTAATGGCGATGTGTTAAATTTGTCAGCGATATGCTCGGTTCCAAACGGATGGCATTCATTAATGTGGTTCATGCATTTAGGTCATATGTAGTTAGCCCGGAAAATGTGATATGAAATGAAAGGTTAACGTTCCTAGAGTGTGTCTGTAAAATTTCGGATTTTTTAACCGATTGGTTCCGGAGATATATGTCCGTAAACTTTGCCAATTTAACGCGGTGGGGGTAGACCCTATGCGAAAAACGAGGCAAAAGCGCTTATGCTGCAAAAATTGCAATACTTCAAATGTACTTGAACGAACCAAAAACTGACGAAACGATGCAATAAACATTTTGTAAGATACTGGACGAAAGCCCGAGTTCATTGACCGAACCATATAATAATAAAACGTAATTTTCGATTGACTAAATCGACAACACGGAATTGATGGCTGGACTCGAGCGGCACTAGCGGCAGCTTCACAACGTCGCACGTGTCAGCTGATGCGTAAGGCGCATACTTATCTCAAAACTTTCAACGTTTACCACGTTTATGCACGTTTGTCTCGAAACTTCCCTTACGTCGAGGCTGCTTGCTCATATTTGACAATTGTACGTAAAGGTTATATAGATCGCGGCGACGAAGATTGCTTACCACGCGTGCTGATGACTGGTCGTGTATACCGACCGTGCTCAAAACTCTAGTAAAAGAAGTGACTTTTGTCTCAATATTTTAATTACGTAGAGGTCGTATAACATTAAAGATGTCATAAATAATAAATCTAATTATATGCTGATTTTTACGGACAAAAATCACACTTATTTATCACTAATAAAAATAGTTGCCTATTTGACTTACAAGTACTGCATGAACCACCTTAATGTAGAATACGCCGCGCTGACGGAAGAAATAGATTAGACATGTTTTTGTACACTGAGCGAAAGACAGATGAATGCCATATAGGTATTGTACAATGATAAAGCTTTAATTAATCTAAAATAGTTTTTTTTTGTTTAATTTAAGAACATTTATCTGCGACGTTGTTGTAACATGCTACATTGTTGTCAAGATTTCTTTTATATTTCCTTTTGTAATATTATCCAGCAGATTTTTTAAAAGAATTGCGAATACGGCTTCAGAAATAATAACATGCTTGTATAACATGATTTCCCGCAAGTATGTTCTTATTTATAACGTAAAACAAATAAGAGAGTAAAGATTAAACATCTTTGTATATTACAATCTTACCTTCCTTAGACATACATGCATAAACGACGTAAAATAACTAATTTTTTGTAGTATTTTACAAAACTTTCTTACAAAATTTATTTATTTGTTTATTTCAAATAAAAACCGTATATTTTCCTCAAAATAAATTGAACTATTTTTTCATTCTAGTAAAAAATGTATATTTTTCTAAAAAAAAAAAAATTGACACGTTTTTTTATTTAAGTAAGAGATGCATGTTTCTTTCAAAGAGAATTTATTCATTTTTTCATTTAAATAAAAAATACATTCTCATTTACACAAAGATTTGTATGATCAAGCTCAGAGAATAATTTTGAAGTAACATTTTTATGAGACTATCATGTACGTCTCATTAAATATATTTTAATTAGTATATTTTAATTTAGAAAATATTCTGTGTAAAAAAAATTGAAAAACCCGAAAAAATAATACTCTTAATTTCATACATATGTCACAAAATTAAATTTTTATATCATAAGGTATAAACTTTAAGTCGCATTAAAAAATAAAAAATAAAATTAGCATACATCAGAGAGATATGCGTTTTCTGTGTTTTCTATACTGTATTGCCGCTAGATAGCTTATGGTTGTAACAACAAAGTAAATTGTCACATTTATGCTGAAGATAAATGAGTTAAACATTTTCTTCTTTCCGCAGTTCGGTAGTAAACTTTTCTTTAAAGAGCAATATGTGTTCCTTTAACCTTTTCACACTTGACAACGATCGCAATGCAACCTTTGTTGCAATAATATCGGATATTGATTGCTGACGGGCCTTTTTATAATATTTAAAAAACTTCAGTGAACATCTTGTAAGAGCGATCCCTGAAACGCTTAAAATATACCGCGGAGATATAAATAAACTGAAAATTGCGTATCTATTTTATGCTAGCCGACCTTAACGTTACGCACGTAATCCGTTTATTAATTTAATCAGACTACTCGAAGGACGGGGATGGCTAAGTTGCAGTTAACGCCGCCGTCTATAGTTATAGTAGGCACTAAATTTTCTTCAATCCAACTTAACTTCGTCTACGCATCTCGACTTCCGAACTTATTTAAAGTTTCTTAAACTCGCTCCACGGCCCGTTTCGTTAAGAACACATCAATCGCGTTAACATTGTAGCGTCTTAACAAGGCGTAACTTCGCTATCGCGCCATATACGTAACTTTCCTCGGATTCTATGGGATATTGGTATTTTGCATTTACCACGCATGAATCTTTGCTTCGGGCATAATTTATGGATCGAATGCCGCGCGGGATCCGCCTGGTTTGGGATTACTTTTTCAGGATAATGCACACGTGCATTATAATCGCAAGATCAGTATAATACAGTTGTTGAAACGATAATATCAATTTAAATAGAACGATAAAAGATCCGTTCTAAATATTAATCGAATAATAACACACCACCATAATCAAATTATACAATTTTCAAAGAAAATTTAGACATTTAGAGATTAGTACTGCAATTTAATCTCTTTTTAATATATCCATCCATCCATCCCGCTGGCACTACAGCCCATTGAGGGCTTTGGCCTCCCTGGATACGGCACTACAGCCCCCAGCGTGGGCTTTTGGCCTGCATGCCTGAGGTTTCGAGACATTTGTTTTTCTGGGAGTAGGTTGTCAGCCTACTGCCCAACTCTCAACTAGACTCTGTATTTATGGGGGGAAGGGGGGATACACATAGCAGTTGCCAATTGCTATGTGTATGGACCAACAGCTTAACGTCTCTTCCGAAAGACGGAAGATTCTTTTTAATATATGCAAGGAAAAATTATCACCAGACATGTGTGTAGGAGGGGGGGGGGGGGGGGGCGGAGACAAAGAAAGTGACACCAGTTAAGAAAAAAATAAAATAAATATGTTATCACCGAGTATTTATTTGAACTTTTAATAATTAAGTTCAAAAATTATTTAACTTTAATTTGGCAGTATTTATTTAAAAATAAATTAAATATGTTATCACCGAGTATTTATTTGAACTTTTAGTAATTAAACTCTAAAATTATTAAGCTTTTGACATAACAAAATTATTTAAATTCTAATAAAATCAACAAAACATTAACTTTTTTTAAAAATCAACAGTCTTCCCCCGGCACAACGCAATGAGAACCACCTTAGAATGAGATTGCCTATGCGGAACATTTAAGAGAATAACAAAGTACTTATTTATAGAAACAATAATCAAATATGTAAAAAAAATAGGTTTTATCATGTTCCATTAACTTAAGACAAAATCAATTATAAAATTAAAGTCTTTTTATTATTTTATAATAAGTTTTTACGAATGCAAAATTGCAAATAAAATTAGTTAACAAAACAAATAAACATTTAAAATGTGTATGCCCGAGGTAAATAAAGCCACTTTTAATTACTGTACTGCAGTTGGTTCTAATTACCCCATTGATGTAATTTTTTGTGGTTGATCAAAAAAACTATTGAAAAGGTTTTTCCCAGTTTTTTCATTTTAAATATTTCATCAAGAAAGTAAACATACAACAACAACAATAAAGAAAGAATAAATTTAATTAATAGAAAATAAAACTACTTATTTGCTTAAAAAAATCGATAACAATCGTAAAGCCTCGTCCACACAAGGATATAAAGTTGAGAAACATTGTATCCATACCGAATCGAAACAGTTTAGATGGAAAGTAGGGGAACTCTCTGTTCATATTCCGTAACTGTATTAATACTTTGTTCCGCGTCCAGACTACAATTAGTTGAATCCGCGATGTCTTCAGAAATAGCCGCTACGGGTAGTAGCATCTACTGAATTTATATATATATATATATATATATATATATATATAAAAAAGAGAGAGAGACACAGACAGAGACAGAGGGAGGAAAGGGGTGAGAGGATGTGTGTTATCGTACGAATACGGAATCTGCTGGAAACTCCGGGGATTCGACAACGGCGATACGTCTCGCAAAGGATTTCGACGGACAGCGGGGCGGAAAACCGTGCGCGTATCACGTATATGGCGGAATATTTATAGAATGCTCGGGCGGCCGCGCGTAATGACAGAAACCAGCGGGAGATCCTTCAATCTGCCACCTGCACCATCTGCACCTCGAGACGCGACAGGTGCACACTCGCGGAGCGTAATTCTACCGATCTACATCTTCCGCGTCTTGAAATAACACGAGTATAAAATCGGACGTAAAAAGGGATTAAAGGAAAAAAGAAGGAGGTTCTTGCAACTGCACCGTGTCGCACTTTTAGACATTTGAAATGAAATAGATTGTACAATTAGACGTCGAGGAGAAAGGAAGATGTGATCGATGAATCGAACGAATCTCACGGCTCACGACGGAGAGTGTTCTTTCAGCCTTTCACACTTTCTGCACCTCCCGGCGATACCCTCCCATAACTGTCACATTTATATATATAATTATATATATATATTTAAGTATGTTTTATATAGATATATGTTTTATACGTATTTATATATATTATATATATGTTTATATAAAAATTTTTTTACCGGGTGGCGAACTTATTACCAAGGAGAATAATGCGAATAATGCAATTGATCAATCGATGAATTAAAAAACGCCCCTTGTTTCATGTTTTCCATTTGAAATGGAAAGCAAGAAACATCTATACAGCGGTTGTTGAACTGTTTTGAACAGTCAATGCACGTTCAGAATTGGGCCTAATTTGTTTCCCGACTTTGGTAAATTTGTTTCGGGACGTTTTCGATACAGTATGGATACAGGTATTCCTCAACTTTGTATCCTAATGTGGACGCGGCTTAACGGAACCGGCGGAAACACGTGCACTTTTAGACAAACAAAGCGAAATTGATGGAATGTTCAAATGGCGGAGGGAGCGGTGTTCCATACGGCAATTACTCACACGCGGCGCGGGTTCGGATTTGTAACGCGCGATAGTCAATTTATTCTAATATGATTTTTATTACCCTGCAGTGGTTTCTATTCCCCCCCATATATATATATATATATATACATATTGTGCACGATATATATATATATATATATATATATATATATATCGTTATTAATTTATATGAAAATAAGAGTAATTTATTATTATTTGTAAGGAGCCTTTCAATCTCTATACGTACCTACATTCATGATTTCTATTTTCTCACATGAACATGCAGGAATCTCAGGATATTGCAGCATATAGCTTGGCAACAGGGAGATAACATAATCTGGTATATCCTGGAAATATCTGCGTATAGACGCGATTCAGATATGTCGATATTCCCGACGATATCCCGCAGGCATTCACAGCGTATCCGCCTAACATCCTTGCATATAATAATACCGTACGTTACCTCCTGGTTACAACGCTGCATAATGATTGCTGCTGGCGTAAATTCGTCGAACCTAAGCGATATTTGCTGCCTAATTCATCTTTGTTGGCTGTAACTTCCGCATATGTGGTGCAACAGACTTTAAATAAATTACGTAGGAAGCAACGTTGTGCACGGCTTATATACCTCAGTGAAAGTGCGGACTTAATCATAAAATAATAACACAAGTGCTATCAACAAGGATTAGAATGGACGTGGTTGATCGATTATTTTTGGAATGCCCAAAGTGTGGAAAATGCACTTTGTCTATTCGTTTTAATAAATCATATATTTGAAAAAGGAAATAATGCATATAATTATTCTGAAGTTTATTAATGCGGTTGTTTGGAGTATTATTTCAATTTGTTTAGACTATCTCATATCAAAATAGTATAAAATATTAAAAATATTTAAAATTGAATTAATATTTATCAATAAAATTAAATTATATTGATAAATAATCAAAACATTTATCAAGATACAAACCAATGTATACAATTTTTTAAAAAGACGCTGATAAACTCTGTCTTGCTATGAAAAAAGGAAAATAGTACTTATGCTTTTAAAGAAAAAAATTTTGTTTTTCACGGTGTATAATATTGTAAGAGTCACATAGCTTTGTTGTTTTACGGATGTTTACACGGGAATATATGTAACTACGCCATAATAACAAATTTGTTGAAACTGAGTTGACTACGAAAGCAGAAGTACATAAATATAAAAAGTACATTTCCGGTTATATAAGTCGAGCAAGAGCTCGAAAAATTTATCATCTTATGGAAATAATCCATCATCCAGATTTCGCATCATTGCGAAACTTTAAAATTACAGAAGTAAATTCTCGGTTTTATGTGATTTATTCCGATACGCTTCGCCGCGTTTCCTCAATCTACATTGTTACATGTAACGACGAGACAAACTATTCACATTCTCGATAATTACAACTCCGATTAATTAAGGGAGTAATTAGAAAAAAGGTCAAATAAGCAAAAACCTTGTTCACAAAATAAAAAAATAAAAAAAATATAAATTTTATTTTACAGAATATTTAGAAATATGCAACTCTATTGACTGTATATAAAATTAAATATTAACTATTAGTGAAAATGTAGCAGCACAATTGTCTGTGTATTCTTTTAAGTGCAAGTTTTCAAATTTTTCTCTCAAGTTATTTCTATGTATATTTATATGTATAGTACCTCTACCTACATCTGTATTTTAAAGAGTTATCTAATATCGAGCTTTAAAATTCTGAAAAATTGATAATTTTCGATATCACAGAGAATCACGTTGCACATTCAATAAACATGTTCGTTTGGATAAAAAGTAATAGAAATATATCTATCGAGGGTGGAGCGTCTATACGTAACGTGTGAGCTTGCAAGAAAAGTCTACTCGGGAAAAGGACTAACTTCGCTCTTGAGGAAAAATGGAAGGTGAAATGATGCACGTGATAAAAAATTCTATTCTTGTCCCTATGAGAGATAGTGCTTGGCTCTGTAATGTTTGATAGAACAGTTTTGGTTTGCTTCAATTTTGATGTTATACGCGTATATCCCTTGCTGGTAGTAAACGCGTCGACTTATCAAGGGTCAGGTAAATATTGCCAATCTCTCTTTTTTCTTTCTCTCCCTACTTCATACCTACAGTTAGCTCGACAATATTTTATACAGAAATAAATAAAAATGCGCATGTTATAAGAAAAGAGATAGATAGGTACCTAACATAATTTCAAAAATTAACAATTTTAAAAATGTATTATTATAAAAAAAATTTTGGTTCCATGTAAGTAAATATCATAATTATTTACTTTGATAATAATGATGTGAAAATTATAATTTTAGTTTGTAGAAATAGGACAAGATTCTTCTATGAAGTAAGTGTGAGTTTGAAGAAAACATATTCGTTAGAAGTGAAAATATTTAAAGCCAGTAATGATAAATAATGCGACATCGTAATATGTATTCATCAATATTTGCAATCAATTGATTGCTAACATGAAACCATTGCAATTGCGGTTTTAGACAGAACACACGCTAATATACATATGTACACATTAATGTCAACTTATGTATAAACTAAAATAATATTGCCACTTCAATGTATGTGTGTAATATCATTTCAGATTATCTATAGAATTTATTTAATATCATGATTAAAAAAATATATAAGATTTACTATGCATTTGTTTGATAATCGAGAAAAAATATAACTTAACAAATTCCCGTTTATATGATATGACGTTATCCTTTCATATTAACTAACTGAGAGAATAGTGTAATGGTAATGATGGATGATATAACGATAAATACTTCCTTGCAAATCTAATTGTGCTGTTAACATGACTTTGTTAGACAAAGTTATTGCATATGTGTAATATACGTAAGTTCAGCAGAGTAAGTTTAGCACATGAAAGCCTGAATTATAAATTACTTTCGCTCAAGAGATGTTGCCAGCATCTAACAACGTACTATTTGGTTTGAACTTTTGTTGCGCTAAAAGTAACCTGAAATAAAATAATTCAAAATGTTCAATTTTTTTCATATGACATGTCAAATTATTAATAGATTTTGCTTATTACGTTTACTGTGTTGGATATAACGTATAAAGGTTTTCTGAAAACTGTTCTCTACTGTAATCATTCGAAAAAGTGTTGCGATATGAATAAGCGCATTCAAATGAACTATTTTCGTGATGAATTATTAGAATATCAACCACATATCTTGCTGTGAATATCCTCTTGTTTCTCGTTTTTCTCCAATAAAGAGAAGAAAAATATCAATGTCTATAATAATTTCGTTCACGATCGTGACATAAAACTGTTGAAAAAACCAAGTTGAGCTCATTAAGCTTAATCGATAACTTATACATTATTATGCAACGATGAAATCTTCACTAGTATTAAATACGAAAATTAATATAAAAAATTTTAAATTACGATTATATAACTCTAATATTAGCATAACTGTAATTTAATATATCAAAATTTTTGAAATTATATAGATATAAATTAATATAAAATTCTTTTTCTCACTTTCTTTCCCTAAAACTGCATTTCTAATAAATTGAGGAAAATGCATTATAAATTTATCTTATTTTTTTTCTACATTCTGTTAATTATCAAATTAAAAAAAAATGCAAATAAGTGCGTATATAAAAAATTTTGTGTTTACTATATTTATTTACTTTTTTAAGAAAGAATATATCATTTTCTCATATATTTATTTTCTCATATCTTAAAAGAAAGAATATGTTATGATATATAAATATAAATTTCTTCAGTTTATCCACAACAATTTTCTCACGTATACCGCTTCGTTTTTCCCACAATATACAATTTATATACAACTGCTACAATAGAGAAAACTGATTTGGGCCTGAACTTGCACACTACAAATGCCATGCAAATAATGAAACCGAGATTCCGCATATATCGTCCGAAACTTGGAGTTGACAACTCGGCGAATCGAGCGCAGAAGTCAGAAAGCGGAATTACTTTCCCATTCGAGAAACGTAGCTCGTTTCCGCAGGTGTTCGGCCAGTCGTAAAGTTGCACCGCCGAGTGATGCAGCCGGGAAGCGACCGAGCTATAAACGGAGTTGGGCGAGTTGGAACCGCGAGTTCTTGCTGGATGTACACAACTCGGCCACGCCATCGATTCACTACATAGAACTTAAGTCCGCCCGTTCGTCGGCTAACTGGCAATTTTCGCGTTTCTGCATGGCGTTTAATACATGGAAACGGAATTGTCCCTTGTTCGAGTTGAATGAAGTTTTGCAATGACAGAGCGCCTCTTATTGCAGACAATTACGTTCACGCGTATTATGTACATCTCACGTCGGATGTACATTTGCATTTTCAAACAGTTAGTAAATAATTCCTTTAATAATATTAATCGATGTGTTCCATTCGTAGCGAAGTAAGGAGATTAGCAGGCAAGTTTATCGTCTCCAGTTACCAATTACATTTCTCTTTAATTATTAGTGTACCGGCGTACGTCTTATTCTCAGACCAACACAATTAACCAGATTGCTAGAAGCAATTAATTACGATACATCTCATCGTTGACACTCCGAACACGTTTAGGACAGATCAATAGTGCACTTCGGACTGGTATATGGTGCTCGTTCACAACGCGCTATAGAGATACGAGTGGACACTTTATGTCAACAGCATTAATCGGACACGGTATCCCTATTGAAGCTAATTCACCCATATCGCGAGGTCATTTGTAAAGATCGTTCTAAAAATGTATCGCGTACAAATGTTCTTCTTTTTGGAGAAAAAGCGAGAAGGACTCACGCTCCTCACAAATAGATCTCGGCGATGGTATTAATACAGCTGATCCGTACAATATACACATGAAAAGATTTCGAGATATCGTTAAGTCATATTCACGAAGGAACGAAATACGCTTGTCGGTCTTAAGTGCTCTTTTATAGATAGAACAAGACGAGAAGTGACGAATTAGATCCGTGAGCAAACCGAAGTGAAGCCCTCCCTCGCTGTTGCGGGTTGCGGGTCACTCCCAGTGAAACTGGGATCCCGACCTGACGTTCTGGTTCTAATCAAAACTTTGAATACGATAGCGTCCACGGAGTACATGGTAAAATAAACGGGCAAGCGTATAATAAATATTGGTCAATGCCGGCGAAGTGATATTTCCCGCGTAAAATTGCACGGAGAATATTTTGGTTGAAATGGCGAAAGATGTTTTTCCGTTTTAATCCTGCTTAGTTTTTTGCTATATATAGAATTGCACGAAGAAGAATATTTTGATTGAAGTGGCGAAACATGTTTTTCCACTTTAATCCTGTTTAGTTTTTTGCTAGAGTACGAGATGTTGTAGAAAATCGTTAAACTTTAGGAGGGATGAATTATTAGAGGATAAAAATTTATCGTCTTTCTTCAAAAAATTGTGATACTGATCAAAACATTATTGATCAGATTGTTTTATATATTATTGAGCAATTTGAGCGAGCGCACAAAAGCAAAAAAGGGATTAACTTACGGGAAATCGCAAAGCCATTCGTTCGAATTTTGCATTTTCTCGGAAAATTCCAAGCTCAATAAAATTATAATTAAACATTAATGCGCACATGTGTTAAAAACGTAATTAGATTATCAATGTAAATTTTACATTTAATATTAACCGTATATTTCTGGATATTATCGCTCATTTTTGCACATATATGCAGTTTGGCGCTGAAGCAATTTTTCGCCGTAACACTCATGAGAAATTCACGTTTACTTACAGAGCGTAGCGGCAATAACGGCCAATCAAACGTTTGTGTTTCTCGTTTGTTTGTCTACCGGATGCCACCTGCAATGTATGAAACAAACATTTAATTTTCCTATTTCGCCGTCCGACGAGTGGGACACGTCGCGCCGCATAGAGAAAATCAATAACTCCTTTACACTATTTTCGTGTAGAGTTCCTCTCAAGTGTATCGGTTTATTTCGAGATCTATGCGAGCGCGATGGAATACGATGTGGACTGTGGAGTGTACAGGCGTCGATATCGCGGGCGATTTCGCTCTTCCGCGAGATATTCTCGCCAGCGCGGCGCGGCGGCGAAAATCCTCGATTCGAGGTGAATCGATCGCCTATCCAACCCTTTTCACCCGGATTTATGTCGCGACGAGATTCTTTATTTAGGCACTGACTACGGCCGAGTGTCGACCGACTATCGGTGACTGTTTCAATCGGCTCGCGAAAAAAAAATAAAAGCGATGTCGATGACCAATCCCGTGTAATATGATTCGGTGACGCGTCAGTAGTTAAACGTTAATCCTGTATTCAACAAACCGCAAGAACCACATCATTTATGCGATGGCGTCGCGACGCATTGGTTTGTAAATATGTAACATTGTAACATTGCTATAAAATGTTAAACAAATACATTTTTACTAATACCCCGCAATGTAAAAAAAAAAGCTTCCGTTGTATGATTGTGATTTTCCGTATTACTGCGTAAATGCGTTATTGCTCTCATATAGCCGGTAAAATATAGAATCAGCGCGATTATTTTATGCATCGTTTCATAAAGATATTCGCGTGCGTTACATTCATGCGTAATTGTGCATGTTCGATAGAATACAGTGTAATACGATAGAATATTATTCTTCATTATCGTGTAAGGTTTATTTCGCTTTTCGCCGCGCGCGAATCCATATTATATATCAATTTAAGATAAAAATTGATTTAAAGCTATAATTTGAGATTGTCCGCGAAATGCAACATTGGGGATAGGAAGATAGGGCGAAAGAAATTTTGCATAATCGCGTGAATCGATATTGAAAAGTATCCCTGGAGGATAATGCAGAGTAATAAACGTTCCTACTTGACACCCTTATTGCTGTCCTTTCTTGTAAGACCAACTCGATTTTCTAAAGCGGCGAATATATTGCAGTCACATATCGTACGCGATAGTCTTGACAAACATATCTACAGCTTGACATTTCACTATTTGACATATGACTTAGGAAATAAAAAAAAAATAGGCCATCAACGTGGAAAGTTCACTTTGATATTTTCTTCCATAAAACTGTAACCGCAGGGAGTTCTCGAGGAGAAAAACCTGCAAATGCAATTAGCGTATTTTAATATCCATATTTTTTACATCTGCATAGCATAGAAAAAAATATGTGGTAAACGAAAAAATCATTTTTAACAAACGGTATTCACCGGTGAAAATACTACCGGTAAAATAACAAATCAAGAACTTTCCTCGCTTTCTTGCACAAATTGGCATAAATATATATGTTCAATTCAAAAAAAAATTTTCGGAAATTTCTTTTAATTAGTTTCTTTCGTTATGATTTTATTTTCTTCTGCATTTAAGGACTACCAAATCGAAACTTGTTTTCGGAAGGTTCGATAAGTGGCTACTAGAAATCACTAAAACAGTTCGCAGCTTTAATTTGAGCTCCGCGTGTTTTCTCGTTTGATTGTTTTCCTAAAGCAGGTTATCACGACGCGTCTCAGAGTAAAGGGTAGAGATTTCCACGGATTGTTTTTCTTCAATTCGGCCTTGTATTTCAGAAGGTTTACTTTTCTCTGCAACACTCCGCGATAAATCAAACCGAAATAATTTCAAAAGCAAAGTTCGGCACATTGAGTATTTTCTATTAAACAACAGGAAACTATCAATTATATAGAACTTCAAATTTTAATTGACATCTCAAAATTATTTATATATTTGGTATATTGATGCTCTATATGTATATTATTTCCGACATTAATTATTTGAATAAACTTCCGCTGTTTGCAAGGATTGGATCAATACAGTATTTCACGCGGATGTAGATCGAAAAACTATTATGTTCCTTCCTTTTTTCAGACGGTATTTTCTTAAAATATCATTCTATTTACCGTATCTATACCGCAAATACTGCGGAAACGTACGAAATTTATGTCATATGCGTCCACAACGATCTTTGCGTTCTCGAATTCTATTCTTTCGCGCGGTGATACATTTTATACTATATATCTTCCGAAAGAAACGTATAAGATGGGAAATTAAATTTTCTGGCGTACTAGATGGGTTTGAATATTAAGACGGCGCCTCCGCGTGATACATCGGCCGGCGAAAGCAGCAATTTGTATTTCACTTCGCAGTAACCTGGTGTGTGAAAAATTCGCGTATAGTATAGATACGATTTCCGTGGCATCGATTGGCCTCGTACCATAAGTGCGCTCGGAAAATTTCCATTTTTATGGAATCCTAGATGTGGGCGATAAAAGAAGCTCTTTTGCAGTTAGCTAAATGAGTTTAATAGCTCAACATGAGTTCGTATTATTGAATCGATCGTCTTTCTGTATGTAAATGCAATCAAACAACGTGTTGTTACAAAATATTGCAAAAATACCGCGTTACTACATATTGCAAAACACGTTTTGCAAATAATATAATACCAACAGTATATTTATTTTATAATATTTCGATACTTTTACATTGTATCCACGCGTGGTTGTATAACAAGTTGTTGTTTATTCAGAGGCCATTGTATAGAGCATTGTTCCATCAACTTTTTTTTCGTCCATCACTGCAATGTAGTAATTTCTATATCACAGCGGTACAGAAAATCAATGTTTTTGTTTCACATCATTGTTAATCTAATAAAAATATTTCCAAATATTTTACATGTTTACACATGTGTAAAAAAAGCAACGCTCACCTCTGCGATTTTATATAACATAAAAATATACGTATAAGAATTATAATATTGAAGTCAAATTCCTTTTGCAATTAAAGATAAATGACATTTTGCTAATTTATTTTACAACTGCAAATAATATAATGTCCTTTTTTGATTTAAAAGTGATTTTACTTCAATGAGTTTATAATATCCATGGATTATGAAAATATGTTTTATACAATATAATTGTATATGTACAATAAATTGAAAAAGATTGCAACAGATAATGAAATTTTCGTAAAAGAAAGATATCAAATTTGTCAAAGCAGTTGTTAAGTTTGATGTAACAGTAACAAATAATCTTTATTTCTTGTATTTTTTTCCAACTCTTCTGTGAGACTCTCAAGACTCGACAGCTCTTATTAATTCGGTATATGCGCGGCACTAAAAATGGCACTGAACGTTAGATAGAATCAAAACGAGCCACCTGGACCTGTTTCCGCGACCGATAAGATCGCGGTAAGAGAAAAAAGAACGAAAAGACAGCATTAGAGAAATCTTACTCGAAAGCTGAACCTTATCTTATATTAGGCTCAACATCTTACGAGAGTGTTGCGAATTTATGACAAATTTAAGCGTAATTCCGAGAAAAAGTTGCGCAAGAAAAGAAGAAGAACGAGAACGCGACATTTATTCGGATTATGCGTCCGTGAAATTTAATGATTCTATATACGACTGGGGCTCGTCCCAATTAAGCTCCGACAATTTTATCGACAAGCGAATTCTAATAAACATGATCGTGAGATTTCGACGTAATCAAGATATTTCAATTTTAACGTTACGTATCGTTATTTTCAAGTGACTTGCGAATATAACTTATTGTAATAGTTTATTGCAATAAATGATAATGACTCATTTAATGCGAGTATTTTGTCAACATGTGAAATTTTTGCATATAACTAATATGCAATATAAAATTATATATGAAGTTTATGTATTGTTACAGCAAATTTTTGCGAGAAAAAAAGGTATATTTTTTTAAAAAAATCAATGGGATAAATTTGAAAAATTTAAATACCGTGTACTGTGAACAGTTTTCAACGTTTTTCGTAGTTACTACAAGTGACGTTTCTACTGTCAAAAAATGCAAATAATGCTAAAAGTTTTCGTTTTGCGACGCAATATTTAGATTGCTCGAATTTATTCTATTGTTCCAGTATAGTATCTCTGTCTTTTTTAAGACAGATATTTATGGAGCCTTTATTTTTCAGTATTAATACGTATTCAAAATATGACGTAATAAAAATCGTTATAAATGTAGAAAATGTTTCAGATTTTATTTCTTATATTTAGTTTGCAAGCTTCGTTTTAAAACTTTAATTCCAAAATTAAATTCAGGAAAGTTTAATGCTGAATATTAAAATATTATGAAAAAACTGGCATTCAATAAAATTCTTTCTGACTTCAACGTCGTCAAAGAAATCATAAGTAAAAGAAAGTTCAGAGTTCTTGTGATGTTGTGTACATAAATACATTTACCTACGCACATTTATTAGTATAGAATCCATTTTATGAGATATTCAAGACACGGAAGTAATAATAACATGAACAACTTTTTCCCGAACAAATTAATATTTCTCTTATGGATTTTTTAATTTATTATCCATTTGAAAGATCTGCAGGTCAAGAGACTACACTATTCGCGTCCTGCTTCAATTTTATAAAATAAATACATCTCATAGAATTCAGGTTCTCGTATACAATCATCCCGTAACATTTCTGTTAATTCGTGTAACGTACAGGCATTGAAACTGTTTCTCAATCCCAGCGGGAATTCAAAATTCACAAGCGCCAATCAATACAGTTTTCGTGTCGACAACGGTGATAAACTTGTATTACTTTTGCGGTGGATGTGATCAACATTCCGTATCAATCTGTGATAGCTTCAACGAACGATCATCGGCCACGCGACAAAACAGAGCACTCGGCACATTCCTCTGTAATCAGTTTCTGTCATGTCAAATGCAAACGAATATCGTTATATATCATTTACCGAAATATGTAATGCATGTCAATAACCGTTACGAAGTATATGACTCGAAGTATATGTTGTACCATTCAAGTATGTCGAATTAATTCCAATTTGACATTTGCACGGTATATCGAAATTATCAATTCCATCGAAACGATTGCCGGAACGAGATTTATTTTTGCGAACGTTATGGAAAAATTTAACTGTTTTATCCCTTTACAGAAGAGCAGCTTTGATCAAATTTATGCAAATAATATTAAAATTCTATCTGTTTGTTATCGGGTCATGTAAAAACGACTGGACAGCAAATACATTTAATTTAGTACAAATTATAATATTGCCCTGCTGTATTGGAGAATCATTGAATGTATCGCGTAACATTGACGACTTAATGAATATGCGTTGAAAACGGAGAAAGTACGTTTAATTTGTACATGTTTAATTGATCCATGTAATACAAATACAACTATAATAATTTTGATATAAGACAGTATTTATGCTGCAAACTGTTAGCTAGATAATTTTGACACAAGTTTCTTTTCCAGACTCTATAAAAAATTATACTAATGGCATAGCCTAAAAAAAGTCAACCACATTAGAAATATATTAAATATTACTTGTGTGTGTGTGTGAGTGAGTGAGTGAGTGAGTGAGTGAGTGAGTGTGTGTGAGTATTTAAATTTTAATTATCTTTACATAAACATAACATTTGAACATAATCACTATTTCCTGTTTATCTAAGCAAAACTTAGATTCTGTACAACCAGATCGGCAAAATCGGTAAATTATGGCACGGCCAACCGTCTGCATTATACAGTCATTGATTTTTTTCTTACTCCATCAGATTTCATTAAACGTACCTTTTATCCGTTTGTAATATTCAATACTAAATATACGACAATATAATAATAAATTTCCCAATATTTAAAATATCAAGTATATTCCAAAATAAACATTTAATATTCACATATAATTCCTCAATGTTTGCATTTGTAAATTATTATTGTAAAATTATACAGTAATCATATCTCTATACATATATTATATTTTAAAATAAAATTGACAAAATCGCGGTTAGATGAGAAATAAATGATGGGGCGTAAAAACACTCACCACCAGCCGATGTTGTCCTGTCGGTCTGCTCCTTCGCCGCCGATGGGAATCACACACTATCGGAAAAACATGACTAATTATCGTGCGCGTTAATTAGCCGCCACTCGGCACTCTCGACAGTCTTGGCACTTTATTTGCGATGCACTTCGAGCGTGTAAATAACGCGATACTCCGTCCATCAATTCGCCCGACACTCCCGAAGCTCGTTGCACATCGCGACGTATTTCGCGTAATTAAAAAATGCAAAGGACATCGCACAAGATGGCGGCGCAACCACCAATCTACGTACCGCGAACAGCGCGAATCGCTATTAATGCCCGTTTCGACCAACGTCGGTTAACTTTAACCTTAGGTTAACTCACTCTTCGTCTCTTTCTAACTGTCCCTCTTAGAAAGAGACAAAAATAATTTATCCGCTAAATAAGTATAAAATTGGGCTCCGGCAGACCAGCGCGATAACGTCGCGCGCGACGCGCGATATCCAATGAATGTATATAGCCGCTTTATTATTAATATAACAATTAATAATAATTATACGCTTTAAACCAAGCTTGATCAATAAGAAACTTATGTGCGGAAGCACATATCAAAGTATGTTGTAGTTACCGAGAAATAAGGTAACAACGATTCAACCTCGGTGAAACGCATACTCCCACGTTTTTAGCAGCAGTCGGGAGTAAAAGTATCTATAACAATGTCGTCGCGGCACCGGCGATTTCAACGCATATGTGAGAAAGTACGCTTAATCGATCAGATATAGTGTAACAAGTGCTTTTGTAATGATTAGATGCAACTATGCAGTATTAGTCACAGTAGTATTTAGCTCTTTAGTAGTAGTTAGCTCTTAATTATTATGCAAAGCTGGATAATTATGGTGGATTGCATACCGCTCTGGACATCATATCAAATAGCGAATATCAAATCGCTCGATACGAGCGTAGATGTGCTGCATATAGACTTAGAGTAAAATAACATGTTAATTGTAGTCACTATGTTGAAAGAATGTACGTGTTATGGCATAATGATTAATGCATTTTCATCTACGAGCATAGCGTTATGGTTTGCATATTTGCTGTATATCGATCATGAACGTAATAATAATACACGTCAGGCGGAAATATTTCAAACACTCTTATTATCATGAAAAGATGACAAAATCTTTGATGAGTAAAACTGGGTCTCATTTGAAACAAATTCCTTTTTACCGCGCGTTTAATGTCATATTCTACCCGTTTGGTTTATATTTTCAAACTTATTTTTCTATAAAAACATCCTTTATAAATAGAATGTATATTTACTAAATCTCTTACTTCTTAAAAATCTTGATAGTAAAAACATAACATATATTAGAGAAATGATATCCAACAGATTTATTCAAAAAAGATTAGATCATCTATATTTTATTTGAAAGTTTTAAATTATAACATAAGATCTCTTTTCCTTCATGTGATTAATTGTATTTAAATGCAAATAATAATAAATAATAATATTAAAAACTTGTAACAAATATTCTGAAAAATATTTTAATTTTGTAAGAAATTAGTGGTTTTCGAAGTACGATAAAACTGTCGTGATTATTGATGTACCTAATTGGGTTAATTTTAAAATTAACTCTATTAATGAGCAAACTTATTATAATATTCGGGCATTTTAGAAATTTATTAGAATGTTCAATATATTCTGAAAATAATGAAATTGGTTACTGTTAAAGTGTCTTTTAAGTCTTTAACGTCAAATTGGTTTATCGGAAATCATTTGAATAATTCGGAAATATCTCATACGTTGAGGCAAGAATGAAAATAACGACTTGGCTGTGATCCAAGTGACATAAAAGTGTGCCAAACAAGTTCATTATACTGATTTTAATTTAACTATTGTTTGCCGTATTTATCCTGTAATAATAGCGTTCACGTAAGTTAAATTTCTTTTTCAAAAAAAGATAGAATTTTCAACGATTTTTTTCAAGATTAGTTATAGCAAAGCATTTTAAAACATAATTAGTTTTTAATTTACATCATCAAATATTTTGAAAATTAATCATAACTTTCTTCAAATCCAGTTAAAATTAACTAAAAGAAAAAATTCTCGACTTTAATCGATTAATTGATTTTATAGAACTGATTAAAACCATTAATGTTATATTTAATTATGCAAATAATGCAACAAATACATATTTCTAAATAATTTTATGATACTTATTGAAAGAATCAATAAAGAAACATTTAAATGTAAATTTAAATGTAAAAAAAAACCATTAATTTATGTGTTTCACTCTAAGTTGTACACAAAATACGATATGAAGGTGCTGCTTTTCATGCTTGTAACTATAACATCATAAAAATTCTCGTACTTTTGCTATGTAATTTATCAAATACGGAGTGTTTCGATAATGCCTGAATACCTGTAATATTGGATTCGACTCATTCGATCCATTATACAAATGCGTTCGTTGTTGTGACACTTTCCCTATATATAAACTAGCAACGCAGCTATTAATTACAATTCTACCAGCGTATTAATCTATCATCTATTTTAATTATTTAAACGCATTAGTTATATAAACATTGTTGTTTAATAATGACTTGACAAACGAACGTTATAATTGTAGTTATAATTTCGAAATAAATCAACAATGGCCCAATTGGACCTAAAATGGTGTTTACCGTGATTTTAACGTAAGGAAGTAATAAAGATCTGGCACGCTTATACATATACATGTCAGAATAAATAATGATGTAGGAGACACTTTAGAATATCTCGCACTAGTATGCATACATTACTTTTCATCTATGCTCCTCATCTATGCTAGCTAGCCGTTTTAAACACGGTCGGCTTATCGACCAACCGGTCGACCTATATCCACGGCATTATTATTTGACGACTTTGCTTCTTGGTCGCGGTCGAAAAATAGCGGTTATAAGATCAAGACTAAAGAATGAGAATCGCTGAACTATAATATAGTAATGTCAGTCTGATGTCAGTACGTTCCCGGTAATGTCACTCTCAATTGCGCAATTTCAGGAAGAACTCCGGCAAATTCAATAGGCTAACTTCGTTTTCAAAGTGTGTCAAATATATCGCGATTTCAAGTGATGTTACCCGGCGCCTGACGAAGCATTGAATATCCGGATGTAAAAAGTCTCGCGATAAGCTTCTAAATTGAGAATTAACGCTGGCAATTTCCGTACGAGCTCAATTTCAATTGATATAAATATCAATTGAAGAACATGTAACCTTGCACCAATTTTCGCATCTTTATTATAATAAATAATTGTAGAACTTCCTGTGCGCATATATTATCAAAAACTAAACGGATTATAAATGCGATAGCTCCATTTTTATCATAAATATGAAAAATCGTACATTAATCTTTATATGAATATACAAATCATATCCTATAAATAAAATAAACACAAAATGCCGGAATGCACTGCGTTGTCGACCTCCATTTTGAGTTTCATTGATACTCTATTAATTTATAAATGCATTTAAATATTATCTGGATTTGTATGCGCTTTCGTATTAATTAAATGTTATTAATTATAAATTATAATTAAATCAATGTGTTATTTATCGATATTGAATAACACTATACTGCAGTGATATATCTGTAATATCTGGATCGTTTTAATATTCGTACACGACTTTTACAAATGTAACAGTATGTTATGTGTTCGACATTGTGTACTGTTGTGAATGTTCGCGAAAAATATGAAAAGGCGAGTAAAGCATCTCCCTGTTGTTCTCTTAAATATACACGCGTGTAACATGCTGACGTTGGCGGATTAAAATCTGAATAATAAATTTATGATGCTTGGAATAATTTGGAAACTCTCATGCCATTATTCAATGCACCGAGGTGTGCTTGAATTATATGGCAAAATATGTAGAAATCACGCAATTACTCATTTACTACAACGTGCTGCAAACATTGCGTTAATTGAGACTCGAATAAATTGCAATTTTCACCAGTCAAAAGGAAATAATCCAAGAGTAATCTATTGAAAAATCATATACACATATTTTTCCTTTTGATTTCTATGCAACAAATTTAAACGATCAAATTGCAGAGTCGTGGCTGAAGGCAGTAAAAATATATTTCTGCTCTTTGTGAATTTTGTGAATCCTTAGCTTGCAAACGATTAGCTTGCGTCAATAGGCAATCGTCCTTGTCAATCGAAGAGATCGTAACAAGCGTGCTCGTAACAAGTACAATTCGTTGTCGATATACTGCGTTCAATATATCGATCTCACACCCTTCGGCAAAAGTTCAGCTATCTTTCTAAGCAAGGCTCTTGACGTCAAGCACACTCGTACCAAGGACCTGTGAGTTACATTCGATATATGATGTATGTGGACGTGGTTGATCAAAGGGCAAATCGAACGGTCCATAAGCGTATAATCATAAATCATTTGAGATACCTATGTGACTCTGTAATGCAATTTAGCTTCAATTTAGCGCTATCGTGATTGAATCAGTAATTTAGAGTTCATAGAGTTCATATTCGGGATATGCATTACAATCTGCTCTTAAATAAGTTAAATTATTCTGAGCTATTTCATTTGGTTCAGCAAATAAAGGAGAATGTCAATATCTATTAATGTCTTCACTAGAACCAGGTTCCTTTTTGGTGATAGATATAAATATTTAGCAACGTCTCGTTTCTCAATATTAGATATCTCAAGATATATATATATATATATAGCGAGATTCAATTATATTTTTTATTAAATTTCCGCCCGTCATTTAAAGATAACTAAAAATATTACGTTATATGTATATATAATAATATGTAATAATTTATTTAATAATTTTATCTTAAATTGAAATTACATTTTCAATTTAGTTTTATATTAAAAAAAAATACAAATTTTTATTATAATTTTATTTTACTTTACCACGATTATTACAATAGCCTTGCAACGCGATTGTTTTTTTACCAATAAAATAAAAATATTTATAATTTCTTCTTAAATATAACTGTGTGCAATATTCATTGTTTTATATTAATTCGAGTACTTTTTGTACATGTTTCAATTTTCTCGAACTATTCGACAAATTCTAATATTGTCTAATTTTTTTAAACTATAATATTCAAGGAATTTTAATAATTAGTGAAAACTTTAAATAAACGGAATATATCTACATATTTATAATTTTAGTGAATATGATTCTATTCTTACGGTTATATTTTCTCATGCGCATGACGTTTGAAACATAATATAAAAGTTTGAGAATAGATCGTTCGTTGAGATAGATTAAGATTCGTATCACGTTTGGCCACCAAAGAGGAGGATAGGTTTATCTCTAGATATCTAGAGGCTGTGAAAATATTAGAAACTTTATTAAAGATTTACCGGTCTCAAAATACAAAAAAAAGGTAAATTTAAATTTATAAAGACTTAATTAAATGCAACGCTATTTAACCATTACAAAACGTAAGTTGCATTAATCAGTAAAATTCAATTAGTGCCATAATATCACTTCAATAAAGTCACGCAAGAAAAAAGTAAAGCTACATAATTAAAAAGAAGATATTTTATAAATTACAATTTTGGAGAAAAGAATACTTTCTTGAAACGCAAGGGCTACGCTGAATCAAGAATGGATGTTATGTTCAATATAATGCAAGACAGTGCCTGTGTACGGTGTGCCTCGAGTCTTAAAACAATCCCTATTGTTCTCGCGTGCACGTAAATGTGTGAAACGCGGTTTGCACACGGGCACGCGAATTGTCGTGCGAATATTCGATTTCGCGCGTTTGGCCGGCAGCAATTTTGCAGATGCCGAGCGATAACGAACTTAGCTATTCGCGGCTGTAACGGCGCGGCGCGAGGAAATCTCGCTTTAGCGCCTACGTGTGTCTTCGGATCGATCGGGCTCGATCATTTATACCGCCGCTAGCACTCTCGTCCCGCCTAACAGTGTAAATTTGACTTGGTTCCTTGTACGTTCTCGTTACGCGCCTTATGGCAAAAGGCACGCGCGCGCGCGCGTGATGGTTACAAATCAAGTCGATAAATTAAGGGATTTCGCAGGGCGTGGTTCTACGAGCAACGTTCGATCATCCTTGATTCCTTGGTGCTCCGCGACGTCGGATGATGGATGTTGAAAACTCGGCGATTTTCTCAACGTAAATGTGCGCGAGATATTATTGCCAGTTGTGCCTCATGAGGTCAATAATGAAAGTATGATTGATTTTAATGTAACAATTAAAGCGCGGTGTATTATCTGCGCAGGAATTGAAATTCACTGAAACGGATGTAATTCCGATGAATTCAGCTTTTTCAATATGCAGGGAGGTAATTAAGGAGGTCCAAATTAATAGACGTTTCTCAGTTGTCAAGATCAATCTGTCTTTGTCTCGCATATGGTAAAACGGTATACGCGAGACAAAGACAGACTAATCTTGACAACTGAGAAACGTCTATTAATTCGGACCTAAGTGTCTTGAACTTTGAAGAGGGTGTCTTGAACTTTCACAATTCTTACCGCTTTACATTTCCAGCCGCATTTGTAATTAATAACGTTCTCTTTCTCCTTCCCTTCTTTCTCTCTCAATTCTTGATAAAATACATTTTGTAAAATTATTCGTTCCTTAAGTTAGTCACCTTATGCCATAAAATATGATCTCTGTATGTTTATTAATGACAATGGAATCACAATAACTGACGTAAGTTATATGCAGTTGGCTGCAATATAAATTAAAATTAAGTTATAATTAAAATTTATGAGAAAAAGCTTTTCACATCTTATCGATTAGGAAATAAATGACGCGGTCACATTTTGCTGTGAAAAATAATGATACAAATATAAAATAATATACAAAAAAAAAAAAAAGAGGAAAAGAGAACGCAGAGAGAGGAGTCACGCGAATAAATGAAAAGATAATGTCTATCATTACTTCATGTGCATGAGCAGCCTATTCTCCTATCGCTAGCTTAATAAAAAAATTCTTTGGATACTTTTACAATAATATCAGCAAGAGACGGTTAAATTCTTTATGGTGGTGACTCGAAGGCGAGGGACCTTTCTTTCCTTATCAGATCGACTAACTGTTTTATGAAGATAGGAAAATAAGGACGGAAGGGAAGGTCACATGTCCATGTTAATGCCCACCTCGCCGAGCAAATTTTAGGGTCAAAGTAGGCTAGCTTACAGAATGTCACGTGAATGTTATGCAAAGTTACGGCGCCGTGCCGTGTCGTGTGGACGCGCGTGTCACTGCTCGGCCCGTACGTGCTTTCTCTCGCTGGTCCTTCGTGCGCGGTCTTACCATGCAAAAAAATTTTCCTCGTTCCGAGTGTGAGTTTGACTACCTGAAGCCGTCGGTCATACGTGTCGTTACGGCGTTATCGAGATTCCGATGTTTTTGCTCCCAATTTATCTTTCCGCGCTGTGTGCAAAAATCGCGCGCGCGACCGGCGAATCTGCTACACGTCACTTTTTCGGCGGTAATACCCCCGGAAATATTTTATAACCCGTAATGGCCGTAACAGTAACGATATCGAAGCTATATAATAAATTCATAAGGCGGGTCGGCGTTGTATACGTTATGCGAGTAAACACTAGGTAGCGCATGTAGGTACATCACGCATACATATCGCATAGATCAATAATGAAAAATTTAAGAATTTTGTCGATATTTTAAGACCGGACTTGTGCAAGAAATATGCCCCGACATGCGTTTCGAGATAGAAGGATATTGATCCCGAACTAATTTTAGGAATCTGGACGATATGGAACACGTCCGTTCGTTTAAGTGAGGTCATCCTTTTTATAACAGCAGATCTATGATTTCACATGTTTCAATAACAGAAAAGATTCAAATGGTCATATCACATAATTGTGCGAATGCGAAATGTTTAAATATATTTGTGAATGCAAAACGTTAAGTATATTTAGTACGGCTCCGTTCAAAGAACATAAAAAATTTATGATACTTACGAGCAATGCTCATTAATTACATAAATATAAGTGTGAAATATATAATTCGATAGTAGTGATATTTATAAGTGGAAATGTATTTTTTCCTCAAACCGCATATTTCATATTTAATTATTAATTACTGTTAAATATAAATTTTCCATGGGCACAACATAACTATTATATTTAATTGAATCGAATCGATTTCGAGCGCTGGTAAAGGAAATGAAGCGAAGCTTAAAATCGGCTCGATCGCCGATAAGAGACGAGCCGAGAGTATATGATCCAATACAATCTTAATTCTCCGGAGATTCCCTGGAAGTAATTTCCCCTGTCGCAACTGTTAAATGTGTGATTCAATTCACAGCGAAGCATAGATTAAAGCACCACTACATGGATAAAACAAGCTCGTTCCATACCATGAACCATCGCATAATATCCTATTCGGTGTAATTTCAAATTGTAATCTGCGTTTATAATTTTATTAGTGGCTTGCTATAGAAATACCTATAAAAACGTATTTGTTGAATATACATATACAGATATTTATGAGATATTAAACCACGAGGATCTATAATTGTACGTTAATCAAATTTCGTGACGTAATAGGTATAAAATAGAGATTTCGTGAAATTATATGAATTTTGACTTAAACCTATTTTAGTGACATCTCGTGAAGTCATTATGGTTTACAAGCTTTATTTACAGCTTTTATTTCAAAGAATTCAAATTGACTAACTATAATAAGACGCAGAAGAGAGCTTAAAAATTTCTTTAACTTTTTTCGTTGCAGCATTTCTCACTGTACTCTTATGTTTTATTCCTTTGGTTTTACATTTACATACGACTGTTCTGCGACTCGACCCGAGGGATAGAAATGCCTCAACTTGAAAGAAAAAGAAGTTGCACTTGTCGGGCATCTGTTTGCATTTATATGTTCCGATTTGCGCAAGGCGATGCTGATATATTTTCTTTTATCCAAAAATCTTCATATACCTAAATCGAACTCCGCTTCAGAATTACTTTCCATTAATCTACGTTACGATGCATTCAGATAGTTTTACAGATTAAAAAGTCTGTAAAAATCTGTGTGCTGCAATAAAAAATAAATTTGATATAAAGATAAAGACACTTATATACGCAGTGAAATGTAAAAGTATTCGAAAGGTTTCAATTAAAATTGTGTCTTTTTTTCTTAAGTATTACATATATGTATATATAATATGCGTTTTTGTGTCATTAAATAAGCGACTTTAATTTAAAGAAAGTCGTATTACGAGAAGCGAACGCGACTAGCAGCACTGCTTATTCTGTTCTTTCCGCTTTCTGTTTGCTATAGAAGTCGGCAAGATTACATTTCCGAAACTTGGAAACCAACGAGCTACTAAGTAAAACAAGACGACTATATTCAGGAATAAAGTTTAACTTGAATAAGAAATACTATGAAAAGAAACGTGAGGATAATAAAGCAGGAATTATATTAGAACGTGCGAGCGCGGTATCTAAATACCTTTTTCGAAAATCTATCAAAGATGCAATCTGAGATCTATAAGCATGTCGGCATTAAGTACGGCGAACAAGAATGTGATTTTTCACAACGCAACCTTTCACAGATTAAGATCGATTACGGTGGACTAAAGAAGTTGACATTCCCGAGGAAGCTTGAGAAGCAATCAGTTTCTTGCCTTCTCGGATATCTTTAATGTGCATTTAAGGTGTTTTCATGGCATTTTCTATTCTTGCAAGAAAACAGTAAAGACTCAATTTCATTATTTGTCGGCAGATAAAAACAGAAAGACATGCTATCATGATTTTATCATGTAATTTTGCAAAACATTTGATATCAATTTATAGATACATGTTAAAGAGCAATATAATCATACTGCTTCGAAGCTATCCGAAATTTTATTCTAACGCGCGATTTCTGCTAATCTAAAAATTGTGTTCCTTTCGCGTTTTCTATTTATAACATATCCTACATTTGAAAATAAAGTTTTATCCCAGACCTTTTAATTTCCGTGGGCTGCGTGTTTCCTCCATCTTTTCTGTGCCTTGTTCTTCGATTTACTATATGCTCACCTTGTCTGTCGATTCGTATGTCAACGACTCGAAGAAGTTGTGACTGTCACATTGTGCTCGCGGATAAGGAAATGGCTCTTCGTGCTAGTATTTCTCGATATATGCGTATTCCATTTTCCGTACGCCCGCGCGGCACCGCCTCATATCTCTTTTTCATCTAGAAATTTACCTTTACCCATTTCTACACGATGTTCTTGCAATTGCCTTTTATGTGCGATTCAAATAAATTGCTGCTTTTATCTCTTCTCCTTTGTCCTTTCGACGGAATAATAGAAATTTATTTGTGCCGTTGCAAAATGCAACAAGAGAATTATTAAGCAAACATATAGATATTCTCCAAATAAATATCCGTCATACCAATCTTAATTTTCTCGAATCAAAGAACTGCGCGAAATAATCCGATTGTTGCAACTAAAAGTAGAATATCTGATATTTCTTTTAATGGATCTTTTTTTTTATAAATAAGATATGCATGTGCATATGCTCAAAAGCTTTTCTTTTCAAGTGATTAATTGGTAATTTATATTATTGTTCCAGAGAGAGAAAAATAATCAAACAAAACGCTATTTATTAAAAACTTTTTTAACATTTAATCTTAAATATGCTCATAACTAGTGACTTCATTAAAGTCAAAGAATAAAATTTTATTAAAACGAAACTTATTTAAAATAAAAAATAAGATTTTCTTATTTATTCGCCACTTTAAAGATAAGGGCCGAAATGTTCTTCATTTCTAATTCAATCGTAAGTCGTAAAAGTTATTAACTTGATATCTCAACATTTCCGTTAAGAAAGCATCTATTATAAATTGCGCAAAAGATTGATTAAAGAAAGCAAGTACGGTTTTGACGTTTATTTTGTAAAAACTAATTAAACTTTACTTTTAAAGGAAACTCTCTCTCTTTCTGTCTCTCTTAATATTATATTTCAAGAAGAAAAAGACATCATTTTGTTACAAATATCCTTTTGTTCGTAATAATAAAAAAGAACAACATGTAGAAAAGAAGATACTGGTTGGAATATATGTATATGAGTATATATCTCGCGCAAAGTTCATGCAGTGCAAAGCAAGGATAACCTCGGAGAAAGATTCATTTAAGGGTTTTTGTCGCCACTCCATCCATCTTCTTTCACACTCTTTGCTGTCTCCAGACAACCACCATTTCTGCTTCTTCGGTCCGTTTATTGATCTGCGCTCTTTTCGTTACGCGGGGAATGTAATAGCGGTTTAAAGACTTTAATAGGGCTGAAATAACCCGAGCTCAGTGGATCTCTTCATAAACAGATGCCATATTCTCGTCTCGCTAGTTGCGCCGACCGACAATGGCTTCGAACATTCGTTGAGCCTCCACCATCGGGAATTACACTTTTCTTTTCTCTTCTCCTAATCTGTTTTCATTAAATCAACATTTCCCCAGCGTTTCGCAAGAGAACGTATGGCTACTTCCAATCCTCATTCCGAGACGGATGACCACTGCAACTTCTGTATTATTTCTTATCGTCTCTTCTTTGCACTTGTAAGATCCGTTGCCCGTATTGATCCGATGAGAAAACGTCGCCCATTGTAAGCCAATTTCAAGGGAGATTAAAGTCAGAAGAAATCCAAACTTATTTTACGAAGTCAAAACGGGACCTTTAATGTACGGATAGACAGAAAAGAATCGACAGGGGCAACTTTCTGTCAAAGTTTTCGTTCCCACTTTCGTTTCGTTCTTATATCGTACCTACGCGAACCTATATCACAATTTAATCTATTTTGTTATAAAAACACAAATTTTTCCTTTAAAATCATTAATTTTTCTTTCCTTAAAGCTGTAGCATAAATTTAAAATAATCCATCTCGTATCGTGTGAAATAAAACCGAGATAATCTTGTATGTTAATCTTGTATGTTATATTGTTATAGACTTAATGAATAGCTATCGAAATATTAATTTCGATTTCAACACTATTATTTTTAGATAGAAAATGATAATGCGCAAATGGAGTAATCATGTTTCAGCATCAATTTTTGATGAAAATCTATGTCACTAATGGATATTATACTGACGGTCAATACATTTGTAATAACTTTTTGAAGAGATTATAAAGGTAATAAACATGCATAATTAATGTTAAATGATATTAAACACGAGATGCCAATTTCAATAAATTGCTAATTTCCATATTTAATATTGCTTAATTAAATACAAGTGAAATAAACATGTGAAAACTGTCATTGTTAGGTTTTAGAGCGGTTAGAATATACGCGCGTTGCTTTTTGCGCCGCTGTTGAATAGAATGTTCTTTTAGCAATTTACTTTTTTCCTTTTCTTTAACGTAGGAGTCCTCTAAATTCACAGCGCTGTCGGAAAAGCAATAAGATTCCACGCTACCGCAGTAGCATGCCATTCCAGGCAATAAAGAACGAACTTCTAGGTAAAAGTCTTGCTGTACTTTTCTTTATATCCAACAACATTCTTGGCTTATATGTATAACTCCTGCATTTTGATTTTCTTTAATTACGCGTCAATTTTCGTTCAAGTTTAGTTATGATTACATCGTTGTATAAATATTTGTGAGATCGTTATTGTATTTTAAATTACTGTCATCGCCTTAGCATGTTGAATGATATGAAATCAAAGTTGAATTTTCTTAGCACAAATTGCAGATCAATCGAATTTTGATATTCATTAATCATCAACATCAAATCTGCACAATTCAGCCCTTGATTAAATTTATGTTAAAACACAGCTTATTCTTCAAATCAGAGAAATAGAATTTTATTCTACAGAATAGGAACTTATTTTCCTATTTTTTAATGTCTTTGGCAGATAATCATCTGAAAGATGTACGTCTTTAAATACATTTTTAATAATATCAATTTTTTAGATTTTGGTTTAATAACGGTGTCCGTTTGACATTATTGTTCTATATTAAAAATAAAATAATTAATATCTCCCGACATTCTGTTTAGGTTCAAGTATCTCATTTCGCCATCGCCCTCGACATCATCTCTCCTCCTTCTTCTCTTGAAAACGTGACAGCTTTACGTCTGAGAGTTTTCTTTACCCTGTCGTCATTTATTAACGTATTTTCTTATGGCCCACGTGTTTCTCGTATGTCTGTTTTTTGCGCCGCTGTTTGCTAGATGCAGTTCCTCGAAAGCAGTAAATTCGCGCGCCCTAACAGTTACCAACTGCCCTGCAAAATACAGAGAAAAGCTTTCAAAACACTCGTCGCGATAGTTCTGTATAGTGTTTCCATTCTATGTTATCTCTTTTCTTCCGTGCGTTGTACAATCCTGCCGTTACACTTCGCCGTAATTTTTGATTTCATAATTGTTACGTGTAGCGTGCGCGAAGCGTTGTGAATGAAATAGTATAGATTTAAGCTGCGAAAGACTATTTCGTCGAAAAGAAACAAAGAGGAAATTAAAAAATAGATACTGTAAATTAAATAAATAAATTGCACTCTTTTTAATGTCACGTGTCACGCAGCTGCAATATACTGTTCGACTGCGTTTGAAAAAAAAAAGCATTCAATGATAAAGCTGTCGTATTAACTCAACTCTTTTTTTGTCACCAGCGGGACATAGCTTTGTATCATATCCGACGGTTAAAATCGATTGAACCTTTCGTATTTAACGTACGGCGAATTTAGCAGATATCTTCGAAAATATACAGAATATCATCGCTGTTCGCCCTATCGATTTTATCATCTTCAACGATATTTGCGGGCTATATCTTTGTTGTACGCATATTCTACTACAAACACGAGTCTTTCCCAGAATTCCCCGGATAGTATTACCTTTGTACCTACCTTGTACCTACGCGTATGATGAATACGTGCACGCGAGTGCTCTTTGCCGTGGCAATTTCACCCTTTTGATTGCTTTGTCATTCATATAGCGATTGTCTTTGTCGCGTTTTGCTTTTTAGATGACTTTGTCGCTTGTTTGATTCCTCCGTCCATTGATGTTCCCGTTTGTTTATCCTCGTTTAACGTTACTTGCTTCCTATCATCATTTCCCTCCTCTATTCTACAGTTTTACATAGAACGTTGAATATATATATTCCCTACACATGCGACGCCGATGAAAAGATCACAGAACGGAAATTGTATTTCCGTATTTCGATCTATTTACGTATCCATTATCTGCATATCGTATGCACTACTTCCGGCCAACTCCTTGCTCTTCATACAACATAAAATGATTTTTTATGTTTTTAAATCTTATATCCTCTGCTATTCTAATTAGATTCTTGGTCTTTATTTCGTCACCAACACCTCATGCCTTCTTTAGAATTACCTTTTCTTTGACCCAAAACTAGCAAGTGAAACAAGATGTGGGATATAACGTCTTCGCAATGGCTTTCACGACTGTGGAAGCTAAGATATAGCTGGACTCTGAGGCCGTTATAGCATAAGGATTTATTTGAGGTAAAGCATCAGAGTCCGCAACATTTCTGTGCCTTCCAATGTGGTCATATTAAGAGCTCCGCGTATATTTTACTAGATCTTATTACACAGAATAAGTTATAAAAATATATTTTAAATAAGAAAATAGAATAGAATAAAGATGTTAAAAATATCAGATTCTTTTTAAAATGTTCTTGCATCGACCTTACTTTAAATGCCAAAAATATACAAAATGTAGTTCAGAATAACTTTGATCCAAAATGGTTGAATTGCGGAACGAAGAAATTGATGCTGATGCAAAATGTAGCTTATCAATCGTTGATCAATTATTTAACCAATCAATGATTGAAATTTTTACTGCGGGTAGGCATTGTGCACCGAACGTATTGACGTTTATCAAAGAATAACGGTTTTCAACGTATTGACAGGAAATAGAGACTGTTCAACGCAGTCAATTTTGATTTTAAATTTCGAAAACCAAAAGAGAAATTTATGTTACGAATTCATACGCTACAAATGACGGTTTATTGCGGAGAGAAGAAGAAAGAATAGATGTATATACATTTATATTGGCAATAATACACGCAAATGGCAATAAATTCATCTTTTAAAACGGTATCTGGAACAGCTCTCAAAAAACTAAATAATTTCGTCTATGTACACCAGTATTTAAAATAAAGTGACAGAAAACTATTAGAAGAAATCGCACTCGATCAAATTTTCATTGAAGGAATACCGATATCGGAGTTGCAGATAAGCTCATAAATGAAGAAAAGAGAGTCCCTGACTTCGGACATTCTGTAAGTGTATATATACATACATATATGTATATAAGCATATAAGCAACGTGAAAAAGTAAAAGACGAACTACTAAATCATCTAAGCTGCTTCATTGTCGGCAATGCACTCGCATCGAAAGGAATCACTTCGAAAGGAATCGAGAGAATCAAGGAACGGACCAAAAGCAAGCGAGGAGGTATAGTGAGCGAATACGAAAAGGACGAGGAGGGGCGCCGGGAGGCGAGTCGAGGTGAGCGGGCTACGTCACAGAAATCGATAGGACAAGGGTAGCGCATACCAGGGGAAAACGAAGGCGCAAAAGTTCAGCGATAAAATCACGATTGTGGTATACAGCGAAGCTGAAGCCCGGGGCCAGGCCCCGTCGCCGACTCACGTATTGGTCTTATCCCAAGCTGAAATCAGAAAACGCGGCTAAGCGCGTTCTGGCCCGGACTGTAAAAACTAGCGATAAGATCCCTCGAACGATCCCCGTTATGAGGGTAAGAAGTGCCCAAGACGGCGCTCGCCTGCTTAAAGTATGCGCAAAGCCTAATTCTGAATAGAGTGCGGCAAAATGAGATTGAAGTTCTTTTTTTACTCCTTTTATAAGTCCCTCTCTCTCTCTCTCTCTCTCTCTCTCGATTATAAACACGATCCGTGAAGATCTAAAGATTTCTCGCTTATTGTATATACGAGATATATCTCTGATATAGTGCTGATAAATAATATATTCTTGTATCGTCTAACAAGGAAAAAAGTCTTTAATTCAGTTAAAAATAAATCTTTAATTCAGTTTGACCCGAGAAACTGTCCAACGCGAATACCTTAATCCTTTTCAAACTACTTTGTAAGATTGTTTGTTATTCTAAAACGAAGATATAATAAACTAAAGATTAAGAAGATTTCACGAAGCATGACTTGACGTAGCTCTCTCAAACAACAACGCACTACTTAGAAAACTCCTGCAAATAAAAAGTATTTTTTAATAATGCATATTAAACTTTCTATACACTTGAAGAAACGTCACCATTTTAACGCCATTTTAAAATAATCAACATGTAAGATAAAAAAATATGAACATTATTGTAGCGGTTTCTAAATTTTACCCCAAAAAGTCTCCAAGAGAAACTGCAAAATTCTAAAATAATATTTATCATTTTTGATGTCATTTGAAAAAAGCGATATATATCTATTAAATTAAATCTCTTTAAAAAGGCGATGCTTGTTCCAACTAGCTAAGGTATTTGTAATTCTGCTAACTTTTATATTAAAATCGATTCTCACAAGCGTTAACGTGCTATTTTATTCCCCGGTTTCCCGCCCATCTGGGTTAGCGTCGATGCAGGGGGCGAATTAACGATTCGCCAGTTTGAAGGGAAGAAACGCTCCAGAGAGCGCAGAATGATTGAATGTCCCCAGAGAAGATCCACCCCTTGCACGTTTCATCTACACCCTGGAAATACGCTAAAGTTTCTCGCTTCTCTCTCTCTCTCTCTCTCTCTCTCTCTCTCTCTCTCTCGCTCGTTCGCTCTCATGGATCTCTGTAAAATACATCCCTTTCTGGGCAAGACATTCTTTATTGGAATACTAACTCGTAATACTGACTATTTAATACCGCAATTGAGGCAAGTTTGATACTTTTAGCGAGTCTGTACAAATAAGCGTTGAGGGTTAAATAAGAAAGTAAAGATACAAACTTTGTTTATCCATTAAAATTTTTCACCGTGTTTCCCACAGACAATATTTTATACACATACACATTTTTTAAGTACAATATATTTCAAATTATTTCATTATTAAGTATTTTTAATTTACTGACACATATAAATAATTATTTTTAAGATAACTTGTACAAATTTCTGCTCTTTGGCCAAATATTTATTACATTTAATGCTACTTATTTTCTGTCCTACTTTACTTTTATCAAAATAAATTTACCAATAAATGGATTGACGAAAGATTAAAATAAAAAATTAACATTATAAGATTAAATAAAATGTATAATCACAATCAGCACGATTTGTTTTATAAAATGAGTTATTGGAAAAATTATTGGAATGCTACGTGACTATGAAATCTTTTCTATCTCTTATTTATACTTGTGACATATATATATATACAATACAGAAAAAATTATTACTTTCCTTCCATCAGTTTAATATTTAATCCTGGAAAATTGTAAAAAAACTAAGCGTAAATTTTTAATTTTATATAAAAATTATAGTAGTAACTAAATAGTATTAAAAATATTTAGAAAGGGAAACCAAGATGACATAAACAATTTTTATTCTATTAAGATTCTTTTCCTACCATGTATTGTGACATGTATTGTATATAATACATTAACATTCTCTTGTAACATGTAGAAATTAAAATTTTATATTTTAAAAGTGTCAGTATTTTACTGATTATAGTTTATTTTGATCTCTCTTTTTCTATATGTTTTCTAAGAAAATCAATTCTAATGTACTCTGCAATAAAATTATTTAAATTAATTTTATTAATATATTGTATGTCTTTATAATGTTTTTCGTAATTGCGTTTCCTACGAATCTTATCTGTATATAAAGTATCTAGAATACAAAGTATAAGAGAGATAATATTTTTTATTAGATTTAAAAATAATGTATCTCTCCTCCGAAAATGATTCTATCATCATTTATCATTCTTTTGCCGAGCTTGCTCTATTATGTGATGTATTTCCTCTGATCGTATTTAACATTTACACTTGCGAGATTGTTCCTTAAATGTCAGAATGTTAGCGTATCTCACAATGATTGCTCTATCATATGATATTGCTCTATCAAATGAGACATTAAAATGTGTCCATAAGTAAAATGTCGATACAAAACTTATTTTATCATTAAGTTCGCGTGCAAGTGTGGTCTTATATGTGTAAGAAACCAATGAATATTATATGTATCGTACGAGTATCGTACGGATTAAATAATATCGATTTTAATTTGTTCCATTTATTTTAAGGCAACGGATTTTAATAAAATGTCATATTTACATATTTTTATATTACATTAATTTAACACACATTTATATGTAAATACATGTATATTTGTATATACAATTTTCAATTGAATGCACTTAATATACAAACATGTATATGTATACTATATCTATAATACAATTTTCAAACATGTACATGAGTGCAAATATACCTGAGCTCCACGAATTTTAAGCGTTATCATGGACCAATTTTACTTTATCGAGCGTTTGCAGCTCGAAAACTATTGTTATCTCCTTATTTTTATTTTTACATGAATTTTAACTCTAATTAATATTCAGAGAAGCTGCTAAAATATTTTGGTAGCTCTGGGACACTGCATCTCCATTTTATGGTTCCTACATTTAATCACAGTAAGTTTTCTACTAAAAAAGAAGGGAGTAATTTCTTGAAGATGGTGATAAAACGATACTAATAACGTCGTCGTTCGATATTAGAAGCGATGGAAGTTAGTTCCGCGCAGCTTCATATGCTTCTGCCCTCGTAAAATGTATACCCTCGATATTTACCTCGCTATAAGGCACGAAGAAAGTATCCAAGATACGCATGGAAATTGATTTTTACGCGGGGACGAAAGATGTGGCAAGATAATAACGCGGCTTCCAATATAATCAAGTGAAAAAAGAAAGTGGGTTACAATGAATGGAAAAAAAAAAATTAAACAGAGGAACGGCGTAAGATCGGCGGCAGTTTAATTGCTTCGACGAAGTTTTCGCGCCGGCAATTGCTTTCAATTTTACAATTCGCTCGTTTACCTTATCGAGGGAGATATTATTCTTGGCACGCCGGAATGCTAATTTTTTAAAATCATCATCGCTCGCCTAGCTTTACTTTCGCCTCGTTACAAGCTCAAATACTTCTGTGTTTTTTTAAGGATCGCCCGACACGGGCTTGGCGGGCGAACAAGCACAGCGCGAGCCTGGGCTAAAGTGATATAACGTGTAAGAAAATAGACGATCCTCTCCGCCTTATATTTCATCATATAACGCGAAGTTGTATGATGAAGTACGGAAAAGTCATTGCTACTGTTTCTGTGTATACAGGTTGAACCACTTTATATTATCACGTGGATTAATTCCTTTACTTATTGGCTCACCGAGGAGCGACTTAAGGAAAAATTTATGATGTTTTATCACGAAGAAAGTTTTAGTGTTGTACACACACGTGCATCCTCATTACGAGATGTCAAAGTAATTTACGTAATAATTAAATGCTCGTTATTAAATGTTGTTACTAAACATTCACAATTCATGCGATAAGAGCAGATTATACGTGTTTTTTTTTAGATTAAGCAGTTTTGATCACTACGAAGATAGTGATATGTAGCATTATTCGCTGACGTAATATTGAACATCAATCTATATGTTACAATCCAATATACCAACTGCGCTTCTCACCGCCGTGTCGTAAGAGAAAATAAAGATAAACAATTTCATATTGTGTTGCCGTTTATTTTAGTCGGATTCTACTGTGATTAAGTGATCATATTTAAGCACAACAACAAAACATAAATATGGCAATAGTTAATACGCGTACAAGTGACAATGCAATCTTTGAAATTCAAAATAATAATTTTTTGTTAGAAATAAGATTCTTTCTCCTTATACGTTGCGTCCAATAATTTTGGAACGTATATTTAACAATTATGAGATAATTATAAAATTAATCAATTCAATTAATCGGGGAAAAGTACATCGAGGAAAAGATTCAAAGCAGAAAATTTGATTTATAACTTTTTTCCGAAGAGAGCAACAAAAAGTTAGTTAATTAAAAACATTTAAATTTAACGAGGAGGCTATTTCACTTAGTTAATTATCTCGCCTGTTATTAACTTCGCTCTAAAGTTGAAATAAAATTGAGAAAGCACGAAGAGGTAGGGATGGATAAGGATACAAAACAATAGTGAAGAATTGTACCATAATTTGTTTTATGTTGTTGTTGTTTCATAAAATTTATGTTAACTACGTTGAATGCTACAGAACTACACTACTCAACAGTTCTGGCAAGCGTCGCTATCATTTACGGTAACAACTTCAGACATCCTTATAAGTTAATATTATATACTGATAAAGTTATAGTGAATCTTCGAAACTTTCTTTTCATTTTTCATTATGCTTTTTTTGCAAAAAAAAATGCAATTTTATCTAAAAATAGGTAAACTAAATATATTTAGATTCTAAATCAAACCTATTAATGACTATAATAGTATCTAATATCAGGAAAAAAATAATATATAAAAATTCTAAAATAAGTATACTGCTCAAAAATAATAAAGAATATGTTTAATGGTTTTTTTAAAAAGTCTTATTATTTGATTACTTTAAATAAAAGTTTTTTTTTACAATCGGGGCTAATTTATAAGCGCGTGCGGGAACGTAAGAAATAAGAATTCTCGCAAATGAGAACCCGTGACGGTATTGTGAAGTTTCGACAGAAGACCTATAAAGAGCGCTTGGTGTATTGAAACGAAACATGCGCCTTAATAAATCAAGTGAAAGGTGATTCGGGCCCTTTGTGAATTCGGAATTGTTGGCACGAAAAGGAATGAAAATGCCGATAAAAGAAATGCCTATGCATATGCGGCGTATAAGTCTCGGGAGTTCCACGCTCTTGGATCCATTCGACGTTCCGGACGTTCGATTCCGCGAAGTAATCTCGAGTGGGCGCGTGATTTAGAAGGAAAGTCGTGATGTCGAAATTCGCCCTGGAGCGGTAGCTTGCATGATGTATGCTCGAACTTACGATATGCTCGAGCGCGTTGTACGAAAGATCCATATGTTAAAGAATTACATCGCCTTCCTTCTCTGGCATCGCTAGCAGACCCGACGCGGACGTCGCGGCAAACGGGATCAATTAACCAAAGCAATTATCCCGAGATATTACGGTTATATGAAAACCGTATAACGTTATATAAATGTGCACTTTGCCGCACAGTGTACTTATTAAAACCTCGGTGGAACATCCATGCTGGTAGGTATGACGTTTAACGTTATTATTAGCGGTATTACGCGTTAAGCGTAGCGAAAGAGAATAGAATCACCGATCGTATCCGTCATTCAGGGTAAGACCTATTATAGTTTCGCGCCACGTCCCGGTGCTTTGTCCGCCATCAAACTACATCCCGCTTATGCTTCCAACCGTGCTGTGATCCAAGGATTTAGAGGCGCATTGGTATACAGCGGGAGATACGAAAATCTAGCAGAATTTCCATCCGGTATAACCGATGTCGGAGAGGCTTCGCACTAAGTGTATTACATCTTTTCCTTTTTTTTTTCAAATTACTTTACGGTTACAAAATACTGTAAATACTCTAGCTCAAAATTAGACCTCTTTAAGGTCTTTTTGGTTTAAAAATCATATTTTTTAATAAACCACACAAAAGGTATTTATTTACTAATTAGAAAAATGTATACGACAGTTGGATATTTTCTCGTGGAAATTAACACGAGGAAATCGTATATTCCGAAAATTGCGTTAAGTAGTTTGTCACGACCATAAGTTGAGAGCAATAAATGCATGATGCAAGTTTTACTCGCCGCGGTTTACTACGTATGCAGATTGCACTTGCCAATTTCTGTAACTTCATCTTACGTACAGATGAAAAGCCAGTTAACCGAGACTCAACTTTACTTCTTGTATTAGATTCAATTAAAACTTTGCGAAAGTCCCTTTCATATTAAGAGATAGCTATGAAGTGACGTATTTCTCGTTGAAAATAAAGCCATAATTAGAAGCATATAGCCTGATAAATACTTAAAGTAGAAATATAAGTATTTGTTTAAATGAAACTCATTCGCAGCCATATCGTTCCTCGGTATTTTTCTATCAATATTTGCAAATTTTTTTTCCTTTGAAATTTTTTACTTCACTAAAAACAATTTATTTAATACTTTAACTTATTTCTATTAAAATGTTTCCATTCACAGTCGTTTAACTATTTTCTTCTAACAGAAGCTCTCGATTTCTCTGCATTAAATAAAAATATAAATGTATAAGAACGCAAGTAGTGCTGAAGCAGCTGCTTCAAGTGCATCAACTTCTATGTAACGTTATCGCCTAGACGTGCTGTTGCTGTAACGAGCATGTCTCGCCTTCGAGAACGCGCAGAAGCCTTATGTTACAACTACAACTACTTTCAAATAAAAATGTAATTTCGAGCAGGATAATTAAATTTCTGTTTTCAACCAAGGCTATACTTTTAGTCCATGTAAAAGGAACATATTTGATTATCTCCAATTAAGATCTTCAAAGTAAAACTGTCAATATTTTTCTTTGCCACTTTCATTAGGTGAGTATGGCAAAATTGCTCGGATAAATATTAGTTAGTATTTACCCAAGAATTTTTACCCTACATTTTTCTACTAAAATATTTGAATTACGGATAGCCAAGTAATAATTTATATAAAAAAATTCACATGTAATTATAATTAACAAATTAATTCGACACGATAAATGAAATCAATAACTGCAATAAGCAAACATTTACGTGCGATTAATATTTTATAATTATTCGGTTTCTTTTCATATATTATTTTACACTTGATAATTTTACATCGCATTATACTGAACTGTATTTTTACTGTTAAATTTTTATTTTCTTCGATTCAAAATTGGTATTCTTTAATAAGCGTGTATAAATTATCAATAAAAGATTTTAGAAAGATGTGTTTGGAATGTAATCTTACAAGAAAATATTAAAATTGAAGAAGTTTCCCGACATTAGTTTATTAAATGGCAGAAATCAATAATTAACTGGAATTTGTAGTTTCTATTTATATAGCATATATCTAGAATCCAATCGGTTTCTTCCGCGCGTCGAACAATGTATTTGTTGAAAACTAGGCAATACATTTCTACTTTCTTGTTCCGATACGATTTATCCGACTCGCAGTCTCTTATAAATTCTTGGACTCCCATGAGAATCTGGAATCGCGAAAAGCTACTTCTACTGCATCGGATCTCCTGTTCGCCAAAATCGCATTACTTCACGTCGCCCGCGTGATTTTCCCGGCTGGCGGAGAAAGACCCGGAAGACTTACCACTACAATCACGTAGACTTGCACGAAACATGTTGCTCAGAAATTATCTGTAAGATAGCGAACCTTTGTTCTGATTAAGCTTTCGAGTACGTGAGATCATGCACGCGATGGAACGCGTGGAATGAAATAATGTAAGTAAAATAGAATTTAGAATAAATCATGATAAAAAAATAAAATAAAAATTGTATAATCTTTTATAATATAATATATACATATATTTTTAGGTACACGGATAAAATTTTATATTAAATTTTATTATGATGTCGCACCAACTGCGGACCATCAAGGAACACAAGTTTAAATGCTATATGTCTTATAGTAAAATTGTTATGATCATTTAATGCGCTATAATTATAGCTATGGTCATAACAATTTTACTATAAGACTATAGCATTTAAACTTGTGCTCCTTGATGGTCCGCAGTTAGTGCGACCATAGTAAAATTTAATAAAAAATTTTCTCCGGCGTATAATATATAGTTAATTAATGTGTAGTTAATTAATACGTAATAATTAATGTACTTAAATATATTATACATATAAATTATGCAAATATATACTTTCTTCAATATATACTATCTCTCCTATCTATAATAAATAGTTTCCTTTTTTCAGAAGTGCATAAAAATTATTGAACCGAAGTATATCGCTCCAAATTCGTGTTCATAATTTTTCTAAAATAATTTTTCTAAAATTCGAAAAAGCTACAGAATGCATTAACGCAAGGAAAGACAACGAAGAATAAGAATTCCAGGTTTTAAATGACAATAAACATTCAAAGATATATGATTATCGCAATTAATCGAACTTAATTTTTTGTGTATGTAAAGTATGAAAGCATACATTGCATTTCATACATGTTTTGTACAATTTCTTCTACATAATTCCTATATTTTTATATTTTTATTCATATTGGCAATTTATAATTCCTAAGCTTTGGAAGAGATGCGCACGTGTATTGTGTACAAATCGAAAGAAACGAAGACTAAATTATTATTGTAGGTGAACTTCCGTATCAGTGTTGACCGAAATATTAAAAGAGGTTTCGATTTCAGAATTTTGATCGTAGCACGTCAATAGCTCGTCTTATCTGTGTCATATTACATGGTCCATTTGATATGCTATCCGCCTACGAGAATACTCTTAGGAGAACACATTACTATTCCCATCAGAATGAAATACTCTATGATGGATCTGAAATCGCTAGAGAATATATACCAATACTATCCTGCCGTTAGAAATCTCCAAAGAATAAATGTCATTTTTCTCCGTAAATTCTTGCTACTACAAGGTAATAAACTTATTATGCTCGCGATGTGCCACATTTTTTATTTGCGACTGCGAAAATTATACAGACTCTTTGGATAAATTTCTTTTTATTCTGGTCTCGACGAACGAAATTCATCACAATCTTTCTTGATATCCGTGAAAAGACTTTTCTCCTCGTAACCTGCAGCGGCTAAATCGACTTATCTTGCATTTCCGCGAGCTGTCTTTTAAAGCGTGAAATTACATAAAGTTACTAAGACCAATCATCCTGTGGATTTCTGTAACTTTTTCGCAGAGATTGAAATCCGCGAAATGACTTTCTCTGAGATAAGTGCTGAGTAATTTTGCGATAAAACTAGTTTTGAAAAATTATTGAATTATCTTAAATTTTTATGAGCAAATATCGTGTCTTTCGTATTAAATTTTCCAATTATTATAAAACTTATATGTGTACTACTGTTGGCAATTACAGATACAATATAATATATTACATAATAAGTCATGCTTTTTCTGTAAATTTTAAAATTTAAAGAATGAAAATTTATTCTTCAGGCGCGCTTGAAATCGACTAAAAACGATCGTGTTGCCAGCCACTTTCTGATACAGAGTTATCCGATTCAAAAAGAGACCCGTACGTATCTTGCTTTCTCTTTTTTCGTCACTAAGTCGCGAAAAAGCGAGATCGAACGCAGACACGTTATCCAACACATTACTATTCAGATTTATTCGCGCGAGTGCGTCCTTTTAACATCCACAGTCGGAACCAACGATCCCGTTCGACTACTGTTCTACTTGAAACACGTACTACCACTGAAATTCAGAGACTCGCTTCGTAAAGCTGACCCACGCTCCGTAAAGCTGACTCCTTCGGATATACGGAATGCTGTTTCAGCCCCCACGTTTTTCCATCGATACGTGAGAGTACTGCTGACCCAGAAGGAGAGCAAAGCATGAATGTAGCCGCGGGGCGAAAGGTTACAGTGCTACAGGTGTTCCGTACGTCTCGTTTCGGTATAACCCTTTATGGCAGCGGTTATCCCCCTTCGTCGTAACCCCGACCGGAGTCTGCCACTCTTCCAACTGTGCAGTCTGATTGTCATGAACCATCTTTAAATTCATGTTATCAAACAGCGTCTATACCCATCCTTTGACCTGTCTAAAGCGGGCAGCTTTAACAAGGGTTAAGGCCCTTAGGATCTATGCGTCATGTCCATCAAAATGGATTTGCCATATTCTACGATCCTCTGCGCGCGCTCAATTGAGCATCCATGTATCTTGTTATCGATATTTGTTGACATTCTCGTAATTTTACGCGAGTTTTCTTATTAATATTAATATTCAATATTTTTATGTGTATTTTTTAAATTGTACTTGATGATCGTATAAGCAATCTGTTAACTAATTAAAAAGGCAAGCCCGTTAGAAATAGATATCAACTGTCAGTGGTAATGTTCACCTTACGATTATAATTTTGTACAATTTTCATACAATATGTGATATAACAAGATAATTTACACAGTTGAAATCCTTATCATTTCTGTTCTATAATTATACAGGATGATTACAAAGTTTTAACGCTGTTTTAAACTTTTATTATTTCCGTTCCATGTATGATAAAATTAATTTGTAAAAAGGGAGTAGGTAAAAGAATTTATTAGTTTTACATACATACATATTTATTCCTAAGACTATTATTTCAACCATTATCATATATATCTGAGATTTTAAATTTCTACAAGTACGTTTTGCAGTTATTTATGATAATATTTTGAAATCTTCTAATCCGTAGATTGTTTAAAGACCTCAGATTTTGTTAAATAAGTAATAATCTTAACATAGAAAGAAATCTAGTGAGTTTAAATTTGGTAAATATAGTGGGATTGGTCTCCTCTTTCAATCCATCTGTTAGAACAATTTTCATAAATAGATCTCTCAAAAAGTAGGTGTTTATAACCTTTTCGTTCTCACTGTAGCTATATGGCTGTTATACGTGTTATAAATTGTGAAATAAAATGTTATTGCAATCTATGTATATTTTTATATCTGTAAATATATATTACTTCCTTATCGTCTCATATAGATTGTTGTAAAGATGGCTGTAACTTTACGTTTGTATAGATAGTACGTATTTCAATAGTATCTATGTATTTAAAAACTACTCGGCAATGTAGAATACTGTCTTTCATTTGGCGCCGTTTGGTGATAAAAATACTCGCAACTCGTCGCGTCGCGTATATAGAGCCACGAGGTCTCGCTCCGCGCGTACTTGGCTCGAGACACTACCGTGTCTCTTGATTATCATAAATATAATAAGCAGAAAAGCAACTTTCTTGACATATTTTAGGTGGATTTATCAAAGATAAAAAACAACAAGATTTCATATACTTTGCAGTGCAAATTATTATACAATAGTTACAATATAAATAACACGTAGAGAAATCCTTATACGTTTTTAAAATGTAAAAATGTTTTTATAAATCGTTTATTTATCATGTGACATGTATAAAAACACAAATAAATATTTTTATTATAACTGTTAAATAATTTGGAAATAAGAGGGTTAAAAATTGCTAATTCAAAAATCTCTCTCTAAAATCGTAATTCACAAAAAAAAAAAACATGTCATTGAACATTGATAATTCTTAAGTCTTAAAATATATTAATTAAAATACCTACCGCTGTACTGAATAGATACGTTTTTGTTACAGCTCAATTTTGTAAAATGTCTGCAGTGTAACGCGCAGTAACTTTTACTCGTGTCGGCGCGGTATTGTTTATAAGGAGTAATGTCTGGCAATAATTTCACATGCGGCAGTACAACTTGCTTGCACGGAGCGGCGACTGCATTTAGTGCGACCGTTCTAGGAGATTTATCACATAGGTTTCCCGATTTTGCAGCATTCACATGCTTATAGCAATTAGAGCGTGAACGAACATAACTGAGATGTTCTGTAAATATTTTTATTCCCGGAAACACACGGAAAATCGTATATCTTTTGAGAACGTCTATTTAAATTCGTAAGAAAAATAATACTAATGTTCCGTTAAAGAAATGTCATGCTTGAATCGAATTTTCTTATTCACGAAACTTCAAAGGCGGAACGTCAACAGATCGAACATTCTTTAGAGTCTTCGCAGATTCTGTCTTTCGACACTCTGACGCGAAAATATATCACGGACTTCAATGAATTTTTTACTGCGGTGCATCTTGATGTATGAATAATTAGAATCACAGCATTCAACGCGTGAAAGCATAACAAGAAATTCTGCGCTATCAAGCGGCGTTAAAGTGTAAACGTGATAATATGCAAAACGGGAGATGAAAGTAGTTTTAATCATGATGTTACCTACAATAGCAAAAATAAAATGTAATTCTATATGAATAATGCAAGAGCATTTACCTTTCCGAGATAGAATATTTCAATTGTAGCGCTATTTTTGTTTCCTAATATTTGACATTGAGCAAGAATATCTTGAATCTTCTTTACAAACAATTTGCAAGACATTGATATTTCGAGTGGCAACACAAGAAGCGTCACGTATATGTTCCTCGATCTCGGTTTATATAAACACAGCTTCTTTCTTTAGACGAAAGATTTGAGGTCTGTCTTTGAATTTAAATATCGTTGGTCTCAGAGACAAACTTTGGTTTACAATTAAGTCAAGCGTATCTCCTCTCTTTCGAAAGGCATTAAACCAAGATCTTAACATAAATGATACCGTGTTAGCTGGGTATTCATTAAAATTCATATATCCGTTTACATCACTTTTACAATCATTCGCAAAGGAATGAATCCAAGATGAAAGATAGATGTTCATTCGAGTTTCTCGCCTTTAACATCAAACTGGAGTAGTATTACCGCGTCGTTAGATCGTATCATTTTAATGACATCTCTCTTTTTGCGTACCGCAAAAGAAACTTTAATGATACGCAACCATTTTCTTCAGGGATTATTTTTCAGAGAAAAGATATAGAGAGTCTCGTATATTTTAAACAATTTGTAGAATGTATAAAGAAACAAAATGCATAGAATAACGATAATAATCCTTGCTCATTTTAAATCTGCTGTATTTTTCCACATTACCTATACACAGTTACAGACTTAAATATTTGGAGTTTTAAAGAAAAATTTACACTCGGCAGGAAATGTTTCTGTATTACGCGCTTTGTAAAACATCACATATGATTTCTCTCTCTAAACATACAAAATTGTATTCTCGATTATACCTACGCTGATACGCAATTTATATTGCATTGCGCCTCGCGCGCGAAACTGTAATTGTGCATCAGGGTTAGAGTGCAGTGAATGTTCATATCTCATCGCGAAACACCGAGAGACGCTAATAACAATCAGCCGTTTGTCCGAAGCGAATCTCGGCGAGTAGTAACCATCTAATTGAAATTGGATGTACATTGTTTCGAAACATCACGAAATCTCTGCACTTCGAAATCGATGATAACACTTAAGCAAACATGCTCTTGCGAGCATTTGAGTATTGCGTCTGTTCAAACTATAATTCTTGTTCTTTCTATTTCACATTTGTGATTATAACATCTGTGATAATATCTAATAATTATAAACAATATAAAATAAATGTTTTAAATAAAACAAGTAAATTAAAGTTACAAATCACGGTAAAAAAGAAGTGAATATAAATAATTATATCAGACGTTTTCTATGGATATGTAGTTGTTTGGCAATATTGTACGAAATAATTATTTCCGAATATTTCCACTTCTCTTAAAAGTTTGTCCTAAAATATTTCTGACTTTCGATATACAATTTACAGTCGTATTGTATTCCTTTCTATCAAGCGAGCTTTTAAATTGACGCTTCAAAATAATGCGCGTCGTATTGTTGTATTGTATATTCGTTGGTTCCATTTGTGCAATCCTTTTCATTGCAGGTACGTACCGTACAGAATGTAAGCTTCAACTGGCAGAATTCCATTAAACGAGAAACGCCCGCAACATCCGGTAAGTAAATATTTCGCCACGTATAAAATAATACGCTATCGCGAATTCGAATGAGATAAACACATTGTTACGTCACACAATTCTTGTTTTACATATACGTAAAGGGTTAAAAATACATATGTATGTATATATAGGAACTAGTTCGTACGTGATCGTAATATACTGTGACATATTCATGCAGTTTATCAAAATACTCGTACAATAACATGTCCTGTTACATATAAACTACATAAAATATGGTTTTCCAGTGGATTACGAAAATCACGCAAATGCCGCAAGCAGATCTATATACAATTTCTTATTTATAATTTTATATATAATAATATAAATACGTGTTCATTAATTGCAATCGATTACACTATTCTATGTTCATTCTTTAATGCTCTAAATCTATTAGAACAATCGTAAACAAGATAGTTGCAAATCTTGAATTATTTAAATGTTGTTAGAGTGAGAGAAGGAGAGAGAATCGTAAGTGTATTTTTATTTTAAACATGTCATTTTTCTTATTTTCTATGCACACACTTTAAATTTTGATGATTTTATAATAAAGAAACTTAAAAATTTTTTAAAAAGATGATTTCTATAGCGTTTTACACTATTATTACATATAATTTGAGAAAAGTAACACGTAAACGTATATTTCCGCATGTTTTACACATAACAAAGAAATTACGGTTATAATGCGTGACAAAGGGTGCGGCTTCTGCAACTCGCAAATTTTATTTATCACCATATACGTGTTTGTGAAATAATTAGCAGAAACGTAAATGGGAGTAGCTTGTTGAAAGGCATGTACATCTCACGAAAATAAACAAATGTACAGGAAATAATTGTACTTGGGATTACGTGGATTTCCAGCTAATATTTGTTCAGTACTCGAGATAATTCAAACCGGAAGAGTACAGAGAGAAGTAAACTTTCTATTATTCACATACGTACGTCTTTTTCCTCTCCGTTACTCGATCCATAAAAATACGATTTGGAGGACTAGCAAAATAAGCAACACGATAAGAACGACCGAAGGTATCGGTCCGACGAACTAGAAAATGAAATCTTCACGGAATGGTCTAGAATGACATTTTGTGCATCTATTTCTCCGTTGGTAGACGAATGCACTTTCATGGTCGAAGAATTGGAGAAATAAAATGGAATTGTAGAGAAAAATATAGGTACCCGAATACAAAAATCTCTTTATAAACACTGGTGATAGATTGTTTACAAAAAATTTTAGGTAATTAAATTTATTTTGAAGAAATTCAACAAACATTGCTTTTAAAAAATAAAAGAAAAAGAATAATAAAACACCGAAGACAGTTTTATGATATAACGAAGCAAAAACACGATAATAGAGGTATGTGGTACATGCGTACAATTTTATTAATAATTGCCGCAAAATCTGTTTAAATAAAAAAGAAATTACTAACAATAAGTATTTATCTAGCATCTTAATAATATGTTTCTTTACTGCGTTGCATTCTTTTGTATCATTTACCGTAACTTTTAGAATATCGCTTCAATCTAATTATTTTTTTAAAGAGATAAAATAAGATTTTATCTTGATCTTCATATTTTTTATCAATAATAATTAATTGGAATAACTATCGAAATATTCAATTCACTCAATCTTTTTCAATTTATATCTACGTGTAACACTTTTGAATTGCATTTATTTGTAGTAATAAACTTAATTGTGACAAATGGATAACGAACTTAAACTAGTTTCGCCGGTTGAAATAATATGTTCATTGAATGGTAAAAATTACACGGATGGATTTTTATCATGCATATTTTAAAATTGCAATAAGGACAAGAATATTAAAAGAATAATGAAAGCGCAATGTATGCATATTAAATCGTGTTGTAATCGTTGTTTACGCGATTTAAAGATTTATAAACGTAAATATGCAACTACTGCTGGAATTCTTCGTTATCTACGTGTTGCTTTGGAAAAAATTTAATTTCGCGTATGAAGCACCGAGAAGCTTTTTTATTTCAACGCTCAGCACAAAAAAAGAGATCGAGCAAAACTCTTTCGCGACCCGATATTGGAAATTCTGCACGAAATCGAACAATGCCCGGCTTACAATTCTTTTGTTTTGCATGAAATTTTTATAATTATAAAAAATCGTTTATCCATACGTCATCCATTTTTTCATGGATTTTAGTTTTACGAAATATTGTGCGCTATACTCACGGAAAGCATGATATATCATCCGTTTCTAAATTTGTGTCCATTATAAACTACACCGCGTATAGGTCTCGTGCATTCAAAGCGTGTAACGTGATTTTACATTAAACGCCATGTTAATTAACTAACGTTAATCGAAGTGGGAGGAATTGCAGTGGAACATCGAACACGTGTACCTACTTTGATATCGCGAATCGGTGGACAATACTGCCATACGTAATGAATGAAATTCTAGAAACAATAATCGAGAGCGAGTTCATCGCACTGTCGGGCAGCAGTCGTGGAGATTTTATTACAATTGCGTTTGTCCGCGTAAACCCGTCGGAGTTGCAACTCTCTGATTTCGCTCTTGCCCTCCCAAGTGTATACGCGAACTGACGTAGAATATACATATTTCGCAGAGTTGGAGTTCTGTGGAATATGTATATGAGGCGAAATTAATGGATGAACAGCGTGCTCCATGAACTATGCGAAGATCGAATTGCTGAAAGGAACCTACGCGCGAAACAGGTCTTTTGTGACACCACATCGTTTCTCTCTTTCTCTCCTTTCTCTCTCTCTTTATCTCTCGGTCGATTTAACATTAATTAATATATATCTAGTATGTTTGGATAAATATACATTATAAATTATGCCGCGACAATTATCGTCTCCAATCATAGAGATCACGGCCCGAAAATTCCGACAAAAAAATATCTTTATCAAAAAATAACTTTTTAAAAAACCAAAAACATGTGATTAATAGATATTGCATATATTTTATTTATATTTTTAACTGCGATTATGGCCAATAAATTGATTTATAACAATTTTAATTTTGTTTAATTTTTCATAATCACAATGTTGCTGACAGTGGAAGCTCTTTTCTTAAGTATTGAAAGAATTAAAGAAAGAATTAATATAATGCTTTATTAATAGTTCAGCAATAATGTGCATCGCTGTAAACAAAATTATTAATTTACTTTCCAAAGCTCGGTTACTATCATTGAATCTTGGAAACAAAAGTTGGTAAAAGCAATTATGTACCAAGTTGATGAAGTTTGTATGTGAGTTTGCATATTACGAACACATAACATATATACATTGCGTGTATTGTAAATCGTATTATAATCACGTATCGCGTATTTATTGTAAACGTTTATAGAAATACATATTTGCATTAATTGTTTTGACGACATTATACGTTGTGTATCCTACATAGGTCATATTATGGGTGTTACAAAGTGCACATTTCAAGTTGCAGAAAACTGTGCAGTTCCCTTTCGGGAGATGCTTATAAATGACAAAACTCTCTGTAGGACAATGCATCGCGCAGAATCGAATCGATTTTTCTTCTGTGAAAAAGTCAAATTGTTCGTAGATACTGGAAGATCTAAAGTTTCAAAGCTACTCGAACAAAAGTTTCGATTGTCCTGCACTTCTTTGCAGCGACATCAATCTGCCATGCTACGTATTGATGCCATCAGATAGACACAACTTCATTCATTAACAATAGGGGCAAAAATTCCACTCATTTAAGTAGAATGATTGGATTGAAAGATTAATGCGCGATTTGTCCGCTCAATCATCCCGCGTGAAAAATATGTCAAAAGTTAAATTGATTGACATAAAGACCTGGATACATGCCGTTGCACAGGCTATCTATAATTAAATCTAACGCGATTACTTAATACTATGTAATAATATGTTATTGACGTTTAATTAAAGTTTGTGAACTAATTTTCCGTACAATTATCTGTAATTATTTTGTTATATTAGATCGAATGGATGTGCACACAAAGTACGTTTTATACATAGAATGAGTATATTGAAGTATTATATGAGTATATTAAAGATAGATCGTTTTATTTAGTATTATCGAGAGTATGATACTTTTCTATATTTTTTAAAATAAAATTTTCTCATTCCAAAATCGTGCATTTATGTTTGCTCCATGTTCCGATATTAGGTACAAATATTATACATATTTATATAGTGACATTAACATACAAATAATCTCAGAAACAAAAATATTTATAAAGAATAACAGTAGACGAAAAACTTTAGACTTTCGTATTACGTCTGCAAGCTTTGACATCGACGTAATACACTTATCGTTAGCGGTAAACGAAGCATAGAACCAGCAAAACGACAAGACAAAAAGATTCCGTTAATTCTATTTGTCTTTAATCCATTTAATTTTAAGAAAATATTTGTTTAAAATGGATCCAAACCAAGCCCGTTAAACAGACGCATTAATGCCAGATTACTGTAGTATATGTACACGACGGTGTGCCACGACAGTCAATTTAAGACTAATTAGGACATAGTACGCAACGTGTACGGTCTTACTACGATCCGACGGTGTAGTTGTGGATTAACATAGATCCAAGATGGTAACTTAAATTACCATAATGTTCTACCTTCAAGTACCGACATAAATACGACTGTGCTAATATTACAGGAAATTTCGCAAAGTGCTCGAAGAAGCTGGAATGCGTACCTATGTGTGCGTGTGTGCATTCGCGATTGATTTAAGTAATTCATAATCTTGCAAATGTTTTATTGATTCGTATACTGGTGCTACTCCACCGATATTCAAGGTGCACGTTAAAACGCATATAGCAGCGATAATGTTGCGGAAAAAAATATATTCACATTTATCGTGCTTATGGAAGAAATCTGGAGAGTAAATAAGTACCAGATAATAAACGACATTTCGTAATAATGTTTGGATATGCACAGCTGCGCGGCGGAAACTCAGCCTTTGTCCTGAAAAGGAGTCGCCGTAGCTTTCTTTCTGAATGGCGTATTTGTACAAGGTACTTTCATCTCTCTTAATTTAGCGAAATATTTTAATTTGTCTTCTATAAAAAAAGAATAAATAATATTTGTGCAAGGAGAGATGAATAATGGTCTGTTCAAAGTACGGCTATGTCGCGCAATCATGCAATCTCAAGTAGTTGCCTCAAGAGTTGCCTTCATTACCAAAAATATAGGATATTTATATTTCTGCAGTGCTATAATATTAATTTTATCTCGATAATTTCATTCATACAAGCACACGAATACACACACACACACAAAACTTTCAAAAGTTATAAACATATATTATAAAATTGGAGTATTCTTCACGTTAGCAATTTTTATCTGTCGACTCTTTGCGTTTCTATCGAATTTTGTCTTCGTGAGAATCCTTTGGATCGACGAGACTTGTCATTCTCGTAATATCGCGATATCTCGGTCGTGAAAGCGAGTAAATAAAAGAGTCGCTGAGAAAAAGCACATGAGTCTCATGCAGTGTTATAGCATCTAGATACATCACGCACTTGGATATCTATTTTTATACCTAGATACACAATCGAGTTCTTTTCACGTGTCACTATTTGCGCGTGGCAGATACACAATGGATCAATGGAACCGATATGTAACATAAGTATTAAATGACATTAAACATTAACACGAAAATATTAACTTATCTTTGTTGATGTTCTGTTCAAAATGTGGAAATAAGTATTTAATTTCATTTTCTAATTGAAAAAGAATTTTTCTTAAAAAAAGATAAAAATTTTGTAAGTACAATACATTACGTAAGAAACTCATGATCGAAAATATGCACAATAGACTTAAAATATTTTTTGAGGTCAAAAGTATGCACATTACAATAGACAAAATATTTTTTGCGCATATATATAATTTTTCCTATATTTATATAATTCTCTTGCATTATTAGGGATTTAGGGTGGCATGATCAAGTGCCAATATATCCTGATTCTTAACATGCGAGAAACATTTTTGAAATATTCAGATATATCAAGCAATTGCCTATAAATCGCCCTGGACCATCAATCGATCTCATAAAAAAGTATCTTTTACGACTCGTACCTATACGAAACGGCCAGGAAAAAAAAAACTTATATCGATTTCGCATGTGAGTGGTTGTCGCGCGCTCGCCAATCGGGATCCTCGCTTGGATAATTTAGCATAGTACGAACCGGATTTTAAAGAACCACATGCTGGGCTACATATTTCATCGTTTATTGTCGCACACAGATAGCGGCGCATGAAAAAGTACGAATGTTTTTTAATCCGTGGAGCGAAGCAACGTATTTCGTCGACGAATCGCGGCTGCCGCCGCCGCCGCCACCGCAGTTGCAGCCGCGGCGGTTTCGCCGCGTTTACTCCTTTTCTTTGGGTTTCGCGCTACCGCAACCCGCTTTTATCTCTTTTCCTCTCTTTTCCCGTCTCTCTTAGTTGCGCTTTGTCTATCTTCCGTGCATGCAAAGCACTTTAAAACTAATCTGAAAATGAAACCAACCCGAGACCGGTACCGTGTATGATACATTTCGCGGTTGACCAGACAACGAGCAATCTCGCAATACCTGCGCGTAAGCCGATATTTATTTCCCAGTTCTTATAATTTGTAGAAGAATGCGAAGGAAAACGACGTGGGTAAGAAAAAAGAGAAGTGAGAGGAAGAAAGAAGTACCAAGTTTTTCGTGCAAATTAACTCTGAACGAAAAGTGTTTATCTTAAATGATGCAGGCTGCATGTTCTAATAAACTGAAATAAAACGAGCAAATCTATTTCAGCATAATACCAATTAGTTAATTTGGAATAGTCTTTAACTGATTGAATTTTAAATTAGAGTTTAGCTAAAAATGTGACATTGAAAGTTGGCAAATTAATGATTCCTTAACTTAAAACACGATTTCAATTAATTTATCAAAGAATCTGTATTTAAAGGTACGTCTAAATTTTTTTGTAACCTGTTTAAAACCTCTAGTTTAAATAGTCTCTCTAATTAAAAAAAGGACGATATAATTACAAAGGAAGACATTAAAATGCGGTGAGACACGAGCCGTTTTTTTTTCTTTCCCTTTCTCTTTTCCTATCGATTGCCGTAAGCTCCGCTGCCGTAATTGTGTATTGAAATTGCTTCGAAAACAAAAAGGCGCACGTCAACATAATATCGATCAATATCGTAGCGGCCGAATTATAAACAGCGCTATTGGTGCATCGAGGAAGATACAATGTTTACGCCGCAATTATAACAGGCGGGACGTAACTCATATCGCGCATGTTCTATTATTCAGATAAATGAGGCGGAAGTGAATTCTCATTTGACCGAGACGCATGCGCCATGTTAACTTTGCGCGTATGTACAATGTGATAAAACCGTAGGGATCCGGATCCGACGCGATAAATAACGCTGTATAGCGTTAATTAAAAAGTTCCGGACGTTCTATGCGCCAGACGTGGCGGTCGCGTGTGCCTCAATTTCTCGTCTGCGATTTACATAAAACGTTCCAAAATTACATTTCTTTTTCGTGCTTGTCGTTTACTTCATTTGCCTTTCTCAGAATCTTCGATTTCTCTGAGAAACGTTTCACCGGCTTATCATATCGGAGTTCCGTTCATCACTAATTACTGAGATGAGTAATTGCATCAAATTATTCGAGGAATGTATAATTAATTGTGAATAATGTATAATTGCAATGCGTTTGAAACAAAAATAATTCATTGAATAAAACGTATTCCTCTTTACCAAGCTACGAGATAAAATAATAATAGATCGTTGCTGGTTGTATCTATATTTCTCCGATATTAATGAGCAGAGAGATCATAAATCTTCGATTCTATTACATATGACTTAATATTAAATCATTTTCATTATGGCCGGCTTATTTAACATAATGGAAACAGTGAAATATCAAGTCAATTTATCAATGAAATAAAAATCTTATTTTATATATTATAAACTGTGATTGAAACATGTACAATTTTATTTCTTATGGATCGTATTTTGCATTTTGTGCATGTATAGGCGAAAAATACGTAAAACTTATTACTCATTAAGTATTCAAGACATGATAAATACGAGAAACGGTTAAATATACCTATTTATTTAGTTACGTTTTCATTCCGGCATCATCTCAAGGTAACAGTGTATGCACACGTGACTGGAGAAATTATGCATATTATACGTACGTATTATAACGATCTCCTCTCTACAAGATCAAGTTTTCTTAACGTGCAACGTTTATAACACGTGCCCGGAATATTGCGAATCCGCGAGAGAGCACGACAATTCCTGACTGCATCGCAGAAGAAATCAGACTGTCGACAATTCAAGAATATTATTCATGAGAGTAACGTGTTTATCCGACGTATGCCCGTTTCTACCAACGTCGGTTAACTTCAACCTTAGGTTAACTCACTCTTCGTCTCTTTCTAAGGCCGACAGTTAGAAAGAGACAAAGAGTGAGTTAACCTAAGGTTAAAGTTAACCGATGTTGGTAGAAACGGGCAGTAAAACGATAGATGCCGCTCGACCTACATAAACAGATGACCGATGTGATGAGGAAGCTAATCATTCTTGCGCAACGGCGCTCCGATATTTTGTTTCTACTGCAATAACAAAGTCAGTGGAATTACAGTCGGCCTCGCTAAGCGTATCTTTCCGAGATGAAGAACCATCTTCGTTTTCGTGCTCTCCAATTTTCACCTTGACGACACCCTCGGGGCTCAATTTGCGTAGCGCGGGAAAGGTCTTGTCAGTCTCGCTACGTACAACCCTGTGTGAGCATCGGGGGATGTCGGCTTAAATATTTAACAGAATGCAAGCGAGAAAAGTGTATGCGACTGTAGACAGCCGTTTTACAACTTCGCCGAAACGTTAGCGAATAGTCTTTAGGCAGCCTTTAGTATACATCTGATAAGAATATGTGACATTTTTAAACATGGAAACTCGTAAGTTTACACTCGTGCAAATTAAACTCGAGTGGTCACAATTTTACGATTTTGGTGACTTTTCGCGCGGAAGAATACTCAAACCTATATCTATTGTGCGGCTTAGACTTCTCGCACGCAAGTATTTTTCTTATGTTAAATAGCAATGTTTTACATAGATTTAACAGAAAAGCTACAGATCCGGTTGAGAGATTTATATTATAAGTTTTATTATATAATATGATGAAATTTATTACAAAGCGGATATTTTCAACAACCCTGCAGTTTCTTAAATTTAATAATTTAATTCTAAATACACGAATTAATGAACTAATCTATAGAAGTTCGGATCCAACCCTACATTCTTTATCATTTTTAATTTAGGTTACATCAAAGGGGTAAAAGAAAGATTAAAAAGTTATCTGATAACTTATTTTTTGCTCTCTTTGTAATAATTATAAGTTATTATATATATGTATATATACAAACTGATTAACTTAAATATTAACACACCTATTATCTCCTGAACCGTTAAAGATATTAAAATGCGGTTTTCATTAAGATAAACTGGATAAAGAAGCTACTAATTTAAATTTGCCGAATTGCAGTTCTTGTGGAATTTTTATTTGTAGATATTCTCGCTCCTGCTTTGATTTCTTAAATAAACCTGTATGTTTTTTATGCAGTACATTAAAGTTGGTTAAAAGACGAATACAAAAGATATAACGTTTGTTACATTTGAACAAATAATTGTCTCAAAAACAGCGTTGGTAAGTTTGAACATTTCTCCACGTACCTGCTGCTGCCCAGAGGGCCGAACGTGCCACAATCTCGCGCAAATGGTATAATATGATATAATACGAGGGTATAATATGATAGTGGTATCTCCGCTTATTTCACCTTGGGTAAAACTACAGTTACCGACATCTTACCATAAAAAGCTCGATAACTTCCAAACGGCTGAATCAAAGCGGATAAAATTATAATGTGTTTTGAAAAGATCTCAAGAGGGATTATAAAAATATGCGATAAAAAATATGGATGGATTTAAAAAAAGATAACCTTGACCTGATCTTTGCGACGCCATCCAAGGTAAGACTGGATAAGGTATAGTAATAGTAAATAGACCTTTTTAAATCCTCTCTACAATTTTTGTCTAAAATATTTTTTCATAAAACTTACATTTTTCGAGATATTTTACCGTCCCGGAACTTCCTGTATCATAATGCAGGCAGCTTTATATATTTTTACTATAACTTTTTTATTTGTTGGAATGTATGTTAGAAAATTTATCGGTTTATTCGAGTAAAACTATCTTTCTACTAAACTGTATATAGAATCAATTTCCATACTCTCGGGAGAACGCTACATTTTGCTTCTGGGTCACGTGAACGGAGCATAAATGAATTAATTATATCCGGGAATATAATCGAGCAGTTAATTCTATTCGTCCGGGAGGATTTAGCTACGTGACCACCGTAAGTCGAAGGACGGGCGGAGCGAGGCGTAAATACGAGGAGTATAACAGGCGCTGCTTCGTATTTTGATATATTTTACGGTATATTTTACGCCTTTAACGGGTAAGGCTCGGTTGTTCCCTTGGGATTCAAACCGGCTTGTCTCGGTTATTCAACACAAGCTTTTGTTCGCAGCTTCACAAAGTTCCATCGACGTAACCCCCGCAACGATGCCTTGCATCAAACAGCGACGCGCGATATTAATTTTCCCTTTGCACACAACCCCGCATCTCTAATAATTCATCATTTAGAGCAGACATTTTTCTATCTGTTTGGAAAAATTTTGTATGCTCTCTTGTTGCAGCTCGTATTTCGGAGCGGGATTCAGATTCATCATTGTCACATCAGAAATGTACGTTCGCCAACCTCACCCTCCTGCACGCTGATTTATTTATTTATATATTTCCTATATGCCAAGTTTTCCGTGACGGGAATTTGGAGAATTGTCTAATATTATTTAAAGTTCACGAGTTTCTAATAGATAATAATGTTTTTGCTTTTCCATCGTTTCTTAAGCGCACTTCACTTTGAGAAAGCTTTTATTTATGTGTGAAACTAAAGTACTAAGATGATGTTCAATATCGAAAATTGAATAGTTGTGATGCACGATAACGTTCCATTTTTCGTCAAAATATCGGTTTCCAAAACGCCAAATAATGTCGTTAAAGTGATAGGCAAGATCCGTTACGATTTTATATCGCGTGCGAAGTCTGTTCTAACCATTAGCCTTAATCCATATTGTTATGGCGTGTAATTTTCCTCGAGTTTCGAAGGCGCTCATCATCGGGGGGTTGTTACGTTCGCGATCGATACCACGCCAAGACTCCTCGAATTGATTGCTCGGTGGGACTTGAAAATTTTTCAGGAGTATACCTCTTCGGAACTTTCGTGCAAATAACGCCCATGTCTCTTAAAATTCGGTCTTCACTCCGATTAAATCTTTACGAGATTACCGTCCACGGATTACCGTCACGGCCGTAACGAGCACGATCATTTCTCCTTAATTACGTTGATATCTCCCGCGACACGTATCGTTCCCTAACTACGTCGGCTTTGCTGCGTTAGATGGCAGCTACCATGCGGACCATGCCCGCATCGCGTTGTTACGTGATGCTGATGTTGATGCTACACGTGGATGAAATCCACGTCAGTCGAGACAATTCCGCAGGTTTATTACATCCTATCCCGACGTAGAAACAACGAAATGATTTTAACCAAGTTCTTCGCGAGCATTAAAAGCACATTGTAAAATATAATAGGCTAAAAATAAAAAATATGGGATTAAACTTATTACTTCTGCAACTGCTCTACTTCTGTGTTAAAGTTATGTCGAATTCATCGACATTATACGTATAGAGAAGCATCTTTCTACAAATGACTTGGAAAAAGATTGGAAAGTTAGAAACTACTACTTTAAATCATCCTGCAAGATTGATTTTTATGACCCGCCCTTTTTAAGTGCACTTTTCTACGTATGACATATTAGTGTTGGTCACGTTCTCTGTTTCAAGAGGAACGTTCTCTTAACGCTAGTTTAAAAGATCGTTTTCAGCTTCATAAGAAGAAGTGAAAATAATATGCAGAGTAATTTTACGTTTCCTATTTTTCAACGTATTTATCTACTCAATAATAAAACTTATTTTAAAAGTAACAATATTTGCATACGCACGATTTATTTCTTATTCCCTCGTCGCGAGCGATAAAGAAAAACATAACGGCGTATCGATTTTTAATTACTATGAAGCATGACCAGCCGTTGCGTCTCGGCAGCCGCCGGAGCTAAGTACTGGTTTCTGTTTCTATCTTCCACGAGCACATCCATCATCGTATATTCGTCCTCAAATGCGAAAATCACTATTTCACGCCAGAAATTAATTTTCACGCTGCGACACAACATAGTCATTATGGAAATCAATACGGGGAAAGGTAATTAGGATAATCGGCTATTTCTGAACTATATCACAAACGATAATATTTAATGATCCACCTACATCGACAGATATCGTTCAATTAGTCCAGTCATTTTACGTAGGATGTGCATACGCGACATTTGGTGGGTCAAGGCGAATTCGTTGCCTGCAATAATTGAAACAGTCTTACTTACTAAAGGGCGCAAATCAATACATATGTCAGATACACCGAAAGCACATCAAAATAACTGTAGTTTCTTTCGATTTCTTTGGCTATTTTGTAGACGATTATTGTAGTGTGTTATTAATTTTTATAGACAAAACAGTGGGTAAACTTTTATTAGCGAGGCATAAATCTATTACGAAATATTTAATTTACCTATTTGCGATTAAAAGCAAAAAGTGCTTTTCAAGAAATAAATTTCGGAATTAAGAAACACATAAAATGCATTTTTTATATAATTTCAAATAGATTCTAATTAAACAAAATTTTCAAATGTGATCATCACGACTACTTAATATTAAAAATTAATAAGTTACGCGTATATAAAAATTAGGATAATAATAAAATAGGTCTCTTTCTGATTTTATTAACAAAAACTTTTTCATTGAAGTACATCAAAGGAACATGGCAATGGTAGAATATTGTAAAACCGTTATTCTTGTCATGGTGCGCATATTACTAAAGAGATTTTCTTTCCTGTCTCGGAAATAGAATCGCCGACATTGTTGTAAAAATTGTGACATGTAATTCTAGTCACATTTCAACCAAACCCGAGATACACCGGCGCAACGAATAAAACTTGAGCGGCATTCGTGTCACACCTATGCCAGGTTCGCTATCGGAAATCGTTATGGCTTACAAAGCTTTTCGAAGATAAATACGCGAGGTTGTACGATGAAATACAATCGAAATTATAATTTACGTTGCGGTATATTAATCTTCTCCCAGATCTTTTTTTAAAGACTTTTTAATATCCCTGCTCAAATTTCGGTTCAGGTTTAACCTCACGTCGCGGCCTCGCTCAGGCAGATTTAATAAAAGAGACAGGGGTTCCGTAATTCGTTGAGCATTAGATCATTCTCGCTCCCAATCTTGTTTTGCAAATTAAAAATTTAGTATCTGATTATCTTCCATAATGAATTTCATCACAAGGTAGCCCGCAAATCGCCTGCGATGAAGTTATTAGCCCCGCCGCGTGATTCATGTGTATGTAGGTATATATGGTGTCAATTATGTGAATATTACTGGTACCGCTTTACCATTGCACGTGTTAGTAATCAGGCGGCACAAATTATGCGGTAGGAATACAAATAAAAATTATGTTATTAATTCGATAATGTTCATGTTCAAATAAAATGACAATTGCGTTAATAATGTTAATTAATATAATTAAATACAAGATATTATCGCATTTGAGGACAAGCAAAAGCATTCTATGTATTTTCTCGATGATACTATTATTTTTAGGTAAGAATAATAAAGAAAGATTAGAGAGGCTTTGGATGATATGGACATCATCAAAGAAAAGATATTGTTAAGATTATATAGGGAACGGTCAGCGTTAGAAGAAGAAGAGCGAAAAAGAAGGTTGGATTACAACATAAAAGGTTAATGTGTAACAATATGTGCAATAGTTAGTCGTAAGTTAGGATAATAGTGTATGAATGGAAGTATGAATGATTTGTAAACCAAGTCCACTTCTTGGTTATGTAGCTAAAGTTAATAATAAATTGATTGATGATACTATTATTTTTTCCTACAATAGCTTTTCCTACAAGCTTATAATATAAGCACGTAATAATTCCGCTTTGCTGTATCAAAGTATACTACAGTAGAATAGGTATCATAAAAATTGATTTCTTAAGAATATTTATAAGCATTTATACTGTATACTGAGCAATTCTCTCTGTGTTCGATAATTCCAAACGTATTCTTGCTCTACTGTTGTCAAAATTATTGCGTGTCTGTTGTAATTTCACCCTAACGGTATTTGGCAGCAAAAAAATTCGATTCTCTTTGTGGAGAAAGGCGATTCTAATGCGATTGGAGTATCATTGATCTTATCGTTTATTGTAATAGATTTTTCTCTCGCTCTCTCTCTCAACAACCATGAGCACAACCAGCTTCTCTTACAATTAGTTTACGATCGGCAAACTAGCTTTGGCAGTCAGACGTGCTAACTAATGAATGTTTCAGTGCCATTATCGCAGACTACTGTCTCAGCGCATTGCACGCGGCCCTCTAAGGGGGGAGAGCTTCGTAAATATTTTACTTGCCTAATAAGATTAGCTATATAGTGAGGTAAATACAAGCCTGCTATTAACTAAAGTGATTCGTAATAGAGTATAATTTCAGACGTGCACGCCGTAAAGTAACAATGATGGTCAGTCCTACTCCATTAAATCATTCAAGTTCGTTCACATCGACTGAAAAAAGCTCATACCTCAAAGAATTTCATGTTATTTCATGCGACATTATGTATACTTAAAGCGCTAGAATGTGAAAGCATAATTCTTCGCAACTGTCAAATTATTTAAATCTGTATACACATATAAAACAGTATTAAATTATTTTGTTCCAAATTATTTTGCTTTATCTCCTTTTCCATTTTATTTACCTACAATAAATGGCTCTTAAATTCACGTGGAAATAAATAATAATTAATAATGTCAAGTCGCATTACTAATAGTAGCGTAATATTATTTAATATCGTCTAGCGTACCAATTATTGGTGAAAACTTTATGTCACCTGTGATTAATTACGTTGTGTAATTATTTGGCATGCAATGTTATATATATACATTTATAATGCCGATTGGGAACTTGGTTAGTGAGCAGGGGAATTATAATTGGACGCTGCGCGCCGGAATATTTTAATTTTACTCGCGAGAGAAACGGCCATTGCTAATCCTAGTTAACATTGCAGAGAGTTCCGAGCGCTAATTGTTATTTATGGCCAACGAAAGCACATGCATGAGTCTTTTTTAACGACGGTCCGAGTCTAGACCGCGGCATCAATTATAATATACGTATATGTTTAAAATAGTAACTGTACGATTATGATCATAACTTTTCCAAGTTAGGACATTGCACCGCGCCGTCTCCGCGGGGAATAATCGCGTAACATGTGCACGAATATTAATTACACAGAAGATTACCAAGAATGTTATTCATTCTTGTTAGTGCGTCATACACATAGGTATACGTATTGGTAAAATAATTTTATGAGAACGCACAGAATTTTAAATTTTTTATTAAGGGCGATTTTTTATCATTAACTCGTAAATTGGAGATGTACATTAAAAGTTGCAAAAAATTTTGTTTTCAAGATGTACCTATACTGATGTGTTGATAAAATTGCAATCATCAATGTTCTTTCTATTAGCGATTTCATTAAAGCTAATCGTAATTCACCTTAAACGCGATGTTTTAAAGATAACATATGCTAAATTCGATAAAAAAAGTTATAAATCTTCGTGGCTTCAAAGGTCAAGTCTCCCGCGAATACAGGGAATCTTTACCGGCTCCTCCATATGAGCTTACTATGAAATATGAGTGCCAGGACTAAAACTACTAACTCCTGCGGCAAATCTAGGGTGACTGCATATTTAACCCAAGACTTAGACCAGAACTTAACCCCGATTATTATCTGATACTTGATTCTATGCCACGGAGTTATTCGTGTTATGCGCAATAATGTTTCCTCCAGATATGTCTCGAAATGCTTTTGTTAAACACGTTATCATATACCACCGGAAATCAAGTTTTTTATTAAGATCAATATTGACTCATAACTGGTATGTAATATCACATATAACATACAGCATACAGTATATTAAAACCATATAAATGATAAGGGTTTAAAAAATCACAATGTGTTAAAGAGAACTTAAGAAGAACGTAATTATAATGTGTGAATATTTATGCGTATAAAAATAAACTAATGACGATGTAGAAACCGGGTAAATTAATTGATAAGAGTTCACTATATGGAGAAAAGAATCGCTGTCACATTATATTTTATGCTATTGTGTCCAATTTTATCAATTATTATACAGACAACGGAAAGACTTGCTAGCAACATTAATTTTATTTACTAAAAAATTTCAATATTAAATCTACAAATTAATTCACTATAAGTTGAGGCTTATTCTGTTGTTAAAACAGTACCAAGTTTATTGTAATAGCAAAATATATTTACTAAAGCTAGATCTACTTTGCTTTAATAGCAAATTAAATCTGTTTCAGTAGCTTTGTATTTCTACGAATATATTTATTTAGCAAGATTTTTATTGTACCATCAAAACAGATTTTATTGTAATATTAAAAAAATAGTTACGGCAGCTTTCATATTAAGTTCAATTTTTATATTAAAAATATGCAGTAATAGCGCGACGATTGTGTTAGTAAAATTTTCTTTTTATAACAGCAAAAAACTTAATTGGTATCTGTTTCTAAATTTTAGTCACGTTGTCTTTATCTCAAACATCTTTCTCTTGTCTCACCTAAAATTATACATTAGCGTAATTATGCATGTAACACACATTTTTCATGCAAAATGTTACAACCTAATATTCCTACAGTTGCACAAGTTAGCTGGGCAGACAGTTGTAATTTTGATTCGCGCGGGATTTCCGAGATACAAGTTTCTCTGTACAGTTTAATCAAATCCGGATGCCAGCAGCTTATTCAGAGAACTTGTCAACATTAGTGTACGAATTCTGATAGTCGATTGTTCGTATGCGCTTTGTAATGTTCTATTATACTCTATGATTAGCGAGAATAAATTATTTTTTGTAGACTGAAATAAAAATCCTCATACAAAAAGTACTAAACTATCTATTTAAATTGAAATAAATAAATTAATTTAAATTTTGAAAATGAGAAATAGTCTTACAATGTCTTTTGTAATAAATAAAGTAAACTTGAAATCAAAAAGCGTAATTTAATTAATAACAAAGTAATGAAATGTGTTGTTAACTCAAAATAATTAAAACTGTTAAATTGTAAATGATAAAAGGTAATTAAATTCTTTGCATGGATAATTACGTTAATTATTTATGTCTGTAATAATATTTTCTAATGTCGGTTATATATTCTCACTGCGTACTATTTGTCTTTTGCTAACACAAATTTTATGTTGCTATTTGATTATGTTTCCCTAAAAGACTATGCTGTATATGTCCTACAAAATGGAACAGTAGCAACCATTTTTATATTTGTATTACGTTTAGTGAGCACTGTTTCTTTTCTCAGTGCTTCTCTTCAATCAAATTATCTTTACTTTTTCATAATTCTACTAGCGATTGACTAAACTACCGGGAATCGAATAATTCAGTTACTGAATCAGTATTAATTACGCGAAAACGTTAACAATACGAGAACAATACGTACATTACGAATTTTACATAACGTATTATATACGGAAGATTAAATATTATAATATCATCAAAAAAACTTCTTTATTTAACGTTATAAATATTACCCAGAAAACCATGCCGATATTTTTCTATGTCAAAAATATGCGAGTAAAGCAGCCGAGATGTTATAAAATACTTTTGAATTACGGAGCTAAAAGTGCCTCTTATTGCAAGGATATCTCCGTGAAAGTGGTAACGACTAGGAAGAAAGATGTAGGGTTTAACGATATGATATATGGTGGGTATTGTCTGGAGGGTTAGAACTATAATAACACGTAGACAAAGAGGAACATTAAAACAGCAACAAGCCATAACATATCGCCGACGCTGTAAAGCGTACGTATAGCAATTTCATTTTCAGCGCACGGTAATGCCGTGGACACAGATGCGGTTTAAAGTCATTTTTTGGCAACGCAGCTGACATAACGAATTAATATAATCGCATGCCGATATTGGGCAACGGATTAATACATCGGCTGTAATATTTTACGATATCTCATGCACGTTCAATTAACGATTCCCTTTCTGATCGCCGACTGTATGCTTTAATAAAAGCAGGTAATTGAATTATCTCATTATATAAAATTTATTTGAATGGAAATAAAAGTATCAAAATAATTTCATAATTTATATGCAAATTCAATAACTTGGAAACGTTTTTCTCTTAATAAATATCTTTTTGCAATAATTTTCATAAATAAACATATCTTTCTCTTTCACGAGAGACTCTGTGTTAAAGTTTTGTTCAAACAAACCAAATCATCTGATTGTGAGTTGAAGTTAATAGTAAAGAATATATAAAGTTATTAGTTGTGCCTATTTCATTATGGAAAAAAAGTAAATATCAAAAATTTTGTACTAAAACTACTTTACTTTTACAGAAATATTTTGATACATTGCGATTGTTTTATATTTCTTATTACTAATGTCAAAATTGTGCTCTTTCCAAATATTTCAGGAAAATATATTTTGACGTGTTATTTACTTTCACAACGATTTACGGATTGTTATCCTACTTTTCGGATTCTGGGATTTCTTTCTCGGGACTTTGCATGTTCAGTTCGTCGCGTGGAACGTATCCTAGAGGATGCAATTTTTCGAAAATTTCTGGGGAAATATCTGACACGTTTTATCGCGACCGGTACGACGATGCTTGCGGTTTCGATGACATCGTAAATGTTCACGTATATCACTGGAGCGGAGAACGAGGTTAAGCCTGGTAACGATATTTTGCGAAGCTTGTTGCACGTATGCAATGCATCTCCGCCAACATGAAATTATTCCAATCTCGAAATCCATCTTCAGCTTTGCTAATATTGACTCGATTGCAATTAAGTAGAGTAATTTATAATTGTTATTGTCAATGTAATCGTTTAAAATGGTGTTTTTATTAAGGAAGAAATATATGTACTTACTTTGGCAATCCATTTTGCTTAAAAATAGTAATAAATTTCAGTTATTCGACATTTCTATAAAAAAATACTATTAAATAAAAGTAAGCTCGCCATAAGATTACGACATTAATGAGAAGATAGATATTATGTAAAAAAAAACCTGTTACTCCTACCATCTCAAAACCTAAAAATAGTCATCAATCTTTATATAGCTCAAGTTAAAAAAAGTAATGTGCATACATATTTTGATAAACACAATATAATTATATTAATATAATTATAATAATATTCTTTATATATTTTTCATAAAACTTAGAAAAAAATAAGAAATTTAAATATTCTGTATTTTTTAAATAACAGTTAAAACTTTTATTTAAATTTAAAAAATCATTGTTTTTAGGTATCCAAAAATAATTAAAAAGTTAATCTTCTTAAATAACACTTTTTCAAATACGCGCAATAAAATAGTAATAAATTTCCTTTCTGAACCGATATAAAATCAAGTTTTATGATGGAGATATAAATAACTTCGTAGAGGAGACAATAATTTTCACTATTTCTCGTAAAATAAGATATGTCGGGAAGAATCATTAAAATGCATTAAAAATGTAATATGTATAACGATACCGCAATAAAATGGCCATACTTGCCAAAATAGTTGACCTGATCATGTTTTATTCATGTTATATCAAAAACACTCTTGCATATCAGAAACACAACTTTTTTTCTAAAAAATTTAGAACTTTAATCTTTCCATATTTTTCTGGTATCACGTAACGAATATTTGCCACTTCAGAATATTCTATGATAAAATATGGAAATGTCAAACACAAGTTCAACTGTATATTATAAACGTGAGTGATAACTAATAAAAAAAATTGTTGTAAAGAGCAGTTTTTCGAGAATTTAGTCACAAGAAATTTGCAGAATATCACTCTCTTTTACAGGAGTAATGCGCATATCGGCTACAAAGCTAATTGCTAAAGAATTTTTTGTTAATTATTTGCGAAGTAAATTTTTTATTTAACAGAAGAACATAAAAATCATCAATGGTCTGCATACTGTACGCAGTCGCAAGATGTAATTGTCAGTTTAAAAATGGCGTTTATACATAAAAAAATACGTTAATTAAAGTACCGCTATTCATATCTGTTTGTTCGATTCCGTGCGACCTACGTGTAAACATAACGAATTATATTTTTAATATATGCAATTATCTTAATTTAATTTTTCGTAATAAAATGAATGGCAGAGAATGCAACTGACCCAGTAATATCAACACTCACTCAAAATTTATTTTTATTTATTTATCCAATGGCGCTTACGTTAAATGGTATACATAATATAGAGATTCCATGAAAATCTGGTTTGCCTGTTGCTAGATATTTCTTTGTTTTGTCGAGACTGATTACTCGCGATGTTCCTTCCATAAAATGCATCGCGTGATACAGGCGGAAGCAACACGGCTCGAAATTCATGGGCAAATTAAATAGGCCGCGAATTCAATTTCGGCGTGGGTAATTAAACGCGAGAAACCTCGTGGAAGTTTGAGAGGCTTCCTTCTTAATCTATACCTTACGAATGCAGCAAAAACGGAAGACACGAAAGCGTGCGGCTTATAGTTTATCAGCACGATTTTAATATTTTCAAGAAAAAAAAGAGCTCTTGTTTCCTCGTTGATTAATATCAACTATCGGTTAGAATAGCAAACGCTATACGTTATTTTCTTTTCCGATATCGAGAGAGATAAAACTAAAAAATAACACTACTACATTTTTCTGAATACGATCGTTTTAGAGAATATAAACGTATTAATAGATATAAATTGTACTTTATTTTTAAGCGTCCTAGATTTGCACGTGTATATGTATGGTCATATCTGTGCATTGCGTTATACAGTTTTGAGCGCGGAAGTAGTACAAATGATACACAAATAGTACTTATTGTACTATTATGGCATGTTTGCTTAACACAAAGTTTCTCTATTACTTGCAATGCGCCGCGAAGACAGTCTCAGCGCTGTAATCCCGTATTCTTCTCTTTCCGGGAATCGTTAATACAGGCGTCGATAGCCTGTTTCGAGGCGTATAATTGGCCAATCTAGGGATATGGGTCATCTCCTTAAGGGGACCATCCTTTCGGCGCTGTCTTCCTTGAATACCAGTCAGAGCGATCGTGATTATACGCCCGAGTCACGTTATACTCGCGCTGAGGTCTTGCAGGACAGCCGGAACCCACCTCGCCTCCCTCCGGGTGGTGGCGGATCAATATTACGTATACGTTGAGGGAGGCCAAGCGAAACGTCGAGTAACCAACAGGTGAAGTAACATCGTGACTGTGAGTACGAGGCCAAGGGGAGAATATAAAATTACCTCTCGTGGATAGAGAGCTGTAGTCGACCTCAGTTTGTCACGGATGGATCACTTAATGCACGAGCCTTGGGCTTTCTCATAGTATTTTTGTCTCTGTCACCTTTTCTTTTCGCCTCTTTTTTTCAACTCCTTTTTTTGGAACTATCGCGTGCCTTCGAATAAACGTTCTAACTTCATCGAGATTTCGTGATGAAGACTCGATAGATTTCCGCGATAGCGTGATGGCGAAGGTTCACCTATCGATTCTGTCGCATAATGAAGGGCCCGATAATGCGCGGTAATCGGATTTTATGGTTTATTATACCTGCCAGCGAATGAAATCTCTCTGTCAATAGAACGAGAAACCTGACTCAATGTGACTAATAATAAGTTTTGTGATATACCGCATTATTTAAGGCTTCTTTTACTATATTTTTTATTATCTTATTATAATATAATCGGATATGTGGTATTAAAATATTCTATCTAACGCTTTTATATGACACATATAAAAAACTTTCAATCAAGATTTTATAATATTGGTCAAAATGTTTAAATAGAAAAAAATTTTCCCTTTTCTTTCTAGTAAAATACATGTAATCTTTGTTTCTCATTTATATGTAGATTAACTATAATTTCAGTATATTATGTTAATGTTATATTATTCCGACACACAGTATTACTGTATAATGTGTGTTTCACGTTCTCAAATGATTTTGTTGTAAATAATACATGAAAAAAATTAATTATTATTTTATGTTCTATAATTTATAAATTTTTATATTTTATATTCTTATAAAAAATACACAAAATAAATATTTCGTAATAAATTATCTTATATTTTAGCTGTATGTTTTAACAATTTCCCGAATGACCCATTTCTGAAGTTTGCTTTCAATAAAATTGCGATAAAATTTCAATAAAAATATGAAAATTTTAATGGCAAAAACGAAAAACCCATATCATATTTCAGATATTGAATTCTTAGAAAAAAAAATATCCAATTTTTAAAAGTGTTATGATCAATTTCAATTTCAATTTACATTAGGAATTATTCTATGCAATAGTTTCATTTAATTTTAAACTAATATTGTCGAGAAATTTTATAATTAGTCATTCTTTAATTTCTGTAATTACATAGGTACTCAAGAAGAGTTTTCACAAAATTAAAGTTTAATTTTTTATCAAAATGTTATTTTAATTTAATTGTTATTTAAATGTTATTTTAATTTAATATAACAATCAATTATTAAATAATGTTTATATTTTGTAAATATAAATATACCACAAAATAATCCCGAACCAATCGTTCGTTGTATTATACAACAATTTAACATATATCACACAATTAATTGAGTAAATAAGGAATATACTGCTAAATTCATAATTTTTTTATCCAAAAAAATATAATTCACCATTAAATGTACCTATCACTTTCGTATAATTACGTAACTGTTACACGTGTGTTTAAAAATTGAGCTTACAATTATTAATATTAAATGAAGCATGTTCTAACCATGATGGACACGCTATTGTGCTATTTATTAATACGCACGACAGGACAATGTCATGGCGTACGAGCCAGATCTAATTAGAAATCCGCTGTTGGACGCACGCACGGTTCATTAGGTCATTCAGCCGGCGGCGCTAACGAATGCCATATTCCGCGACCGGAACCAAGTTCGACGTCGCGACGCGTCCTTATTCAACGCATTCGTCCGTTGCGACGCACATGTATGCGGAAAATATGTAAACTTTCGATGCGCGACGGTGTTGCTGTTATGCTGCGCGTCGCATTTGCATATGTTTCGCGGACACAGCACTGCTCGTTCGCGAAAATCTATGACGATTCAAGCGCGAAATGTTTTCGGTGGGAAATAGAAGCGGCCCGAAAGAGAGACTAGCTCATGAACGAGAGAGCCCAATTATTCGCACGTACGAATTTGCATATCGCATGTTTTCGATAATTCGATCTTCCTATCGCTCAAATAGGAAAGTTGGAAACCGCCTGCAGCTACGTACTGGTGTATGCAAAAATTGCGTCATAGCTGTTTTCATAATTAAATGGATGCCGCGTACACGGAAAAATATGCAATCTATTGGCTAGATATTCATGCATCCGATAACGTTATTTTCATGCGTTGATGATTTAATATCCATCCATTCGCACTGGAAAATTGAAGCATAACATGGAGATTTATTAAAGAGTGGGGTTTGACATTAACCTGCGTAGGTTGTTATTACGTACGTGTGTTCTCCGTTTGAAAATCAAACGCCGGTTTTTGTTCTTTAACGACTGTCGTTACCAGCGTATTCGGCGAAGAATAGAGTTACACACGTTACGCGTTGCTGTCACGTTCAAAAGCTAAAATATTTTGTGCAATTTTCTTTTGATAGTTCGCCGACTATGGGACACGAAATACAAACAAGTGAAATGGTACGTCGATGAAACGACCAACAGAAAATACACATTCCGTAGAGGCGATAATTGGAAAGCGATGTAGGTTTGCCCATTAATTTTGCTCTGTCTGGGATGTTGAAATCTAGTGATAGTTAACAGGAACGTGAACGTGACGCGCAGGATGTTGCACAAAATTTCGTCTTTTCAGTATAAGGTCGGCGCTATGACATATTATATTGAATGCAACGCATAGAAAATTATTTATGTGATTATATCGTATATGTATATCTACATCATAGATATTTAAATATTAAAACCATAAAATAATGTATAGAATTTTACAACTACGAAATAATATATAGAAGTTAAAAAAACAAGGAATTTTTATACAATATTGATATAAATATTTATGCACGGAAAGAAGACTTTTGCTGAATTATCCAAAACTATAGCTAAATATAGATCTAAAAATAATTTTGTTGGACCATCAAAATAATTATAGTAGGACCCTTAAGTATTATAATAATGCTGCAAACAATTTTGACACTCTAGCAAACAGTTTGAGTGTCCTACATAATTATTTTAATGGTCCAACAAAATTATTTTCAGATCTATATATTTAGCTAAAGTTTTGGATAATTCAGCAAAAGCCTTCTTTCCGTGTGAGGGCAAAACATATTCCATATAACATCATGATTAAAATGTATTTAAAAATCTAAAATTAAAAATGCGCAAGCTCTAGAATTGCGCACTGACAAGTTGCAAAATCGAAAGAACAATTATAATATTTGTATAAAAAGTGGAAAAAGCTTGTGAAAGAATATATAAGAACACGAAGTGGATTGTTGTTGATACAAAAACACAGATGGCAGGAAGCGATAAATCTCTAGTAATCTTGCGCGGACGACAAATTGGGCATTCAAAAAAAAAAAAAAAAAACTGGCGAGCTGTTGGAGAGTTTGCACGGACGAAAAAAGGAAGAGAAACTTTGTGATCGTTCCTCCTCCCTTTCGTTAGTGTTTGAATGTGAAATCCTCTTACGAACGCGGGGTTCTGACTAATGGTACGCCATTAGTTGGAACTGGGAGCACTTCATTATGCCAGATCTATTATTTTCCTCAAGCATCAGGCGTCAGGCGAAAAACGTGACGGACGAATATTTTGTCTGTCGTCTCGTTTTAACAATAAGACTTATCCAGTTATTATAGCGAATGTGCGTCGCCAAAGAAAGCGTGCCCCTTTCATGCTGAAGACGATTTGTCGGGTTTTTGCGTAACGCTCTCTTCTTCCTGTCTCAGGCACTCATCGACCATTTGTCAAGTCGTTGACAGAACGTCGCGACGTATTTTTACGTTAAAACGCACATTGTGACATAACGTCAGAATGTATCAAATGTTCACGACGTCACGCGATTTTACATTAAAGAGAGATCATTTTTATTACAATGTTAGAATGACAATCCAAAATCATTTGCACGCAATGGCAAACATTTTTTAATTTATTGCGTTAGTTTTCCGTGCACATACACATGGTTTTATTAAACCAATAAAAAACAAGGGAAATAATACATATAGAAAAGTGTCATGATTCAGAAAATGTTTTATCAAATCAGTACAGAAATCATCAAAGAGACATTTCTGACATAATCTCCAATCTCATAAATTTCCAATCATTATAGTTTCTTTCTACTTCATCTTTCTCTATCTTTAATGTTTTGGGAAATATGCAATCTAGAAACTCGCGATAAAACAAATTGTATTAAATTTTGATCAAAATATATATTCCCGAGGTTGGGAAACGTAATGCAGGTCTGTGAGTTTTTCACCTGTTGTGTTCGAAACAAAAATATTCAGTTAGAACTCTCGTCGCATCCCGTCACGCTGCCGCGGGGTTAAAAGGTGAATATACTGTACAGTCTCCTGCAGAATTAAAAATGGACCGCGAATTCTACCTGACGCCGAGCGTTACCAAGAGTTCAGCCTTGCATGGCGCATTCGGATGCCGCGATGCGAGAAGCGCATTCGGCATTTCGCATTCCCGTATTTCGTGGCAGATGCGCCGACGGCATACTCGGACCCGCGGAGAACATCCGATGCTGGCAGTGAATAACGTTGCAAGTTATACGGTAATCGCGGAATGCATGCTCCGGTGCTTCTGCGCTACTTCCGTTTCTCCTTATCAATCTAATTCTGAAATAGCGGCGCAAAAATATCCGCTGGATATTTCAACGGTTTTAATCTTTCGCCGCGCATATTCTCGAGCATGGTTCGATTTTGCCAGAGCAAAATGCATGGACGGACTATATACACAGACGGACAGCATTTACCGAAATGAAGAGTAAAATAATACACACATCGATGTTATTCCGATATGGTCAGGTGTATTAATAACGCTCGCATTTCCGGTTATAAAACAACGTACGGGATAATTCGCCGTTTCATAAATACATTCCTGGCCGGTTTTAATCTTTAGATACGTTATCAACTGTTCCGTATTGTACGAATTCCGTATACGGAACGTTACGGAAGGGATGAGAAAGATTAATGTGCATTGTAAGTTTCAGCCGAGATGTGCAGCCTTCGTGAATTGATATGCATGCGCGAACGTAATATCCGCAAGCGTTAATATAAAGGCAAGTCGAGTTAATTGGGGCTAGAAACGGCTGAAACGGCGAGCGAAGGGAAATGTGAATAACGTATTTCCCATGTGTGTTCAGTAAAGGGAGTCCGTACCATAATCTTCCACGTAATCTTCTTACGGCAGAACACGAGCGCATTTTTCGAAAGTTCCAATCCGCGCGCCCACATTACATGCAGCAGTTCTTGCAAAGCCAACAATTTAATGGCTCTGCGAGGTTTGCGTTCTCCATTGGCACAGCATTACTTATAAATGCCCATTTTACCTGTCACACCACCCGAATTGTCACACCCGGCAGACAGTTTTCTTCGTCTTTCTCTCGCGTATAAAAATGAGCGGTTTAATTATGAATGGAACACTGTAAAAGTTGTACATAGTGGAGGTAAGAGCATCTGTAAAACGGACACGCCGAAGTTCAGCGATTTCCGTTGGTTGAGAGAAAATGTAGCTTCCCCTCGACTGGAGAGAAAAATAACTGCGTAAGAGGATGGAAAAGCAGAGTACCTACTGTCTCTTTCATTTTGCGACTGAGATGGATTAACGGACAATTCTGGAAATAATTTCACGAACTAAGAACATTGCGAATTTACAGAATATTTCTCTTGCGATGCCGCGACTTAAAGCCTACGCGATATGCATAAAAGATTTATGCAAATATCCAATCAAGCCTTAGGTATTCCGACGTTCGAATATACTCGCCAAATGCGACACGGCTCTTTGGAGATGAGATCATTTGCGATTATTACCTAGTTAATGTTCTAATGATATATATATATATATATGTTCTGTCAAATTATTATACCTATTATATCATTTGTTCAAATAAATATACACAAATATACATTGCGGAGATCTTAAATTTATAATTAGCGTTTTTACGTTGTCATATTTTAATCGTTTTAATAATTCCTAATAGCGCCCGAATCGAATTCAAATGTCGCAATGAGGAACGAGGGCATGCAAAATTAAAATACGCTACTCTTTCGGAAAAGTTGAATGCTTCTCTATAATTACAATTTACAATTTACATGGACAGAATAAATCTAGATATTATGGATCCCGAATTCAGCATAGAATCCACAAAGCATATACGATCATTCGCTGGTTTTAGCCAGCATTGTATCGCTGCGAGCATGAAACAATAAAAATATTCCAGAAACTCTATCATTTGATTTCGTTGGTCGTAATGCATATTAATCGTATGCGACATTTGCCATCGATTTGCTTCTACGCAAACGCACACGTTGATTCTCGTATGCGTCGATGCACCCAGCGACGCATGTTAATCACACGCAATGTATGCTAATAAAGCATAACAGGCTCATCATATATTTAATGCTGAAGCATGCTAAGGATTTAGGTCGCATCCCGAGAATTTGATATGAATCGAATCCTTATAATTCAACTGCAAAACGTCTGGTTTTGATTCTCGCAGTGTGATAACGGGGATCGTGGTATGATAATATAATGAAATCGGAAACATGATCGAACTGTGGGTAACGTCATGTGATCGCAAAAACACATAAAACTGCAGCAATTGAGGCGAAGAGAAACATTCTATAATCTTGAGTTTATGAAAATGGTATAAAGAGCGAAATAGTAACTTATCTTCAGTCTGTCCTGTATTATCGGATATTCGAGCAATGGATAATCGAACGTTATACGTTATACGTTAAATAAATGGATAATCGAACTATTATACGTTAAATTAATGAAAATATAATCTGGTAAAAATATCACAAAATTTCTTGCAAACCTAATTGCCACAATTATTAAGCTGAAAGAATCTACTCGAGTGTATTAAGAAAATAAAGCACAAGTCATGGAATACGATTAGATAATTTAACCGTAATGTAATAAAATCGTTTGAACTATAGGTCATACAACATGAACTGTGAACATGCCTCATCTTTTTTCTGCATTAATCGCAAGTTAAAAGCATCGTGACAGCTTTCTTTGATATCGCGTCAAAAAAACGGTAATATTTGAGATTATGATTATTAAATTAGATTTTGCGGTCTCTCTTTCTTTCTGTCCTCTGCTCGAGACGAAAATCAATCGCGTAAGCGCGTTGGCATGGAAAATGAAAAAAGCGCGTGCTGCAAACGGCAGATCGAAGTGTCGACGTCATTCAATTTAAGAGTCTCTCTCTCTCTCTTTCTCGTTAGATTGTACAATTTATTCTACGCCAACCGCCATACAAACAAAGCGAGGCAAGCAATTGTCGGGCAAGCGAAGACGAATCGATTTTGTCGACGTCAACTGGTTAACCGAAAGACTCGCACCTCGCCCCTTGTCCAAATATTCGATGTGCTAATTACTGTTCTCGAGCCCACATTATTCTCGAAGCTTTACCACGAATCAATTTAAGAAACACGACGCTAAAAGCGTATTACATTTTATAACGTACAACGCGACATATTTCAAGCTACGGTTCGCATATGCGTGATTATTATTTGTTGTCTATGAATAATGAAAGTTTACAGAAAAGGATTTATTATTATTTCTGCTACCACTTCGCTTTAATATTTATTTTCTCTCATCTCGATGACGCGGTATCATGCATGCATTATATTTCTACATTTAATTCTCGACCGTGGTATGTCAATAACTTTTTTGAATTTTACGATCATTGTGCTAAATAAGAATGGAATTCAAGAGGTATCGCGCGAAAACGTCACTCATACCTTCCTCTCCGCGAATCATACCGAACTCAATTAGCAATAATGCAATATATCTGTCGTCCTAATTTCGAAAAGAGCAGCGTATGAACGTCTATGTTCGGAATACATAATAACGCATATCTGCTTTTTTCTTTATCTCCCTGCAATGATTGGCTTAATAATCCGTAATTACGACATAGATCATTAACTTATTACCAAAACAAATTGTTTTTAGATAATAAATAAAACTAATTATCCGATCTGAAAGTGATATCTATCTTTATTAATTTGAAAGATTGTACGAGATTATTTTGACAAATATGTAGAGAAATTAATGTCCTTGTTACCAGTTGTATGAATTTGATAATAAGATGTGTCTGAACATGCGTAACTTGGAAACGGTAATGCAAAGTTATTACAAATTTACATTAATTTAAACACAATATAATAATAGAATATTGTATAGTTTAAATTCGGAATATATAATAAGGTATTTCTACTTCCGAGCATATAGGTAGTAGATATATATTCCATACATATGCTTTCAGTCCAGAATATGAACCCATTCATTTTGCTGATGACATTTGTGTTAAAACTTTATATTTCCTGAGCATATGAATTTATACTCGCATCCATCCATTCGTTTCGTTTACAGAATTAACAAAGCTGATATGTAGAAATAACTCGTGCAAATTCGCATATACGAAATGTGAAAAGAGAAATTTACATTCCAAAGTAAAAAGATATTAATTCGTTTTCATTACCCTTCTGTTAATGTCTAGTATACATATATGTATACAGAGTCACACCTATATCCTGGAGTTATTAAAAGAATCAGTAAACAGTATCACATTTTAAATACAATCTTTCAAATAACGTAGTTGTTAAAAATATTAAAAGTATTAATAAAAATATTTGTATGTATATACTGCACATCACTTCATGTTTTAATTTTCGATATTGCTACTCTAAAGAAGATTTCTACTTGAGAGATGCAAAAGTCTTGCGCTTTATGAATCTTCTCATATAACAAAGACGGAAAAAGAATATTGCTGAGTTGCTGAGATGTTAACGTAATGTTTTTATATGGAAAACGATCGTAAATCGAGATATTAAGTTTTTTATTGTTCTCTACTTTTCCCTCGCAATTATAAACTTTTTACATGAAACTCTTGATGTGCAATCGTAGGCGCGCAACGATAATGTTGGCCAGCACATTCTCGCGGTCGCGATCCCATGATCCGTGTACCGGAAGGGGTCCATTAGTCGGGCAATGATAATGCCAACGGACACCCGGTCACCAGCCACGCAGCAGAGAGCTCGGCTCTACAAATTGTAACGCTTTCGCGTCTTGGCCAGGAGGCCGGTCTTAGCCTTCGCTATCGGTATCATCGATTCCGCTGTGGCTTTACTGTGTATTATTACCAAATCACTTCCAAATCCACCTGGATTACGTTGATCATGTCTTACATGTCTAGTGACAGATTCAAGTGAATTGTGTATCGAAGTGTGCGTCGCACCGCAGATGTGTTTCTTCCGGGAAAATTAACGAGAAACAGGTTCCACGCTAACGAGTCACTAATACATCCTGTCAGTAACTGTCTGCAGAACGACGACAACATCGTGACGTAACTATCGTGCGTGATTCTCGCGGCGCAATTGCGCCGGATGGACAGCAGTGCGAATATTACTATCAAATGGGGAAGCAGTGAGTGATTACTTCGTGGGTGGTGGCGGAAGCTCCGTGGCGATTTTGTTGATCGGATTTGCGGTCGCGTAGGTGAAGCGCGTAGACCACGGTGAAAGGTGTTTATGGGAGAAAATAAATCATTCACGCGCACCAGTAGAATCGTGGACTACGACCATTAATAGTGACACATTCGTTACAATATCAGCGTTACTTTGCGATTGTGGCCCGAAACATCCTCAGATATCATCGTCGGGAGGGTGATTTCGATATTCGCGCACGAAGTAAGAATTGACCGAGGAATTGACCCACTTCCGACTTGCAATGCGCTGAAGCGCGTTTGCTTCACAAGCCGAGAAGTTTCCTCGTGGACATATGCGAACTTAGTTAATCGCTTGAGTGTATTTATTCCACACAACAAGAATGCACGAGTGTTCGAGAAGACGTCGGTGTTGCGCGCCTGCGATCGATTAGGTAATCGATTGAACTATTACTCACACAGTGATATCAAAAGCGATGCCTAGTGATCACGCGAGTACGCGTCGTCACTCTATTTTGCGTCTTCCGTTGAGTATATTACGAGCTAGAAGAAGATACGGTATATCCGCCGCATGGCTCGGTAAGTGTAAATTGCTCATGAAGCAATGTTACAACGTCGCGAGCTTATCACAAGATAAACACACGTTAATATTAAAATTCGACAACATTAAATCTGGAGTCAACTTCTTCTTAACAAACATTTAATCATTAGTTTTTAAAATAAAGTAAAATTCCTTTCTTTTGGATTGGAATAAAAGCCATTTAATTAAAAATTTATTAAAAAATAAAATTTTAACACATTAAAATATAAAGTGCAACTAATATTTATGACCAGCTACATCGGAATTTTAATCATTTAAAAAGAAATTAAATTTACCTATTTCCAATATAAAATTTTTCCTTTCTTGGATTGTAAATTTTTAATGAAGAAAAAGTAAACTTTAAATCTACCCAAAAAAAGGAAAATAAATTCTTTTTAATGTTTTATTTCTGCTTAAATAAATTAACAAACGCACGTATATAAAGTGCAAGAATGGTTTATGCTGGTTTTTGACATATTAGATTTTTATATATAGAAATATTATTAAGATAATTGCATTGTAACATTGTATATATAGCTCCACTAATGAGTACTAAAATATAATGTTACTACGGCTATTAACGACTCTACGTAAAAGTTTCGTGCAGTTATCGTAACTGCCAATAAGTCGACGTTTATTACGCATATACATGAATATTTTCGTATTATAAGTTTGCAGTACAGCAAGTGCGATTACAATACCGCTCGTATACACCATTATTGCTTCGTGCCAGACTATGTGTGCTATTCTGCGCTAGCAATAATTTCAGTGAATTTTCACCTTCCATTTCCATATAAACTACACAGATATTGGGTAAATATTAAACTAAAGGGAGCTGAACATTGCACTATTTTAGCAATGTTATTGTGTCATGGCATTTTTTGTAACTGAGTGCACTAACGAGTATTTTAAACGATTTGTAAAAAGACACATTACGTTTGAATAAACAAAGAAATTGTTGAATACATACATTTTATATTATCTTTGTAACGAAGTAACGACATTTATGATAGTCATAATAGATAAAGGCTGGAAATATTCCATTTATTTACAATTAAAAATTAAAATCAACCTTGTTTGCGCAAAGCTACATTTTCTATTATGCCTTATTATCAAAGAAGGTTGCTTGAGAGACTATGATGTATTTATATCAAATTTCCCGTTTCCTACTACTTTAACTAATGTTCCCTATCTCTCTTCGATTTACCGAGCTTCCGTTTACTTTCAGACTCGGTGTACTGGTACACCGTGGCAGAGCGAACAATGGATATGAAAAGAGCAGAGGCTAAGTAGCAGGCTGTAGGTACAGAAACGGAGACGGCGCGAGGGGAAGATTGGAAAGAGGCGTGCGGCCGACAGAAAACGAGAGTGAACGCCAGGGGGATAGACACGGAGGGCGAAAGTAAGTTACGGGAGGGTCGGCCATTGTGACAAAGTCGTGGGGGAGAAGCGTGGAGTCGCACGAAAAATGAGGGAGCAAGCTCTATTGGATGTGTGGCGGCTGGTGTGGTTGTTCTGCCTCGTTCTGGCGACGAGCTTAGCGCAAACGTCGCAGGTCTGTCCGTCCCACAGCGAGATCGCGCCCTGTTACTGCAGCGTGAAGAAATCCGGCCTGGACATTGTGTGCGAGATCACCGACCTGCAACACATCTCCAAGGCCATGGCCGTGCTTAAGGGAAGGCCAAACCTCGTGATATTCTATCTTAGGCTCAGGCATAACAACCTGCCCAAGTTGCAGGGGTACGTGTTCCTCGGGCTCGACATACGCCACCTCACCATCCATAATAGTAGCCTCGCGGTGCTCGAGGAATCTTCCCTTAGTTCTATCGGTGAGTATATATAGATGACATTCACTTATAACAGAGTTAAAGAAATATGAATGGGAAAGAGAGAAAAGAGCGCAAAAGAGAACTAGAGATTTTCACTTCCTTTTCAGAAAAAATAGAGATATATAAAATCTATATAATTTATGTTTCGTTATTATAAAATTTAAGATTCAAAACAAACACGATGATTTATGAAATTAATTTTGTTTGAGAAATCCGAGTTAATTTTCACAAATAAGCAAATTGTGGTTTTTATCTCTTCGTTTTAATTTTATCTCAGCGTGGCCTAGTAATATTTGGAAAATTTCAGGAAATTATTTTAAAAATCATTATAAATTGCCGATCTAAATAGAATTGGAAAAGGTTAAAGACTTTTCACAAAGGTGAAAGCGTCATTTTATAATGGGTAGCTACTATCGATTACACACAATATTTTCATTACAACAATTACATATAAAGTAAATGCTATAACAAACTAAATACTGAATGCTTAAATATTTAAATATTTTTAACTTAAAAATTATCAAGATATTAATTTTTACATTTCATGATAATTTGACAAGTGATTAATTAAATCGTGAATTTTTTAGTAATCTAGTTATACATTCACACATTCGTGCAAATATTCAAAGTTTGAGGATTTTTTAGAAATAATTTCTAAAGAAATATAGATAGTAGAAAACTCACGATTAAGGTCGTCTATGAATATATCAACGATATTCAACGTTCTAATTTTCAAAGCGTATCGCGGCCAGTAAACGAGAAGTAGTGAAACAAGCTTTTTATTACTATTCCATGTATCTGCACGTAATATTTTTCCATTCCATGTAATATATTTTTCGGCGCGGAATGGTACTTGTTCTCTCAAGCGTCAAAAAACTTTCATGGACAATTTAAAATCAATATTTTTATATTAAAGACAACATTGAAGCACTCAATCTGTCACGCAAGACCCACGTTAAAGCCGAATGCAAACTTAACTCGCCTTTAAATCTCTTACAAAATCCCGGGCTTACTCGATTGCCACATCGCCTTTGCAGCCACTCGGATTCGGAATAAATTACTGTAAGGAACTGGAAAATACGTTCTTTTTACACCTACCGTATTCAAGATACGCGGAGATAACGACATCGCGTGTACCGGGAGCTTAATGAGAATGCGGCATTGCGAGGCGTCTCGGCGCGACATCACTCAGTTGCATTAACTCGCAACGTTGAAAGTACATTAAATATAGAAAATGTTATTTTCCAACCGGTTTTGCGCTTGCGTCGTGTGTTTTACAGCAAATTAATTATATATGAAGTAGGAAGGAAACTTCGTACTATTAGTCAGTGCAGCATTTTACGCTCTGCGAAATAACCATTAATTAGTTTTCGCATAAAAACGCAAAACAATTACAACAAATTTATAAATAATATTCACATTCTTGTGTACCTATATACCTATATGCAAATATACGTAAATAATATTTCGAAGTTTTCTAATATATGTATACATACATATAATATGTATAGTAAATCAATGTTTTTTAATTAAACATTATAAATTTAGTTAACGTTAAAACAATTTTGATATAACCGCATTTTTTCAATAGTAACCAAGACGGTATCACATTCAAAATTTGCTTTCCATTCAAACATAAATATGAGTAATAAATTCCAAATTTATACGCTGTTTTATTATAGATACGTACATATTATTAAATTAACAAAGTAATGTTTATGGAATAAAATAAATATGTGAAATTATTAATATACGAATGTAATATACATTCGAGAAACTCTCAAAAACAGCATTGGTCAAATTACAAGGTTTATATAAGCGATCTCTCGTGAATGCAAATATAGAATCAAATAATACACTTCCTTACAGGAACGGGATTGACACAGCTGGATCTCTCCCAAAATTCGCTGAGTAGCGTCCCATCTATCGCGTTGCGAGACCTTCACCATCTCCTGATTTTGAATTTAAACCGTAACAAAATCACAGCCATCCACGGTAAGGCTTTCGAAGGTCTCGACACACTCGAAATCCTCACCCTTTATGAGAACAAGATCACCACTATAGAAGCAGATGCGTTCAAAGGACTCGATAAGTAAGTCGCTCTTTACTGATTTTATAAGTTCCAAAGTCAATAGAGACCAAATCAAAAAGCTCTTTTATGCAAAATTGCTAAAGAGACTTGCAAATGTATTTGCTTGGCCAATAGCTAACTTAGAATAACTGAATTCCTAAATTTGTGATTCTATACCAAAGTTCTACATTGTTATAAGAAGCTTCGAATAAAAAATAAGTCCCAATAATTTTTAGCCTAATTTTAATAATTTTAAATCTCGCGCTTTTAGCCGGAGACTCAAAAGACTTAATTTAGGCGGAAACGAACTCACGAGAATCCCAACTCAATCTTTATCTACGTTAGAATTGTTGAAGAAATTAGAACTGCAAGAGAATCGCATATCTAGCATATCAGAAGGAGATTTTGAAGGTAAAATCAATATATGTATAATCTATTTTATTTTACAAGAAATGTCTTTTTTTAATTTCAGTTTTTGCTGAACCATTTTGCAGAACAATTGTAATTTTAATTAGAACTTCTTTTTTAATATGCTATATATATATATCCCCAATCTGCATATAAATAAAGCGCTTTTATAAAATAAACGTGTAACGAGCATTTCATACAATTAAATGAAATGGGCTCATCGATAAAACGTTTTACCCTTTCAGGATTGAAAGCGCTCGATTCATTAGGATTGGCGCACAATCACCTTCGTGAGGTCCCGGCGCGTGCATTCTCCCACTTGACGCAATTAAACTCTTTGGAACTCGACGGAAATCAGATTACCCACGTGGATGCCAATGCGTTCATCGGTCTTGAGGGTAAGTGTAGTTACAATTTAGTGTAACCGTATTTAACTTGTTAACTAAGGATACACGAACATAGCACTTACGTTAAATTATAGTAGGTACTGATTCAAAATATAGTCTGATATTAATATCATTCTTCACCCACTGATTTTTTTAAATAAAAAAATTTTAAAAACCTAACAAATTAATATGCATAACAAATTGTCATGGAAATTCTTTTTATTAATAATGTGCAAAGGAATAATTAACGGTTGTGTGCGTCGTTCTACTTTTTTATATTATAATCATACGGTTGTATGATTTCGACCATATACACAGTTTAAATATTTGTTTATACTTTTATGTATTTGCAATAGTTTTCAAACTTGTATCGGTAAATCGTTTTAATGCCCGATTTCGGTGTAGCCGTAGAATTTGTGTGCGGTCTCGTGTTCAGTTTACCATAAAATTTCTGCAGTCTCTGCAGATCACGTTGTACTTTATTTATCGTTGCGAACGGAACAACTGCTTAGCATTTAAATCTACCGCATGTTACGGCTGCTTGCCGGCAATACAATCAGTTTCCTTTGGGAACGTGGATATAAACGAGCGAACGACACTTTACAAACTACCTTTCATTTCGTTGCATCCTATGAACGCGAGCTCGACTATCAAGATAATATTTCGACAAAGCGTTGTGTGAACGTATAGCATCGACAGTTCTGTCGAGCAACACGGTTAGCTTCGCAATCAATAAGATAAATAATTAAATCAGACACAAACGCCGTTATTAAACAAATATTAATAAAATATTAATAAAATATAAATATAGTGGATAAAAAAATATTTTCGCATCCTCTTATTTAGAATAATTCCATACAGCAAAGAGCAAAAGCAAAAAGATATTAATAACAAGAAAAACGCGTATGTTATTGGAAAATCGTGTACTTGAAAATACACGAAAGATTTAAAAATTTGTTGAAATAATAAATTTTAAATCTCTCGCTTTAATAACGGCGTGTTGCTCTTATTTGCGTTATATAATGATCTAAACAAATATTAAATTGCAAAGCATCCCTATCGTAAGAATATATATATTTTATTTCATTTATACTAATATTTGAATAAAGTATTATATTATAGCACACAATATAGGATGTGTCCATTCCTTATACAAAATTATTTTTAAATATCTATTAAATATTTTTTTACTCATTGTCCAATATTTAATTAAAATATGTTATTAGAAGCTCATCCATTTAGAACTTTTCAATCGTGTATTATTTTCGTCAATGTTGAAGGATCCAATTAAAGCTTTCGAACGAAGTATTTGATTCATGCTTGCGTAAATTCTTCCCGATCGAACGAGAGTTTATTCATCACTACGAATAGCTTGATTTAATTATAACTATAAGCTACAATTCATCTAAAGAAGTTCGTTTGAGCATGTTGTAACTCTTGAGGGCTATTATTAATGCTCTTCACGTAACGAAGCTATCTACTGCAAGCCAGATTGCTATCACTCTTTCTAATATACATATTTCATATCCTTGTACGACTATTTCACAATTACGTTACTCGTATCATCATACAAAAAAAATCAATCTGCTCCTTTACAAAGAAGTTAGTAACTATATATGTTTAACGAAAGAATTTTGAAATTATATTGGCTTTATTTTTACCATATGTTTAATATGTTCCTTTAATATGTAATTTTCAATCTTTTATTTTAGAAAATCTACAATATTTACGAATGGGAGATAATAATTTGCATTCGGTACCGAGTGACGCTCTGCGACGTTTGCATCGCTTACGTCACCTCGATTTGCGGTCAAATAACATCACTGTACTTCCGGAGGATGCTTTCACGGGCTACGGAGATTCCATCACTTTCCTTAATCTGCAGAAAAATATGTAATGCCTTTTTCTTTCATACATATACAACTTAGGAATTTAGGTCGATGAGCATTTCAATTTTTCTGATACCTATACCTAGGGACCTTCTAGAGAGGGACTCGCCAAAGCAGTTTAGCGAGTCCCTCTCTAGAGGGTCCCTACCTATACCTACATGCCAAATATTCTACATTATTACATCTTTTCAGGATTAAAATACTTCCGCCTCTGGTATTCGAAAATCTCAATTCATTAGAAACTCTAAATATTCAAAACAACAGACTCACACATATCCCAGAAGAAGTTACGGAGAACGTCGTTGACACTCTACGTCACATCGATATGACAGGTAACATATCACTTTCCTTTTATTCAAAATTTAACACTAACGCGGCTTTTCTCTCAGTCGAATATATAATAATTCTGAAATTTTTATTAACTCCTTTTGTCTGAATTTCTATTAAATCGCTAGTATTTAATTTAAGCGAATAAAATATATACAAGTCATATTTCTCACTGCATGTAAATCTTATTGAAAATTTAAAGTAATCACGGAGTTTAATAACGTCACGCTCGTCAAAGCTATACTTTAGCAAAAGCAGACTTCAATAGAAGCTCAATTCATTTCGTGCGATTTTATTAATTTTATCTCTCTTCCGCTGCGTTTTTCTCTCGCGCAGATAACCCTTTGATTTGCGACTGCGAGCTACGATGGTACGCCGCGTGGCTTGGAAGTTTGCGCGACAAGGACGACGAGATGATGTCAAAGAAGCGGACCGTCTGTATGATGGCTTCGGAACATCGTGAATATTCCGTGCAGAATATCCCGCTCGACAGGATGGGCTGCGCGGGCAAGAATGTCGGAAAATTCTCATCAGCTACTGGGTGCAGAATGTACGTCGACGCGACATTACCGTTGATTGTTCTTACTGCTGTTCTAGTGTAATCCCGCAAAAATGCGCGGCATCGTGATGACAGACGGTTGACTTTTCGTTTCGAATGTCGACGGAATGATTAACAATAATATGCGCCGTTTTCATCAAGCTGTTATTAGCAACTCATGATTGCTGTTCATTATAAAATTTCGACTTTGTTATTCAGTTCTATAAAGAAGAAGGGTTCCTTGCTTTTCGAGGTAATCGTGACGCGATAGCGGAGACGCGTCACGATTCCACGATAGCCATCCTTTTGCAGAAATTGAAACGCTATTTTATCATGTACTATCGTGATAATTTAACACATTCGTGATAGATGCGGGTTGTTATGGAAATGGCGCAAGGGAGTTATACGACACGAAAAGTCGACGTATTATCGCGATGTCCGTTTGTCACGATCGGCCGGATCATAACAAGATTTGAACACTGGCTGACGAAAGAAGACACGAGCATCTAGCATTAATTCGAACGGATTGCTACGATCGAAACAGAGGGTAGGAATGATTGATTCCTTTGCCCTTTGAGAAGCTGCTTTTTTTATTTCCCAGGAGGCACGCGAGGACATATGTCTGTTCCGTGTGCGGAGAGGTATTTTATGCGTATAGCGAAGGTTGCTTTTCTGTGCAGACACGTGTTCATGCGATGCGATCCCGCGTGGACAATCATGTAGCGTTTTGTAACCGTGACAATCGATCTTTTAAGAATTGAGTACTTTAAATTATTCCGGAGGAGTCTCTCGCCGGGCGCTTTCGCAATATTTTCTTTTTTAATCACCGGAATGGTCCTTGTCGAACACTCGGTTCGATCAGTACGACAATCTATTTATTGCCTGCAAAAAAGTTTGCCGAAATATTTGGATTTTAATCGAATCGATACACACATCTTTTCAGTGCCACTTCTGAATTACTTGATACTGTAATATGAATCAATTCTCGTGATAAATTAATGAGCCATGCATAAGTCCAATTTATTCGCCGCGTTTAATCAAGCCCGTGAAATACAATTCGCGAAAGTACAATGATCGTGTTAAAAAGTTAATCGTTGCAGTAAGTCAGATCGCAGTAAGTATCACGAGCAATCCTTTCAATTCCCGCATGTCGAAATGATAATCACAGACATTGCAGGATCGCTAGATATTAATATAACGAGCAGTGCGTAGGAGATACATTTGCTATGCGATGGATTTATTTCTAATAATGTCATTGTTATTTATAGAGCCCTCAGATGCTTTACGATCGAATTGCAAACAGTCATGGCAACTATAGGCACTATAGCAAACAATGGATTTGCGAACCTCATGTTGCTTATGATAATTCGTCGAAAAGACTTTCACCGAATAAAGACTAATAAAGTACATATCTTTAATTCTTATTAGGCAGCGAGGTATCACTCGTTTAGGTATGTAGTTCGATGGTATAGGATCTGAGCGATTTTGCTAGGAACAAACGTCGATCAAACGATCGATCAGTGGACCGTAGAATTCTCGCTCGCGAGGAGCGCACGAGTTTTCTTCACCGGAACGTTACATATCAGCATCGTTGCCAATTATTTCGTGGTTATCCGTTAAGCTCGCGGCGCGAGGCGTAGTATACTCACTAGCGGATTTGAGTGACCGGAAGTCAGATTCCGGGCCACTCGTTATATACATATCAATGCGTTCCTGTTGAACACAGTGCTGCGAATAGTCGACATCCTCCGTGCGCTCGTATATTTTCCGTATATCACGATCTTCCAAGACTTCGACACCATAGGATATACCTATTATTCTTTATTTACTATTCAAAATCTTTTTCAGATTAGAAATTTACAGCAATTATTTTGATGGATATAACATTTTATGTTCGTCAGAAACAAATTGTCAGAAAGTAGGTCATTCTTGCTTAAATTCGTTATGTCATAAATGATTTTTATTAATTACGATATATTGATTAAGAAATAAAATGGATTATAAAAATCGGGAATTAAAAGAAAATAACACTCTTGAAATTCATCTTTTATCAACTTTTCTGCTAGAATATTCCCGCGCGCGGTAGTCGCTAACATCTTGAGATCGCCCCAATACTTAACTCGATTCGCAAAGACCCGACTGCGCGAAATGAGATAACGACTGTGCTGATGACACGTAATACTCCCAACGATACTCTCAACAGGAAACCGACACTTGTCAAAGCCGGTAGAGCACAAACGCGGTTATTCAAACGCCTCGTTGCGCTCGCTTTACGACTCGGTTACTTCGCCGCCGCGACAGTTCACGTGTGCACTAAAATTGCGTCATCTTGCAGAAGGAAACGTATGCGATGCACGTGTTCGCGATGATCACGAGACACGAGATACAAATAGTTGAAGCATAACGTCTGTCAGTTGTGTTTAAAATATCTCTCTTCTGTTAACAAATAGATTCCGTTTACATACGGAAGATCGTGGCATATGAGAATATATTTCGCGTGTTTCGCTTCGAAAAACGTTCGGCGAATATATTCAGCGACGAACGCGTTTCTTAGCGAAGACATCATGCGGAAGATCGATCTATACAAGAGATGTAGTTCACAGGACGTAGTGCTGATCACAGTGCTAACGCAGAAAGTAACATGTGTTTTGCTATTCGATGCGTATGAAAATAAGATAGAATTAAGCCTAAGGCATTATTATAAGGCGCATACGCCGCATGGCGGGATATTAAGATCACCGATATGCGTTATATGGCGTGTCAAGACGAACTTTTCGAAAGTGAAATTTAAAGCTAAACATTTCGAGAAACAAAGAGAACATCTGATTTCTTTGGATATTCCACATTTCAACTCAGTATCGAAAATAATACGCAGTCTTTGCATAACTACAACAGTTTCGGGTCACCAATATTTTTCATGTATAAAATATTAAAATCTTCTTTCTAATTCAGTTCATTACTTCGACAAACCGGTAAGGAAAATTTACAGAAACAAAATAATTTTTATCAAAAATAACGACATTGAGATATTTTACTTTAATGTTTTAATTCGAAATAGAAACAGAGGAATTATGTCATGACATAAAAAATTTTACACGTAATTAAAAAATAAATGTTAAAATCTGACGAGCAAAGGTGCTTTACATTATAGCAATAAAGTAATGAGACCGTTGCGTTTAAACTCCGAAAAAAATCATATAATTGATGCAGTAATCAAATTCCCGAGCTAAGATTTTCCCTTTCGAATACGTAGGCAGAGACACGCGACGGATATCACATACACACATACACATATCATTTATACGCCCAAATCTACTTGTAAGATAAATTGATTAACTAAGTCGATTTAAGGCTTGACGAAGCTATAACGACTAAAGATCGTATACATATCGTGAACGTACGAGATTTAAGAGAATTTATTTGTTAACATATACATATATATATACATATATATGTACGTTACATATAATATATATATTATTATGCATTATTTTACGATTATGAAAGATATATATTATATACCTATATCTCTTATATATGCATATATGCACTAGATGTTTTTTCTAAGAAGTTATATTGATAATAGTATAAAGCTGCCGGGCACACACTGGCGTTGTAAAATTGGTTCCCATTTAAGCCCGTAAAGTCTACCTTTATCATTTTACTCGTACTTTGCTTTGTTTTATTGTCAGTTATAAAATTTTTATCTTGATATAAGATCTAAATAAAAAATACTCGTGATTGTTACATTAAATTTAATCTATATACGTTAGAAATAAAAATTAACGATACGCCGAATGCGATCCTCTGCAGGCCCTACATTTAGCTTAGGATTCGTACGAGGCATATCTAATGTAGACATTTACTAATTTTCTTCTTTTCATAATTATATGCAAATAATTCACGAGCATATATGCGATAAGATCTATATACAATTATGATTATTAAAGAGAGAAAAACGGCAGTGTGTGAACGGTAATAAGTTATAAAAAAATTGATAGTCTACGAAAGTAAAAAACCAGCAAAATAGCATAATTACCTGAGTCTGAAGTTCGGAATATATACTTTGCTATTATAGAAAAAATTGCACTCGAGGAATATAATAAAAAGAGCTCTTTTAAATCGCCTTTTAAGCATTCTGTATTTCAATCATTCTCCTGACAATGTTTCAAGTTACTTGAAGTTTTTTATCTTTACTCTACATATTTCTTCTATTTCTAAAATTCTATTCTTTTGCTACTAAATTGAAATAAAATAAAGACATCGTCGAGGCAAAAGTTTGATCCAAATTGATTATTTGCTTATGTACGCAAAAGTTTGTTTCATTGAAGAACTTCCGGCTCGGATGTTAGGACATATCTTTAGACAAGTTTTAGAGACAAAAGCGAAAACGGGAGTTTGTGCGACTCTAATCTTTTCTGCTGAATACCATGACGGTATACGCTGTTAAGATGTTCTGATTACTGTACATGAAAAGGTACTGTACTCGTACAATGCATTATAGAATTGTCTACATCCTCTATGCTTCTACTTGAATAATAATTAATTGAACAAAATCGAGAGGCGGAATCGTTTCTAAAGTTCTAATATTTCACGGGCATATTGCACAGCGAGGAACACTTATCAGCGACCGAAAGGATTACAGATCGCCGGACGTCGAGCCCGCAGAACCATATCGAGACATATCGCTGGGAGTCGGCGCTAGACTTGTCGGGCGCGCCAATTTATTATTACTAATTATTATAAGCGGATATTTTTGTACAGCGTCTTACAATGTGGATCGTTACCGGCACGTCCGACGGGCGCACGACCGGCTCGCCATACTTACTTCATTTAATAGCGCGCGATACCCTGAAGACGCGTAAACGCGTATGTGTGCAAACACGATGATAACTATATATATATATTATATATACGCATGTGTGTGCGTTAGCGGGACGTGTAAACGAAATTATCGACAGTCCCACCCGCGCGTAAGGACGATAAACGGAGCTTAACTATCGATCGAAGGATGTATCTTTGTAATCTCGGTGCTCGCTCACACGTCGCTTCTTCGCACGACTCCAGAAACCTCGTATATCTGTGTTACCATCACTAAACACACACGTACACGGCATAAACACGTATCACAAACACACTACCTACATGGCCGAAACACGATACGATAGTCTTACGTGCTCTTACGAGCGTTTCATCTCCCTTTCTTCACTGTCTTCTATATAGATAAAGGACGTAATTCTTACGTACACAAGAATAAAATTGTAGAATTAGATATATAAAGAAAGATTAGTTCTTGAATCAATGTACACACGCGTCTACATCTTTCCGCACAGGTAAATGCTCTTAGACAGAGATACGTATACTTGTACACGCAATATCTAAACGAACACACGTACACGAGACTAAATCACGCCTAATGTTATATCGATGTTATATATATGGTTACTATGTGACACACACACATACACGAACTTCGTCTGTATATGTCTATACATAATGTTAAATATATATGGTCATTATATGATAACTATTACGTGATATGTATGTATTATGAGACATTTTTCCCTTATCGACTCGCGACTCGCTACTCAAATTCTAATGTCTATATGTCATTGTTTATTATGTCGTTACTGATTAACGTGTATATGTGAAACTTTCAAATGAATAAAAACATTAAAAACAATATAAGCAGAAACACTATTTATTGTTACTTTTATTTAATTTTACCTTTACTCATTAAACTTCTTTTAACAGATTGCAAAGCAAGATATTTTAATATTCAGAATTAAAACATAAAAATTTTCTTTAATATATCAAGTTAAAATATAGATATTTTTATATCCAATATGTGTATTATATGATTTAATTGGAATACAACACAAGATAATTTATCAAAGTTCCCCTTTACGTCGGTAATCAATACGAGATATGTATCGACAAGTGCACGAGATAACATTAATCAATGTCACAAACACAGACAGATTCTAGATTTGATGCCAGAATATTCTACGATATATCGATCGAACAGCATCACGTAGTAATAGTATTTGGTGTATGTACAAGATTTGTTGTACAAGCAGCAATGTCAAAGAGGTGTTCTGTGATTTTATTCTGGAAAAAAATACTCCTGATTTTTCTTCGACAATATATATAATATAAGACAGCAAAGTTTTATTTATTAAACAATAGTATATCTATCTTAAGAAGAGTTACTTTTCGTTATCTTCCAATCTGCATAATCTCTCTATCCAAGGGAATAAAATAAAACAGCTCGAGAGGAATTTATTAAAAAAAGATATTGCATTACGGAAGTTCTTCGAAATATTACGGGAAGAAATATTTTACCCGCAGTACTAGTGCCTTTACGATATAGTTATATGTCAAATATCGATTCTCACGTCTTTTCTTTGATGTATATCCAATGTGATATCTCTCTATTTATCCGATTATATTATATTGCATGTAAAGACTATTTGCGCGAACGCATTCGAGCCAATATTCAAATCTGTGAAACAGATACTGAGATGAACCAACAGTATCATCACCTCAACCGAAGGCTTGTTTGATTCAATAATTCAGCGGCATCCCTATTTCGGTCTGGCAATATCTGTGGCACTGCGATTGCAGCCTCAAATGGATGCAAGATATAATAATAGATTACTCGAATGTATGAGAAAATCCCTAATCTGTAGCTCGCCCAAAAAGAATACCGGTAAATCCTTCATGTTCGCAATATTTTGCAGTAAAGCTGTGCCGAATACAACGAATGCTGATATCGTGATATGTAGCCATGTAACATCAATAACGCCAATTATTTCAAATATGCCCGCAACAACCGTGTCTAGCACAATAGAGATAATTCGTATTATTTGCGGCATTTTTGTAACCAATTGATTTAATGGAATTATTCGAATAAATTCAAATATTCTCGATAACCGCGACCAATATCGTAATATGATTACGGAATTTCTCCACAAGAGAAGTCGAAAATGTTGTTTTAGTCGCTCTGTCGAATTTAAACGACGTGTCCTTAATTTATAGTTCGCCAACGATGCACAATCAAGCGTAACTATTAATCGTCGTTGGAATCTAAATCCTAACTAACAACAACAAGAGAGTATGATTATTGCCGTTTATAGTTTTCCTAATACTAATATACCTATGGCCGGTATTCATAGTCGAGTCTTATATTTAAGACCGTCTTAAGTACAATCTTAAGATGTCATGAACCAATCACAGAGCTGTATTAGCATCTCAAGACATTACTTGAGACGGTCTTGAAGTAAGATCCGACTGTGAATACCCCCCTGTTTCATAAGTATCGCTCTCATATTCGTCATGGTGTGACGACACCCGGCGATGCTGAAAAGAAGTAAATATCTACAGTCATGATCGTGAAGCGCAGATCCCTTGTTTTAGTGCTGTCAAAAGGACTTTCGAGTGATATACTATTGAGTTTGAGAAACAGGACGCAATAGCTACTATCTCGCAAAGTTTAAAAAAGAACGAATACATCACACCATTGCCACCAGCGCAAAATCTAAATCGTAAAAATTTAGACTTTATTGTCGAGCGTACAGAGCGACGGTACGAGTTATACCTCTGATGTCAAACTGATATTGTCGCAACTGAATTCGTGGAAGTCAAAAAGAGCCTTCAATATAAACCGGGAAGTCGAATCACTGCCCCTATCGCCGCTTCCGTATTCGTATGCACGATATATCGATAGAAACAAACTTGAACAAAAGTGATTCTGACGATTTAATAATATATATATGCACAATGTAATAAAATGTGTTATAAAATTCTTTGTCTCATAAATTACAAATTTTTTAAAATTTTACGTTATAAAAAATTGCTTGAGAATAATTATAAAAGAATAATTTTGCAAATTAAGAAAATAAAATTAAATTGTTTAATTTAAATTATGCTTAATTATACTTTTGATCGTATGTATTACCAAATTCAAATATTCTTTTGCAATATATATATTTATATTTATATTTCAAACGCTATACATATATCCTGCATGATGTTAGCTAACGAATATGTTCAGAATTCTCAATCCGCTTTGGGCTAAGCTAAATTTGGCTAACAGCCCAAAGTCAATGTCAGGTTCTGAGAACGCATATGATAGGTTACGGTAAGAATATTGTGTGATTTTAAAAAGAATTGGGAAAAGAATAAAAATTGATAAAGATATTTCTAAAAGATTTTATAAAAGATGTTCTAAAAAAACTTGCACAGGATTTACAAGAATATAAAACATTAATTTTCTTTTAAAAGTACGTACCTTGATTTAGAAATTTACATATACATATAAAGAGAGATGTTAACTTAAAATATTTCTATAATTTTATTGTTAAATAAAGTTATATGTCAAGTAATACGTACTTTTTCGAAATTTCTTAATTTTCGTACCAGTCTATACATATATGCATGATGAGTTAATAATTTCGTCAATTATTTCTACTTTTCCATGAAATTGATTAGTTTGATTTCTGAGAAAATAATATCTTTCATGTCAAAGATAAAGATATATAATCAAATAAAAATAGAACAAAGAAAAATGCTAAGACAATTATTTTGCAAATTACAGACAAGTACACATATGTTGAAACTGATAAAATCGAGATGATCGATGAAAGCGTGCACTTTTAACTATCCTAAATTTAGTGATTTGCAATGACTCGTTTATTATGGTAATGAAGCGATTCCCCTGCAGAATTATTTTTAGTTGTTAGATCAGTAGTTCGATTTAACGTCGAAGCTTTATCTGATTGGCTGGTAGGTAATATATATCGAGGTTAAAGGTAGTTGCCAGATGATTTTTTCACGTGCGAGCTGTCAGCAATCCACTGCAATCCTCTAAAAGGATGCAATGCCAAACTGCTGTATGTACATACGATACGATGCAATGTATAACCGCTTTCATGTTCGCGAATAGTTCGCTGTGCGGGGGAACCGATTCGCTATAACTATCATCTACGTCATACAAAGATAACATCAGATATGCTACAAATTCTTCCCTAGATTATGTCATCTCTGAATACAAGTCAAGTAACAAATATTAATTATATCTATTTAAAAAAATTAGGCAGTTTTGTTTTATAAAATAATAAATATATTAATAAAAATAATATTTAAAATCATAATTATAATTCTCATGTTGTATTTCAAGTATTTTATGAATAATGAAAAATAAACTCCATCAGAAATCAACCGAAATACACAATTACTCATAATTTCTACAGATCTGTTAGATATTACATCTATAATTTTTTTTAAATAAAAAATCTAATTCTATTTAAATAAATAGATTTATGTATACAAGTACAAAACTGTGTGTATACATAAAAACCAAGAGAACTGTGCAACATATATGTATTTACCTTCTATATCAATTTCCACAATAATTTCTGCAAGCTCTTCTAATGAGACTTCGTGACCAAGCATACCTACCTAGAATTATGCTTACCATATCCGTGCTAATACATCCTTTTTTTATGATCAAGCGCGTCGAATGCCATTTGCAAATCTGTTCAAAACAATTGCTCTTCAATTTTTATTATATGCAACAGTGTACAGTAATTTTTAAAAATAAAGAATATAAAATTCTAACCTTTACATAATTCGTGCGTGCGATAACAATTAATAATGTCATGTAATATTAATTTTCTAAGATAGTGATATATCAATTTAAAAAAACTTGTATGTTCATTCGGTTGCTTTAGCATGTTAATTGTTTCGCGAAGAGACAGCCGTGAAGGCGTCCTAAATAAAAGTCTTTTTATAGCGAGTTCGGTTCGATTGGCGATGATCTATTAACACCGATTGTGGGTGTGTCTATAGTGTCGCGCTGCTAATTAGTTTACTACGGCTCAGTAGGACTTTCTCATCGGTGGAGTAAGTTAGCTGCATCCGAAAAGAATCCACGTTAATCGTCCGATTTTGTGATTAATTCGACAGTTTCAGAAAAGTGAACTTTAACAACATGGTAATTATTGTGTAAATTTATGACAAATATCTACAAAATGCCCGAATTAATTATATAGTAATAATCGCGAAAAGTTCTTTATTCAGTGCTTTACGTGATTTTGTGATATATTTCTAATAATTTATACGCTGAGTAAATATTTCATTACTAATAATGTTACTTCGATTACAGGATGAAGTTCAACTTATTAACAAAGATCAATTATCTCGTAAGTATTAACGCGTGTTAAAACGCTATAATTTTTTATTATTTTGATTATTGATATGTAAAATGTAACCAATTTAAAATTATTGGAGATTATAATTAACATATCTAGAAGTTTGGCATATATAAAAATTGAAGAGCAATTGTTCTGAACAGATTTGCAAATGGCATTCGACGCGTTCGATCATGAAAAAAAAGGATGTATCAGCACGGATATGGTAAGCACAATTCTAGGTATGCTTGGTCATGAAGTCTCATCAGAGGAGCTTGCAGAAATTATTGTGGAAATTGATACAGAAGGTAAATATATATTATTATTAATAACGCGATATACAAGAAAACCGATTAAAAGAGAAATCGCATTTTTCAACTATATTCGGCTGTCTCTCTAATTCTAAGCAATATCTAATGATATTTTATAATATACCTACTTACTCCAAACAAATTTTACGAACAAAGTTTTTGTTCAAATAAAAAATTATTCAGTTTTATATTATGTTTTTAAAATAGTATAATAGATTTTATATTATATTTTTTAAATGTATAATATGTAGATTTAAAGATACAACTAACGAAGTAGGTATACATATTATAACAAAACAAACACTAATAATGGATATTAAATAAATTTCTATTTTTAGGAAACGGTGAGTTAAAATTCGAGGAGTTTTGCAAGTTAGCGTCGCGCTTTCTCGAAGAGGAAACTGACATGGAAGCAATACAGGAGGAGTTACGAGAGGCATTCCGATTGTATGATAAGGAAGGCAATGGTTATATCACTACCGACGTGTTCAGAGACATCCTTCATGAATTAGACGACGCATTATCTCCGTATGAACTTGACATGATCATAGAGGAGGTGGACGCTGATGGATCTGGCACGGTCGATTTCGATGGTGAGAGATCTTGCGTGGTGCACAGGTGTTAATTTACTTCGTCTTCGTCTATGCGCACCTAACTCAGCGTTTACATTACAGAATTCATGGAGGTCATGACAGGATAAATTATGACTTTGGCACCGCGCAAATGCACCGTGTCGATCGCCCACGTATCAAACAACGAGTGTGCCTGTATAAACAGAGAAGCCGAAATCTTTTCGAAATCGACGCTGGCAAAGTATAAAAAAGCTCGATCGTTTAGCATATATAAAAAAAGTCGTCGTAAAACTTACTTTACGGCGGAGTTGCGAACGATAATCAAGAATAAATCTTAAAGAATTCTTAATAAACTGCCAAATTTCACATATGTCGAATAGAATTCGAGAAAGATTTTGGCATCTCTGAAATAATATTTCATGTATAATAATGACAATTATTGGTAGCTTGAAATTCATAGAGCTCTTAATTTGTCAAGATTGCAAAATTGCTATTCTTTACCAGGATTTTGACACTGAATTCCCATTAGCTGTTAATTTAATTAAATATTAAAATTTTATAGTATATTAGTATATTTTACTATTTAAAATGTGTAATTATGTATATAGCAAATATTATAAATTTTAAACGTATATATCGAATAAAATTAATAAATATCGTTTATGTAAAAAATATATATATAAAACAATAAACTTTAAAAAAGATGTATGTCTTCATTCTAATCAAACTTTAATAGGATATCGGATTATTCTTTAATTTTTCAAATTTGGAGAAAATATGATATGCGATATGCATAAAATGTAATACCTACTCATTATTTCTTGTTTTACTAGTACATTTAAAAAAAAATTCATTAATAATTAACAGAAAAATAAGATTTTACTTTCTATTAAATTTTGATACCTAATATCAAATCGCAGTTTAAATAATGCTAATATCTTGATATGGTCATTGATAAGAATATTGTTATTTTTCAAAATATAATTGCTATGGTTGCAAGAGAAGATACCTATATATGTTTCTATAATTTCCTGTAACAATCCCACTATATTGTAGAAAATCTATAATTATAATTGCTATCCGTACAAGAAATCGCATTTGAAAATATGTATATGCTCGCGTGTTGGCAACAACGGTGGCACATGCTTCACACGCATCAATCGTGACATTTTACGCTCAATTCTGTAATAGTAGCGTAACCTATTGCAAACTTTTGTCGAAAAAGTAGCGAAGACACGTACCAAAGAATTTTACAATGCATGCGATAGCAAGCGACTGTATTCCGGAATGAACGGTAAAATCACCTAAATATAATAGCAGTCACCGGGCATTATGAGCTTATAATTAGGATTCTAAGAATAAAACGTGCACAATTATTGCATAGAACCGTCTTGGGTTCAGCATCACCCATGAATCCTCCGGCGGTATGCCAATTCTGTCTATTGTTGCGTCCACGCAGTCGCTCGTAAATTCTGCCATTCGGACATATTGCAAACTTTCATAATAAACTGCTTGTACGGTTTCGACAATGGCGATGAAAACTCTAATCTAATCATAAAATGTCTGCAATAATCTGGTTAAAAGATACGTGACAATTCTATCATCATAGTTTAAAAGGAAATTGAAAGAAACGTTTCAATAAAAAATTACGAATAAAATTGCAAATACTAATAAAATTACATATTATATTGTAATAAATTATTTATATAAAGAGATAAGTCTCTCATATATGTATAATATCAATATGTTAAAATAAGGTTTCATTCATTTAAGAATATAAAAAAAAATAATTTGAATATATCTATCGTATAATTACTCGAGCTTTGAAAAAATTTAATGTGGTAAAAAATAGATGTGATAAATTTATCTGTGTATAGAACCACATTACATATTTAGCAACATAATTTTTATAAAATATTACATAAATTGATTAATAAATTTAATATAAATCTAATAATTAATATATAAAACTGTTAATTTTAGTTATATTAAATTTAAACTATTTTGTTATAAATATGTAAATTGTAAAATAAACTTTACATAATATAATTGATACACCTGTATCTGGATGTTATACACTTCATAATTAATTATTTGCATCAAGACGGACAAAATTAATGCGAACATATCGCGTGCGATATGTTCGCATTAATTTTGTCAACGTATAAGAACGTCAGGAACAGCCGTTGACAAATCAAATCTATGACTGATAGTAAATAATTTTCGAAATGAAATGTGTTGCCACAAGTTTTACACAATTAGGTAAAATGCGTCTAAGAAAATAGAGTGGGGAGAACGTCCTCGATGAATTTGAAAACCGCTAGACTCGGGATGTAGATATTACCTGGTCAATCACGTGCCAGAAGATCATCGTTACGATCACTTAAAACAGAAGTCCACCGCCAGAATCTGGTGCATACCCGGATAAACCGTCGACGCCAACGTACCACAAGCAGCGCGTATAGTTACCATCGCTATGGTAAGTCATATACTTTCGATAAACGCGAGAATATTTCGTCATAAGTTTTAACATCAGCAGAAAGTACAAAAATTAAATATGCAAATAAAACTCATAATAATATTTAATGTAATTAAATATTAAATTAAATAAAAACGATAATTCAATAACTAAGCTTAAATATTGACGATAAGTGTATAATAAAATATTAATTATGTTTTGCAAAAATTTATTCGAGTTTTTTTATTATTCAAATTTTATTTTTAGTAACTTCATTTTCAGTAAATTAATATTTTATATAATTTACGGGCAATAATTAAATATTTCTTATGATTCCAGGATGACCTAACTAAGGACCAGATAGCTCGTAAGTATATCTTTTTATCATGAAAAAGTTAAGAATAATATAAAGTTTATATCTCTAATCGAATAACATCCCTCTATACTACAGTGTTGAAGAAAGCTTTCGATGCCTTCGATCACGAAAAAAAGGGCAGTATCGGCACAAACATGGTAGGCACGATATTGACCATGTTGGGTCACGAGCTCAGCGACACCACCCTGCAGGAAATCATTAGCGAAGTCGACGAGGATGGTAAATAAACTTCCGTTGATTATCCATCACATTCCCTACGCTTAACGTTTCTTCGTGTATACATTTCTTGTACTGACAGGTTCCGGAGAACTCGAGTTCGAAGAATTCTGCACGATGGCTGCTAGATTCTTAGTAGAGGAGGATACGGAAGCGATGCAGCAAGAATTACGCGAGGCATTCCGGTTATATGACAAAGAGGGCAATGGTTACATAACTACTGAAGTCTTTCGCGATATTCTTCACGAACTCGACGACAAGCTATCACCGGAAGAACTTGATCTAATGATCGAAGAGATCGACGCTGATGGTTCAGGAACCCTCGATTTTGACGGTATTTTTATTTTATATATATATACAATCTTCTATCATTTTGTGCAGATATTGATTATTAATTTTGGAAAACTATTGTTTAGATTAAATTTTGAAACTTAGTTATTATTAAATAAACCAAAGCAAATATTTTTAATTAGTTTAATAGAGTATAACGCCAGATCTCTTGCGTTTATCAAAATGGATACTATTAAATGTTACGTTATAGAAAGCTTTCACTAGGTTTCAGTATTATAATCGTATCAAGTAACGTATCAGTATCACTAAAAAATATGACACATGTTCAAAAACTTATGACATTAAAAATAATGTGTTTAAGAAATACTCCAGATTGCAACTAACAAGCGTTATTTGCAAGATACGATAATATATGACACGTTTCAAAAGCCAAGTAGTCCATTTAAAATGTGCTCAAGTTACGAAGCCCCGAGCCAAGTAAATTCGTTTCGCGCACGTCAACGTCAGCGAAGCTTAACATAACCGGCACTAATAGCAAAATCGATCGAACGTTCAATAAGTTTCTCGCCTTGGGTGGTTCGCCAAGTTTGTAGCCCACGGGAAATGCAAGGCGCCGCCGCCGCCTGATTACGCTAACGCCCGCATTTTGCGCACTTTCAGAGTTTATGGAAGTCATGACGGGAGGCGACGACTAAGTGGAGCTGATAATGAAGATGGGCACTCGGAGGCTGGTTGTTAGCCGCGCAATTGGCAACGCCCGTCAGAGAGAGCGTTCCTTCTTCATCATCCAGGCAAACCACTAAACTACCAAGGAAAATTTGACGTTTACGATCATCCGTGGTATCGTTGGCTGACGTTCGATGACTTTCATCATGCAAGGTGAAGATCACAGTGCGACGTTTCCGTTTTTAATCGACGCCAGGAGGAATGAAAATCTCGGAGTGCTTTGAATAAATCGGAATAACGTTTCTGCGAAGTAAAATAGCAATGCAAATTTCTTCATCACGGCAAAATGAGTACGCGCACAAACGCTCCAACGCAATTATCTCTAGTTTATTACTTCGCAAAGAAAGTTTATAATTTACTACTCTACGAATATCATTATAGGAGATGTTTCGAGATTTTACACGTGAAAGTCCGGAGAGGTCCAATATGTAACATTAATCATATGTAATAAGTTATTAAATTATTAAGTATGCCTGCGTAAATATTGCGTATTTATTTCTTTTTACACGTGAGTGCCTAGCGCCTGTACGATATTTCCCGGTGCGCAAACTAGCGCACCGCATTCAAGTGTGCAAGGCGTCATAAGTCTTGACATTGCATCATTATAACAGATTCTATAACTTCCTAATAAACGCGAGATTGTTTCAATTGTAATTGATTAAATTGTAACTTTCTTTCATCATCTTTAAATTATTACTTCTATACAACGCTGTAATGTGATTCAGTAATTAGTTTCAAGATAATTCGTATTGATGAGTCTTATTAACATTAAATAATTTAGTAATTTTAAAAATTTACTAATTTCGAAAACAAGATTTTTAGTTAATTAAATGTGTTAATTAAATATGTGAAACTGTCGTCATTATCTGCAATAAAGACTGCTTTCTACATCATATATGCACACATACACACGTATATATATACATATGTAATATATGAGCGTGTTGTAAAATAAATATAATTTTTCTACAATTCAAAATTCCCTATTAATATTCCTTTTATTCCATAATATTTTTAGCAAAAAACCATTAATGATATAAATACCAACACGTCATCATATAAATAACGTTTTACTAGAACATATATGTGTACATAGATCATGCAGAATTAATAATTTATATTAGAAAATACTTTAATTCTTAAAATAAAGTTTGAAAAAGCTATCGCACTTTGTATTGAGTTTTATGAAAAATGTTTATTGAAGAAGAGTGTTATAATTGTAGGCAAGCAATTTGAGATAGAGATCTTTAAGAGATTTTTATCGTACCTACTTATATATTTATACAGGGTGTTTAAAAAAAAGTATTCCATATTTTGAGAGCAGGTAGTCATCAAAATAAGAATAAAATGTCCAGTAAACATGGGTCTTAAATCAAATATCTATAATTGAGATATGGACCAATCTTTATTGTATACTACAGAAGGTGTTCTATGTGGTTCCCATTCATTGTCATACATTTTAAAGAAAAATGTACTGCTCTTTGCTTAAAGGAACGTCGTACTGGTACTTACAACCTCCTGATAAAGACTAACGGTCAAACCCTACCACATTGCAGTCATTGCAGAAATAACACAACTAAAAGAAGAGGGTAATGTTTATCATTTGAAGACCTTCGTGTATTCAACACGCATCGACGACGTACAAACATTGTAGGAATGTGTATTTTTTTCTTTAAAATGTGTGACAATGAATGGGAACCACATAGAACATCTTCTATAGTATACAATAAAGATTGGTCCATATCTCAATTATAGATATTTGATTTAAGACCCATGTTTACTCGACATTTTATTCTTATTTTGATGAGTACTACCTGCTCTCAAAATATGGAATACTTTTTTTTAAACACCCTGTATTCATTCATTTTTATACTTGCGTGCAATTACACAGATACAAAATTTGTTAAATAAAATATACCGATTATTCCACAACTATTCTTCCCCTTTTAGAAATAGAATAATTCTCATTATAAATAATCACATATACTATTTTAATTACCAGCAAATGTAGTTTTATAAAAAATTGTTATTAATTTTAATAAAATCCCTTTTATTTTTTTTATAATATGATTTGCACGTTATACGAAGCAAATCGTAATGACAAAGAAAAATAGACTCACGCGACTAAAACAAATGTTCGTAATCGTTCACACCGATCACTAGCTGTGCGACCGGTGGCATTTCCGTTCTGCAAATGAGCCACGTAATAAGTACAGCAATAAACGTCGCAGCGTGTGCAATCGTGCTGTAAGAAACATTACCAAATCGGGTATCTGAAATGTTCAGTCACGGAATTATATCGCGATTCTCACGTCGTCGTGGACTAATCTGCTTCGCATGAAAATGGCCGACCCATTTATTATACAGAGAGCACGGATTTCGCTGAGAGCACAATTATATTTGTCATCAGAGTCACTAAAACTAAAAGTGTCGTAACTTTGTGTCCCGATGATCCAATCTATTGACCTTCCATTTCTTCTCACAGTCAATAAACTCGAGTATTATTGTAATACGGTTTCACTACATAATGAAGTCGATGTCATAAAAATATAACATAATAATATGGAAAAGATAATCTCTTGACTTCATATAATGCGTATTACACGCGATCTCACGCGTAATAAATTAAAGCATTAATAAGTTAATTTTAAGAACCGTTTCAATTCCATTATTACAATTCTAACATGTTTTAATCTTTGCTTTTAAATCCTAATAAATCCTAATACTGCATTATTTATCATAAGTATAATTTCGATAAATTAAAAATATTAGATATTATTTCATCTTTAGCTTTCTAAAATCGAAATTAAAGATTAAATTATTTAAAAACTAGCGAAATCTATTTATAAAATAAATGAAATATTTCCTAATTTAGAAATTCAAGGATTAGTGGTAAAAAAATATATTTCTTTTACAAATTACATTTTTATATTCCTGAGAGTTAATCATCATGATATAAACGTTACATTGAACATAATATCATACTTTTTCCTTTATCCCGGACGCAATAAATTCGAAGTGTAGTGCGCTGAACGTTATACATGGCTTATAGCTCGTAAGTATCATAACTGTTGCAAGCGATTTACTTTCGTTAACAAATAACAAAACTAGAAAATTTTGAATCTAGATTTCTGCGTTGATTACACGTTCACGTTGATTATACAAGAGATATTCTATCTCGATCGTAAAGATAAAATAAGTGACTATCGTCATCCCATATCTTGTAATTGAAATTAAGCTCCTGCTTTACGGTTACTTGTATTTCCGCACTGATTATCCGGGATATTTCGGTAAACGAGGCGCCATTCGTAATAATTTATACGGAAGAAAAGTTCCTTTCACTAGTTTGGCTCGGTCAACCGATGACTATAAAATTTCTTTCGCACTTGAAATTGTGTAATAATCGCGGAGGAATTAAATGCCACTAACGGTTCGATACCCCATTATAGAAAGCTTATATAGAAAACAAAATAATTCCTGCTTCCAAAATGCAATAGTATTGCATTATTATAAAACGATAAATATGTTATATCAAAGTGCGTATAACATTCGCACATCCTGTGATGGTGAATATCGCGTTCAACGATCTTCATTTGAGCAACATGTAAGTCAAATGTGATGGCGAAACGAGTATTCACCGATGAAATTTCTAACTTCTAAATCTTGCACAAACCCAGAAATGTATAATTCGATCCGAGTGTAAACATATCCATTTTACCTTGTAAATATCACGCTGCACATATGCGCTATAATTTTTTACTTTTATAATTTTAGATAAATGACAATTCCTTAAACAATTCTTTAAATAAAGTATATAATAATTCTTTGATTTATTACATATTTTCTTTTTGCACATAAAAGCAATAACTTAATAAATTTTCCAATTGTGAAGTGTATAGATATACAAAAAATACATATTCTACAAATTCTTTAAAAAATTCCAATTTATGATCTATGTACGATAGCAAATAATAAACAAATAGCATTTTAACACAATAACACTGTATCCTATATATTAACAATGTCGTTTATGAATTTTCGTTGTGGCTAATACGGATTTATTCCAAAAACAATATCAAAATAATGTTCCCTTAGTAGAGTATTGTGCCTCTAAATTTACTGGAGAAATCGCGACCGGTATATATATTTACGATCGACTGAGCTCATGTATTGGCGAAACGGAAATGATTTCGATACGTGTCCGCGAAGAAAAAGTGCATCACGCCAAGAAAGCGTGCAAACGGCACGCATTTGTCAAAATTTGAGTCACGCTGCTGTATCGTTGTTCGGTGAAAGTTATTCTTATTATTATAGACGTTCTTGTCTGGCAACTTTTTGGATAGGTTGACAAGAATCGGTTGCAAGAAACGAGGGGCAAATTAAATAGCCTGAATTACGCTGTTACCTAAGAAGCTGTAGTTTATTTTTGCACTTGAGAATGAACTACACGAGCGGAGCGGGGCTCAGAAGAGCGGAATTCGGAATAAACAGATAATTATAATCAAAATCATCAAAAACCTATGCTATCGATAAGTCTGACTCTCTAGATTTCCTATTCAACAATTCTTATGGCTAATACTTACTTGCACAGTAAGTAAACGAATTTTCAATATAAAACTACTGATGCGGGATGCGGCACTACAAATTACAATTTTGTTAAACAACCCAAGAAAAGATTTATAAAAATTGAAAAAATACAAATACAAATGTTAGACTAAAAAGTATTTTTGTTTCAGGAATATAAATCCGGTAAACAATTTTTATGTAAATAAATAGTAGTTGATAAAATAACGAGTTTTCTTTTTTTTACAAATCTTGTTTTTTCAAATTAATTATATAATTAATTCTTGATGATTGCCATGAGAGTTATTGTTAGGTATATCTATCAAAGAAAAATTTAGGTGATTTTATTAAGAATAATAAATAAGTATTCATATATAAGATATGATAATGAGTTACATGTTACATTCATCATCCGTGTATGATGTACGATTTAAATTAAAGTGAGACTCGTTCGAAAGTAAGTTACGACGTAACTCTGATCGCGTGATCTCCCTTACAAGCTTCTTCAATAAAATATTGATCTGATTGCTATGTCAATGATAAATTCCACTTTATATGTCATACGCAAATATGCGCTCAACTACGTGACAACAAAACAACACGCAATTGAAAATAAATTAAAAATTATTCATAACACAGTGATATATAAAAATCAATTCACTAATTAACTTGAATTCAATATTTCTTTTGGAAATTTAGCATTTTATGACAAACCTATTCTAATTAAAACAAGAAAGTTTATCTTTTATATAATAAGAACGTAATAGCGCAAAGTGTCGAATATTGAGGGCACTTCGTATATCTTTAAATCTCTATATTACATATTTAATCAACAGAACTTTTTTAATGTAAAATTTTAGAACGCTTTGAGGAAACAACCAAACTCTAATGACATCAAAATTCTAAAAATACACTAACTTGACAGAAGTGATATAACGCACAGCAGGAATAACGCACGTATGTACTTCTTCATCGCGTCATGCCTAACGTCATTATGGTTATTCGCAATAGTCTCAAGAGACAAACCATAGCTCTCAGAAATGCACTACCGCGATTAAACGCTCGTTTAATTACGGTGCACGCCACGTTTGACGGGACTTTCTCCGCCAATTAGGCGCCTAAGTCGAGTCAGCTGCTGCGAATTCGATAACTGAGTAGTTTCAGAGTATTAATCGACGCTTCCCGAATATTTTATCATGATGTATAACGTATGTAATATGTCCTTTTAAAAGTAAAAGAAAATTGTGTGTGATTACATTAGATTTGACGAGTACGTTTGATTCTTCACTTGTGCATCTTATTTACATATTCAATATTTACCGCACTTTCTTTCATTCTATAATTATCTTTGACTTTTATGTATCTTCTTTATAGCCATTTCTATATTTTCTCCATTTTGGTAATTTACAATATTAAGTCGCTTGTCTTTACTTAAATCTCGCCTTGATAACGTAAAAAACAAAATACTTAAAATAGATTTTTATATCTTAAAACACACAAACATACACACACACACACACGTGAATGTTGCAATAAATGCATTTTGACTAAAGATCGATTGAGATTACGTTCAGCTAAGAAATATTGAAACCTTGAAAATCGATTATTGTAAAACAAAATTCTCGCAAAATTCTTCCTAGGATTATCTTCCTAGACGTTTTATTTAAGTTTATCAATTGAATAATATGGAAAATACTTTTAGAATGTCAAATTAATTTATATTATAGTATTTAATAAGCTTCAAATTTTAAATAAAACTTTTGTTAAAATAGTGTCAATTCGAATTAAACACATTTTATTATATATTTTTATTATAATTTTTAATAGCTTGCAATTCAAAATTTCTAATATCTCGACATATTTATTAGAATAGTAAAAAATTTATGAATTAGAGAAATAGGTATAGATAGTTCGATAAGTATCGATACTGTATAGAATCAATCCTATAATATATATATAGTTTGAGAAAATTGCTTCAAGGTTCAAAGTACCTACTCTTGTAATATGTTGTAAATAGCGAAACACGGATATCGTCGCGTTGTATTGTATGTCTGGTTCGACACATTTAAATCCGATTGTTAACTTAAACTCGGCCTATGAAAGAGAAAGTGGGTGAAGGCTAGAACGAACGATTTGCCACAATTACTTGCAGTCTCCTTCGCGTATTACACCTAATAGCCAACGAAACAAGTCCCGCTGCGAGAAAGTACAAGTGCCTAAAACGCGATCAACCGAGATTGGCCTGATGCACGTACACCAATTGCCAATCACAAGCAAACAGAATGCTATATAGTTACATTTTGTTGGTCATAACATTTATTGGCTTACTATACATTCTGTTTAAAAAAGAAGATATAAAACAAAGATATATAAAACAAGATAGGAATAATTACAATGTCAAAGTTAAGTTCAACATTTTGCATAAAAATTTTAATATGTATAATCTATATGCAATTTCTATTCGTATTATTAAATTTATAAAAAAAAAAATATAAATAAAATAAAATGCATAAATTAAATTTATAAGCCAAAAACTTAATGCACACGGGTGTGTCTTATATACATATATGTACGTATATGCATACATATACATATATGTATTCTACCTACAAAATATAAAATACTTTCTTACTCAAATATATAAAAATAGAGATGTATAGGTATGTTAATATTTTATGTAATTAAAAGCATATTTCGTCATAAGTGACATAATGATGTGAACAAGAAAAAAAATTTACTTAATCACTCTTGCTTTCAACCTTCCAAATGATATAATTGAATGACTTATGATTAACTACGGCTCTGTCTATTAACGAGAACATTCGGTCAGGTTTGACGTTGCTAAGGGTTATTTTCGCGAAGGAAAGTGTGTAATTAACATTCTGCTTCGTGATAAAACGCGATGCATAGCTTAGTGTATGCATGCATTGCCTCTCGAAGCTACTCACAGTCGCGGGGCCGGTAGTTACAGTAAATTACACAATTCCGGCTAATAGAATCTACTATAAACTTGGCTGCATTCCATTAATGATACGGCCTTGCCCGCATTTCTTTGTAAATTGAAATTTTTTTCAGAACTGTTCGCGAGTGATTATCGCACCAGCCAAACAAATCAGATTCGGAGATAGATTAAAAAGAAATTTCCACCACGCCCGTATTTTATCTTAATCGGTATAGTACTTCGGACAATATCTGATATCAGAATCGGATATTTCAAACAACTGAATACTATTATTACGAAGCCGACGAATCTTATGTAATCTTATGTAACAAACCAGCGTGATGATTTATCATAATGTTAATTGTCGACAGTTGCAAATCTATCAAAATCGTCGGACTGCTAATTTCAAAGTCGTGATGTATAAAGTCACTTAATTGATTATGATACCTAAAAGATATCTGTAAAAGATATAATCCTCTGCATTACTATAAACATAATATACTCGCACATTGATTCAATAACTCTTCTGTGGAAATTTAATCAATTAAAACAATTCAATCTTCTCGTTGTATCTCATTGATAAAAAGCGATCGTAAATCTTTCTCGATCGTACTTTCAACCCGCTGGCAGTTGAAGAACTGTATTCTACAAACCGCACAATTAAAACCGCCCATACTGCGTATGGGTTTCTATCCGTTCCTTCAAACATAATACAAATTCGCGCGCGGTTAATTGGTGCAGCAGTCGAAATCTCCCTTGGAGCTTTCTAAGGAAAATAGCTGTAGGACCTTGTATGGGACAAATTACAAGATCATACGCCCGTTCGAAGTTAAGCCAATCACGTTTCCCATAAATGTTTTATGGTGCGGTTTCCGAGCTGGGAATGGATAGAGAACGTCTTGTTACGACCAGGCTCATGACCAGCCAGGGGAATCGCCAAGTAACACCCAATTTCTTATACCGCGACAAGTCTTTGCAAAATACTGGCAAATATATCATTAATGAAAGTTATAGTATAAGACAAAAAATCGTGGCGAAAAACCGGTCGCGCGCGTGCAAACACATGTAGTTTTATAATATAAGAAATTATGTATCTTTTTACGTAATACTATATTATAGAATAAAATCACATTTCCATAAAAGTAGGTGAAACATTTCATTTCTTTTTTTCATATATGTAGAATACAACAGAACATTATCTCATATAAATAATAAAAAGCATGACAAGTACATAGTCTTAATAAGTCTTTTGCATAAGAATTGAGATACTAAGAAAAAATGCTTTTTATAACATAATAATGTAATGTGATAACAAATAAAATGTCAAAAGTTCGTTGCGACCGAGAATGATGATTGAAAAATCAAACATTGAAGGCATTCATCGATGAGAAACGGTCAACACCCGCACAGTAACTATGTAAGGCTAGACGTTGCTTAGATCCCGTAGAAAGGAAAATGTCTACCGATTGATTGATATTCAACAGCGGCCGTTCATAAAGTGTTATTGCGAGAAACCAAGGCAACCGCACTTCGCATGCTATTCGAAACTGTCGTCGCGTTCAAACACTGCCTCAAAGTACAACATTACAGCTATGCAATAAACGCGAAAAATAATCGCTACTTTACATAAATTTTACGATGCAATCATGAATACAAGATCCTGTTTGGATTATGCAAAATTAAATCTTCGATATTTATTCTTCCCCGTGCCTTTACAAGAAATTCTTATTATATTAAAATAAAATTTCGCTACATTTGAATTCATAAAAAATAGCTTAAACAAAATTTACATAGTAAAAATATTTACGTAAATTTCTTATAAAATGTAAACATTTTATAAATAAATGCAATTATTTTTTGCTCTGATAATTATGTTACGATAAAGATAGACGCGAATTGACTAAACCCGTTATACGTGTTACGTTATAGGAATAAATCATCAAGAAACAATTAAAAAAACGGCAATGATATAATTATGATGGAAATGACGATAAAATGTGGAATTATGAACGTATAGACACTGTTTACGCGCGCGTTAAGTGCGTGCAAAATTGTTTTTTCTCTGGTAGATCATTATATCATATACGATACGTCGAAACGGTACAGAAACTACACACATTTCGCGAGTTTGCCATGCGCGAATTAGCGTGCAACGACAGCGTTCTCCGCGTTCGCGAAAGTAAAAGTCATCGGCGAATACGATCGTATTCTACATAAACAAGTGAACCAGAAATAATTCCGAGGCTGGTTCCGATCGATCTGCAATATTACCAAACCGACACCGTATTTAGATCGATAAAACGTACGAATGTAGTACAGAAAGTTAAAACGCCGAAAAACATAATTCACCGTAGAAGTGACCGACTAGATGTAGCTACGTTTCTTCATATAGATTATACGCTTCTTAATCTTTGCTAACTTGTTATGCATGTTACCTAACCTATGTTTTTAATAAAATAGAAATAATCAACATAAGTTATTTTATTAATTCCCTTGATAACTTAAAAACTATTTTAAACTTTTTATAATTATAATAAATAAACTCAAATTTTTATCGTGTTGTTTCGATAGACGATTTGTAAAGATTTATATACCATTTAATTTACATTTATTGTATTTTAACTAATTATACGTCTTGACGTGGTAATTAAACGCTTTCTTAGATTTGGGAAGTAACGGTAAGACTGAACTAGATCCGGATAAAGATTGCGCGAATTCATAATGCGTTTGCAATAAGAAAGTAAATTTACATAAAAAAGAGTTCGCTAATTATATTTGTTAGTACAGATAAATAGAATTCGCTAATTATATTTATTAATATTGATAACTGAATCGTTAATCTTTACGTGAGAGGATAATAGCAAAAATATTTTTGCAATATAATGAAATAGCTGTATTTATCTACTTATTGATAAATAAAATATAAATATGTATCTTTTTTTGTATAAAAAACCTTATGTATCTTTCTATTATTTGATAAAGGTATCTTTAAGGTATCTTTGTTCGCTCATTTTTAAAATATAAATCATCGCGTAGCAATAATTTACCAAAGTACTTTAGAATTTTATTTTTACTTTAGCAATAAATTGTCATCATAATAAAAGAATACTGTATATGTATGTCAATATAATGTTTTGCACGAACTTCGCTGTAATGAGAAAGACGCGAGAAATATCAATTATATCAAATATCTATTAATTTACAAATAAACATACAATTTCTATGATAGAAGTCATCTCATTAAAAGGGAGAAGAAAGAAGAAAACAAAACTCATATCTTCCTCGTGATACAATCAACTGATGTTCCATGCGGAAAACTAAATTCCGGGATCGTAAACTTCTAATGTTAACCGACGTATTAGAAAGGAAAACTATATGCGCCCAGCACGTGCACCGATCGCACGCTATCCGTGAAAGTCCAGACCTCGGTTCGCACGAGTCTGTTGAGGAATCACTCTGGGTGATCTGTACCCGGGGCGCTTTCCAGCCGATGACTTGCGCGACGTGACGTTTACTTCGCAGTAACGGATATTCAGTACCGTACGTAACAACATCCACATGGCACCGGCTGTAACCGAGCGTGTCCTTCGACAACGGCATTCACTGATGGTAACCGATATAAGGTGTTACTCAGGGCCGTAGAGAGTCCTAGTTTTATTATGCCGACGAAGGCTGGACTACGCGATCGAAGTCGACAAATCCACGATCGTAATCGTCATATGTATTTATTTATAAATTAATAAATATTTGATGTAATTGATTGCGCGTTGTTCTTATTACGATAAAATATATCTGCTATATATCGCATATGTAGTACTTCCTGACAGAAAGACTCATAATTTACTAAAATAAAGATAAAATTCTGAATTTTATTTTGCCATATTGCTCGCTACTAACACATGTAAAAGTTTAACTTATCCGGATGTTATCTCCCTCTCTCTCTTTCTCTTATTAGCCACTTTAATTTATGTCAGGCATCGCGCCTAACACGCCGACTTAATTAAAAGAGTTAATTAAAAGTTTTAATGGTGCATTTTGCTAGCCTGGGACGTGCGTTTTGCACACGGTCTTACGCGAGAACACAATCCTGTGTTCTCGCTACCGAATGCCTATCAGCTATATACTAGATCGCGGGCAAATTCGTTGGAACGCGCGGGCGTTAAAAGCCGCGCAAACTCCTTTCACCATACCACCGGATCAACGGAGCATGCTACAGACGGATCGCTGCGTCTAACCGGTCGAATGACCACTCTCAAATGTGATTCACGACTAAACTCGACCGACTGGTCCCGCTCGCTACTATGAAATCGGATCCACTAGCGAGCAAGAACCAAGTTGTAACGGATAAATTTAACATTGTACAAGTAAAGGGAGTGATATCGAGAGATCATGTATATTCAATTGATATAATAAGAAGAAATAAGAGATTATTGAAAAGATATTATGTTCTGCAATAAAACATAATAACCCGGCAGAAAATGAGGCAGAAAATATCGCTTTATCACACTTAATTACTCTTTTTTTCATACACAACATTTAAACTTGTTTTAAAAATAATATAACATATTTATATTTTTTGATACATATACAAGAGATTCACATCACATCATATTCATATTTCTAATTATAATTATATAAATAAATATATGTATATATACGTATATATATTGATAATTACAAATGTGAATGTAATGTATATATAAACATCCTTCAAGATATGCGTCATCTCGTGCGTCATAAATACAATACATTGCGCGCAGATCTATCGTCGTTATTAAAAATAAGTAATTACTTTGCTTCGGCAATAATACTCATATTTTCGCAAGTCTACATCCTGTTAAAAAGATTGGGCAAAAGAAAGGACAAGTTAATGATAGCGTGACATGATACACGTGGATACATTGAAATACTCCGGACTATTTCAGACTCACCCGGAATTCGGCACAAAATTAAAGGCTGCGGGAGAAAGGATTACTTATTCACCAGACGTGACGCGGTATTTGACGCGTATCTGTTTCTGCAAGCGTGCGGTCATTCGCACGTTGAACTTAATCCGCTAAGCTAGAATTTACCGACTTTGCGTGCGCAAAGTACCATAGCACTTTCTGAACATTTTTTGTATATTAAATTAAATATGAATGTATACGTTTTTTGCTCTTAATGCGTCAGTATAATTTTAAATAGATATCACTTACCTACACATGCGCTAATCCGTTGCAAAAATTAACTCGCTATTAAATATTCTTGTGACATATGTACCGCGCTTTATAACTTTGTATGAATCATTAGAATTAATTGATATCTTGTTACTACCGTAGCCTTAAAATTTTTATAAATCAATGACTAATGATGTTTTGTGAGCAACTATTTTTTAAATAATTTTAAATTCTAAACTTATTGTTAGATAGGCTTCAACTGAAATGCAACACATATTTCTTGTAATTGCAAATATATTCCTTTTGCTTGTATTTATCGATTATAGCACAATTATTACACGAATTGTATATTCGAACGTAACGAATTAATACTGTCTTCAATATCGAATAATATTTAGAGCAAAATAAACCAAGAATTCTATAATATTATGTTATATTACATCAATATATTACATAAATACTTTTACCATAGCACTTTCTGAATAATAAAATTTCAGGAATAATATGCAATTAAGTGCTTCAGAAGTTGTCTCAATAAAATATATTTTTTAAGATGCAACAATTTTTAATTATCATACTTATCACTTCGAATAAAACGATATTATTTTGCACGCATCAATATAATTGCACGAATACGATAATATTCGTATGTTATAGTAAGATCGCATTATAATGTGCCAAAAAATTATATGGACAAGTTGAGAGAAGCAAAGCTAGATCTGTTTTCTTTTTTATTTAACATCGACCTTACTGTCTTTAACAGTCAACGAACAACTTAATTAAGCATGGACAGTTTCTCTCTTCCTAATCTTTGTTCAATTGAATCATGTCGCTGAACATTAGGTAAAAGATGATTATTGCTACATCAGAGCGTTTCACCAATTGTGAAATAAGTTCTGTCTATAACCGCATTAATTAATGAATTTAGGAAGATATATACAATACCAATTAAAACTGTAACCAGCGATTTCAATTTCGTAATACATATGTAATATCTTTCAAAATATCAATGTAAAAAGTTAATAAATTAATTTAAAAATAAATACATTGTTTGTTTTATTTATAAATCTTATTAAATAAATTTATAAGAAAAGAGACTTGTAAATTATACTTTCAAATAAATTTATAAAAATAAATTAAATCTGCTATGCTTATATAACTTTAAAAATAGAAATCGGAAAGATAAAGCAAATGTCAATAATAAAAACATTAATAAATTATCTACAGCTGTTAAAAAAGTTAAAAAAAATATATAGTATATACCTACATATATAAGTAAAATACATAATTTTATAATAATGTATTTAAAAAGATTAGATAAGATACCACACTGCAGATATTCAAGAAAAAGTATTAATATTTATACGGCTTTTATTTTTAAATCTGTGCGTTAAATAAATAAATTTTATTTTAATTAAATGTGTCCATAATCTCTATAATATTTTATAATTTTCGGAAAAGAACAAATTTTTTACGATTAAGAATTTTACTCTGATGTAACAATACCAAACCATTGCAATCAATTGTATATTAATGTATTGACATCACTCACCACCGCGATGACATCCTATCTGCGTTGACAGAGTGCCTTTAGCTGCATCTATTAACAATTTATGATTATTAATTATTTTTCTTACAGTTCTAACAACAGATGGAATAAATATGTATATATAATTCCCTATTAACATCTAAAATATTAACTTTCGTATGTTCTTGTTATCTTGTACGTTATTTAAAATTTTATCCCAGTAATAGCAATTTTAATTCTAATATCCCATATAGGATTTATTTATCAAGTTGCAAAAATGTGCAACAAAAATAACTCGATCAAAGTACACGAATAATATGAAATTAACGTTACATTAACAAATTAACAAATTAACGCGTTACGTTAACAAATACATTATTCATCATATAAATATAATAAATAAATTTACTCACCAGTCGCGTTGCCACGTCGCTACAATTCTGCCAGTCCCTCTGTCGATGATATGCAGACTTTACAAAGCACTCACTCACAAAAATTTAGTTTTCTTTTTAATCACGATTATATATTTAACGCGCGATACTTGATTCGGCACTCCCGATGCGATTTTTGTATTCATGTATACGTTGAAATACTCCGGACTATTTCAGACTCACCCGGAATTCGGCTCAATTTGATTTTCGCGACGTTTACTCGTAGTTATTCGCGAAATTACTTTTCAATAATACTATGCGAAATTCTGAAGTTATAAGTGATGATATTACGGTACGAGTGTTAATATTACAGTTGAATAAAATTTATAATACAAAATTGTCGTACTGTTGATTCAATATATCGTATTTGACGTATTTGTACATAATACTACGATTGTTCGTTGCTTTTCCCGGCCTTCCCGACACTACAGGCTCATTTTTATGCGATATATATATTTTTACTTATTTAAAATCATAATTCCAGTATAAAGAAACAAGTGATTTTTAACCAATAGCGTTCGTGCACTGATTACGATAAATTTCCCTTCATGGAACAACTACAAATAGTTACTTCGCGTTTTTAATCCACAGAACAAAAAGCAGTGATCGTGGCGACTGTAAAATATATCACGATCGCACTGACAATCATTATCGCTGAATTAACTCGTGCATATACGTAATTTAAACGTAAACTATTGCACATTAATAAATATTTCGCGTTTTTAATCTACAACAATTAATCCGACACCTGCAAGCAGGAATTGCGGTTGATGCAAAAAATAATCGCTAATTATTAAATATACAAACAATTAAATATAACAGTAAATAATAAATACCACTGATTAGATACACTATACGCGTATATAAATGCTGTTAATTCGATCGTCCCATACGTCAAATCTACAGAGATTTCAATTGACTTATAATTAATCTAGGTTATCTAGGGCAGTAGGGAAAATTCGTCGTGCAAGCAATGCTACGTCGCTACGACTGCGCGGGATTCACGCGGGGGTGACGCGGGATTCGAAGAAATTGTCGCATTAAAAATATATGTACGACCAGTACGACAAATTGTAGGTATTTACGCACAAGAGTACGTCGGAGCCTTTACTTTTCTCGACATTCCCGATAAAAGCTAACCCCACGCTTGTCTCTCGGTGCGACATTTATTCCCGATAATTCAGGATCTCGACATTCTCGACTCGTATGACGAGACAAGTGGATTTTACGAACGCAACTTCGTACCGTAATATACGATTGTGAACGTGGCGCATGTTACTCGCAGCATTCACTCAACCACGGCGATCGGCTGATCTCCCGCTGCCCGCCCTCGACTCTCACGATGCTCAATCGCGCGACGAAATCCACGCCGCGGACGTCCCGACGCCGCAGATCATTCACCCGGAACGCGAATAGCACGAAGAAGGATCTCGATCGCCGCCCGCGCCGGCTATGTGTGTTGTGTCGTCACAGGTCACAGGTACTCCGATTCCGATAGTCCGATCGCTCCGATTCCGCGGTTCCGCGGTTCCGGCCCGGCGTCCGGCCGGCCTCGCTATTATCTACTATGCGAGTCAAATATGGCTGTCGTCACTCGTCAATCGAGCGCCCGTTTACGCCGTTCAGAAATTGATCGCGATATCGAATAACGTTGAACCTGACAAGGCAACGAATGTACGTATCGAGAATCCTAGCTAATCAAATTGTACGTATCGTGATCGTACATGAATATCGTAGCGCGAGAACATCGCGCAACAAATATCGCGTTAAATTATTAACCCTGCAATATTTATAGATACTGTATCTCGTATGCGCCTCGCATTCAGAACGGATCCTACCTCGGCTATAGCGCGGGTGAGGAACACGGGAGACTCAGGTCTTGCGACAGGCGGAACGATACTCGGCGAAAAACTATTTCGGCGAAAAGCACAGTATCGTCGCGCGGGGCAGGAAAGCTCTCGGAACGTCGCAGTGAAGCGTTCGGCGGCGTCCGGCGGCGTCGGCCGAGCACGGTGTGCCGCTTCGTTCGAGGCTTCGTTCGTACCGTCTGAAGTAGCGCACGAAGTAACGCGAACATAGCCGCCGATTGAAGTTGAACACGGGATGACGGGAAGGATTGCGATTGTTGCGAAGCGTCATCGACCAGCTCCTGCGACAGCTAGGCAGAACGATACTCGGCGGAAAACTATTTTGGAAGAGCACAAGTCCGCGGCGCGGGGGTAAACAAGTCCTCTCGCCGGCGAGCCGCTTTGTTTACAACTCAAGCCGGCGCGGCGGGCGCGAAAACACTGCGAATAGACGAGGCGTTATGACGACAATAGTAAGCTCGGAAATCTTGCCGTGAATACAGACGCGGGGAAGCGTGTTTCCGAGAAACGAGAAGGAGCGCGAAGCAGTTCTCCGTCACCGAAGAGATTTATTGTTAGATGCATTCTCCGCGATCGAAAGTAAGTTGACACAACTAACGTTTTTTTACGAATATATGATTAAGTACACAGTATTCCGTGCGGGACGATCACGCACTGTCGTTGACAATTTTTATTTATTTTTGCATAATAATTTCCTGCATACTCTCGAAGCAATATATCAGTATATTTAACACTTGCTTTAAACGATCTGAGGATGGAATTCTATTTATTATTTAATATGTTGTATAATACGCAAATTGTTTGAAGAACGGAATATAAATATGTATATAAAATATATATTAAAAAAACGCTTGTATGTACATCAAAATACATGGCATATACAATTATATAGACAGAACTCAAGGTAGAACTCTATTCATAATTTCATGTGTAATACAAGAAACATATAAAAAATTAGAATACACATCACATATGTATGTAAAGTATATATTAAAATACATTATACATATATTAAGACATACACGGCTTTTAAAATTCAGAATCCTCATGAATAGAATTTTATCTTAAATCTGACGCGAATTGTAGATCGTCTAAAATAGATTTAATATAAATTTTACATTTATATTTTATTAATACATCTTTGTCGTGTAATACATATACGCGTGCGCGTGTATATATAATATAAAAATATATATAAATCTATGTTTATAATACTTCAAATTAGCACAGAAAATACTTAACAAAATTTCCCCATTTAGATACACAATATTAAATATATTTAATATTGTAATTTGATGTTTATAGGTATAAATACAATAGCTGTGCAGCAACGATAATACAACGGCAGTGTAGGAGCGATCTAACGATGGTATTTATGCAGTGGCGATCCAATATTACGAACGGCTACAGTTGCGGTTGGTGAGTGAAATTACTGATTATATTTATTATATTTTTTATAAGAATAAGAAGCTACCGCTTCTTTATCAGTCATATATTTACAATTTGATGGATATTATTTACACGGAATTGTTTTAAGATTGGAGAAATCTTTATAAGTATTCTTATAAAAAGGTATTATATCTGCATTGGAAATCTTTTTCATAATGGATATACATATAAATTTACAGCATTATTAGGGTAATGCTGTAAATTACACGATACATATTTAGACATTCGCGGACAATTAAATATTTGTATAATCGTAATTCTACCGCGCAATCTTTGTGCAACGCAACGCTCTGTTTCATTTCCTTCTTGGGTGGGCAGATACATACATTTACGAAAGAAATTGCGGATACTTTCACTCCTAGACACTCTATCCAAAGCTGCATCGCGCCGGTCCCACCGTTAGACTTCTCTGTTCATCCAACCATGTTAATTACTTATCGCGCGAATCTAATGAGCCATTTTCGCGCAAACGTCGTTTACTTCTCACATCCAACTCGGTGGACAAGAATATTATTAATGCTTTTTTTATAGATGTATAAATCGGGTTTTTCCTACAATCTACCACCCCGGTCGTGATGGTATCTTGCGTGTCACATTAGATCTATTTACGAGTACGCTTTTACCTTTTGCGCGCATGTAATTTAATTACATCAACGAAGACATAAATATTCTTAACGAAAAGCAAGTTGATTAATTACAAAGAATTACATTATCGCATTTGTCCAAATAATGTTGTCTATTAAAAAAAGTATACATTCTGAAAAAATATATACCTATGTGTAAGTATATCTAATATATAAAAAAATATAAATAGAAGAACACACAGAATAAAATTTGTACGACACAATTATATAGTTAAAAGTTCCGCGAATTTACGTATTAACATATTTTAGCAGAACTATTTACGGTTGTCTTGCTTATTTATATAATTAATTAAAATATCTCAACCGGAAAACATTGTATCAAAGTTGATAAAGATAACTGAACGACTTAAACACGCCGATATATTAATCATATGTACAAATTGTACTAGTTGTACATTCACGATTAAATTTACTAAACTTGAATACTTTTCTTTTGGGCTGTTTTGCATAGAGAAATCCCTGATATCAATTAATATTAAAGCATCGGTCCGACATGCGTGCGTTAGCACGTACGGGACGCGGAATATTTTACTATCATTATGCACAAGTTTCTGTTGTCAGATTATAATTAATCGGTATCCGTGCGGTTTACGTTGTTTTTCCCTAATTTTATTTTACAAATAATCTAGGTACGTAAAATCTTGCGATAAAGCAATTAGCAAATCAATAAATTTAAGACCACGTCAATAATCGATAATGAAAAGATATGCAGGAGAAATCTTGCGTAAATCTTTCAACCTGCGCTTTTATGTGGTCAAAGACCACATTCATTATGCATTTAATTAATTATTTAAGGAATGCTATCTAAACTTAGACTAATCGATTGCATAGTAATACGAATAATTTATAAAGTTGCAAAACATTTATTCCACAAGTTTGTGTTTTAAAACCGTGTTTCTGCAATTTTCTTCTTTAAGAACTTAATCAAGCGATGTATTAAAAAATTTATTCTATATATTTTTTTGTATATAATGGTACAATATATTTTAAACAAATTTAAGTGAAATCGCAGACAAATAAATATATTTATAGGATAAAATCTGGAATAATAAGCTGTTGGTTCGTGCTTTTGGTTTTCAAATTAACTGTTAGATAATTTTATCGTAGATAAAGATAGGACACATGTTGCGCATAGAATCAAGCTAGCGTGAAGTTATAATAATGGGATCTATTACGCGATGATAAATTGTCCTCTTTTTCCGGCAAGCTTACAAACGTTTTAAAGTTACGTTCTTGATCAATCAGAATCGGGTAGATCACGTAGCAAGATTAATGGATCTTGTACGCCAGCTGTTGAATGGTTTCGAACCATGAAACGGCACGACGCCGGGAAAATTATTGTACATGATTACGTATAAAACCAGCGAACATAGTTACTACCGTGTGTGAAAATTACCATTAAAAATATCACTTTGACATGCTCTTTATTTCTCTACAACATAACGGATGTATGTTTTCTCAAGCGAATGCGAATTTCCTGTTCCAAATTCCATTTTAATTTTCGAAGAGAAGGGGGAAGAAAAACGACGTGGACATGTATGCTTAAATGTGCCTGAACAATTAAAGCAACGAAAGTTTATAATGACTCAATTTCACCTATACGTTAACAGTCAAAGAAATGCTTTGATAAAAAAGCAAGTGTTGCAAGTATTGCAAAAATTTACGACTAAAGAAGGAAACACACAAAATCTTACGTGAATTGTTCTTTAAATAGATAATTTATAATAATTAAATTATTATAAGTTCTACTTAAAAATAGCTATATACTTCAAAATTTAAGTATTCCTAGCAAAATATATGTATGTTACTAACTTTAATAGATCTACAAAACATTCAACTCATAATAACTTAAGTAATTTTCAATAATTGTTGCATGTATAACGTCCGAAAAAACATATTGTAAGAGTTAGTACGTAAGTTCAGACACAATTATTATTTTTATTCATGTTACGTCGACTATACAAACTCTCCAAAGACACAAAAACAAATATCCGTACAGCTATAATTTCTCTTACGAGAATATCCGCGTTGTAATCAGTACATGTGCACAATACGATTTAGTTAATATTTCCGCGAGTACTTCGCGTCTCAGTATTATTGTATTACAATTTTATGAGGTGCGACTAAAAATTATGGATCAGATAATCTAATTAATTATCAATGCAACACGGTCATTGTTGCGTTTCTGATCTACGCGGGGATTCATATTTAGCGCAATGTTTATATGTTATTTTGTGTCATCCAACTTTCTCTCTCGTTATTCCAAATGGACTTTGCGACTCCAAAAGTGGTCGTAGCGAAAAGGTCTAGCATACACTTTCGAACAGCAAACAGCGGCGCAATAAACGGGACTTTAATTTCCTGCTTTGCTGCTTAACAATTTCATCTATCGTTTGTCGAATGGACGAATCAAAGGCTGCGCGGCCAATCCACTGCATTGATCAGAGATAAAATTATTATTTGTTCCCGACAAATTCGCATTAACGCTGGGGCGTTATTTCCTACCGGTATCTGATCACTCGTCCGCGGCAATTCCTTTCATTCCGATAGTATTCATCCGGGATAAATACGCGGCAGTGTATCCGCAAGGAGGCAACGTTAATAAACGCGATCCATTTTTAGTGCGCGCATTAACGTCAGTTGCATTATGGTTCGGCAGCCGCACGCCGAACTTTCTCCGTGGTTACACGCACGGCTCTATAATAGCATATAGATATCCACGTTGCTGCTCTATAAGCGAATATCGGCGAGAGCCCACGCATTTCTATCGTACGTGCTGTTACGCAAATAGCTTATATAGAACTTCTCTTATAAGACATTCGCGCATTTTGTCGAAGACTTATCTACGCTATCTTGGCAAAAGAAAACAAAAAATTCAAAGTTATAATTTAATATAGATATTATATAAACGAGATATCTATAACAAACATAAAAATTCTCATTTGTCCGCAAAAATGTGGAAATAAGTCTTGTACGCCTATCCGTTTCTCTTGGATTACAATCTTCTCGTTCAATATATGTATAAATCCTGAAATTAAAAAGGAAAAAACAGTTGTGATAAAATTAGAAAATGCACAAATAAATAAAGGTTAAATATTTACAGATAAACTTTAATTTTAAATAAGATATTATATATGTGCTTCCGTTTCGGATAATTTCTGGAATAACATTTAACTTGCTTCCGCACAAACGCTACTTGCTATTCTGTAATTAAGGAACTTTCCCGAAAATGTTTAAATCTACCTAAAAGGCAGCTTCGCATTCTCGAAATCTCGTTTATAACGTCATGTAATTTTGAGTATGAATATTAAATCCCGCTTTACTGCCAAAAATATTCCCGTTACACACCGACAATGTTTCCAAGGGGATTTAATTAGCTGAGCTGTGTTGATTAATCTTTTCCACTGAACCAAGAGGTTAATGCGATCATAAACTGACACAATAACGCTTTTACAAGCTGCATTCCGTACGCGTGTAGCAATAATTAGATCCATAATTTGCATTAAACTAAGTAAGACCGTTCAGTGTTCTCATACATCTCGTTTAAAATTAACTTTGTGATAAAAATTGCAACATTGCGTTGTGAAGAAGAATAACGCAAAAAGATTATAAAGCGTTATCTTGTGACTGTCTTTCGTGCGCGGTTCTACTTGCGGAAATGCGTGTAGAAACGAAAAAGTTTGCCGCTTCGAATTATTCATTAGATATTCGCTCGCTGGTTAATGAGAGTTTTTATGAAACACTACTTGCACATGCGACGCTACTTCGACTTTGTAATCGTTTTAATAGCGTATATTGCAAACACGCACGCATTTATTTGCAAAATATGATAATATGACATACGCTTTTTTTAATATTTACTATCGGTCAATTTTTCACGTTATTGAAATATTCGTGGGTAATTTTTATCGTGTCATGGAAATGTATTTCGCCGCTGTGTATACGAAACGTGAAATGTTGAAAGCTGAGTTTTGCACATCAACGGCAAGGTAATAGAAATTATTACCATCTTGATTGTAATTAGGAGCGGCGGCGTTGATTCCATTGCATTAGATCGATTAGCGAAAAGATAACGCGGCATATAGTGCCTTTATTATCATCGCAAATAGAGAATCGGTATGGCGCGAATGCGTGCCTCGATTCCATATTAATCAACGACGTGCAGCAGTCGTGCAACCATAAAGGCGTCGACAGCAGCCTCTGTGTTCAACCTGGAAAATTGCGGCAGCTTTTATCGCGTATAGTTTCTCCGTTGCGTCACGCGCGATTCGTCCCACGCATCGGCGCATAATTAAAATGTTGCACGCTGCGGGATCCACGCTTTGCCTACCTTCGCATGAGCCGCACCGGGGACCATCTAATTGGAAACGAATTAAATTAATCGTGGAATCCGTTACGAGAGATCGACCCTACTATCGGAGCCATACCGTCTCGACAGTATATACGTGCATATCTATCGCGTGCAATGCACGTATCTCGTTCATTGTGCATTGTGTTGCGAGAAACGATATCGATAGTAATCGCCGAAAGAGAATAACTATCTCTGTTAACTGCGGGAAGTGAATTATCATTATGCGATGTGACAATAGCGCCTTCCTTATTTAAGTGCAATACTTATTATATTTTTTTTTTATTAATTTTTATAAGTAACCAATATCTGTTAATGTTAACTAGTAAAAGCTTATTCCTTGCAGATTATTTTTATTAATTTTTATAAGTAACCAATATCTGTTAATGTTAACTAGTAAAAGCTTATTCCTTGCAGATTAAAATCGATTTCCTTGCATTTATTTCCGTTTTATCTTTAATATTGTTTTGTAATTTTAAATTGCATTTAGATTTATAAGGCGCACGATCTACTCGCGCGATTTATGGTGATTATATTCAACACCGCACATTCTTGACTCTTTGATCGTGCATGCACGCTCTTTAAGTTTCAAAACGGCCGTTTAAAACGAAAAAAAGACGAATAATTGTGCGGAAAACAGGTACGAGAAACGAGCAGGTACTTATCAACGGTTTCCCTTTCGGCTGATCATCATCCTACCGGAACGAACAGGTTCGGATGGGCGGTTTGTAGTCGCGGAAATCTAATTACTACAGGAGCAGGAAAATAACAGGCCCGCGCGCACAGATTATGAAATATCTAGCGATCAATGCCAGCGGCCTGGTTTATATCGCGTCGACGTGCAAGTAGCCATTAAGCGGTGTGAGGCGAACGCGAGCGAGCGAACGAGCCTTCACAGGGAGCCTTTTGCGAAACATTGACACTTCGCGATTGTTAGATAGGTGATATGTACTTGCCGGCGGTGCGTTTTAATTGATTATCTGCCCCCAATTTTCCCTTGATGGCAGCCGAGTCACGACGCGTCGAGATCCAACCGATGATAATTCGAATGAAAAATGAAATATATGCCGCGATCCCACTTCTGATGAACCTAGGAATCATAATGCTTTTAACGAGAAATAATTAAATAAATGCGTGTTAATATAATAAGCAAGCATATCTTAAACCGTTCAAAAAATTGGCACTACAAGGTATATCGCTCGTGTTGAGGAAAATCAATAAAATGGCAAAGATAATTGTGTGCGTTTACAGTATTGATAATAAAGATTCTAGGCAATGTATTTATTAATTTGATTTTTCTAGTAATAATGTAAAATTAAACTTAATCTTATTAATGTTGAGGCGCTAAGATAGTGTTATTCAAATTGTTTGAATCATGTATCACAACTATTTTTTCCTCATAGTGTATTAAAAGATAAAGAAATTAATTAAAATTTGCAAGAATACAAAAGTTTTAATTAAAATGTAAATAATTTATTAAAAGCAAAAAAAAATTTTTAATGTTACGTACGTTGCATAAATTAGCTTTACAGAGAATCAAAATTAAAATCAGTTTACGTTAGTGTCGTAAAGATATTTGTAATTTGGTGCATTTGCAAAGCGGTAACATTCAATAATTTGATCTCCGAGCACGTGGAATCACGATCCGCGAGTGACTCAGAGAAAATGTTGAATGAAGTACGGAAGAGCCGAGGAGGTTGCGCGCTCGTGTCTCGAGGACGATCCGTGATCTTGCTCGATCCGAGGACGGCTCGCGAGGTGCAACGATCCTCAGTGATGCAACCGGCTTGCTCGTAGACGTGTCCGTAATTCCCTCGTGGTGAAGACCCGATGATGCAAACGTTTCTCGCCAACCTAGGCTATAACGCCGAGAGACGCGCGCCCTGAACTTGAAGATCAAGGGAATCTTCTATGTGTTGTCTCTCGGACGCGCGCAATACCAAGTCTCGTCATGCGTGCAATGCGGTTTAATTGGCGTCGTCCTTACAAGGATTCAACCGGTAGTCTCCGCCGATTGCATTCTAAACGGTCGCTGATCGCTTTCGGAATAATGATTTCAGATGAAGATACGTTGCGCGACAATTTTAAAAACAGCAGTGTCATTGAATAGTTAACTTACTAAACATTGATACAATTTTGACAATCTGCATCAAATTCTTCACGTGACAAAAAATCTTTTTAATCAGGAGGAGGAGAGAGAGAGATAGAGATAGAGAGAGAGAGAAAATAATAATTTAACTCAGAAAAATTTTTTATTGCAAAGCTATTTTTAATTAACAATTAGAAATGTGATTTGACTAAATCTCAATTTTTTTAATATTAGAGATAATATAAATGATAATGTGAATCTGACAACAGCAGTAAATGTAAGAGTCAATTTTCTTTTTTGCATTTTTTATTACAAAATCTTTAATAATTAATTTAAATTTTTAATTACATTACATAATAATTAATGTTATTTTGAAATATTTACGTATATTATTATAGTGGCAAATGAACAGATTGTTACATAAAAAGAATAGCAAATAATTACATAACAATTATCTAAGAATAACTTTATTATTACATGTTTTTTGCATCTCACGTAGCTTTTTCCACGTAAATCATTTCCCTTTCTCTAGTTCATAGAGTTGAAAGTAGACACTATCAAGGAAGAAGGAATTTAGCTTGCCCGCAAAGGTCAATCTCTATTACAGTCATTTTGCTGTTCCTTGTTCATTAAAACCGATTTATTTTTTGTTGCTGTTTACTAAAAAGTGGTTGTTAAAATTTTTACAACACTGCTAATATATGTGCGACTTTTGTTAAATTTTAATTATAAATCCTCAAAGTTATGCTGCACATATTCATGTACTTTTCTGTAGAATTTGGAAAGTATATTTTTTACCAAGTAAGTTATATTATTCCTTTGAATAAATTATCTAAATAAAAAATAAAATATAAAATAAAATTTTCTTAAGAATTACTTTTCTCTTATATAGCTTTAAACAGTATTAAAAACTATTAAAGACTATTAAAGTATATATTAAAAACAGTATATAAAAAACCGCTATATTGCGGTTTTAAATTATCGCAGAAACAAAAGGTTGCTTATTTGTAGTAGTCGTAAGATATAGGTATTATACTTTAATGTTTGAAATTGCGTTTTGAGGAAAAATACAAAGATATATGGAGCGTTTGCGCTGCTCTAATTGCTTGAGTGTACACGTGTGAATGATAACTCGGCAACCTTTTGTACAACTGCATATCATACGATAAACAAAGGCCGCATGCCATGTTATTATTTCTACGAAATATTTATTTCTGTAGAATAATTATACTTTAGTAGAATAAATGTAGAATAAATACTTTAATTTATACTAATAAAATTTAGACATTAATTACACAGGCCGGCAAATTTGACCTTATTCGCGCTATCTCGGATTGGACAGGGTGATCCTGAAGGATTTTGACGTGCTGAAACCAAATCCGTTGAAAAAATTGGTCCATCACGTCAGTTTATTGAGATAGACGCACTTTTCGATCGGCTATATCTCTGGACAGGATCGTGTCACGGACTTCAATAAGGTCTCAAATTGAAGTTTGAGTTAAAGTTATGAATTAAAATTGAAGTTTGAATTATTCTACAGAAAGTTAAATATTTCGTAGAAATAGTAACGTGGCTGGCATGCGGCCTTGTCGTTTGTTTATCGTATGACACGCCGTTTGAGTTGTATAAAAGGTTGCCGCGTTATCATTCACACGTGTACACTCGAGCAATTAGAGGAGCTCGAACGCTCCATATATCTTTGTAATTTTTTTCAAAACGTAATTTTAAACATTAAGGTACATTAAAGTACGATATAATACTTATATCTTACGATTATTACAATAAGTAATTTACTTATGCAATAATTTATAACCGCGATATGGCGGTTTTTTTATCTGGTAAATATTTTGTACAACGTAATGCAGTATAACATCGGCTCGATTTAAATAATGGAGAGTCGTCATAAAGGAATATTTTATCTTGGGTTTTTTACTTCGGAAATGCAAAGTGTCGCATGATAGTTGTACTGTAGCAATTAGTTCAGGCGCAGTTGTAAATTATTCGTGTTTTTGCAAGTGTTGCAACAATTCTTATCAACCTGAGCTGCGTTCCACAATTCAACCTTGGTGACTAAAATCTATAGTTTACTTCACGTACACGTCACGTATTTGTATTTTGCGTTGCGAATTGCATTATTTAATGATTGTATTATATAAAAATTTTGAAGAGAGTGACTGTTGTTAAATCGCTTCCGAAATAATTGCTATCTGGAGCAAACCAGAAGATCCGGGATTCGTTTCCTCTTGTAGCGAAATTCTTGTTATTCGACAAATCACTTAACTTTCTTTCGCGGTTAATTTTGTGGAAACAGAACATGTAGAACAAGACTGATGTCTCTACTTTGAAGATGGCACTTCTTTGTAACAATTACTAAACCAGCGCGCCACTCAGTAAAAGGACTTGATTTAGTCTAATCGTCAGTTATCCCTGCACTAAACGCGGCGATGACGCATTTTTGGCGATGTTTTAAAGTGCATATCTTCTTCTTCTTAGTCATAACATCTTTGCAGATGTGTTGTGATCCATTTTGATGGATGCTCGTGGGAAGAAATTAGCACAGTAGTTTCCCCTTGCTTTCTCTCTCTGTGACATAGTCCATATAAACTATCAAAAAACCGCAATTACGAAAAGCGCCCAAACTATGTTTAACTTTATTACAAAACGCAATAATAATTCGAGATTTATTTCGAAATTTAATTATATATTTAAGAATTTAATAAACTACATGATTGCAAGTCAATAATTTATATTAAATTTTGTGTAATTAATGGTAATTCATTGTCGATAATAACTAGAGTAATACATTTGGTATAAAAATCTTGTATAATAACACAAAGTAAACATTGTATTATTCTGCAAATGTTATTATATAAAGTGAATTTTGTGTACATTTCAAACATTGTCATATAACATTGCGCCAGTAAAATTTTAAATGTATGAGCAATTATATTGCACAATTTATATGTTGTACAATAAATTGTATAAAATTAATAAATTTTATAAAAAGATAAAAATATGAAATAAACACATCTGCAAATTAAAGAGGACCATCGATTAGGTGAAGATGATGGAGAGTCTCTAAAATTGATCCGTTTTTTAATCAGATATAATTAACTCAAATCTGAAATTAAAAGTATAGTTTAATTTTTAACTAGAAAAATTTGAAATCTAGTTTTGCCAAGTATTATATCTAATCGCCACAATATTCAATAAAAGTGCATGCAATCTGTATAACGTGATAACATTGCTTATACATTCTTCTGGCAATTATTGCCAAAATAAAGTTAAATATTTAGAATATAATTAAATACTAAATTTTGATTTTATATTTTTTAACCTTTGGTCTTAATTAAACTTTTAAAACCTTAAATACAGCTTTTCGAAAATTACATGTTAGACACCACTTTTTTGAAAATCGATGAATAGTGATAGAAATGCGTATACTTTCGCTTGTCAGTGCGTGTAAATTTTTTACGATTTGCATATCATAAGTGCATATGAATATATACAGTAACGAGCTTGTTGTATGGCTCATTAAATACGTCACGAGTGCCACACCCATTTTGATTAGGCGTGGTACGAATTACTTCAATGCCAAAAATGCGGCGTAATAATGGTTCCGTTTTATTTCTATCTGTTAGCACAACTTTCAAACAAGGCTATTCTATAAAACATATTAATTTTTTTTTGTAATTTAGTATAGCTTAGTTATAAGGATGTAATAAAATATATGATAATAATCAAGCACATTTACATTTTAATAATGTTTTATCAGGAAAGATGTAACGTCTGTCAATTCAAGACTAATGCTGTAATTATTTATTATCTACATTACACTGAACGTTGCTCTATTTCGATTGTGATATAGGTAGTCATAATATTAATGGACCAAGTTGCTCTTTACTTTTCTTAGGCATTGAATCGTGCAGAGCGGCATGAAAGTCATTTTCCGACCTTCTCTTTTTACGAAATGAATAAATATTCGTTGTCCACGTTACCATAGAAAGGAGAGAGAGCTAATAAGAAGAAATAACCGGATGCACATTGCATACACTTATAAGCGAAATGTCTTTACTTTTATTTTACTTGTCAGAACTTTTTTCAGTTTTACTTTTTTTCAAAGTTTTGAAATCGCTGTTAGGTTTTCCGTGATTATTCGTAAGTAGATCTTACCTTTGACATTTTTCAATATCTATAATTTTGGAGTATCTCTTTTCAAAATTAATTTTCAAATTTGTATGCGCCACTATTATCTAATGAGCTAATTATTAGCGATACACGATCACTTCGCGACATTTCGTTGACTTGTATTATATATGCAGACGTGTATGTAAAGCGGTCGACCTATATCTGTATACATTCACCTCAGTTGATTGACAAGAATTTAGATAATACTTTTATTTTGTTTTTTTAATTTCACGATTTACTTAAAAGTCACTCACTCTGATTCTAACAAATTGTAGATACATAAAATTTGCATCTCTTTTACGTCAAGTAATTGTTTTCAATACGCGAGGCAATTTTCACGTTTTCCTATATTTTATATTTCTGTAATACATGAAGCATAAAAATGTTGCATTTGATCTAATTATCGTCGTTAGAACTGTAAACTTTACTATGCTTTCGGAATTGTAAAATATGAGAAAATCTTAAATGCTGAAAGCTTTTTTATAATATGCAATATATATACATATATATACAATATATATAGACGCAACATTATGCTTGTTGTGAAGACACATTCTTTACAAGTAAAGAGGCAATGAAAAATACATTTTTCCTAGAAGAAAATGCGAGAAAAAATACATTTTTCCTAGAAAAATGCGAGAAAAAATACATTTTTCCTAGAAAAATGTATTTTTTCTCGCATTCTTCGCTAATGGCTTACATTAAATCGCGCTTATCTGCGTTACGAATTTACCGATATGTACCGGTGGCGACCGTTAATGTTTTTAATTAGCAAGCAAATCTACCGTTATTACCTCCTGGTGTATTATTCCTTTAATCGTCCGAAATAGAAGCGCGCGAACGGTTTGGCAATAACACGTGCCCGCTTTCATTGTCGGCTCAAGAAATATCGCGTACTACATCGCATGTTTCGTACCGACTTTACGTGGGAGATACATTCGTAACAAACGCAAGCGAGTAACTGAGGAGTTCGCAGGACTATTTTGTAGTAAAACGCCAATTAGAGCGTCGAATTCAAAGATAAACGCGCGAGACATTCGTAACAGACGCAAATGACTAATTGAGGTGTTTGCAGGACTATATTTGTAAAGTGTCAATTACAGCGTCAAATTCAAAGATAAACGCGCGATATTACAGCAATGTTGATTACATCATCGGATTTAAAGAATCTTATGTAAAATCTTTAAGTTACCTATAATGTGATTCTCTGACAAATAATAATAATAAACTTGAAATTTTTAAATTAATAATAAATTAATTATACTGTTTTTAACATATAATATGGGACTCTTTTTAACATTTGTTTATACGTGAACTGCTTGTGCAGCAAGCTTGCTGCACAAGCAGTTCACGTATAAACTGTTATCTTACTCACAAAAGAAATTTATTGTAATTTATTCCACTTTTTTACGTGTTATTGATTATTTTATATGTAATTTTTTGTCTTTACTGACTTTGCTATTTTTACTACATAAAACTGCTTCGTGATCACAGAACTATAATTTTTTTTTAGATTTTGCGAAGTTTACATCTTTGAATTTTCAAGGAGATCTTGGATATATTTCGCGTTTAATTTAAATTTACATTATTTTTGATGACATTCTGCAATTGCGTACAATGCCCATTAATTGTAATTACACGTTACACTACGATATTTTTTGGATTAATGCATTGTCATGATATGAAGCGGTGTATCCATTGTATCTTACTGTTATATTATATTTTCAGCGGTTACACGCAAAAGCGTAAAGAACCTGTCGATACTACACGCATTAATCGTGAGAACGCAATAATACTGTAGCAAGGAGAACTCTCTCAATTCAGAATGCATTCCAATCGGCGCGCATTCTCATTGTTACGATACAGAATTTCTTGCACGATTTGCCGCGAAAGTTGGGCGTTCTCCGTTTAGGAAAACTTTTTATTTGTGAAATGTATAGAGAATGATTATTTAGATAAGTAGAGATTGATCGCACAGAAGAGATTTTGAAAGATAATATTGCATTGTGCAAGCAGTTTATTCATCTCCATCAAATCGCGATAACTCGTAAAAAAACAAAAGATAAATACAAAGGCATTATAATCGAACGCAATGAATGTATTATTGCTTATTTAATTTTGTCTATTTTCTCATAACATCTTTCTTTTATGTGCAGAAAGTTTCAAGATTACAAAATTTCGATTTTCTTAAAATTTTGCAAAGTTTGCATCTTCAAATTTTTCAAAGAAGCTCTGAAATATACATTTTATAATAACATTTCGGTGCTTCCTAATTTCGGCAATTTGCTTATTTATTTAAATTTTAGAGAATATTTATTTTAATATTGGTAGAATAATCCATTTTACCTACTATAATGTGTATTCTAATCGATTTTTATTTTATTCAACTCTCTATATATCTCTTCTGTATGTTTCAAGATCAAATTACTTAATGCCTTAGCAGACCTAGCACTTAATACCTACCTTAATTACTTTACCAGAATGCAATATTACATTGATAATATAGTATGACAGCCATCAAGGAAGTTCAATTAGAATCTGGACAATAACTTCAGTTACGACGAATAGTGAACGTTTGAGCTTGGGAAATTGGTTTCTACTTCCTCGACTAAGGTCGCCATTATGTGTTGTATGACTTTTCATTATGTGCGTATCACGTGGAAATGCAAAACGTGCAATTTGACTAAGCAGACTTGGATCGATCGTGAAAGTTCGATAAGCAAGCGCCGAGCTTTCGCAGCGAACGATCGAACCGGGAAAAGAGACTATTATGAATTCTCTCTATATTGCACATCAGTGGGCAGACGATTCGTTACGCAATCGCGTGAGACACATCGCATGCATCGCGGTATCGTCGTGATCTTTTTTGAACAGCACATATTAACGTCAGATATACTCCAATTATAACTTTATTAATGCTCGTGACGCTCGTAAATCTTTTTAATTAGCACCTGTGCAGTTTTCCCGTTTCTTTCATCGCTCGTAATACATATATATCGTAATAAGTCTTTCTAAGACACACTCTTTCGCTCCCAGCGCCTACTGTGACGGACAAACATTTTCATTTGCAATATGCAAACTATGAATTTCCACACGCATCTATATCCCATTTTTTGCGTAAAAATAACTCTCAAAGTTGAGATCTTTTTAAATAAATAGAAACAATGCCTTGACAAGATTAGAGCGAATAACTTTCTGTGACACGCATGATTACGTGCGCACAATGGCGAAAGACATGCTATAATAAAGAGGGCGAAGATCGTGAGAATTTGCCGAAAGCCTTACGAAGATTCCAGCCCGAACATTCATATAATTTCAATGAAATAACATTATAAAAAGATGTGTTACTAAACAGCAGTGCGCTTTCACGACTTATAATAGAAGATGTAACGTCGTTCTTGTTGTTCGCAACGTCTATATGCCTCTGTACATATGCCTCTGCACGCAGTAAAACGTATATGTCTTATACGCAATATTAAAATAATTTATGACACAATTTCTATTTAAACTAAAGCCTAAAATTTCTTATTTAACCTGTTTTTAAAAAAATATGTTTGCATAAATTATTATCATTATGAACACACGGCTATAATAATGTCATAGGAGCGACACGAGTTGGACAATTTGCTGACAAATAGTTCGTGAAACATCGTGTACATCGCATTTGTTCAATAACTAGTTAGTTTCGAGGCAGGTCCTACGGGCACTCGTGAGGCTCGTTAATTCTTGTAATAACCGTGCAGTTTGATCAAACTTCTTTCTCCTTACAATCTGCTGTAATAGATATCCGTTATTCACAAGAAAATATCGCGTAAAACGTGATTAGATTATGAAATGCACCGAGAACGATCAATGACACGTTCGAGAGTAATAAATGCTGTTGTTACATAATTATGTCCTCAAAAATAGATATTTATTTATGTCGTGTAGGCGGATTATGTGCATTTTATTATGTTTTTAAAAAGGCACGTGTGCAAATTGCTTGTTTGCTTTGATGTGAATTATTTATGTTATAGCCGCGCGCATTATGTGTGAATAAATCTTTCTTAAATACATATGCAATAGCATTTTACGACACAAGAAACGCGATGCGTATAGATTATCCTGGAATCTTCTCTTACATACATATTAATTAATTATTTCAGCACAATAGAATTTTTGTTTATTAATAGAAAGATCTGAATCTTTTATGCATTGATTTTATGTCTACAAAAGCTTCACGAATTTTTAAATAATTCTATCTTATAATATTTGTTTTATTGACGATGATTTATTAACGACGAACACGTGCTTACATATTCTTAAATTAAGTCAACAAGATTGAGAGAATCTAAAATGATAGGTTTGTATATCATAAATATGAAATATGTCTACACATAATTGGAAACGCTGAGAGTGAAAGGTTATATGTAACGTATTATTTATTATTAAAGAATTTGCTGATAGACGTTTATATATTTACGTGTTGTATATAGCTAAAAACATAGTGTATCAATTACGCTAATTACCGTTGCATATATGCGCCGTAATTCAGCGCGTTGCGAATTATTTCGGGCGACACGGATAATTAGTAATTTCAAAATCATTGACTAGATTTATCTGTACAATAAGCCGTTCAATAGAACATTTGGATCGCCGGCTAATCATACTCGGGGCACGATAAGCAATTAACCAATTTTATGCTGGCAATCGGTTGCACAATGCGTAAGATTTGTTTATTCATAGCTACGAATCGCGAATCACGATAAATGATAACGATGGCAAATTGATGAGAAGAGATATTTAAGTTTCCTGATCGCGCGCGCGCGTTCTAACATCGCAGTATGACCTAGTTTCAATTTAAATTGACGCAATAGTCCGAGCGCATTCCTACTGATTGCTGTGTAGCGGAATGAAGGTTGCATTGATTTGCAATAAACGTCTTAGATCGAAATAGGCTCCCCACGAATTGTAGACATTAAATAGTTACAGAAATTAATCGTCTGATAATTAATTCTCTAATAATTGGTTCTCTAGGATCTGCAATAATTTTTTAATTAAAAAATTAATGGTTTAATGATATCTGCATTTTGCATTTTGATAGTTTTATAACAATTGGATGATTCACATTATTAACCTTTTATTCCGACCATGATTTTGTTGACAATGAAATTTTCCACTAATTAGTCGTTACCAAGTGAAATCTCTAATCATCCAAATCATTAGGTCTGCAACAATTGATCGTCCGTTCATTAGTGATTCTTTAATGATTCGTTCTCTCATAATCCATTCGCAAGAAAAATTTATTGTGGAGCAGTTTCTTTGCTGCATCTTTCCTGTATATTTACGTCAGCATTGTAACACTTACTTAGAAATTATTCTCGCGAATTTCTCTTTTAGTTGGCCTTGAATTGCGACTGCAGATAGCTCATTGACGGCACATTCAGTGTAATGTACTTAGCAGAGAGCAATCCAGTTTACACTTTACGAAACAACACCGAACGGGGCGTTGTCCAAGACGAGGTCTCGGAATATGTAATTTGACATCTCAGTGAGAGGAAAAGCGATATAATGACATTATTAGTTATTTTACATATTCAATAACTAAGAAACAAGTAATAATGACAAGTCTCGAGTAGTTTCAACATTACGCGATAAGTTGACACCTTAGAAAAAAGGCATAAAAAAATTTATATTTTTAATATAAAAAGATTGCAACATTTTCCTATATTTAAACTACGTGAACGTAATAACTGTAACAAGTTATTGCGTATTTGCATACATTAAGCTCATAAATCATTTTATCAGTGTTTGTGTCGGCATTTATCAACATGCAACAAAGTTTCCATAGCTTATTAAACGCATCGTATTGTATATTCAGTAACTAATCCCTGTCGAAACAAAGTTGAGCTGCAATATAATTAATCGCGTTATACTTTGCAAGAATAAATTCTATGAAACCGGAGAACACATTATGTGCTACATAATACATCACGCTGTTCGTAAATTTCGATCTAGATTTCTAAAGTAATCAATAATCGCAGAGAAAAAACGATAACAAATGACATGACATTCGCATGTTTCGCAAATGTCGCAATATTTTATCATTGTAATGTTATCTTGAGGGTAATATGTATTAAATTTCGCACTGGCTGCAACGAGTAATCGCTACGTCTGTTAATAAATTAATGAAAGTTCGCCATATTGTTGCGAAAAATCTTGCGATCACTGCAACAAAAGAGAGATTTATCTTTTCATCAAGAAAATTATGATAAGATATTGATATATCACATTATTGAGATATCATAATTTTTTTAATTATTTTTATTCTACTCACGACAGCATTATTCTTTCATCTATTTAACGCTGACATGAGATGAAGATTAGATATAGGTATACTTAAGATGTTTTTGAATGTCGAAAGAGTTAATGGCGAATCCACGTATGGCAGAAATGGTTAAACCTGCGCGAAGTCTCACGAATTGTCTTATTGCCCCGTTCGTTAAAGGGGTCACCGCCCGGCAGCACGTACGTAATTAGCTGCAATTATTATGTATCGCCGTGAAAGATATCCGAATGCGGTAAATAGACGGAGCGCGCGAAGGGATCGTAATCCGGCGAAACACGCTGAAAAATAATTATCGCGACGCGCAAAAAAATGGAGATTGCGTGTAGCGTCAACCGCGAAAACAGTGGTGAATGCGGCGAAGATTAACGCGCCTTCGTTATTGCCGTGCTCGAAATCGCATTAAATGATACACTCGACTAATATTCCTTCGTTTAGCACAACCGGCTGTATCGACTTTTCCTCGTAATAACCCCTTACCGGCACGAGTCGAATATTGCGATTAAATCATTTTACATCGATAACCTTTCTGAGATTAATAAATTGAGTCGTCGTTATACGTATTACGTTTCACCGAGATTTTTCACTTTCTATATTAGAAAATTTAATTTGTTACAAAGTTTCGTGTACGAAGTTTCTCTCGTATAATGAATTGAAACATATCCATATATGTAGTAGAAGTAATAGATTTTGAAACTATATTCAATTTGTTTAGAAACTAGAATCTTACATTCTATTCCGCCGATTTTAAACATATCTTTATTTATGAAAATAGTTATCAAGATATATTAAAAATATTAAAATTAAAAGAATTTATAATAAATATCTCTCTGAAGCAATAAATATTATTAATCTTAAGTTAGAATAATAAAATAATATTAAAATTGATAAAATTTTAAGCCGTGAAGTTTACATATTCTCATTTTTGATAAATTTTCAAAAAACACTTGTATTTACGAAACAACTTTATCAAATTAATCTCGCGTGACAGGATCTGTGCACGCGTGCAGAAATTTTTGACGACGTGGCCATATAAAACGAAGTGACACATGTCAGTTTACAGCATCTTGTCAACGAGTAATGTGCGTGTAACATGCATACTTCGTGCAGCGATCGACAGATTGACAGATATCTCGAGTTTGGCACGCAACCACTGGAGTCGATCCGGACATTCTACCCTTATGAGAGTTTAAATGGCAACAGCTGATATTGATCGCGTTACTCTTGGCGTTCCCGCTGGGATGACAACCATACAATCATTTGGACTTATCGAACTCACGAATCTGAGCTCAAGACAGTTACGCACATACATTTGTATAATAAACGTTTTTGTAAGCGATAGTGCGATAAACATTTGAAGAAAAGTGGAAGAAAGATTTAATTTAATTTAAAAATTATAAGAAAAATAGGGATAAGAACAAGATTCATATATCAATGTGTTTGATATACATAAAACAACTAGCGAAAACTAAAACTTATTTCTTTATTAACAATACTTATAGCTATTTAAAATAAATAATTTTTTTTGCGAAGTTTGTTACAATTACATGCGAAATCAGATAGATACAATTACCAACTGATTAAAAAAATTGGATTACATAACAAAATTACCTTCGCGTTTAAAGGAAAAAAATATTGCTCCTTGTTCATAAATACTTAAAGTATAAAACTTGAATTATCTGCGCTTAACATTGCTAATGACCATGGTTAAAAGGTATCAGAAAACAACATATGTGTATCTCCGTTTTTGAACGAAACAGATAGGTCCAGGCAATTTCACAAATCAATTATTTAGCGAAAAAGACTCCTTTGTCGAATGATTAATAGCCAGTGCGCGTCTTGATGCAACCTTCATTTAGGTGGCACAAAAATCCTCATGTTGAATATCGCGGATAAATGGGACACAAGAGGCGAACACAGATTACGAGCTGATAAATCGTGGACGATCTCGTAATCGTTTCACTTCGATTCGACGTCAAAAGCGCATTGTCGACGAGTTTAGGTTTTTTGAGGTCACTGGAGAACAAAACACTAGTCTCTCTTTCTCTTTGAATATCACTTGCCGTCATTTCCTCGCGGCCGTTTCGCGAGAGAACGGCACGGACCTTCCGTCATCTCGGGCAAGGATAAAAAAATCAAGGAGCGGCTGGCAGAAAGCTGACAGTTGCTGCCGCCTCAATATCTCTACATTCAAACGTATAGAATCAGCAGTACGTAATTACGTATATGCTGTAATCCCGTTTCAATGCATTTCCGGTGGTCGCAACCGTGTGCACAGACATTCCGTGAACACGCTTTTTTTTAGTTCTTTGCACATGGTTTCTCGCACGAGCCACTTTGTATTCTCTCCGTAAATTGGCGAATTCTTCGACGTTACATGAGTTCGACACGATTTCTCTGTCGATACGGAAATTGGCTGTCCTGATATATTCCAATTATTTTGTACGTTCGATGCATATGCGTTTGTTATGTATATGTATATGTCGTTACACTCGTACAGAGATTCCGTTTCTCAGTATAGAATTTTTACAATTCTTTTATCACTTTCTCTTTTATCGCGAGAAAAACTTGTGACATAAAATGTCTCGAAAATTCACATATCTAAAGTAAGTACTACATAATTTATTTAATTCCCAAAAATCTTTATTAAGCAAAATTTGATTATTTTCAAAAATGAAAATAGCTATCTTGCTTTAGAAACAATAAAATGTGGAAAAGTAAAGCTTATCTATATTTTGATTAAATATGTAATTAGCGCAGATTTTTAATCCAATTTATCAAGAACTCAGGTTGCGGGTTAGTTCGAATGACATGGTTTGGCCTGATCTGAGTTGATTAAATTCCTTCCGCCTGCTTTCGTTATGGATCCGGAACGAAGGATTTCTAATGCAGAATTATCTGATTATAAGTGCAATCTAATCTCAATGTTACCGGATTGCTAATGAAGTTTCACTACACACGGGACACTTTCGCGAAATCCCTCGTGAGGTGTGTAAGCAGAGTATCTATTTTCATTTTCGCGATACACAATGCATCGCAACGCATCTCAATGCACGCACACTTCGAACTATGATGTTCTTTTCCCCTGCGTTGCGTTCTTCCTTTCCTCGCGGTAAGAGAACGGTGCTTCCGGTGTATATGACTTCAGTTTCTGAAATAATAAACTGAACCCCTCGATTTCTCGATCGACATGTGGACGACCTTATTCTCAAGTCACTCTCATGTCTTTCTCTTCTTTACCGTTTCTTCCAGAAATTCGGTTGCGAGCTCTTATTAACCATAATATTCCAATGAGTAATGAAGGGTACTCTCTGGACTGTTATTAATACCATTAAACTATTGTCAAATAATTAGTGAGTATAGCAATTAATATTTTCGAATAGCTTTATGTTATTTATCAAGTTAACGATATCAAGAAAATAACCTATAATTATTAATAATATCTCTATTTTATTGTAATAATATATTTGTAATATCTACGATTTAATGAGTGAGAAAATTTTTTACTAAAAATGGTATTGATATCTTCATTTTCGATTTTACTACACTTTATCATAAGCTTGACTTGCGCTCGTATATACGAATTAACGATTTCAATCGAATCGGAATTATTCGAGCAAATCAGTTATGTATATATTACGCAAGAATTTCATGCAGATAAAACAAGATACGAGCAGGTTGCTGTATTTAGTATTTACACAGGCCCATGTAACGCGAATATATGAGGCAGCCAAATGTACATAAGGATGTATTAGGCATATGAGAAAGCTTGGAAAAAGATGCTTTGTCACCGGCAAGTCTTGATATACAACACAACGAGGCATTGTTTTGCGATTCCGGCTTTCTATTATTCGGATCTAGGTATTGTTCTTCATCTTGTCCATATCATCGACCTTCCGCACATCATGGAGATTAATAAGGATAATAAGATTTATATGTGAATATTTCACAAGAACTCGTTTGATTAATGACAACCGATTCCACGCAAATTATAATTACTAAAAGTATCAATATATATATTTTATACTAGTAATTCTCCTTTTTGCAAGAACAAGTTTATCAATGACTAGATTTTCTAATCTATTAGCTTGAAATTACAACCACTTCGTTTATTTTTATTCTCGTATTTTATTGTAGGTTTTTATTTAGTATTAAAGGACAACGAGATTAATAAATTGGAACTTTCTGCTACAATCATTGAGCACGGATTACGACTCAGCTAACTGAAACGTGTTTTTTGCTAAAATAAGTTTAGTTGAGACTTATTTATTTCGCAAAAGTATTCCTCAATTATAAAAATAAAACAGTAGACAAATTACATTGTTTTTTTTTTACTACTGAGAAAGTATTGAATGCGTGATACCACTTATCCCTCGTTTTCATCAAATTTTGATCCTCTTCTTCTATCATTCGAAATTTACTTCACTCCTCTCTCTTTATATTTCCTAGTTCCCTCGGGATCCGTGCGGTTTTCGTATCCCGGAGTCGTCGTCAATTAACCGTAGTCGATCGTTTCTGTCTCGTGAGGGAAAGTAACGGTCGCGAATTTCGAGGAACCGACCGACGAGAGGAAGTTGGGCTATAAAGCAAGTACCGTTTCCTATGGCGGCGGCCGTTCGCTGCCGGCGAGGGATTGCAGTTGAAACGGTGTCTGTATACGCCTTCGCGCTCATACTCTAGAAAGGAAAGTAAACGTTCGGTCCACCTTCGCGTTTATTTATGAGAATCGATTCTGTTTGCTCGCGGGATTTGCTTACCTATAAATCTCGTGCTTTCCGCGACACGATCGATGCATCCTGCACTTTGGCGAAATCCCGAAGATAAAGTGGTAGCCCCGAGAGATGCACAATCGTATCGGATTATTTATACCGGAGTGCTCGCTACGACCATTACCGTTTGGTGTAAAGATGCCTTTTTTTACACAAAGAAGGAATTGCGTTATCTTCATGATCTGGGTAGAAAGCAGAGTGTAGAGAGAATAAAAACGAAAAACTTAAAAGCGACGAATATTTTCTTTACATCATTGGCATATGAAGATTTGGCGTATTTAAAGATTTAAACATATTATTATTTAAAGTAAATTATAAGTTATTCTTTGCATTGCTTTTCTAACATTTTTGGCGCAAATATGTCATAACAATATTTGTTTTATGAGACGCCTTACCGACACGAACTATGGAGATATTTCTTTAAAGATATGTCGTTGATGCAATCTAGCATTGCGTTTTCTGTAACCGTAACAGATGCCGATGTGACCGCATGTTAACGTGCACATTTTAACGTCAGATAAAATAAGTCAGATAACGTAAGGATCACTTAATCTCTAATCCTAATTTGAACGGTATACCCTTTTATTTTTGTTTTGAATTAAAATCTGGGAGCGGCTGTTAGGATGCCGATCATAATCAGGTACAAAATTCTTCCCGTCACATCAGGTTACATGTGTCAAGTGCGATTCGCACATTTTAAGCGAATTCGCAGGATGTTAAAATATGTTAATTGGATACTTACTATCATATGGGACAGATCAATCATTACACCATGCGTGACCATTGTAGTCACTGGATATAATACGCTGTCAAATGTGATTGTGTCTTTCAATTTAAACGATCACGACAATATAGAATCCTATTGGATTTACGTGAAGGCGTATTAAAAATTTTTGAGATTAGTAAAATTAGTCTTTTTAGTAATACTACCTTAAAAGTTTCGGTAAACCCTTGAAAAATAAATTCTACACATAATGACTGATGAATAAAACGGCCCTGATCTCGCCATTAACGGAACTCGAAATGATTTATTGCGAACCTGGACCTTGAAACGTAGTGGCATGAAACGCATACTCATCCGGTGCTTAATTTCTCTTTTACGACTTTGTTCCACAATTACCGGGACCAGCGTTGATTGAAAATCGAATTGACATTAAAATAAAGTATACAGTTAAGTGGCTCTTTCGGTCGTAATATATGGGTCGTAAGCTCGCAGAAATCGCAAGAACATGCATTCTTGTGTGCCTCAACGATGAATGCTACTAGCATAGATTCACTGCACGAGCTAGATCCGAGAATGTTTGACATGCGCGGAAAAACGGATTGTTTCGAAGTGCCATGATTAGCAGCAGAAGCGTAGACTGGCCTTCAAAGACCGTGCGAATGTAATTGTTCGTCTCACAATTAGAAGTAATTTAATTAGAAATAATTAGCTTATGTAGCAGTTTCTCGCGATATCTTAGTTAATGTGATAATAACTTTATTACTAAATTACATTATCATTTCTAGATGTCTACATTTCCTATCTTGTTTGTATATCTCTCTTTTCAACAATACGATGCGTTTCTAGTTACTAATGTTACTAATGATAGAGACTTTTTTTATTTGTTTACTCTCTGTTTCTCAAGAGATATACATAATATATAGATCTGGTTCTGTTTCCATCGATTCGATTTTAGTGGCAGCTAATAAGTTCATTGTGCGTTTGCGTCTGTGTTAATATTGCTAGTGCTAAATTACATCGTCGACCCAATTTCAGTTTATTATGACCGAATCTTCGCGGTCCATCATAAATCAAGGATGATTGTACATACATTGGATTAAACGTTTTCATTAGGCGTCACAATCAAACCTTCGCGAGTGCAAAGCATAACGAACATGACTGTGGCAGGACGTGGAAGTAATTAATCGCGCGCATGATTAAGAATAATTGCATGGCTCTCTTGATGGACTGATTTTCTTCATTCACGCTTTTAATACAGATTCCAATGCGAATATAGTTATAGTATAATGTCTTATATACAAAATAACAAATCCAAGAGTATAAAAAATAATGAAACAGTTAGAACCGATAAAATTAATAAAAAATTAAAATAAAGTCAAAAAGAATGTATAAAAATTATTATAATTGCATTAATTCTTATTTCTTTATTTATATTGTTTTCAAAACGACTGAATTATTTAGATAATAATCATGTAATTAAAATTCTTTAATATAAATTATTATCTATTAATATTGTTAATTAATTAAAAATTATAACTAAAATTTGTTTTTATACAAATAGCTCCATATAATTATGGATGAAATTATATCCTGACGGAAGTTCCACGCAACATCTGAAGCATTAGTATCTATTGAGGTATCTATAAAGTGATTGAAAATGCTGTGAATATATTATTCTATTTACATATATAGAATTTATTGTATTTAGAGAGGGATAGTATATATAGTTATATAGTATATTTAGTATATTTTAGTATAATATAATCTAGTTTGATATATGTCTATTTTATATTTTATATCTCAATTTTGAAGAATTACCGAGTCACATTATTTATAAAATTGTTTAATCATTGTTATTATTATTCAGCTCTGTCATTCAAAGCGCATATCGCGAAATCGACGCACTTGCGCGCGGCAATGCAAAAAGAAAGCGGAATCGCTTTCGAACGGTGTAGGAAAAGCGATTTAGTCCCGTGGACTCGCCATGGTCCTCGAGTAACGTGCTGTACGGTCTGGGAATGAATATCGGTGAAAGTTTCGTCAAATAGAATAAAAAGTATGCTGATCTATTTACATATCATTGATTCTAATACGGCAACGACGGCAACGAGACCGTATGCATTACGTAACAGATAAACAAGCTGCGCTAATGCGATTATCTGCGAGGAATCTGAGAGGAAAGGTATGGTAATGGCCGTGTTAGTTGCAATGAATGATCGAATGCAATTGGTAAAGCTGCATCGATATGATAATTTTATTCAGAAAGAAATCCTCAGCCTTTCGAAGGATTTTCTAGCTTTTATATATATTTATCGTAAAGCTAGGAAAAGAATATTCGTATATGCTTACTGAAAGAACATTTTGAATTGAGAAATTTAGGTACTTAGCAACTTCTTTCTCAGATATACTTTTTATGGTTTGCCGTTCATTGCACAAACGGCGATTCTAAAAACCACGTCGACGATTAGATGTAAATCGTCGTTATAAATCGTTAGGTGACTTGCGCGAGCGTGATACATAAAGCATCTATTATGTGAGGAAATGAAACTGTTGCGGAATAAAACACATGCATTAAATATTTTGCCTTATAGGCGCTAACGAAAGTTTAGTTTTAATTTAAGGGGGGAAATTCTTCTACGCGTGCAAAACGGTTACATAAGGCGGGCATTGCAAGTGTAACGTGTCTCTTGTACGATGAATTTAACGCGTAGCAACGTTTTATAAGAATTTCACTCTTGCGCAAAACGTACGAAATATATCGCGTGACACGCGCGAAATGTATCACGTGATACGTAGTTACACGAGTATTTTTCTTTAGAAACTGAACGTAAATGGGAAACAATTGCATTATGTCGATAACGTCTCTTCAAACGCAATTCTCTTTGAAGCGTGAATATCGACAGTTATCCTTTCGATTATTTAATTACAGATATTTATACACTGATACAACTAAAAACACTTATAAAATTATTTGGCGAACTATATGCGTGGTTCAACCAGTTTCTAAATGTCACGATAATTCCAGTCTGTGCAGCTGCACAGGAAATGCCAACAGGAAAGTCAACTGTACACATCTCGTTCTACAATTATAAATTGCAGATATTACTTCAATGATGAAATTGTCTTGTGATAGTGATGAGCCGTTATATTCTTTTATATGTATATCTTTATCAGTTAGTATATAATACACAATGTCATTTTTCCGGATCACACAGCATTGCTTTATGAAAGATTATCCGCGATTTTTGTGTTTTAAAATTTAAAATTACTATTTCTAGATAAAATATGAAGACCCTTGTCCCTTTTCTTTCTGTTCACATCACTTATAAAAGCCACATCTGTTTAATTTTGCACATAATAATCCACGAATCTGGCAGGTTGCATTAGGAGTGAATGTTGTTTTACTATACGATGAAAGTTGAAAACCACATGCGAAGTTTGAAGGCTGTCGCGATCGACTCTAAATAAAGTATAAAATATCTAACTGGTACTATATTACTAACTGGTACTATATTAAAGTTATGCCTTCCTAAAATTTCGTATCGTTCTTGTATTAATAAATTTACTAAAAGTTACATGGTTGCGTAAATTCAACAACACAGTTTTACTACAAATAATAATGTTTAAGTACATAGTATCCATGAATGCAAACTGCACCACGCGAAACAATGCGCTTTTGCATTCACTGGAAGTTACTCTTAAGCGCAGGGAAATTCCGTTGTGCTTTTCGCTATGCACGCTAGACCACAGGCGACGTACCATAGTGGATGAGAGAAAGATTTCCCCTCGGAACATAAATCACGAGCAGAATACTCCGTACCTGATGCTTAGACTATTCTATAGCAAGTACATAAACGTTCGACCGATATATATGACCACTAGAAGATTACCCGCTGCACTTAAGCACAGATTTATTATCTGAAACTTGTACAATAATCGTTACCATAGCCAGTTTTCACGATATACGTTAGAAAATCAATTAATCTGTCCAATTAGTTTATTCAGAATAGCACGGTAAATTTTGTAAATTACACACTTGCTGTGCGCGTACAAATGTGAATCTTCACAGGCTTGAATGCACGTTCGTTACGTAAAATTATGCGAATCTTGTTACAGACATTGTCTTATTGCTATTGAACTTCCATTGAACTTCTACGTTGAGAATTTTATTATATAATGTCAAACGGCAAAATTTATTATAAACAAATTCAAAGTGAACTTGTTATAGACATTGTTCTATTTCTATTGAACTTCAATTGAACTTCTACGTTGGGAATTTTATTCTATAATGTCAAACGGTACAATTTATTAGAAATAAACTCAGAGTGAAATGCATTAATTGCATTATGTATAACTGAATTACGTACGCGATAAAATTACGTGGGATAGAATAATACATGATTTATTCTGATATACTATTGTTGCTCTTCTGCTTATGTTAAATATATAGCATACTCTAATAGTTACATTACATGTAACACGAATTAATCGTACTACTTCCGTGAAAATCATTGTCTGACTCGAAGCGGGGTTTCTCTACTTATCGATTCCTAATGAAAAATTTAGGATCTATTCGTTTCAAAAGAGTTTCTTTTTGGTACCGCAGTATCTTGAGTATAGAGATAATAAAATCAAAGGTAAATACAGAAATAATAAAGTTAAAATAATTAATTAAAGGGGAAAAGATATGCAACGCATACTTTACTATTATCAAAACTTCTGTATCTGTGTTATAATCACCGCATAATCATACATACTGAATAATTATGATTACGAGCACAAACATATAATTTAAATATTTCTATAATTATCATGTATAACACGTTATATCACGCCATGTGCATTTGCAAAGAAATTGAGTCGGAGTGCATACCGAACCGCGACAAGAACCATTAAGACTCGTCTGTCCGGAATGTCTAAGCGTGTACATTTCTATTACAGCGTTCTATGCTACGCATTGCTTTACTGTGCATGAAAATAGCTCGCTTAGTGTACTTGGCCATTGACGACACGAGACAGTAGCTTTCATATGGTAATATCGGTTAGGTTTAACAATAAACCTACGCTCACAACGTTATTATTCGTCTCTCGTTAAAACAAAAGCAGTAATTTAAAATTTTGATATATGAAAAGATGTTATATACTTTTATGTTATATATGTTATTATGTTATATATGAAAAGATGTTATATATTTTTGAAAAATAATTATTTGTTGAAGGTATTTAAACATGCCAAGGATATAAGTGGATAAATTAGCAATTAATTGCGTTAGATTTCAGAATATAATTCTATTATAGTTTTATATACCGTGATGCACATATACATATTATATATATTTTAATATATATATTTTATATATCTGTATATTTCCTATTTTTCAAATGTTTATCGTATTATACAAACGTTACATTATAAGAACAAAATTCTATTCTAAATTCTAACACAAATTATAATCGTCTAAAATATAATTTAAACAACATATTTATATCTTGAAATCTTAAAAAGAATAAATATGTGATGATATTTTACTTGTAAATATACTTTACTTTAATAAAACTTTAATTTAGAACTGCTAAGTTATTTAATTTGTCGAAATGTGCGGTAAAATAATGTTTAATTGAGGCAAAGAAAAATTGGAGAAATAATTTCTGAGTATTTTATGCGCCACAAACGTAATGTGAATGTATAATTACGTATTAAATATATTATGTGCAAAAAAATTCGTCACTTAACAAACAGGAAATTATATAAGTCAAATAATGACTGTGCGCTATAGTTCCGCCTACGCAAAGTGAAACATCTATGGAGCGTTATTTGCGTCACAAGATATTTTACATGATATTTCGCTTCACCCGCACGCATATCGAAAACCATATGGTGATCCGCAAAAAAGAAGAAAAAAGAAAACGAAAGTATACGAGCAAGAGTTTTGAAATTATAGTGTTTGTACATTGTACAGTGGAAAACACTTTCACGGCGTGATTACATGTTACTGAGAAACGCATTTTCACGTGTGTCGCAAAAATTATTATATATTCAATTTACGAGGCTTAATGTCACTATAATTCTACTAGCTGCGTACCTCAGAAAGAGCGCAAGTTAATTACAGTAAATTAGTAAATCAGATCTCGTATTTTCTCCTTTTAATAAAACTCTGTTCGCAAGTGCGTTTCTCACGTAATACTGCTTTTTCTATCATTTTTTATGTAACTTGATATATGTCATTGTTTCAAATACCGTATAGGTACACTTTTAACAAAAAATACACTTGAGATGGAAAGCTAAATAAAGTGTGTGTTTTGTCAATATTTACTGTGACTTCGTAATAATTTTTTGAAAACATGTGAACGATTATATTAATCTACGATACTATAAGAAATGTTGTTTTAGATTTGATACATTGAATTAAATTATTACTTAACTGTTCAAACAGTTATAAACAGATTCTTCGAACAATTTAAACGTTAAATGCACCGTTGAACGAGCGAGTTTTCTTTTGCCTCACCGCGTGTTGTCGATGTTTCAAATTTAATTGCTCAGGAAGGTACTTAAATGAAGAACATGAAAATAAATTACGGTATCTAATGTGCATTTAACATGCACAATCAATGTCGGGAAAATTATTTACTCCGTGTAGATCCCTATTCTAACCGAAAACAGAGCAATTCTACTTATACCTCATTATACTATCTACATTGAAATTCGTGTATTTTCCCACAGTTATACATTTCTTTACACATTTAATGTTGGCATTTTTTTAGAATACTCCATAGTCACAATACACAATATATTAGATATATTAAAATTACACGCACATTCAGCTTAATTGCATTCTTTTCTTGGTATAAATTGTAAATCAACAATTAAAGAATAATTAAGATAGCATAAAATATTTATAATAAAATATACTTCAGATAATAGGAATCACGGAAACGTTATACACAGGGAAATAGTAAATAATTTCAAGTTGACTTTTAACAGAAGAAAATGTGGACTTCTTTATTGTATGTTACGTAATTTAAGTGTCCATTTACTTCTATAATAACTTCCTAAGTAAAAAGCGAGCATGGGAGTATAAATAATGCTCGCTTTTAGATAATGAGTGAATTTCTCGTCCGCAAATCGAGTGTGAAAATGCATGTCGAAAAACTGTCAGCATGACTGCAATAAATAAACATAGATCGCTTATACTGCCGCTTGCTTTACGAAACTACGGTACATGTCTGGTTTTTCAATCGTCGTCTAAACATTCGACGGGTAATGAGGATTTGTAGAAAACCGCGCCCACTGCACTTTCATTCTTCGTTGTTAAGGAGCCATTAAAACTTAATGGAAGTCCCATGTTTAACAAACTTCTACATTAAAGCAACGCGACTTTATGCGAAGGAGGAATCCTTTGATCTGCGAAACTTCATGGTTTTAATTTCCATTGTAATAAAATGACGTGCAATTTTTCTTTTACGCTTACAATCGCTTTGCATTCCTCCATAGCATTAACATCGATTTCTATTAACTGAACGATTCTTCATTATTCATAATTTTTAATGTATGCAAAAATTTTCTATGCCACATATTTTACAGGTAAACTGTTGCTGATAAAATAAAAAAATAAAATTAATAAAAAAGCTAATGTTACAAATAACTATTTAAAAATGTTTCTCAATTAAAATAAGAGAAACACTTATTAAATTACTTTAAGAATAATATGTTATAATTTATATACGTAATAGATATATGCTGCGTAAATAAAATCAAATGATATAATATAGTTATAATTTATATTATATGATACAATTATGTGATTTCTATAACCACAATCATAAATCAAATTGATCTCATATATTACATTTCTACATCTTTGATTTGATAAGTTATTTAACTTTAATTTCAGTATTTTTTTTGTGACAGGAGTTGTAGTTTGTATTCCGTTCAATAATATGTAATAGCAACTGGTTGCGATTAATTCCGGTACGCATTTTTATTTATGAAAAGGAAATTGCGTACAGAAACTGCACGTAATTATATTGTTCTGGGGCATAAAACGGGTCACATTTAAGATCTATATACGAGCCGAATAATGTCATATTTATCTTATGTTAAGAGAGTTTAACATTTATACGTTTATATTGCCGCAATACAAATCACAAGCTAACAAAATGCTGTATTCGCAGTGTCACAAATAAACTGAAGAAGTTATAAGGAAGAAGGAATAAGGAACAAAAATCGTATATTTTCTATTCGAGAATGAATTTAAGTTTCGATATGCACGCATGTAATATAATAATCGAGCAGCGAATTTTATTGTTATTGATTTTTTTTTCTCGTGTAAAAACATTTTAAAAATGCATATTCTACAGATTCTTTATACTTTTTTATTCAAATACATTACGAATAAAGTATTAAATGGAATATCCAAGTTTATTAAAAACAAAATAATTTATTATTTCGATTCATATTACCCAGCGCATGTAATATATTACAATTCTATTTTTATATCAGTTACATAAATATTTAACTGTACTATATTATACGAGGTCTGACAATAAAGTTCGCTAACTCATCGCGGTAAAAGTGCTACATACCTCATTGCTAAATATCACTGTGGTCGCCTTCAAAGTACTTCCCTTGGGAAGCTATGCACCGATGCCAGCGCCTAGTCCACCCTTCAAAACAATTTTAGAACTGATTTTGTGGAATGGCCTTTAAAGCTGTCGTCGTATTACTCTTGATATCATCAATGTCATCAAAATGCCTTCCTTTCAATATTTCCTTTATCTTCAGGAACAGAAAAAAATCATTTGGGGCTAGATCCGGTGAATAGGGAGAGTGGTCCAACACAGTTATTTGTTTACGAGCTAAAAACTCCCTCACAGACAGTGCCGTGTGAGCAGGTGCATTGTCGTGATGCAATATCAATGAGTTGTTGGCAAAAAGTTCAAGTCGTTTTCGTCTAACTTTTTCAATGACTTTTTTCTGCTCCCAAAGATAAAGGAAATATTGAAAGAAAGGCATTTTGATGACATTGATGACGTCAAGAGTAACGACGGCAGCTCTAAAGGCCATTCCACAAAACCAGTTCTAAAATTGTTTTGAAGGGTGGACTAGGCGTTGGCATCGGTGCATAGCTTCCCAAGGGAAGTACTTTGAAGGCGGCCACAGTGACATGCAGCAATGAGGTATGTAGCACTTTTACCGTGATGAGTTCGCGAACTTTGTTGTCAGACCTCGTATAATGTTTGTTTTTCAAATAGCAATATTATGTCAAGTATAATAAGTTTATACTTCAAACTAACCTCCAGCAATATATTGCGCGGGGGTTGCTCGGGGTTATTTATTATTATTTTTTTAATATAAAGAAATGCCTTGTGAATCATCAACATCTTTCGCTGAGAAAATCTGAGAATAATGACATTAAGAAGTATGCATTTTCTTAAGAAACTCGCAGATCACATAACTCCAGTACTCGCTTTTGCGCAAGAATCACAATGCGAGAACCTAAAACGCGAAATAGTCGAAAAAAAAGTAAGAGTTCTTACGTCAGGACTTGTAACGGTACGTACTTCCCGTATAAAGATCTCACGAACAATACTAATTACATGCTATAATTTCGGTAATAGTTATGCGATATGCATGCCGCGTGCCGAATCATAATATCGCGTGTTGATGGACGTGCCATTACTGAATAATTCTCGAGCATAATTTACGCGTTCTGGCGTTAATACGGTTGCAAGGCCGACACACCGGATCATTATTTGAACCTGTTTCGCCTCGCGTTCGTCTTTATCAACCGGCTGTTCCGTTCTTCCCCTTCGTCGCGTCGAAACTAAAATAAACCCATCGACTACTATCACAGAAGCAAAACTGTAAACGCAGCACTTAACTCTAATAACTTAAACGCGTCACAACCTTCGGCAATCGGTTGGAACGTGGATGAAAAACGAATGCATAATATAAGAAATTGCGAAAATTAAACATCTCTGTAATCTAATATCAAACTGTCGCTGGTCATTGCTTTTGAACGGTATTACACAATTGTGACACTATGAGCAAAAACAGCAGTTTCTTTCTTCTATCTACAAGATTAACTAATTTTATTGACGTGATGGATTGAGTAAACTACAACCTTGACATGAAATTATCCGATAATTACCGATAATTACTTATGGAAAAAATATATAGATAAAAAAACGCGGAAATAATTAAATCAGCTAAAGGCTAATCTTGCATCTCAAAAGTGCAGTTATTCGAGCAAATACTTGATACACTTCTTTTTCTTGAATAAACTCACGATAAATATGATGAGTTCTTGCATTTTATGAATCGACTAGTAATTTAAAATAATCATAAGATATTGAAAATATATATTATTTTGGGAGAGCACGGAGTAGTCTTTAGATTTAGAAAGGGGAACAAATATGATCAAATTATGATTTATTATACTACCACGCGATTTATTTGCTGGATGTTTTACTGTTCTCTTTTTTTATAAAAAATGCCATTGACGTCATGGCAATGTTTAACAAGCATTGTAAACTGACAACATTTCTCCTAACGGGTTACAACCGGCACTCGAATTTGCAAGCGTGCACTCGTTACGGTTCGCGATTACCGTTATTGTTGTTGTAAGATTAAAATGATTTGCGGGGAAGAAAATTGCTTTTTCGTGCAGAAAATGCACGCGAAGGGTATCGGAATTTTGCATACGTTGTTTTGTGCGCTGCATAAATTTCGCCGCCATCATACGTTCTATTTTCGACATCACGTAATAACAGCTTTCTTATACTTGTAACCGTGTAGAGAGATAAAAAAGAGATATAAACACGAAATGAATTTTTGATATCGTTCTTCTCGTGAAGTATCGCAAATGTAACATGAGAAAACTCACTGCAATATCGCGATAGGTATTTCAAATCGAATCAGGAAAATTCAACCATTCTGAATATATACGAAAAATTTATGTTTTCTCATAAATAACTCCTTACAAATATTAAATAATATGTATTTTTCTACATTAGTTAAAAAAACTTTACAAGTCTAAAGCTGTATCTTATCTTTCCGTTTATCCTTCTTTCCACTGCATTCGTTAAACCAAGCTTTCTTCTCACCGTACATCTGCAGACTCCGTACATCCAGAACAGTCATTCGGTAATTTCGTGAATGTACCATCCCTTTCCCTTCACACATTTTCCAGGAAGCGCGCCTTTCACCGAAGGCCAACAATCTTCTTGTTACGAGCGCTAGAGATTGAGACATTTTTTTCGACCTTATTGTGGCCGAGGATACGGACGGTAATAAGCACGGAGAAAAATTATTCGAACATGTGTTCGAAGTTTAGCTCGGCGGGGATAAACGTATATATTTTCACTGTGATATGATTAACTCGTATATCAATTAATCCCTATGAAAATTATAATTACGTCCGTTTCTACGTAGTTTGCTAGGTAACGCTTGTATACTTTACTATAAAAATATCTTCGTATGTAGAAAAATATGACATGCTAGTAATTATTATTTTATTATTATTATTATACACATTTAGTGGTTAACATTAATAAACGGTCTATTGTGATATTGCTTTTTCACTGTTTCATATAAACACAATATTGTTTGCGAGGAAAAAATGTATCAGGAAAAATTGAAAAGGGGAAGAACGACTAGCGGAAGTCATTTTCCAAGATTGCAAATGGAAATATATAAGTATCGATTCGAATTTACACATACGCACACACGTGCACATGTTTAATCGGTAATCTGATCGTCTCGATTACGTTTTTTTAAAGCAATTATCGTATGTAGGAAGAAAGCTTAACATTGTACGTGTCACCAGCCGTTTACGTATAAGCATTGTAATTGTTGCCAATTACGCACGAGAGCTCTTAAGCATGCTAAAGGTACAAGAAGAAACTTGTCGATCGACAAACTTACACCGTATACGGTTCGGCTGGCATGATCTGGATCATTAATCTATCCTTAATTCGTAGTGGTGCATCTGATGTAACTCGAATCGTATGTATTGATTTACGCCGAGTAATCTGTCTCAATCGAAACGCGTAAACTCGCTTCAGAATTGACGCAGTGGCAAATGATATAGCAGCGTTTTACGTGAGATAATTAATGTTATTGCAATGGCATATAAAAGTTCTTTTTCGATGTTAAATTTCCTCTATTTTTTTATATTAGATAAAAATAATTTTGTCAAAAATGATTGGAGTTTAATATCGAAAAGTAAAGCTGTTAAAAATAATATTAAAGGTAACGTGGTACTCATTTTATTGTGACATTTTTGAAAAATATCACAAACAGTGAAATCTGAAAGCAACATCCAGAAAGGACAAACAACCCTCTTGTTCTTAAGTAAAGGTGATATATCCATAATATATCCTTCATGAATCTCTTATGAAATATTCTTGAGCAAAAATGATGAGGCCACTAAAATATGATGTACATTGTCATTTATTAAACGACACTTTACTGCGGCGAAAAATCGGTGTCAGGACAATGAGAGTGAGATTTTTCGGTGAAAGTATACAAAATGAAATATCGCGGTCTACTTCGCTAGATCGCCAGACAGGATGTATGGTGACATTCTGCGTGTGCCTTTCATTTTTTCAAATTATGCAGCCGCAATGGACAATGTACACTGTTGAGTAGGTACCGGAAAGATTGGAGAGTGGACTTGTACTTTCTTTTATTCACATATGACTATTAAAATTTGATCATTTAGATTAGAGAGATGATCTAAATTTTATAATTTAGAATAATTCCTGATTCTTTTTTATTCTCTCTCTTTCTCTCTCTTTCTATAGATACATATTTAGGAACTTATCACGTAAAAATATAATTAAACTCCTTAATGTGTTAATTTATATCTATATAAATTCCGACATTATCCCCCAATTTAAACTTTTGTATAATAATTTTTAAATTTTTATTTAGGATATTTAACGTTATAATTTTCGAATATTTGTTGAATATGACATTTTTACTGACGTAAAATTGTCATAAGCACATCAAAATTTAATAATAATTGTCTGTAGCCAAGTGTGTTGTGACATTTAGTAGCGTGACGAGAATAGATTGAACATTATACAAAAGACATAAGCATAGTATTCTTATGTCTTTTGTATAATGTCTTCTAAGATACTACATCTTGATTCAAACTACACCTGTTCCGGATCTGCCACTTTCCGTTTGCGCTTTCATGAGAAACGTACGTTCTTCGTTATCTTCCTATCTCAATCTATATCTCACAATGTGCATATTTGTGTGTGTATTTGAACGCGCTCCATACAATCTTAAAATCTTGTTTTCTTACGGCATAAACGTATCATTTAGCAACGCGCGCGTGCTATAAAATACGTTAAGTATAATAATTTGTGAAAGCTGATAGGTCAACCGATTACGTGCTTTCAATTAAAATTATTAATTTGATTATTCAATCGAGGCGCAATGAAGTAATTTGTATTTTTTTATGTCGAGAATAGAAAAATTATAAATGTTACAGTTTTTGTTATAGCAAACATTTGCACAGGATAATGAAATATTTATTTCTTTTTATAAAAAATATTTCCATTACATGCAATAATACATTTTTCATATATTTATAAGTTTAATGAAATTCTACGTAAAGTTTTTGTTCTATATTTGTCCAAGAGCCGAATATAATACGATAATACATTGCAGTTCTACTTTTATTTTCTTTGCAAAATTGTGAAAGATATCATTAGTTTGTATCCATCATGATCTTCGTATATTTCCAAGAAGAATTCCTGACGTATACGATTAAAAAATCCTTCGAAAGCAACCCGGGTATAAGCGCAACATGGTACAAGTATGACTTAACTGTATAATCATATAGGATATCGATTTAATGGAAAACGACAGCGTACCGGGACGCTTAGAAGTTCATACGAGTCTCGCATACACGAACGCGTCGAGTAAGGACACTCACGCAAACTGACCGGGTAGCATTTCGTCACAGTCGCTGTGTGCAAGGTGTGTAATAAATCGTATCCTTCGCGACAAGGACATGCTGCATAGTGGTTATTACGAGAGCCGCGGGAGATAAATTAAAGATTGGAACAAAAGGGGGACGAGTACGGCGCGTGGGCTGTTTTACCGCGGAAGGGTTAAGGTGAATTTACACGGTTCGCTTTTTTGTTATTTATGCTGATCGCGGATGTGGGAGAATATATTTTGTAAATAATTGTTTTAATAAATATTTGTTCCGAAAAATTTGCTATCGTGTATTGTGTGACACGATAAAAGAAATATTACTCTATTAGCTACCTAAATGAGCGATATACATATATCAGTAGAAAAGTAAATCCTAGACTTTTGGTCAATTTTTTGCTGAAAGTTTATAACGTAACATATAAGTGGAAACTTGCAAGCAATGCTTGGCCTGAACGTTTAAATATGAATTAGATCCTTTATGAGTGCAGAGTTACGTATGAAGCGTATATGACTGAACAGTTTTTGCTAACATTAAAGTAAAATTCGCTTCGGGTAATTCACGACCAAGTTCGCCAAGAGTGAACTGCGCGTAAGTTTGCCTTTACGATCGAGAGGTGAACATCCACCGAGTTGCACCTACCGGGTCGATTCTGCGGTTCGTGCGTTGAATTTCGCGGTGAGCTCCTTAATTATTATCCCGCGTTACACGCATTAAATCGGCCGGAGAGAAAAAGGGAAAGAAAGAACCGCGCATTGTTTTCGCTGGGACTTTCTCTCGGCAGAGATCTCACGAATCATGCGCACGTACCGAATCGCCGAAGGAAGTGTGGCCGAAATTACCGCGACCGGCCGTTAACGATTGCAATTGTGATAACCGCGCGTTGGCAGAAAAGGAGATTCGTAATATCGATCGGGTATTAATATTTGCCTCGAAGGTGCACCGGAAAGAGCCTTGGATTGGACTTGATAGGAAAAACGGCCCGACACGACCCCGCGAGAAGATCGGATCGCGCGCAAGGAACGAAAGTTTCCGGTTTTTTGAGAGCTCGTTAACCGGGGTTTAAACAGTCGCGTTCGTTAAACATGCATAACACGTATCAAAGTTGCACGCGTCGACCGTTACATCTACTTTTACATCTTGCGTGCAGGGACAACTGTTCTATGTATCGCGGTCTATCCGAACGCTCGCGAAGTGCTATGGCGTTGCAAAGCGTGTCGTATACGGTGGGTGAAAGCGATCGACCTGAGAGACATTATTTAATATCCTAAGTCGTGCGTACGTGGCCACGGAAAAAAGGATACGACTTGTCCAGCTAGGCGCACAACTTGAAAGATTTGAAAATCGCGCGGCCGCTCGTGCGAAACGAATTGCAACTCTCGACCGTTTCGGAGAACGTACCAGTTATCCGACGCATATATACGTACGAAAAATACAACTTAAGCCACGCTTATCATATTGGGCCTCGATTCGTCCAAACCCGTTCGATGTATGCGTACATTACAACAGATTACATGGTTTTGCCATTGCACCTTTCAATTACGAATTCTTATAGTGAAGTTGAAACTGACTTTTCGCGAATAAGAATTTAATAAAAGGCCATTTGTGTTCATTTTCTCTCTATTTAAATTTCTGAGTAACTAGATTTTATTGAAATAAGAATCACTACAGAAATTATTTATTGGGGGTAGCGATGATGGAATATCTTGCACAAACACACACACATTCGCTCGTATCGCCATTATTTATCGCATGATTTCTCACAGTCTCAGCCGATTACGTATGAAATAGAAACCGATTTAATAAGTTCACAGAATATTACATTTTCGCACGACTATATTAAACTTATTAGCTTTATATTATATTATATGTTTTACATATTTAATATAATTATATTACGTGATAATTAATATGGGAATTGTATTCTGTTTCGCGTGATAAAGTCTGAGCGAAAGAACTGCCGAATTGTTTCCGTTCGGTACGACCCTTTTCTCGCGAGTCGGCGTCACGATAGAAACACTTACGTAAATGCAATCGTGCGCGTAGGCACGAGTGCACCTGCGTGCATATGTATATGTATAGAGTATGTATATAGAGCGGAACCATGCGAGTCCAGTAAAATATATAAAAAGTTTAGAGCGAAGAGAGAGGGAGAAAGTAAATGAGGCACAATTATTAGCTGGTTGATTGACAAACTGAGCTGACATTATCGCTAAAAAGTTATCGCTAGAAACATAATCTTGCATAATCTGTTATATCGCAAAGTCATAATTATAAGACAGAATAAATCTGAAACTCTGGATTAATCGACGATCACCTAGTGACGAGAGTTATAAGTTTTCAAAAAAAGAAATAATTTCTATATATATTATTTCTTTATAATCGTAATGCAAATTAGTTTGCATAATTATACAAGAATGTTTATTAATGATTTTCTTTTACTTCCTGCCGATTATTTCATGCGGATGTAAAATTATTATAAATAGATCTTTTTACAAGAAATTAGAAACGAAAGTCCTTCCGCAAATTAAATTTCAAAAACGTGAATTAACAGCACAATCTTATGTTGCGCCCAGTTTTAAATAATCTTTGACAAAATTTTAATTTTAACTTTAATTACATAAATGTTTGATATCGAAAATTAATAATGTATTGCTCAAAGAATCTATAGTCGAGAGAGAAAATAATACTAGTAATAATTTCAAGACGCCCGTTGCATAAAGATGCATAAAATGTAAATGTTAGGTTTTATGAAAGGAAAAACAATAGCAACTCGTTATCTTAATGTTTGATGGACTAGAAATACTGGACGTTGGTTTATTGTCATTTCTTGTAATGTAAATGTAACAGCCTCGCAGATGGTTTTATGATTTCCGCGGTAATTCGCAATTACTCATCGCGTAATGTATTTACCAATTGGGAATCTGGCTTGACATAAAATGGGCAACGAGCCAAGTAGATCTTTTTGGTTTTTTTACAGAGCATTCTTTAGTATTCAACGCTGCAGTCTCGAAGAAACTGCAGATTAAGTAAAGTAGATATAGATAAAAATTTATCGTAAAAGGCGTCCACTTTAATATTAATAATAAATAATATTAATAATAATTTTATTGCATGTTTGATATTTTACAAAACTGACATGTATACAAGCGAAAAAAGAGATACGTTCAAAAGATAAGGCGTCAAGAATATTGCTATTATAATTAACACATTCAACGTCAAGCGTACTTTACATGACTTTGTGTTCACGCTAATTGAATTATTTTACAAAAAAGAACAACAAAACAGTTAATTTATATAAGTAATAAAATTTATAGTATTGATTTGCACAAAAATATAATACGTGAGACGTATATATTTGACTGTCGTTTTATGATAGTTACTGATGATCGACAAGACGTAAACGGAAAACTCTGTTCCGGTCCATCGGTGACAGTCATGGTGGTGAATGTATTAACTATAGTAAAAAAATATAAAAGAAATAAAATAAAACAAAAAACACAAAAATAAGAAAAGTAAAATTGTAAAAATTTTCATTTTATTTTTAAACTAAAAAAATAAAATTAATTGAGCAACTGATTGAAATGAGGAAAATGGATGAGGAGTATTTAACATTTGAAAACAATGAGTTAAAATGTTTAATCGCAGTATAAAAGAAAGCAGCTTGGAATTTTATGGATCGATGTAATGAATAGGGTAATAAACCTTTATAATAATTAAATGTTTAGAATGGTATTGAAACGAAATTTAGAGTTTCGTATGTTGAATTTCATACGATAATAAAATTATGTGATTTTTTGGAGCTGTACCAATATACATATATACATAAAACCATAGATTGAATGTACTCGTCAATTTTTTCTGAGATTTGAATCAATATCAGCTAATTGTAGCCATCATTGAAATACAGTGCCTGAGCTGCAGTCTTATTATACATTTTGATCGCCGATGGCGAAAGACCTTCGACGTATTTCATTAAAAGCCTACGAAGTGAGTTGTGTTAAGATAGTAGTTAACGTAGAAACTAACGTACGAATTAAAATGTCAACCAAACTAATCGCGAATGAGATATGCGATATATGCAATTTTTCTTCTACCGAGTATGGCATTGACGTCTGTAAAGCGGGTTTACATAGCTGACGAAATTCAAAATTGCGAAATTCCGCATGCATAATAAATGGCAAATACCGTCCGTCGCAAATGTCGCGGAATAAAAACATAATCCGTGCAACGCACCGTGCGCCAGCGATCCGATTATGCAACGGCGTATGCAAAAATTTCGCACGTATATAAGAGAGCAATGAAAAATTGTTTTTGCCGGAAGTAAAATGCGATCTGATCAGCGAATTGTAAGTACACCACGCTGTGCAACTGCAAAACTTCGCAGCCTGATCCATATTCAAATATACGGTATTGGTATGAGAACGTATAGAAGAAAGTCGTAATGTTTTTATGGCGTCTGTATCCGTTTCCCAGGTACTTGCGAATGTACGTGCGGAGGAATGCGCCGTGCGCACGCAATCTCCTTAAAGTACGTGCTTTTTAAAAATTTATGATATTTATAAGCGAATTAATAACGATCAATGCAGACATAAGTGCAGCTCATGAATTAAACGAAAAATGTTTCCTATATCCGCTTGAGATAAATAAAATGATCCTTGCATGCGGAGGGCAACGTTGCAACTCCGACAATTACAGGCGCTAAAGAAGTCATTAAACCGAGCGATATCTTCATTATTTTGAAGACTGTATGCACTTTCTCATGACTTGAGTTTTACAGGTGCTTTGCAGCCGTAATAAACGCGATGTGCATGTAATTGTTGTGTGTCTGCTAATTATACTTTTACAGATAAAATACGTACATACGTACTAAACATACATTCCGCTTTCCTACCGTGCTATTATTCACGCTATTGCATTGTACGTCCTCCTGACGGAATTTTGCAGCGTACTTTTACTTTATTCTTAAAAGAATCTCCGAAGTAAACTTGGATTTATCAAATGCAATGTGTTTTATTTGAAAATACGCGGCAAAGAAACATCCGCAATATACTTGTACGCAATTGACAATTAAGAAAATGTCCATATATGTAACAATAAAAGAAAAGATTTAAATTACAATTTACCTAATATATACAATAATATAAAAATATATTACACGATTTTTCTGTCGTAATCCTGTAATTTTTAATTGATCGGATAATAAAACTTATAAATGAGGATATACATCTTTCCTATCACATTTTACAACCTCGCTACCAGTAGCCTTTACATTCTCAAACTCGCCCATTTATTGTCCTTTTTCTCTCGTTTTCTTTTTTTGTAACTAAATTGTCGAGGAGGGAAACGGTTTCGAAGCGGCGCGGCGGCACTTCGTTACCGCTGGTGTCTACCATCGCGGAATGCACGCTACCTTGTAAGGACTTGCGTGTTACGCGCAGAGGGATTGCCGCGTGTACGTGCTTACATCATGGTGGCGGGCAGGCAGAGAAAACGAAGAGATGCTGCGCTTATCCGCAATATATATGCAGAGCGTTCGTGTCCGCGAGCACGTGCTGTCCTACTGCATGTGTCCCTGCTTACTGCAAACTTATCTTTGCCTGACCCAGCAGTACAACACTTGCTTGTGGAAAACTTAATTTTATGTAAAATGTGATAAAAGTGGATAAATCAAATAAATAATATCTGATAATCCTGCAGTCATAAGAACTAATCTCAGCCAATAAAGAATTAATTATAAAAAGAAAGGAAATTTAACGTATGTACACGTTAACTTTGATTAAAAAGTTAAGCTGATTAATAAAGGAAGAAGAAACTTTATTTTATTCTTTCTAGTCAATATCTATATTTGGAGGGGTTAAAGCCATAGTGGTGTAAGTCATTTTTTTTAACCTATCTAGTTGAGTTTATAGGTGTAGCCTACACATGCTGTTCTCTATTCCATTCTGTTCTCTATTCTATTCTGTTCTCTATTAGAGATATGTTAAAAGAAAAAGAAAGAAAAAGTGGTCAAGAAAAGTGACTTACACCACTATGGCTTTAACCCCTCCATTTGTACTATCAGCATCATCGTATTTTTTAAAATTTCTTTATAATATATACCTAAGTATTATATAAAATATATTACGAGGTAGTTTAGAATATAAAAATATTTTCGAACTATAGATACTAATTTGCCATTTAAAGCAATAATGAGCGTTATATTACACGGTTTCTACAGAATATCAAAGTATCTTACAACTCCAAACATATGATTTGATAATGTTATTTTCATTTTTCCCGGGTCTTGCCTGTATTATTTTCCTCACGCTAGATAATTTCGCATTATTGCTTCTACATGTTTGTGAATTCCGCGTGGAAAGCAGCATGACCTTCCCACGATAACGCGGGAGAGCACAAGACCGGAGAATGTGTGCGTCGTATAATGTGGGTGACGCGGCTTTTGCGGTGCGTTACGCCTTGCGGAATGCAACGATAGGCGGCGGGGACGACGAGGACGACGACATGAGCCGTGTTCTCCATGGCAAACCCTTATGCACGTACGAGATTTTATCTCGCGTCTCGTACGTCTCCGTCGAGAGCCCGATATTGTGTCGCTGTGCGCACTATAAAGATCCGAAAGCCAATTATGCCGATCGGCGGCGTTTGCATACCGGCGCATGTCTACGTTTTCTCAGAGATTTCGCGGCGATCGAACAGCCGTTTCAAAACTACTATCGAGTTATACCTTTCATACAATAACTTGTCAATCGAAGTATTAAATCTTTAGAATGACTTTTTCTAAACGTCTACACATGTGCACTATTAGATAAAATAACGTAACATTATTACCTCAAAAATAAGAAAAATAATAGCCCATAATCATATTGTTATTCGTTATACCAATTAGGTATTTTTAGTAAAACTGACATTTATATGTGCGTTGATCATTCATTCAATTTTAAAATTTTTTAACCATTACTGATATAAATATAATTTATTATTTATTTAATGAAATTAACAGCTTTTGTTTGAAACAATAGAAAATTTATTTAGTAATGAGAAATTTATTGATGCACTTTTCATGCCTAATCCCTGTGCCCGTCGACTTTAACTACCAGTTCGTACTATATATTATTCGTACTATATATTAATATATATAATACTTTTTCATGATATAAAATAACACAGTAACATATAATATGAAACATAATAAATTTATTAGTATCCGAAACGCAAGGCATGACAGTGTTACGTTTTATAATAAATCAACATAAATCAGATTGTTGAAAATCTCATTCCTCTAGATATTATATCTAATTGTAAATAGTTACTTAACGAATGAAATAGTGCTAGATGTGCATCGCCAAAATGCGTCGGCGAACTGCACTGCACGAGCATTATAGGCGACGTTTGAGACTGACGCTATACGCACGGGCGCCTCGAGTGAAAATCGCAATTAATCATTCTCGAACACGTGTGGGAGCGCGAACAATCGCTGATTGACGGTTCTCTGCGCCGGGCAATCACTTAATCGCCCCTTTGAAAATCTCTCTCCCACTTCACGGTGATCCCCTGTGATTTCTACATGCCGCAAGTTGCCCCAATGAGTATGACAATACCGTCCATTATGCGACAGGGTCAATCAATCATATTCACATTAATGGAAATTGAACGAAACCAATTTCAAAGGCATATCTATCTCGCTTTTCCGCGATGCCAATTGATTATCGTACGATTCCGTCAATTCGAAACAATGATAAGTTTATAGCCTGACTTTCAACAGTTTAGCCTTTTTTCTTTTTAAAGTTATTTATAGCAAACAAAACACAAAGGTATAAAAAAATAATCTAAATAAAAAATTGAAATAATACAATGTTTTATATCTAAAATTGCAATATTACATATGTGACTTTATTTTAATTATTTACTACAAATTGTTTTATTCGTATATACTAAATTCTTTCAATTTTTAGTAAGTTCTTCCGTTAACTATCAAGAGGAGCTTTACTTCTTTTGTTATATATAATTGCATAAAATTATCATATTCAAAAGAAAGGACGAGTGTCGGACGCGGACTTCAAAGTAATCAATATCCATTTATTTCCGAGCGCGATCGTCGATTTAATTTGCCGAAAGCAAGCATTCGGTTTTCGGTTACGCCCTCGATGAGTCGCGATTCTTATCGCAAAAGGCGGGACGCAACCCGCTCGTTAAATTCATTAAGGAGCTGCGAGTAACTTTGTCCTTTCCTCTTTCATACTCGAAATATCGTTAGAGTTATCAGGAGTACTAATATTTCTTGTGTCTGCCAACATTTACGTAATATCGCGTATGCTTATGCACATGTACGTATGCCTCTAGACATTATAAAAATAAATCGAGTATTTATCCTATTTCTCGTTTTTCTCACGTAACGCTACTCATAACAGGATATATAGGGTAAATGTTATTCGCTAAGCAAAGATAATGTTATTAATTAGGTTATCGTCTATGTGTTGAATAACCACATACGTAATGTCCATAATATCCCAGCGCAACGCTGCGAAACCAGTTAATCTAAATAGACTTGCTTGATGAACAGGATATAAAAGTCAAGAAAGTACGGAATTGACACATTTAATTAATAGACTAAACATAAATAAAAATTAGTATTAAAAAATTATTCGAAAATTAATATTTACTTATTGTTAGTTCTACTTAGAACAATATAATCAATTTATATCTTTTTTTTTTCAATAGATATATAATATTGTTAAGAATTGCGAGTTTTAAGCACAATTTCTAAAAAAAATATGCAATTGTTTTATGCTGTCTTGGCTGTAAATATCGAGAAAGATTGCGCAATGCAAATTAAGGAACACTTGGCTCATTTTGCAAATTTTTTAGTTATATCTGCTCTTTTTTTATATCACATAGTATTTGCTCCGAAAGATTTGTTATCTTGATTAGTTCTTACGAGCGCATTTTTTGTGTTATCCTTAAAATTCATTCCATGCTTTCAATCTAATTACGAAATGTACCGTGAAATGCCACCTGGCCATTCTACAACGGCAGTATACCTCTTATATCACGATCAACTAGAACGCGAAGGTATTTTGAGACCCTGCAATGAGACAGTATCCGCGCGTGAAACGTGCATTTATTTGTTAAACCAGTTTCGTTAGTATCGAGAGATTTATTCGTTAAACGCACAGCTATTTGATGCCTATGTAATGACTCATTAGATATAAGACTCATATTCTCTGCCTCTCAGTGCACTTTGCATAATGCATCGTAGTATCTAATTATCAAATTCACATCGTTAACCCGTGACTGTTTGGGTTACGAGCACAACGTCCAGATTAAAAATTTTTTCGTTTCTCAGCGAAACAATTGTAAAATATAAATAATCTTGTCAGCTTGTACGTAAGGTCCATCATTCTTTTTCTACAAATGTGCGAATAACTTGTAAATCTCGTCAACTTCGGAATCGAATTTGTCAAATATGATCGTCGGTCTTGTTAATTTCCCACGAGAATTCCATTTGTCAAGAAAGAATGATTTATGGCTGACAAAATCTGGAATAGGAACAAAACGTGTCACATATTGGGTATATCTCTGTTCCAGAGTGATAAAGTTGTTTTAGACGTGCAATTAATATTGCATTATGCATTGTAATAACAAATAAAGAAAAGTAATGAAGAGAAATTGGTTTTATTCGTAATTCTTCTTATTTAGTATTATTGATTTCAACAGCATAATATAAAATAGATGTGATTAATGTGCAATAATTATTAAATATTATGTAAACATTAATGAGAAAATTTATTAATCGCACGTTTGATATTTACACATAATTTCCACTAGAATTTCGAGGAGTTATATATTATATGACATTATATCATATAAGTTTAAACAGATAGGTTTCTCATAATTAATACTTACGAGCATCATTAATAGCAATGCATTTCTTAGATTTACACTGTTGGTTAAACGTGCTAATTATTTGTAACATTATCAAAATTTTTACTACAATGTAGTTAACATTTTCGAGTGAGCATTATTTTTATTTATGAGTCTCGTCACTCTTCGTAATCTGAAGAAAAGTCTTTCTTAATTTATACGTTAGTATTAATACTTGCATTTTATTCCCTAAATTTCAATTTGTTTTGACTTTTCGTTGCACATTCAATATAACGATATAAAATCGAAGGAGTTACGCGATAATGGGATTTCTCAATTCAAGTCGAAGACGAAAGAAATCACGGAGTTCACAAAACGTAACAGAATGAAGATGACTTATAATTATGCACACGCAATCATCGAGTTATGCTCGGATTTGCTCGGCATCTATAAGGCATACGATAGATAATGTAATCGCTTTATCCTTACACATCAGTTCGCGCCGTTATATAGCATTTTAAAGAGAACCAAGCGCTAGTCTGCGAGAGAGCTACGTTCTAATTAATAGTGTCGGAACGCGTCATCAACTGATATGCAGTTAAATTTTAAAGGCGGTATTTCGCGTAACGAACTGCCTCGTAACGCGGAAATCACGCGAATGTAACATCGACGCGACCTTAATGATGCGACGCCGATGCATCGATACAGTCATAGACATTGCGGATTTTGTTCTCAATTACTTTTTGTACTTAATTATGCCACTTGTGCCGGCGCGTAAGCCTTACATAAGCGGCACTGTCCTGACAGCAATATTTCAACAAGCGACAGCGTGATATGCGCCAGTCACTTGTCGCTTCGCGACTTTCATCTTCATGTACATCATGTATATACATACATGAGTATGTAAATAGGAATGAGCATCTTTCTCGTTGCAGACGTAATTTCCTGGAAACGTATCAATACGCCCATACAAAGTTTAGTAGAACATTAATTTACATAAACAATTATTTATGAACTTGTCGCTGTGAGCGGAACTCCGCATATTTGCTCTTATCAGAGCAGTAGAATAATATTGTAGTACGTACCTACAATTAAATACGAATGCAATAATACTGAATGAGTGCTGAATGACACGATCATTAGCAAAGTAAGAAATCGTTGGTATTTCTTTATTTCCCTTAAAATTTACGTGGAAAAACTACACTGTTCTCTCATTCAAGTTTCCAATTAGCACGTTTAGGCTCTGATTGATTATTTAACAAGCGCGTCGAGCGCGGTTATAAGCGCACTCGACTTGCTGAAATTAATGTTTCCGACATGTTTTATTTTCACGCTGTGCAACTATTCTCATGATTCGCCCGCTAAGTCGCAGGACGCTTAATTGAAACTGTTTTATCGCGCGCGGATGCTTTAATCATTTTAACTGAGTACAACTGTCGTTGTCGGAGAGGAAGAACGTGTAATATTGATTTCGATTAGTCTGGCGTTGCGCGTAACAGTTTATATATCATACATATCTACGCATGATATACAAATGCACGGGTATCATTGCGTTCATTTGTCAAGCCTTTCGTAATAAATATAATCTCGACTTCTCGACTAAGGACTTCAAAGCGCCCATTTGCGTAATGGAGGATGTAAAATTTATGACCGTTTCGTATTCTATTATATTGAAAGATCCGCTAAAGCGCAGTAAAATTATTTTCTGATAATCTTTGAATGAAGCAAAAAATATTTATAAATAATGACCATAAATTATTGATGAATATAATAGAGAGCTTCTACTTTTAATTTCCCAAGTATCTTTAAAAATCTTGACTTGAAAAAGAAGGATTTTAGAAAACAATTGAATTACGTTTGATATGAGCTAAATTAATGTTATTAAAGCAATTTTAGAAAGATTCAGTATAATACAGGCTTAACTCGATATATAAAAAATGATTTATGAAATATCGACATAATTGCCGTAATGTATACAGCATATATGTCAGAAGTGTTAAAAAAGTGAAAAGAATATATACGTTTTCTCTTTTTTTTTCTCTGTCAAGCGTGCCTCATTAAAGAGAATATAATCCCAGATATCTGAACAGATTAGAGCAGTAAATTCTGCAGTATATTCCGCATTTCTCCGTCACGCGTCGATTTATGTTGCATTTCTCTGCATGCGCGGGGATTCGGAAATGAAGACTTTGTTTCGCGTTATCCGAGAAAATTGGCTTGTGTCGACTAGTGATCATTCCGTTGCGGCCGTGCACACCGCCGACATACACGACATTAATGTTGTTTTCGCAGCGGGATATTAATATCAATGTCTCGAGAAAAGTGTATTCTAACGATGCGTGTCTACGTGACGCTCGTGGAAGCCTGACGGCTGAGTTTTCGCAGCGCGGAAACGTTCCATCGACGTTATCACTTTCATCGGAATTTTTTTTAATGTTGCAGATATAACGCGGATATACGATGCACGATCCACCTCAGCATTGTTGATCGTTGAAGCATGTGGGAGATAGGAGAGAGAAAGATTACGATGTCTGGACCTTCTCTTTCTACACCTGTGCACCACACCTGTCCACATAGGTATAACTATCATATGAAAGTATAAAGGAAAAATATGGCTATATAAGTACACACATTCTAGACGAAATAAATTCTTACTTTTATTATCCTGTTTTATGTATTTAATTGTAATTAATACAAAACGTATCGTTATCTTTTATTTAAAAAAAGATAAGACCGAGTTATTATGTTCATTTCCCTTCGATCATCTTGTTTCAAGCGTTTTAGATAATTTATAGATTAATTTTTCTGGTTAACTCACGTTTCTCAAAATAAAATTCTCCATGAATTAGGTAAGAAGAATATCGAGATACGATTAATTTATACATCTAATTTTATTTTTAGTTAATTAATGTCGGTTTTAATTAACCAAAATTATTACTATCACATTTCTAAATTAACTTTGAATTCTTTTGACTATTTTGTTATTTTATTCATGTCACATCGACATGTATGGCTTTGTTTCAAGTATTATTTGTTTCGTAGCCACACAGAAAAATTGCGATTTATCGCGAAATGTTTCGCATTTTTTATGCATTGACCCACATATATCATGAGTACGAAAGATTCCTGGGAATGACACAATTTTCCTAAAAAAGAAACGTCGCTTGCGATTTTCTCTGAATAGTTCCCCATTCGACGATTGTAAACGCACTAAACTCGCACATGTATAAAATACACGTGTAAATACTATTCTATACCGGCGTAACTGAATTCATTTAGTCGCCGCGAACATCGCATTGTGCGCTACTTTGTAAAGTTTAATCGTTTATGTACATCTGTGTTTTCAAGGATCACGGAGGAATCTTAACTCACAATCAGTCATCTGCCTAGAAGCGTTTCCCACGGATTGTGCAAAACAATTATGTCAAGTAAATTTTTCAATATTATTAAGAATATTTGAATATTAGGAATTTTTGAATAGCTATTATTAAAGATATTTTTCCTTTGATCACAAATTATTTATTTAAAGAGCTTTATACATTTTAACATCGATATACGGGATACTGATATCTTGTTCTTGATAAGAATTTTACACAAGATGGAAATCTTTAATATTGCAAGCATTTGTTGCAATTTCAATAAACAGTAACATATTTTTAATTGTGCGATAGCATCATATGAATAATATAGAAAGTGCAAGACACTTTATTAACGCATTCATAATATCTCCATAAATCTCAGAATTTCCAATCGCACATATGCATTTAATCACAAAACTGTAACTACTCGATAATAAAATTACTCGATGCACTAATGAAGTGTTGAGAGAAACGCTCGCGGGCGGACAGCACAGCCGCGCGTCGCCTTTAATTATGCCGGGCGCGCGAATTTTACAGGCACCCGCCCATATATTCGTCCGTGGAGAGAAAACGCGCGGTATTAACACGGTTTTCCGCGCGAGAAGAAAGTGTTTTCCACACACGCACTTGCGCTCACGCACGCACGCACGCGGTTTCTCCGTGGGTGCGTTTCTGCGGTTTACGTGAGCGCGAGATGTGAAATCCGGAGTGAATCGAGCGAGCCAGAGATCATTTGATAGCCCAGGATCTTTTTTTCTGCTTCAGGATGTGTTTTTAGTCGATCGAGCCGAACCGAGGCGAGATTTACCGGGCGATAGTATTCAACCGTCTGTAATTGATGTCATTAGCTTGCCAAGAGTGACACTGTTGCACAATCGGCGTGCGCCTCGAATGTTTATATAAAGTTACCGGCGTTGCCGGAAACGTTCGTGCTCGAGACCGCTACCGAACTGACTCTTCATTTTCCACCCATTTACATAAGCGTAATCCTGTCGGACAGCCGAAGTCGAACGCGCTAATTAACGCTTTATAACCAATAACCAATGTTGCTCCACTATTGAGCCATTGAGCGTTGCTATCGACAATCTCGCTTTTCACATTTTTACAAAAAACTTTTTTCATGATATTATCACGTAATTATCATGGGAAATGCACTCTCTCCCGATGAAAGACGTTAGAAGAATATATTAATCATATGAAGGATACGAAGCCGTAGAATAAAATCGCAGCAATAAATGTGCCAATCAAATATACGCATTACTCTCGCTTTCATGCGCTAGCGTACCTATAATGCTTGCCGGTGTCCGACAACCGTTTCATTGCGGCCCATCCCTCGTCAGGTATCAGGAATCATGACGAATGAAATTTTTTTCACGCGAGGCGTGCCCGCGGAACATCTATGGAATATACCGTATAAAACTCACAGGTTAAATGTCGACAACTCGATGTTCGGCAGATAAAAACTTCGCATTTCGCTTTCGTTGCATCATGTCATAGCCATAGGCGTTCATAGCTTTTTGTTTCTTTTTTTATCCTTTTACCGGAGGAACGGAGAGGATTTAAAATAGGCCATAAAGAATAAAATAATAAAATTTCCCTGATAACTATAATAAACACTTTATTGTATGAACCATTAAACCAAATGTTAGATAATTATTTGAGGATAATAGAAAAATTCGTATATTTTTTTTTATGGAATTATAAAGATGGATTGCAACATTGAAACGATTAAATATAACATTTGCTATTTTCGAGCTACTTTTATTTCTTGAATATTTCTCAAAAGAAAATTGTGTGAGAAGTTTGAAGAAAAAGATTTGAAAATAATTGTATGTATTATTACTCTGCACAACAATTCACATATTTCTGATAAACCGGGATGAGAAATCTTGTGCTTTTATTATATTTTTATTTATACAATTTGCTTTTGAGAAATGTTGTGCTTTTATTACAATTTTCTCTAGCACATACTTTTCGATATATCCCTTAAAGCGCACACAAATTTAAGGGCTGGGTGTCGGACACCCAGCTTTAAATTTGTGTGCGCTTTAAGGGATATTGATATATTTTTTAAAATCTTAAAATATTAGATATTCTATTTATAATTATAATATCTTCCATTGCGTGATAATCCTTCAAATTTTATTATAGTATCTGCGTTGTCATTGTCTTTTTTGAAAAATAAAATTTTAATTTAATTGTTTGATTCTTTACACGTTTGTTGCCATAATTTCAACAAATCAGAGCATTTTGTTAAGATGATTAGATGAATAAACATGGCTCTCTTATAATATGTCAAATCGCTTCTCTAACGTTAAGAAAACTTTTTGTATAAGGCATATTTTTATAAAAATGATTTTATATTGAATGGCGAATAAAATCGTACCGTTTGTTATTATAGCAATACTGATGAATAATCGACATTAATATTAGAACAAATGTTTAAATATCAACAACGTTAAATTATTCTGTAAACATTATTTCGCGTTTAAATATTATTTCATAGTATGCAAAGTAAAAGAATTGTAAAAGAAAAAAGTAAACTTATATAAGTTATAAGGAGATATGCACACAAGTAGGTTTAGTCTATGAGGAACTCCTAACGTAAGAGGAGCTAAACACTCTTATTTAAACAACTTGTTCATTCAGCGTATTCACTTCATCGTTGAAAGTGAATCGATTTATCACGCGACGATCGTTGAAAGTAAATCGTATGAATTCGTATATCGATATATATTATGGATCGCCCATCCGGGTGCTCTACATCCAATCGACTATCTGGTCCCGTTGTTCTGCGCAATCACTTATGGCATTACGTCATTAATCCGTGCACCTCGTGTATCCCGGCATCGTAGGATCGATACAGAACAGTCACGATCCACATTCACAAAGATCTCTATAGGAAACATATAGGCCATAAGCGCGCAGGCGTGCATTGCGAGCGCTTTTACTTCGCAGTCGCGAGAAGTGAAGTATCGAAAGGGCTAACAATTATGTAAACGACGTAAATTGTGCGCATGTCTTCCCACATATTGCCGATCATGCGTGGAAACAACTGTGCGAACGGCTGGAAATGAATGAGAGAAGACGTCGGTTCCCGCAGCTGCATCGCGGCGATGCATTTTATTCTGCGCCGCCTAAGTGAGGGGGTATAATTATCGTTGCATTCTTCAAGTATCTCTCGTGTTCTCATTTAGTTGTCATTTAAGTGAGCGGAGTTCCCCCGAAGACATCTTATTCACGATTTACATTCCTGCCGTTTGTTCTTGTCAAGCGATACATTTGTCAAAAGAAACAAACTTCTTTAAAAAAATATTCTAAATAAAATAATTATAAAATAATTAATGGCTTATTTTCATGCTAAAATTTGTCGATTTGACTAAGACCGGTATTCATATTCCGTTCTTATTTCAAGTAATGTCGTCTTATATGTAATATCTTAAGATGCTAATACGGCTTTGTGATTGGTTTCTAACATCTTAAGATTGTACTTAAGACAGTCTTAAATATAAGAACCGACTATGAATCCAGTCCTAAAATTTCGTTATCCTATCTTCCAATCGATTTGCATAATCGAAGCTCTACTGTACTGTGCGGTTGTTACGTAATGTAACATGAAACATTCAATGTGAACAGGGGAACGCAATTAACATGTCGTTATTTTGTGTTAAATGCAAAAAATAAGGGTAAAAGATTTATTTGGTACGTGAAAAAGGCAAATTCCATGTTTGCTATAGCCGTTTGTCGCTCGGTTAACCGTGATTACGACACTCGTGTCTTTCTTTGTTCTTACCTCAATCTACATGCCTGACCGGAGATCGATTTAACACGGTTTGTCGTTTCTGTACACAAGAAATGTCTCCGGAAAGTGGATAGAACTTTTGTCACGCAAACGAACGCCAGGAATACACACAACCTAGGGGTATTTCTCTCGTACAGATGAAGGTCGTGGCACACTAAAATTATCGGTATGCGATTCTTGCGATTTTTTCCAGGAAACTATCTATCTTGAGCAACAAGATTACTACACTGTAGTTATATATTAAACTACCTTATTCATTAATGAATTAATAAATTAAAATATTAATTAATATTTCAAGGAATTTTTGAAAAGTCGCTAATATTAAAATATATTAGAGACTCGTACACGAGAGAGTTATTGAAGCTCATGCGAAATTCTACACTTATCCTAATAAAATACGGCTTGCTAATCTTACTATTAATTAATTAATTTTTTTTTAATAATTTGAATAAAAATGCTTCAGCTTGTGAGAAGATTTGACATATAGAACTCGAAAGTAGCACAGAAAGAGATTACTTAGCATTCACGTAAATCTCGAATATATCGCAGTATTTCTTAACGGTACTATGTCGCGTCGATGCTCGAAAATCGGTATTCAGTTCCGCTAAGCTCCGACCGCGTATAATTTAAAACTACCAATTTTTAAAGCTAGCTTTATATCAGCTAGCTCTCATATAATTATAGCGATTAATTGGCATGCCTCGTTAAGCAGCGTGCCTGTTATTTAACAGGTTTCCATTGTCCTCTAAACAAAGCAGTTTTTTATCGTTCGAGCAACAGAGTCCGCGTTTGCAAATGAGGATAATTATCCTAATGGTATCCTTTGATATTTTAGCGACTCGTTTATCGCGAGTCTTTTTTCGCAAATCAATAATTTCTTCTGTAAAATTATTCAAGTAGCCAAATACCAGTATAATAGTAATGAGTCTATATTCTTGTATACACAAAACTACGTTTGTAGTTATATCACTCTCTAGGAGCTCTAATTATTACAACCATCATGGTCGATAATCATCTCTCATCTTGGTCGGAGTCGTGTTAGTTATAGCGCATATACCTCACAGCTGCACATTAATTACAATTCTAATTAGTGCAAAAAAGATTTATATACCGCAGTTCTCACATTAATTATATTTTTTACATTTTCTGCACTTCCCCCACAGTTAAAGAAACATTAATTTCGAGTTTGTCAACAGATGAAAAGAAGTGTAAGCAATCTGAAACATCTTATCTTTTTTATATTTGTGCTCCATTAATACTGATTTACTAATAACTTTGTAATTATAATTAAGGTAATTTTAACCTTTGTAATTAAGGTAATTTTAACCTTTTTAAATAAATCAATTAATAATTAATTAACATATTTAGTTAAGAGCAATTAAATATTCAAAACGCATTATCATAGATTAACTACTTCTTTGAAGCGTTTATAGTTTTTAAAGTATTAAAGTATTTATTTATGTAAATTTTTCTACAAAAAAAATATTTTTTGTTTACAAAACACAGTATTTTATTGTTTAATAAAATCTCGTGATTTAAACTTTACTTAACCGTTTATAAAAAAAATCAGTGTCATAAATTTTATGCAAATATCACGCGTTCTTTTGGCCAAAACAATTCTCCTCACCACGCGAATGTCACTCCAAAGCGAACAATTAAACGCGCTATGATAAAAAAAGGAAAGACGTTGCTTATTGCTAAACTTTCACGCGAACAAAAACTCAACGTGCCTATAAACCGAGGCGCGGCGAAACACTTTTTCACGAAATTCGGATCAGTGAAAGTACTAATTGATTCGTAGCTGCTACGTATCCGTGTACATTTGATTTAACTACTCACTTTTATATTCTCGTAGTTCGTAAGAACGTAATCGGCGCCGTGATTTTTCCGAATACGCTTTCATGATTTCTTTGACTGTTCCTTAATTCCTTTATTTGCAGCGGATTATTACGTCTTTCGTGAAAAATTCTTATGACACGAAAACTATGCTTTTTGTTAGATATCGCAACCGTTATCCCGATAGAATAATCATGATCAGATAAGGGTGATTATAACTGACTTTAAATTCATATGTTATCGTACATGACCCAATGTATGTGTTACATATATGTGTGTTACATATATGTCTCCGCTTAATAAATGCACTCGAAAACGTGTAACTACTTCAGTACTATTAATCTGAGCAAATTGCAGAAAAATACAGCTAAAATATATATTAAATGCAGGAAATATAATTAGAATCTATTTTATTATTTATTACTTTGACTTTCGTAATGCAGGCTTTTTAATTACAATATTTATGTACACATGTGGATAATCAAAACCGCCGTTGACATATAAGGTGTCTTTGTGCAAAATTTTGCCGCCCTCTTAATATTTTTACTTACCAATCTTTTTAATGAAAAAAGTAGAAGACTAATTAAGCGGAGTAGTTAGACGGAATGTTTGAAATAATAATAATTTTTTTACATACAGTTTTAATAACCGATAATTAAAATTACATCACGAATACATTACTGTCAGGGTCCAAGTGTTCTTTTGCTCAAAACAATAAAAAAATTTTTAAATTTCCTGTATTCGTAGATTACTGTATTTGTAATCCCAGCAGAGTTACTGTGTTCTACTCCTACGTCTTTAAATTTAATTTTATTGTACAATTAAATCAATTTTAAATGTGAAAAGTAATAATGTTTTGGATATATTGTTACCACACATGCATTTTAAATGCTCGGCATAGCTCTATACGTATTGAAAGATTTTAATAGCGCCGGGAAATGTACAACTATCCGATCTGACCAATGATTTCAGATTTTATGATATTTCTCTAAATTGATATACAAATCATATTTTATTTATGAAATATTTAAGATATGAGTATGTACGTACCTTCTTATTTATAGGATATATTATAAATATATACGATACATTATAATATAGAATTAAAAAGTTTTATATTTTTTATTTTTGAATCTTCTCTTACGTTTATCGCTTGGTAAAAGTTATAACTTTCTGTTGATTCAATAAACACAAAGTTAGGTATTTGTTTTTATGTAAGAAAAATTGAAGTGCCCTATTTTCACATAGATAAGAATAGAAGTGCTTTTCCTTTCGACTGATTTATTTATGAATATATGCATGTATTGCGTGCATGCACGTAAGGAACGATTCGTTCGCATGGATAAGGAACACATTCAAATTCTAAGCAAAAACTATCCGCTCTCCTGATAAACAAATCCAACAGTGAAGCAGTGCTTCTCAAATCACATAATTTATGTCATCAATTCTTGCGTACATTATAAATTCTAACTTCCTTGCGTTTCAATGATATTAGCGCAAATCGTATAGACCCTTACGTATTGAACGTTTTTATTAAAAACTGAATCACACTCATTGCTAGCTTGATGCTTTAAATTTTTCTATCTTACGTTTTTACTTTTTTCTGTTTTACCCTTCAATATATTTATAGCGTGATAATGCTTTGTAGTCTATTTAATAAATATGATTTCTTCTTTCCTTTCCTCTGACAATTGGCTGGGATCAGCAACCGCTTTGAAAAGCACTGCTATAGACGACGTCCTTGCACGGCAAGATATGCGTGACAAAAATCGGGAAAGCAATCGAGGCTTATCGAACAGCGCCGCTCGATTCCGTTCACCCGTTCGCGCGACACCTTCGTGTGACCGGCAAACGAAACCCGGCACTTTTCAGACCGGCCGAACGACCGGCTAAAAAGTGCAACGGCAGGCTAAAGTCCCCAACGAGGCAATTTACATCGTTCCGCTCGGCACGTTAATGAATTCCCTTTCAATTTCTATCAGAAATCACGGATACTGGGTGAAGCGGAGCAACGAGGCGGCACGCGGCGGTGGTAACGGACAGGCGGAAACCGCACGATCTCGAGAATCCTCACAAGGAGAAAGAGACCAGTGCAAATGTGCATTAGAATGCGTCGCGTGCCGGTGCAAAACACATTTCACTGGTACGCTCGGCGAAAGATGCGCGATCGAATCGATCGCTTTCGTCTCGGTGGAGGCACAAGTCTGTCACTGAGCAGCGTACTTTTCTCGCCGTCACTTCCTGTTTCAAGTATAACGCTTACCAAAATTTGTCGTACGTCATATCAAAGAGGCTAACGCTCTTTTGGTAAAATAGGCTTTTAACTCATTCAAGTCTTCTTTGTATATCTAACATAAGTTTTTTCAATGTTCTCGACTTAAATGTGTTTGTGGAAAGTACATATCCCTTTTTTGTAAACTCTCTTTTTTCACAATAATTACTGTGACGGACAGTTCTATCTTCTCACGCGTTGTCTTTCGAACAATACATTAAATAGATTAAAGATGTAATACTCTATACGCGCAGAAAAAAAATGATGTTATTAACAGCATCAGTTGACAGCAGTCTAATTGGAAATAATCTTGTTAATTCAATAACAGTATTAATACAAATAACATTTTATCAAAACAAAAGCTTGATTATTTGTTTTGTTAATTATTATTTTTTTCATTAATTTGTTAATTAACAATATTATTGTTGTAATAAGAGCTACTTTGTTAATTAACATTACTTTTTTTTATGTATACTGCCGATTATATAAGTGAGACGATCGAGCCGTTATCAATAGCGAATCTTTGACCAAATCGCCGGCTTTCTCGCGTGGTCGCGTACCCGTCTTTTCCTATTTCCCGTCAACGACGACGTCGCGGTAGACGGGCCACCCTGGGGAAAGTGTTCCAGTATGTGTGACGATTACTACTCGAGATCACGCCAATGAATACACAACATCGTCACACCTGTCCCGCCATGACGAATCCTTTCGACACGCACGGGCCCACAAGCGTGGCGAGCTTCCGCGTTGCGCGAGCGACTCATCGTCGATGCTTAATAAGATCTGAAGGACGATCAACAATTGAGATTGTTACCGAAGTACAGTGCAGTCGTATTTGGCCTGGCTAGTGCGACCAACTGATTAAAAACATTAATCGATTACGAAGGCGTACATTACAATCGCCGTGCCGCTATTGTAATTAGCATCGCATGAACAGATTCCTATATTCTCGCGTAATCGTTATTGGTCGATCAATCAATTAAACAGCGTTGTATTATTAATTGTCAATAGCGTGACAGTATAAACGACTCAAAGAAACAAGTTTTGAAAAAAGAATAGCTTTTTCGAAACTATTCGGAAAATGTTTATGCAACATTATTTCAGTAAATTTAAAATAAACGATTAAAATAACAATGAAAAATTTTTAATTAGTTTTTTTTGGAAAACAAAACCAATTGTAAAATAATTTTATAGAAAACTTTAACTATGAGTGTAACTATGAGTAGTAACTTTACGCTTATTATTATTATTATACTTTTCTTATCATGCCATTCTATTATCATGAGAGTAAGACATGATAAGCACCACGTGCTTAAACTATCATTATGTTAAATAATAATAGATAATAATGATAATACGTTTTACCTTCTGGATCTATAATTGACAAATAATTGTATACTTATCACTGGTATTCGAAGGTCACCTGTAATAGATAAAAATGCAAATGTGCTGTGTGGGGCAATATATATTGCGGGAATATACGAAAAAAACAACATATGAGAAGTAAAATTGTAAAATAGTTGAGTGCTGATCTCTTTAATGGTTTAGGGTCGATTCTCAGACATGGCCATGCCGTGCCCGTACCGTATCCGTCCCATGAACATTTCTATTTGTCCGTCATTTTTAAACATGATAAGCGCCACGTGCTTAAGCTATCATTATGTTAAATAATAATAGATTATAATACATTTTACCTTCTGGATCTATAATTGACAAATAATTGTATACTTATCACTGGTATTCGAAGGTCACCTGTAATAGATAAAAATGCAAATGTGCTGTGTGGGGAAATATATATTGCGGGAATATACGAAAAAACAACATATAAGAAGTAAAATTGTAAAATAGTTGAGCGCTGATGTCTTTAATGGTTTAGGGTCGATTCTCTCAGACATGGCCGTGCCGTGCCCGTACCGTATCCGTCCCGTGAACATTTCTATTTGTCCGTCATTTTTCTATCATTCTGTCATTTCTTTCTATCCGTGCACGGTACGGTCACGGCACGGTTGTGTCTAAAACGACCCTTATAGCTATTTTTTTTTAATTTTGACAAACTTTTAGAAATATGCTTTTAAGACTTTGGACTTTAAAATTGTGTAAGAGAAATTGATTATTCTAGCTCTCCAAGACAGACTGATTTGTCAATTCGGAAAATCGTAATATAAGTGCGCCTATCACATCAATAAATCGTGCAAGGTGTCACACTATTTGGTTACTATAATAATACATTATACATTAATAAATAATTTATAATATAATATACAAGAGTAGTTTAAATGATTAGAACAAATTGTATTTTACAATTCAATAAGCTTATTAATTGAGAATTCTGAAAGAGGAGAAAACGGTGTTAAATTTACGTATTTCACAAATCATAAAAGACTAACTTTTGATGAATATCTAAAAAAAAATAATTATGCGTTTTATTTAAATGATACAAGACAGATAACTATTATCATTTTTAATATTAAAATAGCATCAACGCGAAATGAATAGCATCACAATCCGCTTAAGAAAGCGTCGATGCGATACTCAAGTTGGTCAAGTTGACTGAAAGAGTGACTTTTTTGCATATGTTGCAAACTAAAGACATCACCGCGAGATTAGACAGTTGTCGACCGACACTGCCGATCGAAAGTCGGCCGCGATTTTCGCAAGCGCAAAATACCAGCATCGTACTAGCTATAGAAAGGGAAGTGCCAAGGTAAGACAATCTAAGGAGCCAGTGAATCGTTGCTCATTGCCAAGGTACGTCAAGGTACTTGAAGTCTGGGTGTGCCGGGACGATTATAATCGAAATAGTCTTGAATACGCGGATGAAATCGAAAGGTAGGAACAGGAAAGTGCGCAGTCCCGATATTGCACAGCATGTGCCAATATGGCTGTGCCATATCGCAGTGCACGCGCATTGGAGCACGCGTTCACCGAACGATACGACGGCCAAAAGAGCCTTGGATGGGTGACATTGCAACGTTTACTAGTGACGTAAAATGTTTTACTTTTTTAATTTTAATAAACAATTTATAACGTTGTTCTGCTTTTTGCAAATTTGTCGATTAATTATTCGATATTTTTGTGTATAACTTTTTGGATGTATAAATTAAAACCGAAAATATGAAATCGAGTCAAAATAATTCTACTTCTCTAGACTATGTCCAGAACTATAAACTGATAAGATAAGATAAGTAAAACTTCTCAATTAGTGGGCCTATTCTGTAATTCTTAACGATAGTTTCGTTATCGTAAATTGTTCTTGCGAAACTTTTCTACTATGTATAATATCTGCGCAACGCAAATATAACGATAACGAAACAGTCGTTAAGAGTTACAGAATAGGCCTACTGGTATTCTTTAGATACTCGAAATGAAATATTATAAATAGTTTGGCAAAAGTAATTGTCATATTATTTTTGTCTCTTTTTCTCTCTTTCTCTTCTTACAATTAGAAGAGTATGATATATGTATATACATCGTCGTTCAAATACAAGAAAGTATGCTCAATACTTTCTTTATATCTTCTAATTGTACGATATCGTACTATTATAGCTAGCCCATATTTGCTCATCTGTATTTTTAGCATATTTTCATTCTACTATCGCTCGCATGTCATAGATTAGCGTTTTGGTGTTCGCCAATTTTCACCTCGATCTTGTCTATACATCAAAGCTCCTAATCGGTATTTCCCATGTAAATACAGTCGTGTTGCGGAAGTCGTGTTTCCACGTTGGTCTTTCCTAAGAATAGCCACACAACGCCCATAATTTTGCTCGGTCGTAACGAAACACAGACAAACAGCTGGACAATTTTGCGGTATCCTAGACCAGTTATGCGAAGAGACGCGGAAAGAGAACCGGGAGAGAACCGATCGGAGTCCAGCGGCTGCAACGGCCCGGCCGCGGCGGCGAAGGCGGTAGCCCGATCTTGGTCGCTTGCTCGCACGCGAACCCCACCTAAAACCCCCTTCACCTTCGTCGACTGCGATCGGCGCGCGAGAGCATGCGAAAGGGGGGAAAATTTCAACGTCACCGTTTCGCGAACTCGAGAAGTTCGTTACCGTCGCGCGCGGCGCCCGTCGTACTTGCCCGACAATAATACTCACCTCCTTGGCAAAATCGGGGGACTTTGCCACCTACTACCTTGCCTACTTCACCACCCGATCTCCATCTGCCACCTTTCCCTCTGTCTCTCTTTCTCTCTCTCTACCAGAGACCGCGTCCGCTACCACCGCCGCCGTTCTGCCGATCTGAAAAGGAGGTGAACGCGCGCGAGAGAGTACCATTGGGCAAAGAATTGGGGCAGGAGCCAATGGTAAGGAGCGCGAGGTGGAGCGATAGGTTTTAAATAGGTGTGCAGGATCCGTGCGTGGATACGAGAGGAAAAGTTGGCGGTGACCGATACCGCGGTGGCGCCGCTGGCCGATTAAAATTCGGGTGATAAGAGTGTGGGGGCCCATTGTGCGGCGGGTAGTAGCACAACCTGCCCGGCACTCACTGTCCGTTCGTTGTGGTGGTAGTTTCCTATCCGAGGGATACATACGGGCCGCGGTGTGAAACGTACCGAGAGGAGTGACGGTCCTCCTTCTGATAGAGCGGCGAGCACAAAGTACGTCTCAGTCGACGCTGAGCTAGCAGTGCGCTCAGCAGGTCCGCTCGAGGCGGTAGAGAATCCTGAGAGAGTCGCCTACGATCTCGTTTTACCGTTCTCTCTTTTCTCTAGTTCGGTACCCTCGGTAAAAGGGTGACCATGAGGTCCTACGGTGGCTACCGGGCACTCGTCGTGCTCGCGACAGTTCTCGCCCACATGACCGGCACGTTTGCCCTACGCGACACAAACAACCCAGCGGCCAACAGCAGGAGCGGTAAGTCATCTTCTTCGCTCTGGTTCTCTCTGTCTCTTCCTGTCTTGTGCTTTCGCTACTTGCTCATGTTCTTCTCTTTCGCCGTAACCCCTTCCATGCCTTCGTCGCGTTCGCGCGCCGCTCGTTACGCATCCTTCGTCTTGCCATCTACTTCTTCTTCTCCTTCGTGCGACATGCGGTCGAATCAATCACATAGCTTGACTCCTTCTTTACACTCCACTTTTTCTCAGACACTAAATGTGTCTGATATTATGCCCTTTATTATATTTTATGTGTCTTATTCTTTCTCATTATCTGTCTTTGCTCTCTTAAATGGCTGGTTTATATTTTCATATCCTTTTTATATTCAACTTATTCTTTTTATTTTTACAAGTTTTTAAAATTTACATTCTTTATCTTTTTCTTTCTTCTTTCCTTTTTGCTTTCTCCTATCCTTTTTTCCTATCGAGTATTTAATCAAAATATCGTTTGATCTTCTTTCTTCTTTTGTCTCTTATTCTTTCACTTTTGTTGCGTTTTTCTTCTCTTCTGCTTTCTCGTATATTTGCCTTCTAAATAATTAACTTTCTGCTTATGCCGTGTGTCGTGATCATATCAGTTATTCAAGTAGCTCTCGGTTGCACATCGATAAATAAAGTGAAGTGTTGGGTTGTGTAAAATACGTAGGAAGATGACGACAAACACGCAAGTGAATCACGGTGCTGTGACTATTTGAACATTGATTGGCGAGTTAAATCTATCCCTGTCTTGTGTAGACAGGATATAAAAAAGAATACAATGAAGCTAACACAATCCGGCGTATTACAGTGTGCATGTGATTTGCTGCATTATGTTGCACAAAAATAAAAACTGCAAGCGATATCTTAATATATACTTTCGGCTCTCGATACACCATTGATTTGCTTTTACACTAGGAAAATACATAGAATGCATTTTAATATTTTTACTTGCATTCTTGAAGAAAGTGACGTGATCGGAAAAAATCTAATAAGTCATATTTTTATCTATAAAATTATTCGACAAAGATATTTCACGTATGAAAGGAAATAGTTATAAGTCAATTAATATGAAAAGTATATATATTATTGTACTTTTTATTAATAGTTACGATTCAATTACTATCTTTTTTTTTGTACTAGCGTTACTTTTACGCAAAAATCTTGAAGTATATATCGCAAATCTTGATTCTTAGAGCGTCCTCCGCAATAGCGGTACTTCCGAGAATATGGGCACTGGGTTTATGTGCATGAGATCTTCAACGTATACAAAAAATTAATTATATAAATTTAAAATTTTTTTAAAAATTTATATGCAATGACTTACATATTTGTTGCTATAAATCTTAATATGTTTATAATTAAATATGTTTGTGCTTCTTTATTTTATTACAAAATACATATCTTAAATATCAGAATGAAGAAAATTCGAAAAATCTTAAAAAGTTACAATGTTTATAAACTTATTATGTTAAATAGATTGAAATAAATAAAACGGATGGATTAACTGTGATAAATCAATTTTTTGAGGCTACACGGTTCCGTAAAATGTAACAATAATTTATGACTCTTCAGCATCTCGAAGTCTTTATTTATTTTTTTTTGTCTTGAAAGAGTTCTGCTAGTAAATCTACTGAAGTGACAAAATGACACGTGTGACACGTAATGCTACACCGTTACGTCCATCAGTTTCGCCAAGCTGCTTCTCCTTCACGGCTTAGATCGGATAATTATGACGACATGATTTCGAAGTTAAACAGCACTCGCGACATAAATTCTCGTTGAAAATGGCGCTTCCGCGAAGATTCAGGTCAGTGGCCGATTTTCAAGCAATTCCTTATCTTTTGTAAAGACCAATTTAGACGCGTCGTAACTGTAAAATATAACAGACGGCCCACGATCACCACCTATGAAAATAATTACTGTGATTACAGTAAGCGTGACTAATCGCTATACCGAAGTGCCAATTATTTTTGAAACCTACAGACGCTGATGGCTCTCTTTGTGTTCCAGCTGCGATTAATCCGCATATTATTCCCCTCTTCCAATAGGTATTTCATATGAATCCTACACAAAGTTCTACTTTCGGTTTCTAGCGGTTGCAATCGTAAAGAATTCGACATGTCCTATATAATACAAAACTAGATAAAACATTGATACTGCAGCCTTGCGTGACAATTGCAATTAACTGATAGAGATTGATGATGACGGAGAATGGTAGAGAGAAAGTAACGAGTTCTTGCGCGCATCTTTAGTAAGACACGAATTCCACCGCGTTTAATGTAGGGTGAAATGACAACCATTGTATTAATCGAGAAAAAATAATTTTACATATTAGACATTTTTAAAAATAAATAGCCGTTTGTTGTAATCGTGGCGCTCGCTTAATAGTAGGCTATGAAAAAAAAGTGATTAATTTCACCAATCACGTTAAATCAAGAATAAAATTATTATTCTACTTTTGTTGAGACAGTGGAAACCAAGAAATAAGTGTTGTTGAAAATATTTGAGATCACAGATCAAGATACTATCAGAAATGAATAAAAATTATATTTAAATAAAAACTGTACTCATTATAGTCGAGCAATTCGATTTTGAGAAAATAATTATCTGTGTAATATTCGCACAAAATATTATAAAAACCAATAATATTAATGTGATAATATAATATTAATAGAAATTACATATACATATAACATTCAAAATTGTTAAGAAATAGCAATTAAATCTTTTACAAAAACAATTTATCTCTTGATTAAAAAAATATTTAAAAAAAACAGAAGTTTAACTTGAATGTGCTATTCAGATATTAAAGAAAAATAATTTTAGGTCGACATTTTTTGTTATCGATTATCAAAGTTCAATAAAACTTTAAGGAAAGAGAAAGAAATACACACTATCGTTTCTTACAATTAGTTTTAATAAGACCTTATGCGAAATTTTACGACCCCTCGATATATATCGGAGTTCAATCAAGGAAATACCTATATTAGAGCGTTGCACAGTGAATTCGCCGGGAACAAAATCGTGACCGAAGCACATCAATTTTTCTCCTCGAGCTGCCGGCATATTTTGTTACTTCGTTATCGGTCCGCTCTATTCCGCAATTAAGCGCAGTGCACCTCGTACATTTGGCTAAATAGAACAGCGCGGATTAATTCGACGGCGGTCCATACATCCTAAATTGGCCGATCTCGATTACCGCGGAACGTGAGCAACGACGATTGAACGAACGATCATTCCCAATCTAGGAATTCGGACGCATTTCGTCCTGCGAAATGCTCGGAATTTTTTAATTATGCTGCCGCGGCGTGCAACCTGCAAATCGAAAGTTTTTTGGCTACTTTATTCCGGAATAGAAACCTCAGTATCCTATACTGACGCAAACTTTCGAAATTTGTATTACAACTTTCGAAAAATTTTATTTTTGAAATTGATTTAACCGCGTTTCTTGTGCTCATAAAAATTGCGCGTGTTCGCGTTCTGATATTATTCAAATGAGAATACTGCCATCTAAAAAATATTGCAATGTTGCAAGAAGTATGAGTACATGAATAGATACAAATAAGTACATGATAATTAGTCATTTTTACATATAAAGATTGAAGTGAATAAATTAAGTGCTGCTGCGTTGCTGCGAACCGAATCGAAAATAGACTTGGCGTTTTCGGTGCTTCTATTACCGCTTCCCAGACTTGGAAACATGTACCATGAACCTCTCAAATGCGTTCGATCGCTATCGGGGCCTTCGAAACAAGTTCGGCGCGTGGAATTGTAAGTGTTTTCTAACGTAGCGCCTTCGTCGTTGGCATTGCCACCAGAAATGGCTTTTCAACGAGCGACTGGCGGCATGCCAGTGCATATAACAGTTCACAGCAGACTGGCTAAGCAACTTGCTCACCTACATGCAGCAGCCGTTCACACGCCGCAGGATCCTTCCGCTCGCGCCTTCGTTATCGCCTTACATTTCCACTGCCGAATGATTGTCAGCACGTACGCCGAACTCGATTACTGTTTACAGATCGAATTGCCCGATCGCGCAAAAATCAATAAGTACTTCTTAAAAGTTTTTTAAAAACGAGCAAAGTTTTACATGTCTCATGTGACTGAATTCCGTCTTAGATTTATTAAGATGAATAATTGTATTAATAACACGATAGCGCATCGCATAAAACATGCAAAAGAATCTTACAATCTTGTTCCACTATCATAATCGAAATTCATACAGCAAGTCAAACTAAGAAGAATAGTGTTGGTTTCGATATTTGATTAAAGAGATGTTTAAAAATGAAATAAACAAAAACATCTTATTTCTCAGTTTATCGTAAGTGCACCTCATTTTAATACAATTTATAAACTTGACTGAATTATTAACGTATTTATCAGTAAGCCGTAAAAGGAGAAAAATATATAAAACCGAACCGATTAATTCACAGACCGGTTTTTCCCGACAGATATAATTTGTTATAAGCCAGTAATTTATTCTGTAATTTATATAAGTGACTTCTTCTTCGTTATACAAATGATTAAATTTATTATATATTAGAAGTTGAGAGAAGCCACAAGTGAAATCGGTCTCTTCGCGGAAAAACATTTAATCGCATTTTATAGATAATCAACTAATTGACAGACTAACTTTTAAAGAAAAAAAAAATTAGCTTAAACTTGTTATAAACGAGAAATGAAATTAAAAATACTTTTTACAGCAAATACGATAAAAACCTTTTATTTATTACATACATATTCGTATATAAAAAATTCGTTTTATATAGAACGGATTTTTTTAAATACGCCATTATTGAAACAGTTTCTTTTTATTCTCTTATATATATAGAACATGTATTTAAAAATTTTATAAAAAATGTTAAAAATTGAAATGTCTGAATACATAAATGTCTAATTTATGTAAATATTTCAGCATTATATTCGACACAACAGAAAACTGTATACTTTGCGATTCTTTTATTCACTCCGCGAAAAGAATCATAGACATTCGTAAAGGAGGAAAATTAATTTTTAGTACATTGCGTAACTTTCTGTCTTTGTTCTCCAATTCTTTTGTATTAAATCATAAACTCGTTCTGGTAACAAGCTTTGTTGACTTATTAGATCATGTACGTTCAAGTTGAAGTGCTTTCCTTAAAAGCGTTTCAAGTAATTTCTTATGTTACGCGTTCCCAGTTAGACCACCCATTAGGAACTATTCTGTAAGGCTTGTTTATTATATATGGCTGTCGATACTATACGTAACCAGTGGCTATAACTGTAAATGATTGATTGATTTACAAGATAATTTTTCATCGTAAAAAGAAAACCGATTTATTCCGAAGTCAATGTCTTTGATTATACTTAATAGTTAGATAGTCGCTGCATTTAGATAACGACTTGAAGTTTTTGTATTTTTATGCACTATACGTGCAAATTTAATGATTGTAACACATTTTGGCAATTAACCCTAATCAGTCACACCTCCCGAAAATCCCGTAATGGTCACACTTGGGTGGAATCCACCCAAGCGTGTTTGCAAGTGTATAAAAAATTGTAGGTGACCTTTAAAAAAAAAAAAAAATATCCTGTTGTAGTTTAAGTCTTCCTTAAAAAGACTGTATAGGTTTGATTTGCAAAAAATTAATTTAACATATGTAAAAAAATAGCCCATTTCCATTGGTTTACTGGGTCGTTTTCGAAGTCAAAAAAACGCTTGGGTGGATTCCACCCAGTGTGACTGATTAGGGTTAAAATGTACATTGTAAAATACAGTTTTTATTAATATTAGAAGTGGCCCATAGAAAAGGGATTATTGTACGCTTTACTTACATGTCGTAACAATGTCTGAAGAAATGAACATTACACAAGCTATCAGAGTTATTCATAGTTAGATCCGCGTTCGGGTTTGATTACTCATTGCAATTTTAGATCGTTCGAATTCGGAAATTCCGCCACATTATCGTGAATTACGCTGTCGCCTGCAAATAAATTTCCGCAAAAAAAACCAATTTACATTATTATAATATAAAATATTGTAATACTAGATAACTTTCTAGGTCTCTACATGCACGTATTTTATATAATATGCATTTTTCCTCGTTTGCCATCTGATTGTTGAAATTATTTCCGAGATTCCCGATCGCTGATAGATAAAACAACCTTAGACATGATACCTAGCGATACTCAGTACCGGCCTTTCGCAGCTCGAACGAGGAAACGAGCCGTGAAACGATGACGATTCGAGCCGAGTTAAAAACCAGTATATTGTCCCGGAATCCGCGCGTGCAACGATGACGTGCGGTCGCTCCTTTTCACGGACAAACGAGAGCCCCGTGAAATATACGTGCGTCACTGAACCTTGGGACCGGTTCCTCTCTTACCTCTCTCCCTTTCTACGTTTCTCTTCACGCACCGGACAAGCAGTATCGTTACTGACGGACGGGGATAACGACCGTGTAGACGCGCGGAGCGGGAATAAGATAGAAATCGCGGCTAAAGTCGCCATGATATCATTGCGGTCGTTGTCGCCGTCGACATCGAAATCGCCGCTCTTCCGCGATCCATACGTCTCTCGAGGAATCTGGGTTAAACTTCGTATTCTTGTATCTGATTCTAAATACTCGAGATTCCGATCAACGATCGAGCTCGTCTTCTTCTCCTTCTTCCTCGTCGTAGCGCGTTTCGTCGCGGCGGTAGATCGCAATCACGGTGAAACTGCTAAGAGCGAACGTGCCGCAGATACGTCACGCGTACCTATCTCGTGCTCGAGTCTGGTTTCTGTCCGGGAAAATCGATTTTAATGGATTTAAAATTGCGATCTTTCTGCCAAAGCAGTTGATTCTGCAGATAGTTGTGGACGAGTACCTCGAACGACTGAAAGTAACGCTTCACCAACGCGCGTCCGTGGTTCATTTAGTAATGCGATTGCACGTTTGTCGGCTAGTGAATGGTGCATCAACCGATCATTGTGATGGTAATAATCGTCACCGTCGAAAAGATAGTATAGGAAATTTCATTCAATCTTTAACTGATCTATATAATGAGATTCTAGCTCACATGCATGTATATAATTTTAGTTCCAAAATTATTATTATATAAAACTTTCCGTTTACAATTAACATGTGTTTTGAAATTTTTTAAATTATTCTAATATTTATGTATATAAATATATAGATACTAATATTTTTGAATATACTAATATTTATGTTACGTAAAATGTTTAAAATTAAAAGGAGACTTTTTAAGAAAGTCTTTTAAATTGAAACAGATTTCTTCTGCAATTAGCAACATTCACTCGCTTTTAATGACTTAACGATTCACCGTTTTTGACGGGCAGGAAGTTTTGTAGTAATTTATCTGTACTGAACAACTGAGTAGCCGAGTAGCAATGCAGATAATTGGAAAATAACGGAAAATAATTGCCTGTCAGGATAGAGAGCAATAAATAATCGGCTGAATCACGAAGCAAGATCAAACATTCATTCCAGAATGCGCACTGAATTCGCTTGATAAATGAAGAAAATTGTTGCTAACAGCTGTAAAATTGCAGCTATATTGTATGACGCGTACCAAAATAGTCCGAACTGCGAATCCGACTAACGTTCGTTCTGACTCGTGCAGCTTTCATTCGCCTTTCGTAACGGTCGAATGACAATTAATAATTGGCTAATAAATGCAACTGTATCGGCAATTAAAAACACGACATTTATATGTCGAAATAATTCACATATATGCGCGTTTCAATTTGTCTTTCAAGCGACATTACATTAATCGACTGAATTTATGCGACTCTCATTAACAAGATACGACCAGTCGAGCGCGACACTTCTAAGTAGTTTTAATATAGAATCGGCATAACTCTGAGAAAATCACGACTAACAAGTTTCAATCTGGATATAATGTACAATCGATCCTTTATAATCTTGTGTGATCACCAGGACTTCTCTTGAGGACCGTTTCCTTTGGTGGAAAATAACCGGAGTAATTTCGATACCAGCAATCACTTTTCGGCTTTAACTGATGCTCACAAATATTAATGACACAATTGTCGATCGTGAGCAGATGATTAATTCGAAAATTGATACATTCGAGATTTTGCGATATGTAAAATCGATGACTTGAGTTGATAGCAAATAAATGGGAATTTAAATAGAACAAATGTTTTCAAAATTAATTATTTATTAATATATAAAGTGATTATATAAAGTAATGTTAATTTCATTTAAAATAAAAACGTTTTTATATTATTCTCGTAGAAATAAGCAATTGAAAAAATTGGATATGTCTCACACATATACGAATTGCAACGAAATATTCGTGAATAAATGTGAGAGAAGTTTCACGTTTTGCCGCTTAGATAAGAGATTTCTCACGCTTTGCGTTACACGCGTAGTTGACTTTAACGACATCCATTTTCGAAATTGCGAGCTCAGCACGCGGACATAATCAGTATCCGCGAATTCCTCGGGACATAACGTTCGAGACAATGGATGAATATCGAATCACAGTGATCGCTCCTGGCGCGACCGGTCAATCAATTTACCTTTATCGATCAAGTCAATTAACGTTATAGAAGCGGTACTTTGTTGCAACGAGTAGACTCAAATCGCCAGCAGGCAGATGGTCTTTTGCATGGAGGTTTCATTAATTTAAGAGGCAAATTTCAAAGCTGCGGCGATCAATTTAGCCGCAATGGCTGGCGTGCGCGTGCCCGGGTTAATTATTTTAACACGATCTTTTTTCATTCAAATTTAAAATAAAAAATTTGCTATGTATAATACTTTTTTGCATTATCTTATCTATAATTATATTTTTATTTCAAATGATGTTAAATGTAAAAATATTAATGTAAAAATAAAATAATACCTTTAGAATTCTTTCAAAGAATTAAATAAGTTATTTGTATAAGAAACTTTTTTAGCATTAAGGAAGAAGTTTTATTTTGGTCCTGTTACAATTCACATTTTAATGATTCACGCAGTTTATGCTCCTGTTATAGAAAGTCGTAAAAAAATTGTATCGCTGAACGCTGTTATTTTTCAGCTATTTAAGTTTATTATAGCAATTGCGAATTTTATTGCCGCGTTATTGCAACCGTTTCGACTGCCTTGTCGGCTCATCGTTGTCGGCAATCACATTTCATCGGGTTTTGATAAGTAATTTTAAGTAACAACGGCCGATTGATGGGTATGAGTAATCAGAACAATTCGCACATTATCTACGTAATGTGCGTAAAAGTACCTAAAGTAAAAAATTCTGTATTTACATACAGACCTGCCTTTGGCTACCGATGTAATTACAGACTTCAGTACGTATTAGCACTGATACGGTCTACAAAATGCGTTTTACATGTAAATTAGGCTTCAGCAGATCAAGTTTTTCTCTTGCATTTAAAATGCATTTACCTATTTTATGATTTAGTGATTTATGAGTAGTAAGAACCAAAAATTTAATTTGCCTTTAATTAATGCTGCTATATATAACTTACTGTGATACCTTTACCAGAAATTTTGCAAGCTAATATTTATTGATATACTAATAATTGGATAAATAATATTCCTGATTTAAAATGATAACCGTCTCGTTCGACTGTCAAACGGTGACTTGCTGATACCTTTACCAGAAATTTCGCAAACATACACCTCGATTATAGCTCATTTCTGCCGACACATTCAAGGTATAGACTAAGAAACAGCTAAGTGATCGGAATTAACAACGCAAAAATAAGTCCTTTATTTTTATCGGCAAGATTCCGTGTCGGTGAGTGAGTAACAGTTTTTGGGAGAAAGTCCGCAATATCGGGAAACTAACGTCTAGTCTGCGTCCGCGCTGATCTCGGGTACCACGCGCGGGATTCCAGTTCCGCATCGGTGGCTGATTTCACCCCATTCTGCAGGTTTCTATACTTCGCGATTTTCATGCTTATTTGCATTTTTCAGGAACTCCAGTTGTGGTGAGCCGCAATGATTTATCGTTTTGATACACAATTAACTTGGTTTTTTTCTTTTTCACCTACATTTAAAAGGCCGAGTAACTCTCTTGCAATACCGATTTAAAAAAAAAGAAAAAGAACAATTTTGTATTGAAAGTAATCCGTGTCTAAACTGCTTTTTAACATGTAAAAAATTCAAACATTTCAAATTTACAAATTTTGGTCACATTTATATAACTTTGAATGAAGTAATTGAAATCATTGGAAGAGATAGAAGAAGGGGGTAACACATAATAATAACATAATTCTTTATTGTTGAAATTAATTGTTATGAAGTTATTAAATAATAACTGTTAATTTTTATTATTAAAAATTTATTTTATTGTCCTACTTATTAAAACGTTTCGATTACTTTTTTTGATTCTAAACAAAACCAACATAATAAAGATTAATATTGTTATAGTTGAAACTATATATGTAATATAATAACCATAAAATATTGTAAAAGTAAAATAGCTTTATTACAACATTAATGTGAAAATTATACTTGACGTTAAACTTTTTGACAGTCGCATCACGCGCAAACACCGTCGAATTAGCAGTGCATAAAAGTTAGCAGTGCGTAATGTGTTACCCGTAGAAACCGCGGAGAAATTCCCGCAATTCTCGCCGAACCCCACGCTTTGTAAATCCATCTTTGTCTTGTCGACGGACAGTGAGGCGTAATATGTAAAAGAATCGAGAGTATCCAACGCTTTATCTCTTCGCTTTCCTTTTTCTACTTCGGTCGAGCCGTAAACGCATGTCTGAAACTTTCGAGGAATTTCCCGGCTTACGCGACGACTTTGCGCTCGAATTCGCGTGCGCTAAAAGGCATTTCCGGCGTGTGTAATGCCGCCGGTAAAAAGCATAGCACCGTCTTTCTGTATCCTGTTTCTCAAATTTTTTGTAATCACGGGATATCACCTCGGCGCGGCGGAATGCACGTTACATTTTGCATAAAACAATCATGTCTAAATGCATACGTCCGGTTATATAACAAATATAAAAATATAACAAATATCAAATAATTACATGATATGATGCAGTTTAGAAATAATTTTTATGAAATTATTTGTTTCGTTTACCTATACATTATAACATTACCTAAAAAGCTTTTTGTTTGCAACATTAATTTTTATGTTAAAGTGTAAACCATTATCTACACACACACACACATATATATTATATTTTAATTTTATATTGCATAATCTTTTTATTACCACAAAATCTCCAAGGATATAAATATTTTTTAAAAACTTTTAATTTTTCTTTTACTGCTGATGATTCAACTGTTGTATATCATTTATATTACGTACAGTCATTTCCTTTCTCTGAGATATTGCAGAAAGAAAATAAATGAGAAATAAGATCTCGTTAAACTTTAATAATTTTTACTTTATGTGATATATAGGTACATTCTTATCTCGAAACCATTTATAAAATGTTGCCGATTGTTCAATGTTTAACTAGTTGCCGAAACTTCCGTGCAAGTACTTGCATAGATAAACAGAAATAATACTTCCCGTTATAGCTGTTATAAGTTTCGTTATGCTGTACGTCCGGTCTAATAAGTGTTTTGTCGCTGTACAACATAGATACATCGTGTAATCGTTTAAGTTATTAAACCAGAACGCCGGGATGAAATAATTTCCATATCTACTTTTGCTTCCGGTTTATGTTAATGGCACACTATCGTCATGCATTTTTAACGTTATTTACTATTATGTCAGAATACTTGTTTTGTAATCCACGTTTCGTAATACGTTTCATTTTTCTTGCGTGTGAACACTCCAATAAGCACTGACTTTTTCAATCTATTATATTTGATATGTACATTATGCCTCTAATTATAACTATCATTACTACAATTAATTAAAAACGCAAATAATTTGATGCGAAGTAAGTTAACTAGAAAAAATTTGATTAAAAACAAGATTAATCAAGAACAATTAATTTAACAACAAAATTGACAATATTGAAAAGATAAAATATTTCAATAACATTGAAATATTCAAGAGATATATTTGAATAATTCGATGAATAATAGATAATTTAAAAAAATTAATTTAGTAAACATTAAAAATTATAACATTTAATATATTATTTTACAACTAATTTATTAGTAATGAACAATATTAATTGTGCTTCTCCTGTTATTATTTCTTTTATTTTGTTCTGTTAAATTTTCCTGCAAATTTTTATTTTATTCTCTATTAATTATCCATTCATGCAATTTTATTTACGATGAGCATGCCATTCAATGAAGTATCATTTCACTGGATTGTTCTCGGTCAATTTAATTTGCATACGTCAGGATGATATATAGCCGTTAATGAGCTGCACTCATACGTCTGCCGTGATAATTGCGAGATAAATGCAAATTCATCGTAGAGTACGAATATATACGTCTCGGGAATCGTTAGGTTGCAATTAGACGTAATGCACAAAGGAATATAATACGTATGTACTTGCTATGCCAACGTATCTAAAACGAAGAATGCTGAAAGGAGTTGGTTTGCCACGAGCTGCACGCGAAAGGCGTGTCTCAGACGGAACCCTCGAAGTTAAAGGCGTCGAAGCTGAACGGAACGTGGTCCAAAGCGAGAGGTACAGTACGAAACGTGATTACGTGCACCAAGCAGTGATCTCTAAAGTCTAAACGAAAGGTCTCCCGGATAAGCAACAGTTTAATCTTTGCGTCCTGGAGCCTTGATCGGCCTTCTTGCCACGTGATATATTTTTTGTGATTCATTCAAGCGCAACATCTTGAAACGTGTAATGTTATTTATGACCGTTCCTAAAAGTAAGAATGTAAAATTATTGTATTATTATCGATTTGATGGAGAAGGAATTAGAAATATTATAGGTATGTAAAAATTAAATGTTACACTCCGGAAAATCAATTTGGATTTTTGGAAAGGAAATATTTCTTAATTCTGTTTAATAAGTTTAATAAGAGCTTTTAAACTTAGATATTTCAATTTAGATGTTATGTTGCAATTTTTCTGCGTTTCTCATGTTTTTAACGAGCAATTTAGCATGCCGCATCGCTAAGAAGTCGAGGAGTAAACTTCGAAGTTGCGAATTGAAGATCAGTAACGATAAAAGTTCGGTTATCACCCAGGAATCTTTACGAGATGCAGCGGCGTGGACCGCTTCGGAAAGAAGGATCACCTTGAGCATTCGACTTCGCTCGGGGTAAAAGCGAAAGGCAGTCCACGCCACGCCATGCACCGTTTGACCCGCGATAAAAACAAATGCCGACGGATAACCTGACAAAGAGGTAATACCATTAACTCTACCGTGAGAACAGGTGGCAGCGCTCGAACAATAGTTACGAGAATCCGCGGTGGCTGATGTCTTTGGAATGTCGCGAAATTATTATGATCCTTGCCTTGCCTACCGCCATAGCAGAAGAGCCCTTTACACCGTATCCGATTCGCTCAGCTGAAATAACCCCCTCGATGGTTAGCAACTCTAATTTAACGCTGATTACGGTTTTCTTAAAAAGACGGTTATATTAACACCTCAATCATGCCAGCAATAGTGCTACAATGACACATTTAAATTGATATGAAAACCAACTATAGTATTATTTTATCGTACGCAAAATCTTTTACAGGGCAGTTAAATCCATTATATTCAGATATTCCGCAGTATTCCATAGCACGTGTCCTCTAACATTAACGGCGTAACATAACAATTTATATACTAGCACATTGTAACTAAAACAATTAAACCAGTTGACTGCTAAGTAATACTTTTTTATTAACCGTAAGGTCTGTGTTAAATTTTAACTGATATTAAAAAGCGACATATGTTATAAAATCGAAAATATGTTTCCCATTAACAAAAAACCAGTTCTTAGGAAAGAAAATGACAATAACGAGATAATGTACAAATATAACGTATAATTATCGATATGTGATTTTAATCTTTTTTAGGTAAATTTAAAAAATTTTAAATATACTAAACTAATGTACATATAACTTACTTTTTGCAACTGGGATGCACATAAATCATAAAAATAAGGCAAAACATAAGTATAATGGACATATACATATGTGCAATGCCGTCTACTAATCTTAAATCTAATTCTATGTTTAAGAACGTAATATTATTTCATAGTCTTTGTTTTTTTCTCCACCTTCTTTCATACAACAAAAAAAGAATGGGAAACTGTTCTCCTCGATAACCATGAAACTCTTGCTGTAGTGTTAAGGAGTTCACACCGGCTAGAATTTTCGCACTTTTCGTGACGCGAAAGTCAGAAGAATAAAGAGGGGTCTTGAGATCCCGAGCCAATTAAGCATTATGCCATCTTCGTCACCTGTCCGTCCGCGAAACCTCAAAACGCACGAATTCCGCCCGCCTGCTAATTAACAGTCAGCCAAACCGCGCCGTGATGCTGGGAATACTACGATCCTATGAACCGTAAGCTCTCGTAGCACTTGCCTCACTTCCTGCACCTAATGGGATACCGTTCGTATATGTTGCACCATACGCCGCGGCCGCCACGACGACGATATAATATCACGCGTGCAATCCCTGCGCGCGATACGTGCGTCCGGTCTTCGATGCAACAGACTCGCACGACTTTGCTGCGACATTTCGTTCGTTTCGTTACTTTTCGCACGTCATGATCTTCTTAGACTTGCGAAACCGTGCCACTTTTTGCGCGGACATTTGCCAACGTTTCTCTGACAATGAGCTTGTTGTTACGTGTAGCTGGTACGCCCGCCGATGATTACTTAACTTTGGGAGATGAACGGATGTTCTTTATTTACGTAAGGAAAATATGAGAAAAACAGTGATGTTTTTTTTACCGCGCGCAATCTATTTAATGAAACAAATAAAACCGAAAAAAAACTTGTGAACTTTTTCATCTTTTAAAATAGCGGGATTGAAATAGATCTCTGCTTTATTAACAATCAATCTGTTTGTTGTAAAGCCAATTTTACATTACGTATGTCTGTTTTATTAGAGATTATGGCATTGATTCCTAAAGTTGTTAATACTCAAATAATTCCAATTACTTGTCTAGTTATAATTTTTTCAAATAATAATAATAATTTAATATAATGCGTTCGTATAATTTACAAAATAAAAGACGCATTACTAGGAGATTGTTCCGTCTGTCTCGCTATTTTTATATTAGCATTTGCTAGCACAATGTACGATAACGACTGTAGTATCGTTACATGAGACGAGCGCATTCAGGAAATACCGTCCACGATACGACTGCAATTCCCGTACATCTTCCTGTAACGTGAGATACTTCCTGTCATATTTCCCATTCTTAATGTAAAAATCATGAAATAACTGTCGTGGAATTTTGCGAACGTTATTTTCTTTTCGTATGAGTAGCAAACTGAAGGGTAATAAAATAATAATCGGCGCTTATTTATGTAACAAAAAATGTTTTTATAAAATATTTAACACAATTAAATTTCAAGAGTTTTATTATTTTATTTATTGCAAACCGGGGGGGGGGGGGGGAGGGGGCACTTGATTTATTTTATGTAAAGAAAATAGTCTCACAGTTCTAGTATTCAATGTGTCTGATGCGTCACGGCAGAACGCAAGTTCTGAAATATATAATTTCCCACCATAATTGACGATCGTGTTTTCCTAGCCTGTGCTTCGCTGCACTGGAACAATGCGCATATTGCTGCCTACGCTTACTCGTGATTTCTTGTTCCAACCAGAAGTACTTAAAGTATACGATACGATAACTATCTCTATCGCATAATATAATTCCGTCTTATTAATCATTCATAGAATTCATTCATATAATATATATATGTAATCCATTCATATAAAGGAATTCCACTAAGAAAATAAGGTGTGTTCAGAAAGTAATAATACCACCTATCAGAATAAATAAATAAGCAAATAAATAAAATGTCATACGGTTATTTGGCTATTCTTACTTGACTTTTAGATTTTAGATATTTATGACTAAATAAAATTTCAGTTGAACCATATATCGTACGATTAAACTCTTTCTTACATTACAACTAAACGACGCGATCGACGAATGTATCATCATTATAACAATTGCTGATTCAATTATTGAAATGTAGAGAACAATATCGAGAGCCTGCCGACGAGGCTTTCTTGAAAGTTTACATATTTTCCCCAGATCAGTATAAGAATCGGGCCGCGGAAAGCGAACGTTCACAGCACGGTATGACGGTGAAATTCGTCCCTGATATACCGATCAGTCGTGACGAGGCAGAAAGCGAAAACCACTTATCCCAGCGAGGTTTATTGTCTGTGGCGGCACCCACACCGTCTGGGAGCGGGAAGCCGCTTTTTGCCAGTTGGCATCCTCCGCAGGAATAGAGGAGCGTGTAAAGCGTGGCGACGCGGCCGCGGCGTGACGAGGTCGGGAAAGTGCCGACCTGCCGTCCTCGATCGTTGCCATAATCTAATCCGTGCTTCACCACACCCTCTGCGCGACTGCGCTCCACGGCATCTTCCGTAATTCGCATTGATATGTCAAAGTGCAGGCAGGTTCTCTAACTGCGTCAGATCGGCGCAATCAACGATTCTTTACGCGTGTTTTACAATTGAATTGAAGCACTAACGCCGACGAGGAATCACGCGGCATCGATCAAGTCTTGAAAGATGTTCTATCGCGAACGATCTTCCATTCCAATTGAATTTAACGATTTTAAAACTAAGAGAGTTGTTGATTTTAATAATATTTTTATACGTTTGCTCTCCTTTATTTAAAATAAGATAAATTAGTCTTGAAAGAAAGTAAATCGATATCGCCGGAGATATATGAAACATTTACGCTTATGCATTATTAACTTTAACATAAAAATGCTCAGATTTTAATTGTTCAATATTCCAATGCATTACGATACCTATTTCTGTAGCCAATCAACAGCTGTATAACTGTTCTTACAGAAAGATAAACGAGTATAACTTGCCGATAGTATTGCAGCCATGACTAGATCACTTTCAATTTCCATTCAATATACCTGTATAAATCAAATTATTTCAGTTTATTTGATAATTCAATTAATATGTTACGGTAACTTAACTGTTCTTAAACAAGCAGATATTAGCAAGCTTCGCAAGAATATTTTATTTTGTTGAATTCTCTTTTCAGGATGTACGTAAGTTTCAACAATTTCCTCCTCGAATGGAACGATCGTCAAATGAAGCCATTAACTCGATAACGATTGAAAACCTTGTGCGCTCGGCGGAGTTTATTGCATTTTAACGGTGGAATTCCGTCTTTAATGATCGTAAATGTATTCAAAGATAAGATCTTTCACCAAATAGCGTTGAAAATATATCGTTCTAATTGCTGCGCGAGCACGTCACACACAGTTCTGACTTAAAATACCTTGAATCTTTCCTCTTCCCTTTTCAGATTGTGAAATCGATGTTGTTTCTATATTTATTTTGTGTAAAATTCATCGTAACCTAAATCAACAAGTTGTTCAAATTTTAGCTGACAATGAGCATATTGAGAAGTTGAGTATATCTTTAAAAGTTAATCAGATTTTATGTAATGCTTTGTCTTATTATAGGTAATTTAAAGTCTGACGCGTCACGTAACGTGATTTGTTAAAAATAAATGTACAAAAAATCATAAATATAATATATGTTTAATACAAATAATTAACAAATTTACGATAAATAATTGCGAAGCGAGTGGTAAAAATATCGTTTTACCATCTAGCAAGAATTTTTTATAATACTTTTTAGGAAAAGTGGACCTGCGAATGGTACAAATAAAGAGTGGATGGTAAGGGAAAACGTGTCACACGCCATGCAACTCACGGTTGTTTGCTACTTTGCTCTATTCTGCTTCAAGAATGGTTGTGTTATGAATCGGGCACACGCAACGAGTCCCGTTGTGGTTGCTCATATATTTAGATGAGAAACTTTGTCTTAAAGAACGAGTCAGTTCGTGAGAATTTTTGTAGAATAATTATGCTGCATAAGTCTACTTTTATTGAGCGTATAACAACATTGTTTTGACCACGCAGGCTAGCTGCACCCACGACCGAATTTCGTAACATTTTAGCATGCAACACTTGATAAACATCATAATGCAATCTTTTTTAGCGAAAAATATAAAATATTTAAAAACATTATTAATAATTATTTAAAATATATTTAAAATTACATATAAAAATATAATATAAGTTACACATTCAAAAAATAATTCAAAAAACCTTTCTTTTAGAAATTAGCATATGGCTTATATATGTGGCGAGATATGGTGGAAGATTTCATTGTACTTGTCTATTTGTTTAGCTTAGGAAGCCAGCTAGGTATATTTGCAATACTATCAGGTCGTTCGTAGGCCGGTATAATTCATAGTCTGATCTTATTTCAAGATTGTCTTAAGTAATGTCTTAAGATGCTAATACGGCTCTGTGGCCGGTATTCATAATCAGATCTTATATTTAAGATTATCTTAAGTCTGGTCAAAGGCAGTCTTAAGACTCCATCCAGCCAAAGAAATGACCGTATTAGCATCTTAAGATATTATTTAAGACGGTCTTGAAATAAGATCCGACTATGAATACCGGCCGTAGTGTCTTCAAATTTTTGTACACCGTGCTAGAAGAGCCACGTTTCTTTAATTGGACACATACGTTTACAAGAGGCAGTTAGTTCCGACTCGTGTTCGAATGCTCTAGATGCGCGACGCGTTTTGACGCGTCGTAAATCCTCAGTCGTCCTGGGTCCGGACGCGATCTAGATATCCGTAATACTGATTATTACGTCTACGTCGCCAGCAGTAGACATAGTGTCGGTGACACAGCGAAACGTGACGTGCTTGTACCCGGGACAATGCTTTAGTAGTGTATAAGCGACTTAGGGAGCTTTCTCGAGTGGAACCTTCATACATCCGTCTGAGGATCGCGCAGGAAAGTGGCGAAACTAGGACTCGGAAATAATAAATTTAAATGCGACATTTCTCAGTGGAATTCGATGTTCTTGTCCCGACAACGGAATATAAGATAGCGAAGTAAAATTTAGGACGATAGGTCCTAATCACAGATTTCTTATTTGGAGAGTGTATTTTCTTGATACTTTCATTGCCGAAATTGTCTTTCGATACCATCAATCCCTCACAGAAAGAAACAAGAGAGACGAGCATTTTATTAATACAAGATGCATTAATGTTAGTACTTTATTAATTCTAGGTATAAGTACACTCGTAGCCTTTGAGTGACGATACTTATTCACTCTCTACTACTCTCTAGAAAGATATGTTAACATAAGATATGAAAGTACAGTTAAAATATATTAATCGGCGATGAATAAGTATTAAAGATTATTTAATAGACTCCGGAGTTAATCGGCTAAAAGTCGTTCAATTTCATTGAGATAATATACCGTTCATAATTTCAATAGTTTATTTCTGCTTGAAAAAGACAAATTAGTAAAAAAAATCCATAAATGAAAGAAAAGAACGCGACAACAGTTAAAGTTTCTCTCCTCTACATATATAATTTATACAGTTTATGCTTTGTATTACTGGACCCTGAGTACCCAAACACTTTAAACATTCCTATGACTAATTGCTTCGGGCATTAAATTCCTAACAAATCAGTGACGTAGCTGTTCAGTTTATCCAATTGTTCGCTCCGCGCTATACCGGCAAGCACATGTCGTGAATTGCATTTCACCGGAGGTGATTATGCCTCTTCGGAGATGCGCACCGGACATAGGCGCCCGGGTGAAATCTCTCTTATCGCACGCGACTACGCGTATTGACGATGAGCGCGAGCGTGACTTTTTTATCGCTCACGAAGCCCATTAAACTGACGCATCAGCTTTCCTCTTTCGGCTCGCGAGGATTGCGAACGAGGATATTACTCTTTCTTCCCTCGTAAACAACATGAAAGTGATACGAATGAAACTATTAATACCGGCTTGTTATCGCGGAGCAGTATACGAAAAACTACAAAATGCGAAGGTTATAAAAACTGATATCTTTATTTTACTTCAGAATATCGATTTTTTTTTTACAATTTTATAAATTAATTAATTCATGATGAATATATTTTGCATGCGATTATAGATTGCTACATTATATCTTTTAGATCGATCTATATTATCTTTTTCAAAATTAAATCATTGATTTAAAAATTTTTATGTGTAGCGATACTGATCTTCCCGATATGTAGAAAAACTCCTATCATGTTTTTCTATTGTAATTTAACTACACCGTATGGTATATTTCTCCTGAAGTAAAGCGATTCAGGATAATCCGCTCTAAAGGAGACATCGCACGTGTTACGTTCTTTTTTATTTACTACCGGTTTCGTAGTAAATATCGCGCATTCTGATATCGTTATAGAAAACAGCTGGCTGAAGAGACCTCTCACCTCGATTGGCTTAGCGGCAATTACTAATTTTTCTGGAAATTTGCAACTGGCTTTCAATTGACGAACGCCGTGGTTATCGAATGTATTAATTAATTTATATAATATATATAATTTTTTTAATTTTATTAAAGTATTATATATACGATCTATTAGACTGTTATCCTTATAAATTAACTTTAATAAATATATAGAAAAATAGTAACTAATTGTAAGTAGTAATTAAGTATAAATATTCCACATTGCTTATACATATAAACAGTTTCAGTTTTAAATAATAGTGTTTACTGCTCCTTATCAACGATTTAAAACACACAATGCTTTGGAGAAGGCATGACGGAAAAAACTTGATTGAGTTGACTGAACAACGCTTTCGATGATTTATGGTACACGTGAAATCCATCTCGTCTCTTTAAGGATTTTTCGCTGAGTTGACTTGTATAGTAGATATTGAATTTTAAGAATTTTATATACATAACTATTAATCATCAATACTTGATTAGCTAAAATGCATTTTTGTGATGATAATTACTTACGGTACACGTTAAACATTTTGAGACAAACTTGAGGTGAACGTACTATGATTTTCTTGATCCTTTGAAGAAAATTACGTGATATTAATTATGCTACTAATCCTAACATTTGAGCTGTCCTCCGCGATCATTTCTCACTTTATGAATTAAGCATACCGTATACTGAGAGCACTAAAATCAACGGAAAAGGGGTAGCAATGTAATTCGACTTAATTTTACAGGCCTTTTTTAAAAAGGAAAACCGGCAAAATGAGCTAGCGTGTACGAGTTAATTATATCAATGTAATTGCTATGATTATCTCATTTTTCAACAGCAAACGTGCAAGGGAGAATACCGGCCTTTGCAGCACGTGCTCGTGCGTACGTTTTCGCGGCGGTGCATTTCGCTGATTTATTGCAGACAGCGAAATGAGATTATCTCGTTGAAGGAAAGGGAAACTGATAGACTCGAATGCATTCTCTTTTACTACTTGCAACGTACCTGATTTTCAGTAGATAGTGGTAATGATATTGGATTAGTGAAGCCGTATAAAACATCAATTTGTACGGCTTTATATCAATTCTCAAATGATTATAAGAAAATTTAATATGTTTACGGAAATGTAATTATGTGTTTAATAGAAATTCTCACAGTTAAATACTTTAGTTGTATAATCTGATTTTATATTCTGTATTATATAATTAAATTTTCTCTATATTCTTATATCGATAAAATAAGGAAGTTTTGGAGACAAACAGCCAGGAAGTTTTGAAATCGATTTGAGCCGCATATCAATAATTTTCGTGCGTTGAATCTTATATCGTTTTTTAATAAGTTATCGTGAAAATATAAAATAAAAGTAATTAAATTTTCCAATTAATCATGTATATTTCACCAGACTTATTGAAAAAAATTAGGATTTTATATAATTTATAATCGCGTATGATATCGAAGTGGAAAAAGTGCTCTTTTTCATCAAATCTGCGTTCACCTGTCATGCGATTAGGTGTATACTTCACGCGCGAATAGACACCGTGCAGTAGTGACCGCTGTCGCTTTTGCAGCGATCGCGTTGCATTCGCAATGATTCATGCCGCACAATGAACCAATTGCGTCTTAATGAATAGGAATTAGCTGAGAATGGCAAAAGTCCACTTTTCCCAGGTTTTATCCTGGCTCATGCTAATCTCCGCACAATAGTGCTCGGTGCTTAGCGTGGTCAGTACTCGCGAAATCGACCCCGTGTACTCGTGATGGTATAATCCGCGAATTAAATTGCGCTCCCGCCTGGAATTAATAAAAAATAGAGTATTTGCGATAGTTAGGTAAAAAGTTGACGTAATTATTTAAATAATGGATAACGAGTTTCTATTAAATATCGCTAATGCAAGCTGAATGACGTTTACAGATGTGCGATTTTAACACAAATAGGATTTATTTAAATAATATATTGTTTGCACTCAAGTTCAAATTTGAGCAAGCATTTACATTGATTTATTAATCCGAATTTAATAATCCGAATTAATTTACATAATTATTTTTAATTAATTATTTAATTACGGATAGAATAGTTTTCATTATAATATTATATATTCTCCCGCAGATAGATAATAATAATATGGTGATGCGTATTGGAATTTATCTGTAGAAATTAATTATTTCAATATGAAATATATTAATGGAGCATAACAGGAATATTAAAAACGTCTATATAGCCATTATACAAAAAGATCGCGCCCGTATCTTTCTTCTAAAAATGTACGTCTTTTTTGCTACTTCGCACAGCTTCTTTCCTACTTTCTACTTGTCCGACAGGCATACTATTTCGATTCGTGTTACAGGATCCCGGTCGGCGAATTTTAATACGCGTCACACATTCGTTGCGTTTCGCTGTCGAACTACTCGCGCTATATTATGCGCGCGATTTCTTTACGGCTATCGTGCGGGCATAGTATCGCGGAACCAATTTCACGAAGTCACGCGACGCGTAAATCGGATTTTCAGCCTGTGGGCTAAATCTCCATCTGAATTAGACAATCTAATCGATTAATCGATATTGGTATAATCTTGTCCCTTCGGGATGTTTAAGTTTGCATTAGACGCACTGGAATCACAGAATAGGTACGTTATCATTTTGTGAATTAATATCGCTTAAATACATATACATAATTATTGAAAATGATTTGGTAAAATAAATTAATGACATAAGTTTAAAAAATTAATTAATGCAGTAAAAATAATTAATAACAGGATACATTTCAGAACTTTGTTTTTGAATTGTAGAAAAAGAAATAAACCGAAAACTTGTATGCGTCTCACGAGAGTGACAGCATAAGTCGTGCATGGTCAACAGAAATTTTGGCCAATGTAGTACCTACGTGTTTAACATTATCCATGACGTGCACAACATTCAGGTTTTCTAACAGAAAAAGATATTATAATTATCTGAATCTTTATAATCGTTTTCTACAATCGATACCATGATAATTTTTAAGAGAATATGAGAAATAGTTATTTAATTGATGCTAGTTTAATTTACGAATGATGAAAAATATGTTTAAAAATTATTTAGAAAGACATCTCTCGTTAGCATAATAATAAAAAAGCATATATAAAATTAATTGTAAAACTTGATTAAGACAAAACTGCCGTAATCTATAATAATAATCTATAATAAATAATCTTTTATTAACAAATTAAAATAACATTTGCTTTTCAAAAATGGTTTTAAGAATTTGATCGGAAATAAATCTCTTTTTCAGTTAGTCTAATTTTAATTATTTAATTTAATTTAATTTGTTAAAATTTGTATCCTACAAATATACACATATACGCGAATAAATTAGTATGAAATATCAATTCCAGAGTAGTCTACGGAACATAAAACTGTAAATGATTAAATTGGTATTACTTAATCGTCTTAATCTATGGAGAGTTGGTAGTTAATAGTAATCATCTTAATCATCTTAAGAGATCTGGTTATTGTGTCAATATATCTGCATCGCTGCAATCGCTATTACTCTGCAGTGAACCAATACAAGTTCAACCGGTATACGGTAAAGGTCGCGCAATGTAAAATGAAGGGGCCTGGCATAATACATGCAGAAAGAAAGATCGTGACTCGCACATCTATACGATGACAAAAGGGACTATATAGCAGGAGTCTCCATGCACATGTACTATCTACCTACGCGATGTCGGACCTTTCGTATTTTATCTGAAAATTATTTCAGCGCGAGAATTCTCGACAAGGAATGCATCGAAGAATACAAAAAAAGGAAGAGAAAGCAGCAGAAAAATTATGTCACGTTGTTAATATGGCAAGCAACGTAGAAAAGTGAGCGAATTCTTACAAGTATGTCACATTCGTAAAATGTTAGCAGTGACTTCGTGGATTAATCATCCGATTCTGCAGTGACACGACGCGTGTCAGTTTAATGAAGTCATCGGGTATGTAATAACGCTATTAGCAGCGATAGATTTGCGCATCAACAAAATGGGATGATGGATAGAAACTTGTTGAGAACATCCGATCTATTATTCCATAATTATTTGCATAAATTGGCCGTTAAAATAAAAAAAATATGCTTCCATTTGCGACGTTATCATGTGAACGCTATTTACACAAATTCTTAAAATAACTAAAAAGTTTCATGATAAATGACAGTGTATGCCGTGTTGCTACTTTTTGACAATGATAAATTATGTTCCATGTAGGTCGAGCGTGTTTATCTTGAAGTTTCTAAAACACGATAATAGCTAATAGCCAAGTTATAAAATTGTTAAAGAAGTTAAGGAAAAATTATCATATGTGAAAGTATTTATGAGCTATAACATATTAATATATATATAGAATATATTTATATTTTATAAGTGTGTGTGTGTGCGTGCACATATTGATTAATAACAATTCTTGCAAAGAACTAGCAAATATTCACGGATTCAATTATTTAAAAAATTGTATATTTTATATTTTTTTTATACATATATATGGTTACAATTTTGATATTTTTAAATATGAGGTATGCACTCTTATATGTTATAATGTTGAAATATTATATATTATAGCATTTACTCCTTCGTTGCACGTTGCTGATAAATGATTTGCTTGATTTCCATAAACTACGGCTATTTACACAAACTTTCCTCTCATTATCCGTTTAATACCACATTATGAATGGAAATAAGAAATCAAAATAGCAATTGAATTGAATCATTAATTAAATCCAATTACCTTCGTTTAAATCGTGACTAGATTTACAGTGCGCGAAGTAACGATCGGTATAGGTTTCCTTTAGTAGATTTTTCCCGTTTCCGCTAGTGACTCAATCGCACCATAAAAAAACGATATCGAGCAATGAAGCAGACTTATGTGCGTTCGCATTAATCAAGAAAGTACCTCGGATATGTCTTTTTATCCTTAAGTAGTCGACTATTTTTCGAATTTGCGTAATTTATATATTTTCCTAATCTATGCGATGTAAACTTTCCCGAGATATCACCTAACATTAAAAACAGATTTGTAATCAGTCATAAAAAGATTTTGAAACATTAAATCTCTCGACTACAAACTTTCCATATACCTTTGACGCTATTGTTTGTTAAAGGAAAACGTGCGATGTTTCTCGAGAATCTTGCACATCTCTGAAAATGATGTATGAAAATATAGAGAGAAGAAATATATTAAGAGACATATATATAGAGAGAGAAGAAATATATAAAGATTTGTAAAATTATAGAGTATTCGAATCACGGAATCATATTTTTGCGATATTCACATCTTTCACAAGTTTCTTTTCAGTTGCGACAATATATATCGTCACAAGATGTTTGTCGACTTATCGTGAACCGTTAAGGACACAACCTCACAGGTTAGTTGCAATGAAAGTTAGTCACAATAAAAAAACATATTAGCCACATATATACCTACATATATAACATACTAGAATCATCATAGTCCGCAAGTACTCGCATAGCAATATCGCGTTTCCAAATTAGTTAAAAAATTTGTAATTTAAATGAGCTAAATATTTTATTTAATTAATTTCTTTTTTTCACAGGAATAGACATGACGCTTTTTTTGTCAATGATATTTTTATTTAATATATATTTTTCAAGTTTCATAGCAAATTCAAAAGAAGAATATCGTGTAAAAACGTTATAACGTGTAGGTTTAATGCAGCTTGTATATCCGACTGACTTCGCTGTTCGTAAAACATACGAATTTACAATTAACGATCCTCGAGTGTATAACTAGCAATCATACTTGCAAACGATTGCAAGCGCGATGCATCCCCGTGACCGGTGATCTGCAGGGCGAGTCAATTCGTGCAGGCCAAGGTTTCTAATTAGTAGGTCGCAGAGAAAGGAGCCACTATAACCGTACGACTCCGTTAATTAGCTTAATTGCTTCGAGAGTCGCGTTCTTCGCGTGCATCCCTTATAAAAGGAGCCTCGGCTGCTATCGATAAAACGTTCGCTTACCTGAACCAATACCTATTATATGTGACATATCGTTATCGTTACATACTATCGAAATGTTGATCTTGTTTCCAATCTAATTCTAATACAATTAGAATAACACTGTCTAAAAAGTGAAAACTTCAATATGCTCCTAAAGACCATTTCCTCGAACTCTTTTCTTTCTCTCTTCTTTAAGTGCTTTAAGAATTACTTTTACTTTTAAAATATCAAATTCAAAATGAGATAAAATTAATAATTTTGTCATAACGCGTTATCAAATTTTTTCATTTATGCAACACTATAATTACATTGTATATTGTACGTTTATATTAGTTTATTCGTACATACTACGTGTTCGTGCGTATAGGTATATATTTTTTGTTTCACGCTTTTGTTGAGTTTAAAGTTAAATGACCCTGTCGGATTTTCTTTACGTAATGATTGCACGCACTCCGGGCGGGCCATTAAGTCGGCGTTAAACGAGATGAAGCCGGAGTACCTTGAACGCGTGCACTTGACATTGGGCGAGGCCGGCGGCGCGCCCGATGTACGGCCTTACGAAACTAGCCCGGTGGCTTTCCTGCCGGTCGTTGACTGCTTAATGCCATCCTCTCTTTATCGGCCGAAGAACAGTACCGTACAAGGTCGAAAGATACCGCCGCTTTTTTATTACGGCCGCCACGAACGCGCTGATCAAAGAACCTGCAGACTGAACTATTCGTTTCTTATAACGATACGGTAATTATTTGCGTTCGAACGCACTGTTATTAAAAAATTTCCTTATAAAACGTGAGAACTTATCACCAACAAAGGTGCGCATAGTTCTTCAAAATTTGAGCACTTTGGATATAAAATAATTTTTGAAAGAGCTATAAATATAAGAAGTTAACAAAATATTGGTAAAAATTTAATATTTAACTTTCTTTTTTATCAAGGGACGAATTTTATCGACTTTAACTGGCAATAATTAATCATTCTCCCAATACGAAATTGAAAAACTGCGAGCCGACTTGGTTTGTCAGATTCACGCAGCACCTTTCAGATCAAATCGAGACGATGAATCCGACCATGGATTTTGGTCCGTTGATGTAGTTTCTGACGTTTATATATAAACATCGTATTTAAAGTAGTTTTTTATTTTATTGCAAAAAATATTACCCCAGAGCCAGAGTTCGAACCTGGAATCTCCCGCATTCCGTTCGGGCGTCTTACCAATTCGACTACCGGGGCATGTGGTAATATTTATCGCAATAACACATTAAGATGACTTTAAACAATAATAAGATGAAACACCAATATTTCGTCAAAGGTGTAGGTATAATACCAAGTAATACGTTTTTATTTCGCCAGTGATAATTAACAAGTTACGAATTTCGTCGACTTTAACTGACAATAATTAATCATTATTTCTTTTTTATGTATATGATTCCTTTAAATTTCTTGAACTATATGTTAACACGATATATTTAATTTTCTTTGACCACGTATGCCTTTAACTCAATATTTTATTTTAAAAAGATATGTGTTTTTGTTATTGTACAATCAGAAAAACACAATTTCGAGAGTTGGACATTTTGCGAGTAAAATTCAACGTGAATCTCATTATTAATTGATTACCGAAAGACCGCAGCAATACGTGTACTCCGATTCGTAAAAGCGAAGGCGAAAGGTAATTTTCGCCGGTGAAAACATCACGAATGCAAACATAAGGAGGAAGTCTATCTGGATCTCCGTGTGCGGAACAGACCGACCACTCTCTATTTCCGAAGCAGCTGTCTTACAATCAGGCATCAGCCGTCGAAAACTGTGTCACGCTTTCTGCATCACTTCACGTAGACAATCGGTCAAATTGAAACAAAATCGATTTTGTGCGGGTGGCTGGCCAATCGTCGCGGACGTCTCGAGCGACTGTTATGAACGGGACTCGCCTTTTTAAACGAACTCAACAGTTTTATAAAACGCGATGTTGACTCAAAGCAACCATCTCGCGAAATAATTCATTCGTCGTTTTTTTGGATGAATATGATCTAACGACAGTAACGACTATTAAATAACGATAATTAACGACGATATCGTGTGACTAAAATTTTAATAAAATTAGAAAAACAGAATATAAATATTATCTTACTAAAATTTAATCCTGCATTTGCTGCAGCGCAAAATGTGAAATGCTGATCGATGTCTTCCTGCGTGGGTCCAAATATCTCGCGCAGGCAATTCATCAAGTGCAATCTGATCGTAATAAAAAGAAATACGCTTCTGTGTGCGTTGAACTCGAACAACACACCGATAGCTACTGCGAAGATGATCCTTCGTACTTATGAGTCGGGTGGATGATAAATGAGTCTATCTACGTGATGGTCTATCAGCTGCGAAAGGGCAGATTTGTTTATAAAGCGTATTCCTGTGTTCGTTTAATTAATATCTTGATTTAAAAATGTGACAGTACGTCTGAAGAATTAATTAATTATACACATTTTACGCATGCTTGTATATTATGACCTTTTTATTTCTCTGTAATTTATATTATATTGTATAAAAGCTTAACACGCATTTAATGTTCTTATAAAATGTCAAACTTCAAAATTCTTCAGAGAACTGTTATATTTTCTGATTGTTTATATCTGATTTTTTTTTCTGATGCGATTTTTGCTTGAAGAAATATATCAGAGGATTTATCAATAATAAACTAATAAATTAAAAATAAAAGTTACGAATCAAAATGTTAATATGTATTTTAAGTTAAATGTTTTTTATTTTTTATCAAAATTTTAGATTTAATTAGCAAGACACTTTTGTACATTGCAAACTGTTACGAAAAATAATGGATTTTTCGAAATTTTTTCTAGAAGAGACAAATTCAAATTAGTAAAAAAATGTATAGATGAAAGAAGCATATTCAGCATATCCTCATTATAGTAATGGGTGCTAATTCCATTTGCGACGTAGGTATTTCTATGACATAACAACGCGATCGAAACTTTCTATTTAATCAATGCGTTATATGTATTACAAAAGACGCATGTGTCGCTTGACATTTAGGTGTACAAAACAATCAGTGTAAGATTATAAGGAGAAGAATAGAGCAAAGAAACTACTCGTCACGATATTGAAAAATAATATTGACGCAGAGAAATTAAATCGCGCACTACACATTATAATTTTACATGACCTAAAATCGATAATATTATTAATTTAGTCTCGGGAGATCAATTTCATACTCGCTATCTTTTATTTACTGACAAAAAGTGTTAACACACGCTAGCACTGTAATATATCATTATAGGCAGAAGCATCGCATTTTCGATAAAGAAGAGAAACTTAAATGTTTTAGGGTAAAATTTTTTATACATATTTTACAATAATTAATCAATACCGAAAATTATTATACCTTTTTACAAACAAAAAACCACAGGAAAGAAATAAATTTTGTATATCAAACATATATAAAACAATAATGCAACAGTTGAATAAAATTTTTAGCAAATTTAAGTGATTAAATAGCGTGTCTTCTCAAGATAATTAAACCACATTTTAATTCGCAAAGAATTTGATCGATTACGTGATCGTCCAAAAAAAATTGGGCCGGCGCCAATAATCGTATCAATCGGCTCCGCGTAATTTCCCGCTCCGCGCACAGTTTCCATTACATAACGTCTTACCTAGACAATGTAACCATTATTATGAAATTACGAACTTCCCCCATGGGAAGAAGGAGGAAAGCAATTGTCTTTGCATAACTTTGCAATCGCGTTAAATAACGCGATGATGTACGACGCTTCGGGAACTATTCCAGACGGGCAAATGATACGGCGTAACGCAAGGCTACACATAATTCTCTATAATCAGGACTCTACTGGACCAGTTCGCTCGCGGACAAAGGACGAAGTGTAATCTCGCGGAAACAAGCAAACGATCGAACTACCGCTCGTTTCGCCGACGGACGGATGAAAATGAGAGAAATATGAAGGAGAGAAAGGAGCAGAGTAAGCTCTCTTTCTCGACAAGTGGCAATGACCCAGACGTAACTATGCCATTACAGGATATATAATTCATATATCGCCCGGAGATCCTATACCCGATAAGAGCGCATAATCCGTATACCTTTCAGCGAATTATGCTCTTAAATAGATACAATGATTAGACCGAATAATATCATTTGCAGAACAGTTTTGAATAATTAAAATACTATTGAATGCATCTAAGTTACTTAAGTACACGACTTTAAAAACGTATGATTCAGTAAAAATAAATAATAAGCAAGCAGCACATAATAATTTATAAACAGGAGGAATAAATTCTCTCCTAAATATTGAAAGTAATAAAATTTGGAATACATTTCTTTGTTTTCTAACAAAAGTTATTATTAACATTTATCCAATTTATATTAAATTTTTTAGCAAGTAATCTTAAACAAAAATTATATTTAAAATTATATTTTAGCATTAAAATTTTAGAAAAATTCTATGGAGGCCAAATGACTGAAATGAGAAACTCATTAAAATTCGCAGAGTGAAAAATTTCGCGCGATGTAGGGCAAAAAGAAAACATTACATAGAAGAAAAAGCAAAATGTCGATAATAGGTGATATTAGCGTTTGATTATAGTTCTACAAGATTGTAATCGATACTTTCTCGTTGCGCTAACTGATAACATTCGCACTCTCGACTTAAATTAACGTGCGAGTTTGATGACGATTAATAACAATAATATAACGATAATAGAATGTCCTAGATACTCGTGCACCAATGAATGATTTTGTGAACTCTATCGGGACACGAAAATCAACTTACGTCTTATATTGAACTATTCATTTTAATAAAATTATATATATATATTTAAATAAGCTGTTTCTATCTCGTATTTTAATAAATAGTTATAAATTCTATGAAGTTTTCTAGTTTTTGAAAATATTTTATTAGATTTCCTATTTCAAAACACATTTCGAGCAGTAATGATTGTGATAAGACATGAATTTTAATGTGTTATACATTTTATATTTGTTAGTAAAAATAATTTTTGATTTGTCATAATTATATACTTGAGCGTATATTATTTATATAAATATTTTTTATTTATATAAAAGGCACTGCTGTTACAAAAAGAAAAAATAATATTTTATACTAAATCTTACCGTACTAAACAAACGAATATCTTATCACAATTTTGTTAACACAACACAAGAATATTGAACCATGTTATCGAGTAAGCACTTAAGCATTATTTAGCTACCTCGACACAAGTAGAGATTAAATTCTCACGACTCCACAAGAATGTGGCTACCTATTACAAGACATCACAAATGTTGTTTCAAAATTCATTAAACAAAATTGAACAAAATGTGATTTATCCCGGTACAAATTTAATAATAGTAATCGTTCCACTCATTCGTACATAGACTGCAGTTCCAATCTTCTAGTTAGATATTTTAATGATAAATTCTTTGATCTAAAAATTTAATTTGATTTTTATATTGCTCTCATATTTTTTCATTTAATTATTAGAACCATGTTACGTACTTTTCTATTTTAATTGCAGCTTTTTGTGTGATTAATAAACAGAAGCGGAAAGAGCAGCGAACGGTGCATAAAGTTCAATGTAGTAACGCAATAGCACGGCTGACACTAATTGGCTGGTTTTACTGATGCGTCTGCAATAAAGACGCCAGGCATCAGCTGAACCAACCAGAAGGGTGCATTAGCCTGGCAGTCAAACAACCATGCAGCGCGACGCGTGCATCTCGCATCGTGATGCAGCGGTATCCTCGGACCAAGACCTTCGCGTCTAGGTGTTTGCCGGGGGTCTGCGAGCGTGACGTGATTCTCCGTGGCAATTACCTAGCATCTCTCTATGGGCCATGTAACAATGTTGCGGCACAGGCCGGTTACTCAAAGAGCTCTCCGTAGGTCGATCCGCAAATAGAGATATGTAATTTATGTACATGTTGTGAATATCAAGATCGTGGCGTTGCGTGGAAACGAAACATGTTTACCCAATGAAAACGTGTAATATTATGCATCTGACATTACGCAATATGATTCCTTTCAAGAAACATGTTGCAGTTGAATTTATTTAAAGAGAGACTAGATTATCAGACGCGATGACATTAAGCCTCGAATATGCACTAGATATTTTCTCGCTATATACATATATACATTATACATGTAAAATTATATATATATGAGGAGATAAAGCTGACAATGAGAGGCATCTTCCCGAATAAACGTTAAAAATGTTACTCAATGAATTCAAAACTTAGAAAGCCTAGAGTGTCTCGAACTATGCTATTAAATAACTAATAAAGGTAAATGAGACATGAAAAATTGGATGTATCTTGATTGACCGTGCCTTCTGCTATAATTTGCAGCGTAGCATGTACGCGTTATTACTAAAATCTCACTTTCTCCGTTGATCTTAATAACAAAAGGCCTTAACGTAATAACCCGCTCTTTATCATTACTGCAATCAAATTATTTTGTTATTGCATTTCACGTACACGCCTCTCAAGTACGATTGCATTCAGATTGTCAGGAAAATTTCACGTTCATGACTAACTCCTTATAACGATCAACATACTCCGCTTTTTCTATATTGCAACGGGACATGCAAAAAACGAAGGTCAGCCTTAGTGAAACTTATAATTAAGGTTAGACGCACATCAAGGAAATAAACTATCTCAGTTATATTAAAATTAAATGGAATAATTAACTATATAATTTTTTAAACCTTTTATGTAACATTGACAGGAGAGATTTCAGTTTCTTAAATTATACGGATTTCAAATAATAAATTTCAAATAAATTTACTTACAATTAGTAATCAAAGTTGAGATTGATGATCGTGTTTCGTGAGCACATAACTGATGTGCGCATAAAAGTTTTGTTCTGCAATACGCTATTTTATATCTACATTACATATCTACGTCGTTTATATCTCCTTAATATACTTAAATCTTATCTCTCATTCATACGGCAACTAACTTGTCGAAATGAGTGGCTTCTTAATTATATTTATTATCCCATAATAATCATAACAACCGTATAATTTATAATTATCGGTCCTCGTGCGTCCGAAAAGTGACGGAAAAAGACGTAAAAGCATCGAGAGATGATCGAACGCGATAATGACCGAATATTATATTAGAAACACACTGCCGTTCATCGGCAGAAGGGAAAGTCATGGGAATATTTTACGATCGCAATCTATATATCGTGTTAGGCGAGCGGTACCGATAATTACGGTACTGCGGAAATTACAATGCGTGAACTAGCGTCCAAGTCAGATCGGCCGGCTTCTTGGTCGGCGTAGAAAAAAAACTTATCTGTTCCTTCCTCGATATATCGGCCGATTCCGAGGGTGGAGTCGCAACTTTGTGTCACGATCGCCAATGAAAGTAATTTATTGCGAATCGCTCATGCGAGCAATGAGCATAAATTGCGGCGTGGGAGACGATCGGAGGAAACTCGTTTGCTATAGGTACTTGAACCACAGGAGTTAGTAGAACGATTCTAACGATATTGCTGGCCGTGAAATTTATTTTTGTGTGTATGCGTAAATAGGCACTTCCGGCGGCAACGACGCGCGCGGTGGCTTTCTCTTATAACGATCGCTCAAGCGAATCACATTTATTTTAGTGTCCCGCGATCGTCTTATTTGCACTACAGAGGCGCTAGGAAAGCAGATGTTTGCCCGCGGCTAACGCAATCGCGGTAAGGATCTTTACAAACGACGATGAAGATCAAGCGAGAACCCCGACGCTCAGTATTAATTATCGATTAATTGCCCGGTCGAGGCGAGCCGCGGTAAGGCGTCAGGCAATCACGTTATCTCAAGGTCCGCAGGAGATCGTTCGGTTCTTACAATTAGTGGTTCTAGCGGTAAGTCGGTAACAACTTTATTCTTGTTTTGGAGATAAATCACGTGGAAACGAAACGTTAACTTTCGAAGACAGATGAGCAATTAAGAGGAGCAAAGGTGCGAAGTACTTTTCGATTTTAGATGAACATTTAGATAAATGGGCGATAGACGGAAGAGCCTATTTCTAATATGCGACGTGTCTTCTATCATTCTGAACACATTAAGATCTCTTAAATTAGTCTGGATTGGTGACCACGCGGAAGTAGAATGTTGCAATCTTCCATCAGCAATTGCATGAACATGTTAAGGGCACTTTTCGACACTTTCCCAGCCTTCCTGGATATCTTTCACGTCAAGACGTAACGGCAATCATGAGGAGAAATATCTCTCTCGCGCTTGATCTTCGGTTTAATAAGAGAAACACATTCGGTTTTCCACAGCGAGTACTTTCAATAATGCGCCGATCGAGCTGGAAATTGACGTACGCTAATGATGAATACGTTCCCTGAGATAATTTCTCCTATCTCGATGCACGTGGCTGCAACTAACTTTCGTATATGTCGTAGGTTGTAATTTGAAGCACAACTCCGCACAGTACCGGAAAGACCCTCCCTCGATTTGCGGAGCAAATCGTTGTTATTACGTCCATTAGCGCAATCGAGGCGGCCTTTACGTGCCGTCATTACCGATCTTAACGCGACCGTGCCTCTTGTCACGTCGACATAATCTCTTTTCCCCCGTTTCTCAGTCTTTTCCCGTCTATCTCCTTTCGCACAAGCATATATATCGGCGTTGCACGGGGAGAGCAACTCTTCGAGCCGTTCCATAAGATGAGACGAGGGCAAGGACAAGGCCAAGTTTGTGAGTGGATCATCGCACTTTCCATCTGCATTCCCTCCGGCTTGTGTACTTCTCAGCTAGATCTTTTCTAGTAACCACAGATTGCTTCGCAATTCCACTGCTACTGAGATCCTTTTATCTTTTGAATTTCGCGAGAAAATTTCGCTAAAAAATACATTATCAAATCTGCAACAGAAAATTTTTCAATGACAATAAAATCTAGATTAATGTAAGAATTTTGGATTAATAATTAATAAGAATTTTAGATAAAGAAGAAACAACTATTATATATATAATTATTTTTAAACCTAATTGCTGCAGATCTAATAATAAAATTCTTATTATATATACATATACACTCAGGTTAGTAATTTTTTGTAAGTCAAGTTTCTTAAAGAAATTAGTGTAAATTAATTGAATTAAGCGATGCGAATATCTTCCGAACGTTTTTTGCTCGCGAAACGAGGACAAAGAACTGCGATCAAGATGCGACATTAAGCGTACTCGACTCGATACCGTCGCGTCATAAGCCGACTGCTGGCATTTTATTTGAACTTTCACAAGACGAATCGCAATCTCGGTCTAGTGACTCCCACGGTAAATATCAATAACATGCATATATAGTGAGAAGAAAATCCGATCCTTCTGAAGCGCTCAAGGCGGATAATGACCGAGATTTTTCTCATTCGTGATTTTTTTGCAATTTGTAACTCAATTATCAGAAGGAAGCATATTTCTTCTTCACGCAGGTGTTAATCACTTCACACTTTCATTCTCACTGATATGATGAATCAATAGTTCCGTAAATATGAGCTCGCACAGATTCTTATCTTTCACAATTTGGCACGCGAGCACTTAACTGCTCGAAACGAAAGTGCACTTTTATTTATCACGCAATTCTGCTATTCCGCTCTTATTTCCTCGCGCAAAACATTGTTCTTGCATCTTTTTATCTTTAAGATCACACTGAAAAAATCATTATCGTAATCAATCCGTTAAAAAAATATTTGCATAAAAGTGACGATACTATCCAGGATTTGTACAACTTTATTTAAAATAAAATAAAATAAGAATTCTAAATGTCTACTTCGTTCACATTTACTTTTCCAGAAACAACGCGAACACCCGTTACGTGCGCTTCAAATCCTGCGATATCTTCCTACTGCGATATCTTACGTGTCTTGTTTGACATTTAGTTGAATTAACTACTGGGAGATCATAAATTATGCTCGCTTCGACCGTAGCTCTTGATTTTGTAGAGAACGACGATGCACTTGCAAACGATAATGCTTTATTGCCTGGAAAATATCAATCCATGAAAATACAATCACTAATAATTGTGATATTTTGTATACCTATCACGAATTTTTGCTCTCTTATATTTTTCTTCACAAATTTTTTTAAGAATGTTTTTAAATGCTTTAAATGTACGTCGTCTTGAAACACTTCCTCTGATGCTGAAAAGATGGTCCAATTTCATTCAGATGTGAAAAACGGTCAAAATAAAACAAAATAAAATGTATAAAAAAGGGAGCTCTCCGTTCTGAGCTATAAGAAATGTATACCTGAGTTGGTTGAAAGGCGGTTTCGTTCAGTTAAAGCTGTTAAAGTAAGATATCAAAGATAATTAATGGGGCGGATACCGACGTCTCTGAAGGGTCTTGCTGTGAGCGCGTGAACTTAATCACACGCCAAAAATGTGCATTAATCGTAGGGTGTCGAGTTGCATGAAAGAAAAAAGGAAAGAGACGCGACGTGAAGTGATCGAAGAAAGTGCGACTGACCGGACACGCGCTATCGCGTGCCAATCAACCGAAAACGAGCTGCAGCTTCTGCTGCGATGCTAAAAAGACAACTTTAATTCTCTGAATGAAAATGACGTTTCTTTTGTAAGATTGTAAATTGAATGTAGGTATTGAATATGAGTATTGTGTGAAATAAAGAAAGCAGTATGCTTTATGATTGCAATACAAGATGAACCTGAAAGATATTTGATATTGACAGCATAATGAGCATTTAAATTCAGAGAAGAAATGTATGTACTTTTAAATTTTTCAACCACTACGATTTAAGAAAATTATAACAATCTTTATAGCTTTATAGCTTAGGTGTAAATTAAACAACCAAATGCTTGAAGAATAAGCAATTTATATGTATATTATTTATGCAGTAATATATAAATTGCTGCTAGATAAAAATGAACATTGCAAAGCACGATATAGAGAAACGCGATGCTCAAAGTTTATCTGTCAATCAATTGTCGAATTTGATGGGTTTTCTCTGAATGCTTTCACCTATTTTTCTAATTCTTCTTCTGGCGCAAAACATGCATTAAAAAAAAAAAAAAAAGAAATCAATGCCAATCATCAAAGCACGCGGAAGAGAAAATTATGTAAATTACACGTTATGCTGTGTTCGTTTTTTTGTCATTACACGAATGCGACGTCAAGTTGGGTGATCAATACTCTCACGAAAGCTCGAATTATAGTAGAATACATATAATAACTTGAAAGTACGTTTTTTTCTTGTCGAAATTTAGATAGTTTATTCCAATAGAAACGGCCGATATTTGCGTTTTGCGACATTTGCTACGGAGAACCTGCAACTTCTTGACGTTCTGCTTTATTGGTACGTCTATTCATAACCGACCAGCTTTACGATATTATGTAAGAGCGAATATATCAAAATGTAGAATATCAGTTGACGGAACGCGCAGAAGTCGCTCGTTACATCAGCAGCGATTAGGGACAATCGCGAAAGCATCGGTCTTGCCTCAGGATGTACCGTTACTCGGAAACCGGTCGAACAATCGTGGCAGGCGGTAAAAATAGCGGTGTAGCGAATTAATTGCCGCGCGAAAGGAGCGGCGGGGCAGCGTGAAAGCGCGATTTTGTCTTACTTAATTCATTGTTTTTTTTTTTCCTCGCACAACGACTTCGCGCCTTACGACTAATTGTAAGTCATCTTACAACAACGCCGTCACCCATCCCGCCCGGTATAATAAACAGCCGAGTCGCGAGGGCGAGTCATTACATGCCCCCCGCATTTATGCACTCGCTCTAAATGACGCGACAGAACTAGCACGACATTGCCTCATCGTCTCATTGTCACGGCGAGCATCCATGTGACGGTTCCAGCCGGACGCGCAAGTGGACTTTCCACGGCAAAGATTCAGAAATCTTTTGTCTCAGACTTTCTTTAATAAAAACTTCTTTTTAACGAAACATGAATATTTTTAAAAAAAATTTTAAGAAACCTGACACTTCGTCATACGTACTTATTTAAAAATTCAGTGCAAAATTTATAATGGAACACGCAATGTAATTTATATATTTTTGAATATAAATTAAAATCATAGTTTTATATATTGTTTATTTGTTATAAAATTAAAATGTGTATCCGCATTATAAAATTTGTACATGTTACATATATTGTCTTTGTGCAACATAAAGTAGCGATTCTAAAATTTGTTTTCAAATCTAAGCGTAATGAGATTTATGGTACGTTTTTTTATTTCCAGTATTGTTGTGCAAATATTGCATGCAAGATGAATTTTTTTGCAATCTTATATCATACGGAAGTGTACTATACACCTATAAAACGTAATCAACGTGAAAGCATCAATCAATAAATAATTTCTCGACAATACAGGCTCTCGCAGATTACAGACTCTCCCAGGCGATAACTTGCTGAATGAAAAATTCTTATATGGACAAACAGGCATGACTTACGGAACTGGACCACAGTAAATCGTTATTTTGTCGACTGGCGGATAAATTTCGTAGAATCGGCGTTGCGCGCGGCAAAATAGCGAAATGCAGCACGGTGGTGCGCACCATGACTTTTATCGGGGTATAAATCATTCGGCAGTCGGAATGGTATTTCTCGCGGTGCGTTACGGCCAGCGATATGGTCGGAAAACTCCGACTTCGACGTCCATCAGATCGACGTCGATCCAACTCGATCAGACAGATCGCAGGAACTCGTAATTCAATACGTGCCCCGTTACATCACTCGTCGTGTAACACGTAACGATTTCGATGAAAAAAAAAAAGAGAATAACTAGCGCACGGCGCGCATTTGTACCCCGATGCAATTTCGCGGGGTCCGAAACGCGACCAATCGTAGAATTGATCGCTCACATTAAGTCGTCCACGTAATCACAGAATGAATCAGAGTAGAACAATCCAGAGTGATTTATGTCATCGAAAACAGACAAACAATTATAAATATATAAAAAGATTCCAATGATTAAGGAAAAAATAATTTAGGTAACATTTTGAATAGATTTAGATTTATGAAATGTTATTTCTCGAAGTTAAAGACTTCAAATATCTTGAAATAATATTAATTAAAATGTAGTTCTGTTACTTTTATGTTATTATAAAAGCTTTTTTGGTCAAAATTAATTCTCAATCGTATCTGATCCCGAATTCGCTGCAAATAAATAATTTTCAAAAATTTTATTAAATTATTTTAACATTTTTTAAAATTGGGCTTATAGCTTTTTCTTTTAACAAACATCTATTGTGCACATAATATAAAATATGCTAGAGGTGTGTATTCAAGATTGTTGCAGAAATTTTCCGCGTTTGTCTCAGTAACCATCTCAAAGAGACGCTGCGAAATCATTACGATGAAAGAAAGCGATTCGATAAAAAGTAAGAAAATAGTTTCATTTGAGCGTAAGAACGGGAGATGTCGGTGCCACCGCAAAGAAGCGACACAAAGTTGTGAATTCCGGTAATAATAGCACCGAACTTCTTGTTGCAGTTATTGAAAAACGCCATTTTCCTTTCCTGCCGACGAAGGTCATGAATTTGCATTGATTTTTTGCTTAAATTGTAATGTATTAACCACGGTCATATAAACAGGTCTGGAGTGTCTGGACACTTCGGCTCGGCAAGCGTCCCCCAAATGAAGCCAGAAAACAAATATGGCGTCAGATGTAGTAAACGCTTTTAAACGTGTTTTTTCGGTTATTGATGTTACATGCTTGTTTTTTAAACGGTTTAACACCTAGAAGTAATAAATTATTTATTTTTATCACTCAAAACATGCAGCAATCCTTCGTCACATGCGCGGAAAGTTTTACTACATCTGAGGCCATATTGGTTTTCCGGCTTTACTTGGGTCCCACTTCTCTCCTATGCTTGTAACAGGAGTGTCCAGACCTGTTTATATGACCGTGGTATTAACGAAGTGCATTATATTTACTTACAATCAGTATAAAGTAGAATGTAGATAATATTTGATTCCAATACAATTTTTTGTTTTTCGATAAATTAAAGATATAAAATTTATATGAAGTAAATATAAAATCTGATTTTAAAGACAATTTCAAATATAGGTATCAAGATATATTACTCAATATATCAAGATATTGCTTAATTAAAATTAATGTAATATTAATAGCAAAAATCGGACAATAATTCTAGATCCACATCTTATAAACAAGAATGTTATTGAATCGTTCTTCATCGTACTTATCCAATCGAGCATTACGATCAATCGGTGAAACATGAAATATCATATCTATAAAAAATCTCACGAGATAAATCTCGACACAACAGACAACGGCGGCTGATCTTTACTAATAGCGCATTCTATCGCAGCATGCCTTTGCTGACTTCAAACGTGACTACAATACGCGAATATAGTTATCTCTTTCTTTTCGATTCATGGAATTCTGTGTCGAAGAAGCTAATCTGATCGTTATACAATGACGAAATTAATAAAGGTATTGCTATTTTCTAAAATAGCAATATCTGATAACAATCATCCAATTACATAGAAATACACAGAAATTTCAATTTCTTGTCGGATATTTAAGTCTCGGATATAGATACTATTATAAAAAAAAGTTGCATCTGTCGGAAGTACAACATAATTTTTTAGAATTTTTTAATTTCTCATTAATTTTAAAGAAGTATGCTCGTTTCCGAAAAGTGGAAGTTAGACTCACATATCAGTGCAAAGATATACATATAGTTACAGTTTAATGTATTTATTTACAATCAATAAAAATTAAAATATGTAAAGTCTGCAGAGGTTTTAAAATATCGCGAGTACAAATCACTTTGCGATTAACAATAAGAAGACGCGTAGGATCTTTTAAATTAAATCGCCCTCTCTAAACAAGAATGCCATTTTATATCTGCGCAGGAATGTCGGGACTTCATCGAACTTTCACGTCTCGTATTCAAGTGCACTTATTAGACCTAATCTAAATCTGACAGTATTGCAAAAAAAGTCAGCTTTCTACTCTACTCGAAAATCATTTCCGCTCTGCGGACAATAATATTCTGATTTTCTAAGCTGCGACCAATTGACCGCGAATGTATGTATAAACATTGCGGGACTACAAATCGCGATGGAAAGTTTAGAAGATTTTGCAGAATATTAATTTATTTTGAAAATATTTGATTCGGGTGTCTCAATTTCGATGTATACGTAGCTTTTTATGAATTGTTGCAAATTGAAACACTAGCTATTAAACGTGATACGTAACGAGTTGAAATTACTATGGTCAAACTTTTCCTGCTTCTTCTGCATCGTATTCTCACACGACTAATCAATGCCGGAATAGAAGCAGAAAGACAGCTCGTAATGATAGAGTTACGACACCGTTCGCAACTTACGACAAAATAATGATATATCACACGCTGTCCGTACAAAAATTCGCGAGTTAACAAGGAATTTACTATTTCGCAAGTTGGAAATTCAGTGTGTCACGAATAGAAGAATAAATGCCTATAAGACACGATTTCTGTTTTATATCTTTCGTGGCTTGTCATTTTCTTGGAAAGCTATTTTCTGCTGCAATTGAATTAATCTATGAAATGGAAAGCTAACAAGACTTTGCAAATTATTGCTAAATTAAGAAGAAGGAAATTACTCAGAAATAATATTCTACAATAGTAAATAATATTTAACAAATATTAATAATACTTATTTTTTCTGAAGTTTGATAAAACGTCTTCATTGTTTTTAATCTCACTACGTCAAAATAATTAAAGATCAAGTTTGAATAATCCTATGAGAACGACATAAACTCACATACACGTAACTTTTTTGCGTATTAATTAACATTTTATATGTAAAATGCATATTAATTGTACCTAAAATGTACCTTGCTTAAATGGACTGGACCTGCTTCTTGCATTGATTAGATTTTAATCTATTTCCGATTGTTTTTTCTTTAATTGAACACTAGCCAATCTCTCGAGCTTTTATTCGAATGTCATATATTAGTTCCAGATCAAGAAACAGCAGCTCAGACATTGTCGTCCTCCTTCTGGAGTCCCTCCCTCAAAACCAATATCTTCTCTCAAGACAACGGCGAAACTTTCTTCCCTACGGCCGCGGCCCATGGCCTGGTGCAAACTCACCCGAGCAGTGGTGTGTTCCGAAGCGGTTTCGGCGGGGTGGACAACCTCGGCACTCGAGGAGCGACGATAAGGCCGCCGAGGACGCGGCCTCTCAATTTTAATGAACGCGCTACCGCCGAATTGCGTCGAAATCCATCGCTCTCATCACCTGACGAGTGCGCTCGCGCCTGCCGTGAGAACGAACCCCCTAGAATATGTTATTATCACTTCACACTCGAGCATTACACCGTACTCGGCGCGTAAGTACATCTCTGCGAAGTATCTTGAAATGATTAACTTTTAACGATAGGAGCTGTAAAGCGACAGTAACGTGAAGTTTCTTCGTTGCAATAAATCGAAAAATTTATTACATTTTATTTTATATTTATAAATTTTTATATTTATGATATTACTTAATTTAATAATACTTTATTTACTTAATTACTTTATCATTTTATTTAATAATATTAATATTGTTTTATATATAGTCCACAAAGCAACAAAATTATTATAATTCTTACAGAAATATTCTTTTTAATCTAGAAAAATAGATTTTTTGAAAACTGCAGTGTTAATTTTTATTAATAAAAAATATTGTTGAAACTGAGCTGCTCTATGTGTCTATATATATAGAGTTGCGATTTTTTAGAATATATGTATTGCTTAACTTTCTTAACCAGTATTGTGTAAACATAAATTTTTAGAGCGTGTCAAGTATGCACACCGAACGCTACCAACCAGGTATGGAGCGATTGTCAGTGTGTTTTGGCGGACGGAGTGGAACGAGGTATCTTAACCACGAACAGGATGATCCCTGGACCGAGCATTCAGGTGTGTCAGGGTGACAAAGTCGTTGTTGACGTAGAAAATCGTATAGAAGGAATGGAAGTCACGATTCACTGGCATGGCGTATGGCAAAGAGGATCTCAGTATTACGATGGTGTACCTTTCGTGACGCAGTGTCCCATTCAATTGGGTAATACATTCAGGTACGTAATCTTATACTTTTAGCAACAAATATGTATATCTTTTGTAACAAATTTATATCTTTTATTGAAGAAAAGCTGTGTAATTTTTAATTATTTGCTGATATAAAGCATATCATTTTATCCATTTTTGTAGATTATCTACGTTTAATAGAATGTAGATGATTTAATTAAATGTAAATAATATATTTTATTAAATTTGGCATAATTCGAAGAAACTGAGAATTTCACTTGATGCTTTAAAAAAAAGATTAAAAAAGATAAAAAGATTATATCATTTTAAAGTGATACATAATAACTGATTCTCGAAGAAATGTCTTTATAATTGTTTTTAAAAATTTAAATCAAGCTTTACAAATACCTATACGACATACACATTTCTCAACATGTGTATATATTATTAAATGTACATAAAAATTTTATGATTCATAAAATATAAAAATTATATGGCATATGAAGATATCAATGGACAGCCGGAAACGAGGGTACACACTTCTGGCATGCTCACACTGGCATGCAAAAAATAGATGGTATCTACGGAAGCATAGTAATCCGACAGCCACCGAGCAAGGATCCCAATAGCAATCTGTACGATTACGATTTAACCACGCACGTAGTACTCATCAGTGACTGGTTCCACGAGAGCGCTATCGAACGTTTTCCTGGCCGTCTTGCAGTCAACGTCGGTCAAGCACCTGAAAGCGCGCTGATCAACGGGAAAGGTCAATTCAGGGTACGTCACTTAGGATATTAATTGATACTGAACAGAGGACAATATTATCTAATGTTATTAGATAAGCACATTTCAATATACAATTTATGACAAAAGTTTTTTCAAAGCAGATTTACATTCTAAATAAAATTTAATATTTTCCAGACATTATTTTTCATGCAACATGTAAATTATCGCAAAAAATAAATAAATTTATATTATAATCACTGAATTGATGTTTTATTTTCTAATATTTTGTTGCATTAATAGCTTGTATTTTTTATTGCAGGATCCTAATACCGGTTTTATGACAAACACGCCTCTCGAAGTGTTTACGATAACTCAAGGTCGTCGTTACCGATTCCGATTAATTAATTCCTACGGATCAGTATGTCCCTCCCAAATTACGGTCGAGGGTCACACTCTCACGCTTATCGCCACCGATGGTGAAGCAGTGCACCCAGTACAAGTGAACACCATAATCTCATTCTCAGGTAAAGCAACTAAACCAAATTTATTAAAAATTTTTTACTAAAATTAAGCAATTATTGAATAAATTATTTATGAAACAAGGCAAGCAAAAAATATCATAATTGAAAAGATGATGAATTTTTGATATTAGAACAGTTAAAGATAAAAAATATATAAAATTGAAGTATGCTAAAGCATGTTATAAATGCACAAGCTAAATAAGTTAAAATATTATTTGGCAAATAATTGTTCAGTTAAATGCTTGATTTAAAAAATGATATAGAGAGAAATTATTTGTATGAAATTTTATTAAACACAATCAGCGCCTTAATGATGCGTTCTTTACAAGATTGATTAAAAGTTGATTTCATTGTCATTCTGCGCCAAGTGCCATGTACAATTTTACTCTTTCTCTTAGGTGAACGTTACGATTTCGTCATAAATGCCGATCAGCCTGTCGGCGCTTATTGGATTCAGCTTCGTTCTCTCGGAGAATGCGGAATTCAGCGAGCGCAGCAGCTGGCTATTCTGCGATATGCTCGTGGTCCTTATCAACCATCTACTCAACCGCCTTCATATGATTTTGGTCTTCCTCAGGGCGTTGTAAGTATATTTATTTCTTATATTAAGAAACCAAAGATATACGTGTCATACAGTTCTTCGTTTGACGTAAAGACACAAAATTAAATTTTAAGATTCATTAAAATACATTCAATCTTTGTAATCTTGTGAAATTTTATCTCAGTACACACTGCCATCTTTGCGAATGAGACAAGTGGAGGAACTCTACATTAGATCGTAAAAATCAACTATAATTTTTTATTTAAATTTAAATACTATCTGTACGTTTCAATTAAGACATCAATTTTAATGTGAGTCGATCGTATATGAACAAAACGTAACAAAGAAATATTTGAATATTACCTTCAAACGATACAATAGAGAGCTTCCCAATCTATATCAGTTATAGAAGGAAAGATGTGTATGAAACATTCAAAGATATCACAGTATAGAAGAAAAAATTCTGATAAATTGAAATTGAATTAAAATCCCTTCAAATTCGAAATTTTTTTACTTAAAAGATAAATTTGTTGAATGGTTATAAATTATAATTTAGAATACATCTTTGAAAGGATTAAAAAAAGTAATGTGCTTTTATATTGTATAGAATACGCTTCGTGTTTTTAAATATTTACTGTGAAAAATTTAATTGTATATGATGTAAGATTAGTACAGTAGAATTGTTGGTTGTTAGAAGTTAGACTTAAGAATGTTTTTTAATAAATTAATAAAGATTAAGGCACAATAAGGAGCGAACCTTTAAGCATCTTTTCTCTTCAGGTCCTGAATCCTCTGGATGCCATTTGCAACCGACCGCGCGAAGATGCGATTTGCGTGAGCCAACTGAAGAACGCCCGCCACATCGATGAGGGTATTCTGCAGGCACGCCCTGACGTGAAGATCTTCCTGCCGTTCCGCTTCCTGATATACAGACCAGAAGAGGTCTTCCAGCCACAGACCTACAATCGCTTCCTCGGTAAGAAAACGCTAATAACTATCTTAATTCGCAAAAAGGCAGCAAACGCGTCACGCGATGATTGCGTTTGATTTTGGCGTATAGACACTGCATTTCTTAGGTTTTCTTAGAAAGATGTGCTCCCTTAAAAAAGAATAAAATTCAAGTACGCATTGCATGCAACGTCATGCGATCCCTAAAGCTACAAAAATTACGCGGGGGACTTTGCTAGGTACTTCGCGAAATTCGCTATGGCGGTATTTTTTCTTCGAGACTTAATTTATAATATAACAAGCTCAATAAATTACAAATTGCTTTGTTTGTAATATTGAAACGTACGGAGTGTTCCGGTACCACCGTTGCGTTTTTCAATTGCATATTTTGATTAATTTGTGATTTTAAAGTTCTTTTAACAAAAATAGTGAAAAATATATAACTTTTTGTAACATTTTAACATGATTCTTAAACTCCTTCACTTTAGAGTTTACTTAACATTGATTTAATATACGAGAAATGAACGATTCACTGTATAATTCCGATATGTCCGCAGTTGCGCCGACCGGTGACCACGTGATTTCTCTCGTGGATGAGATCTCGTTCACGTTCCCGCCGTCACCTCCGATCTCGCAGATCGATGACATCCCACCTGAACAATTCTGTAACGGTGATAATAGACCGGCTGATTGCGGCGCCAACTGTATGTGCACGCATCAGGTCGACATTCCATATAACGCGGTCGTCGAGGTGGTTCTCGTAGATGAAGGTATGTACACTAGCATTCACTATGATTAGATACTATGCTCACTGTCTTCAGGCAGACTATTCCGGCATTGAATACAAAGATACACTTCAAAGAAATTGCATTAAAAAGAGCGCAAAATGTTCAAATCTTATATTTTTGGTCCTATAATTTCTTTTTCATTACAACACAATTTTTTGATCATAAAACAAATTTTTTAAAATTAATCTTATAAAGCTACGTATTTTTTTTTAAATTCTTCGTGTATGATTGATTACAGTACAACAGCCCAACCTGTCACATCCATTCCACTTGCACGGATACGCGTTCAACGTAGTCGGTATCGGCCGTTCTCCCGATAGGAACGTGAAGAAAATCAATTTGAAGCACGCCCTCGATCTTGATAAGCGAGGTCTCCTGCACAGAGAGTTCAACCTGCCCCCCGCTAAAGACACCATCGCTGTTCCCAACAACGGTTACGTCATCTTCCGCTTCCGCGCGGACAATCCGGGTAAGTTAACAAGGACAATTGAAAACTTCTCGCGCGATAGTCCAATGAGATGCAAACCTGCTTCCGTTCGTAGCTGCTCGCATAATTGCGAAAGTTTGCACGGCACATTTGCATCATGCACTGACCTACCTCTGTTGTACGTTTTGTTCAACTATACTCTAAAATATCCGGTCAACTTTGCAAATAAATATTTTATTGGGTAAGAGAAGCTATTAGCAGAACTATTTTTGTTAAATAAAAATTAATTGCATAATCGATAAAAAGAAGTTTGCGATATTTGAATTAAATAGATTATATCGCATAATAAAATATTGAGGTTTATATCAAACAAAATTATTGCTATATGCTTGTGAAGCTAATACAAGATTAATACCGCAACATTAATAATTATTATAATAAATTTAATTAGAATTATATAATAAATTTAATTACAATTATTATAATTAAAATTCTTTAAACTTTTAACAATAAACTCGATAAAGTTATTGCTTTTAAATTTGCTGCTAAATTACGAACATTTACTAAAAAGAGCCACTATTTAACTTTGAATATTTTTATCACCACAGTCTATTGTAGTGTAAAATAATCGTCATGATCAACGTCGCGATTATTATTTTAATATTATAAGCAGAAATTAACATCAAGCTTTTTTATATACTTTTTTTTAGGATACTGGTTGTTCCATTGCCACTTCTTGTTCCACATACTGATCGGCATGAATCTGATTCTGCACGTCGGGACGCACGCGGATCTGCCGCCAATACCGCCGAACTTCCCGACCTGCGGTGACCATTTGCCACCCATCACGCCACCGCTGTCACTGAACGCGTTCCACTAATGCGTGATCGACAAGCTCAGAAACTGAGAGAGGGAGAGACGCTCCAAAGTCCATACGATACTTGTAGCATATTCCTGTAAAGTAGAGAGCCTGTAATATTGATTTTTTTTTTCAACTATGCAACCTCGTAAGCCGTTCTCGAGAGCGTGCTCTCAGCTCGAGAACGGCAATCGATCGGGCGAGGAATCCGACGGATGTCGACCCGCTGCCTCGCGAGAGTGGCTAAGAGCGAGAAAGACGATGAAGGAAAGTCATGATGCTGAGGAGACTCGCGAGGCAACGGGTTAATAAAAGGCGATCGACGCCCCGCTGGGCATCGCGAAACGACGAACGTTCTCAGAGGTAACAATAACTTTAACGTTGAGAGATAATGTTGGCGGCAGTTGATAATTTATTGTGTTCCAGATGCTTCACCCATCACTATTATTTATGCTATGTTTGTTATGCGTCATCCTTGTTACCCTTGCTTGTCACTTACTGCCGTTTATGATTCACGATCCTAAAATTTAGTTCTAACCGTCTATTTCACTGTAAAACATATCGCGGAAAATATTTGGGTAATGTCTTCTAGAAATATTCGAAAAATACCTAATACAGGATATGTATGTAACTGCAACGGCAAATCCGCGAATGCCGATGTGGCGAGTGAAGCATCTCAGCGGGAAACGTACAAACGTTACTGGCTAACGTTTGTAACGCTCTGTAAATAATGTAGAAATAGTCACTATACTTAACGAGATATTAATGTGGGAGTAACGGGGTACGTAGCGTAAGAGGGGGCATCGCCGAGAAACCGTGATGGCGGTCCAGGAGGAGGATTATCGTTAGAATAAATGCCCTTCCAACAGGCTGGATCTGTACGATCACGGAATCCGCGACTATCAAAATTATTTAAGGACCCTACTACATGAACTTTGAAACGATTATACTTACAAAGATAAAAATTATCTTTCACGTGTGAAATATAATATTTATTTAAGCAAGTAACCTATTAACTCTCAATATTAACTGTAAATTGTTTGACTTTATTTTCTTTAATTGGTCTATTATTTTTTAATCATCTTTGTGACTACATTGTCATACGCTTTACGTTGTTCGTCGTTTAAAGCCAGAGAAAAAATAATAACTTTCTGAAGATGTAACATGCGATTAATCATCGTGATTACAAATGGTGACGAGTTTCCTCGACAGATCCAGGCTCTTAAAACAGTCTTTTATATAGTTAGGAAATGAATTCGCGCTTGTGCCGCGAACAGTCCGAAATTACGCGTTTCGTTATTGTTCTGTCAGCCTAAAATCAAGTCGAAAGTATTGGAGTAATATCGGCACGGTTACCTAAATTTTACGTAAAGACCTCGAGCATATCGTAATAAGGTCCAAATTGCGATGTTAATGACTAGCGTTTTTCTCGCGGGGTACACATCGCGGGGTCTACATCAGGGTACATCAATACATCAATACGTTATTTATTTTTTCACACCTTCCGTTTGCATTACCTTCCGAAATTCGACGATATCCCAAATTGATCTGTCGCGTAGGCACAGATGCAGGCTGATATGTTATCATTAGTATATCGCGCTACGCTATACGGCGCAACAATAGCTGTACGTTTATTCATGGTGCCTCAATTTTCTATAGAAAATACGTTTATATGCAACTCACAATTAACGCTTAAATCATTTGGTCATATACTAGAAACACTACTCTTAGATACGCGAGATAATTGTACGCGCGCGTGTGTCGTGCCTTATACGTGTAGATAAAATTTCCCTGGTACATTTCGCTAAATACATTTGTTAGGATCACCGAGAGACAAAACACTCAATAGCGTAATCGCACGTAACTCGTCGGCTTCATGCAAAAGGAATGTAGCGTGAAACCGAATTTTTCAGTTGGTATTGCCAAGGGAAGGAAAATCCACTTTCCAACTATTATTAAAAGAAAGTTTAAAAAGTAATATAGCCATTTAACATAGAGATATTTTTCCATAAACCGTTAGTTTTAAGACTTAAGGTATTAAAAAAAGTACGTAATTTTGCATAGCACAGGTCTTCTCCTCGTTAGCGTGAAAAAAATACCAACTGAAAGATCATCCTTTTTTTAAAATCGTAATCCTTTTGCATTAAACTATTGAGTTGTGCAGAGTGTCCGTTGTTGTTGCTTTCTCGAGTCGGCCGTTCGCTTTCTCGCCTCGGCAAAGGAGAACGTTCCTTGGGATTAAGAAGCACGATTTAGAGACCGTGCAAAAGCCAATGCGAATCCGCGATGTGAGAGCGAAAGGATGTATTTTTTAATACTATCAATCGAGGCGGTCGGCTTCGGAGACTGTGACAGTACGTCGATCTATTTGAATAGACGCGAATAAAACGGCTTTGTGGGATAGCAAATATACGCTGTGTCTTTAAACTATAATCATTTTATTCTTAGTAGGAAATAGTTTAAAAGAGATATCAAGGAGAAACGTACCTGCCGTTTAATTAAATGTATTACGAGCACGTTGATTCTGCGTTTTCTCGTAAGTGAATCTAAAATTCAATGGCTCACTCATAGCGCGACGATGAACAGAGTGATTTCATCGTCGACGATGAATCATGATTCATCATTCGCAAGCAATGAGGAATGCAAGATACCTAAATCGAGCTAATTCATCTTCAGTGCGGAGATAATCATGATATATTCGTATTGTTACGTATTGTTAAGCCTAATCAGATTAATTGCAACATCGATACATGGAAATTTTAATGATGAATCTGATAATTATTGTAATTGATTAGTAGATGTTATTAAATTACTAAAAAGCGATAATAGCCAATTATAATATTCAGAAACGTCATGTATACGTCGGTATTAACGCTATGTTTGCACATCGCATTTTCAGAAAGTCACGAAGTACTAATCAAACTTTTGAGGGTAGCTAAATAACTATATACGTGATAATACTGCTCTGTCTTACAAATTAAATGTTCATTTCTTAGACCGTGCAATCCTTAGGCTGTGCAGTTTGAATATTTTTACTGCAGAGAATTTCACGAAAGTTTCCTATGCGTCTAGAATAATTTTTCATTGATTACGCCGAAAATCTTTTCTATCGACAATTATTTTTCAAGATAAAAATCCGAAACAGACATTTTGTCTTAAATATTCACGCAAATTGTCGTCTAATTAATTGTTTAATTTGAGGATCTCCGATTTTACTAAAAGCGTTACTGTATAAAAAAATTAACTATAACAATTATTTTGATTAACTTTTCAAGCAGGTACATCGATTGTTGTAAATATTGTAATACTGAAAATTTTACAGTATTCACATAGCTAGTAATAACAGTTCTCTCCCCTGTCCCCGTGTAATTATTCATGTAACTAAACCCGTATAAATATTGTCAGTTACCATCCGTAAGCATATGAGTTTTCGTGTTTTATATGAAGTATTTAAGCGAGAGTTATATTTGTGTAGGCGCATGCAAGTCTACTGCTGCGGACCATTCAATCGTACTTTATTCTATAATAAAAATGTATTTTTAATAATAAATCGTTTTTAAAAATACTATTTAATAATTTTAATATTTCCATTGTAGACATACCAGCATGGTTGTGTCTCTTTAGAAGAAACTTCACCTATTTCTGAATTTTCACATAAAGACTCTAAGCTGTTTTTATAGATGTCCAACGTTAACTACTGTACTTCGCTGAGTGGGTGTAATGAGCATATTTTGCAAAGAAAATGTGATGACTCTTACGTGATCATAGCCCGCCCACCTAGAAGGTCATAACAGAGTAGTCGGATATGAAAGTAGAAGAAAAGACGTTTCTAACAAAACAAGAACACAAAAATGAGATGCGGTTTGTAATAGAAATTATCATTATTATATAGCATTTAATAATGGTCACGGTGCTCTCATTCGGCGCATGTTACTGAAGCAACATTATTATTATCACATTACCGCAAAAGTTACAATTTTATGCAAATACCATACAAACTATTGTCGTTGACTATATCGTGGAAAAAAATACATAATTTCGAATGTGACTAGGTAGTAGTTTATTAGAAACCATTGCGGTTACTAATAAAAAATTATTCTGAATATATCATAAACGGAATTGAATGAGCATAACACTATGTACGGTGATATAAACGAAGGCTGCATAAAATTTATAGTTGGATACTACATAAACTAAGCGGAAAGCAACAATGTTCTTTCTAGGAAAAAAATTATCAGCACGTTTCGCATAATTCAGATTATCGATGGTATTTGCCGCCAGAAATAAAAGACATATGTGTTTTTAGATTAATGAATTTATGTACAAAAAGCATTTATCTAGTATATCTTATTTAAAATCAATGCACAGTTTTTTGTCAATTCTAGTCTGTACTTATGACTATTATATTATGATACATACGCAGTCTAAAGCACGAGAATCATTTCGCGAATGATAAAGCTAAATATAAAAATACCAATGTGTGAATACGTATCGTTTTATATCGTGCTTATCTCTGTAGGAAATTTTATCTCATTAATATACTTAATCCGCGTTTCTCGAATCTGTCAAGGTGTTTATTGTCGTTGATATTATTAACAAGTGCAAAAGTATAAAAAAGGTCTCCGTGAGAAAAACGGTGAAACACGCATAATACTCGGCAATATATCTCGGCATCATACAAATTCTATCTCTCATTCGCCGCAAAATTTTCGGATTGTTGAAAAAGATAAATTGATCATTGTGTGATATTGAACTTGATCTATTAACATTTTCTTAACCGTTATTATTAATTTATTATATCTTAATGTTAAAGCAATTAACAGTTTTTTTTTATTATATTATCTCAAGTACGGCAAATGTAGTTAATTGACTTTTAGCCACAAAGCGGTAAATGGCGCAAGTCAATCCTTCAAATAATCCTTTGTAATCAAAAAAGTGTTAACACATTGTTTGATATTGTTCAATACTTTAACCTTAATATCTCTTATATAATATTTTAAATTCTTCTAAGGTTGCATCGGCAGTTTTGACGGTTGAACCGAATGCCTGTCACTCGTGCGGTTGGGATAATGCCATAGCGACGCATATACATAAAATTTGTGTTTTAATTAGAGTAACGTTAATGAAAACAATGGAGTTCTATTTTTTGATAAATGAAGCTAACGGGAACATCACTTCCCGGAGTAGTGTGAACCGATGTTGGACGGCGGTCCTCTGTGATGATGATGATGCTTCTGTCCAGGACCGGAGTACCTACTTCCCGGTCGGGAGTGCACTATCGCGTAGTGATCGCTATTCGTCGATATCGACCTCGTGGAATTCATGGTGGATCCCCCGGAGGCGTATCCTTGCTTTCCGTTTAACGAATACCTGAACACAAGAAGGGTCTCGTTCAAGGCACGCCATCGCATGCGTCATGATGTGTAATGTAAAACATTAATTGCCGTTATCGTGACTCTGCGATGTTTAAATACAGCTTTACTTAGAAAGGTCACGATCAATTTCCGAGAGCAATTTATGCTTGAGATTCTTTGATCGCACATCCTCAGATTGTCAAATCTTTTATAATCAATTATTTTAAAAATATACATATACACATATGTATCAATTAATTCGCAATCTGACAGCAATTTCATTAGCTTATCAATAATCGATTCGAGCCACTTAAGCAAGCATTATGCCGCATGGTGGATGCCGCACGGTTATACGTAATCATATATTATTGGCGCAATTAATAGAGATACTTTGTCGGCAAGTCACGCGATTCGCTTTAGAGAGGTAATTAAGTCAAACCTCGACCCGTATTGAGAACCGTGCCAGCTGCGGTATGGATCGTAATCCTCAATGATTGACGGCTCCTTCTCGATAATGTCGGTCCGGGTGCAGCTACAGGTCATCGCCGAACACAGGAATATGTTGATAATGAGCATGATGAGGAATAATATCCCGAGTGCCACCGCCAGCCACAGAAGCCACAGCGGATGCACGCTGCCGTCGTCGTACAATGTTTGTACAACTGAGAATGTAAAGAAACCACTATGTAATTTTCGTACCGCGATAGGCATTCATGTATTTGTATGTTTGTATATGCGTTGTAATGGAAGTACCATCAATTACAGTATTAGTGTAGAAGTTCCATTTGTTCAAATAGCAATTCAATGAAAGAAAAGTTTTATGTAAGTAAATGGTCAAATGGGATAATTAAAAGGCATATGTATAAACGTGTGTGATGCAATAATTTTTCAAAGATAAATTCCACTTTTGATAATGTTTTTTTTAACTTTAATCTGTTTTAATGATTTAAATACAGCTATTACTTTTATCTCTCTTGTTGAAAAATTGCATTATTCCATTTTGTACGGGATCTAGCGAGATAAGAAAATATTCAGTTTATTTCTATAAAATAATATAATTAATTTAACGACATAAATTCAAGAGGACATCCGTTAATGACCGGTTGTGGAAATTATAGTGTGGGATTGTATGCCGGATGGACTAACGAAAAAGTCCAGAAGTGTGATAAGCGGAATAAGATCACTTATGCCAGCTTGAATATACATTATAATTTGATGACAGCCCCTGGGCAAGTTGCGTGTCGAAGCGATTCAAATGCAGGTCAGAATGACGAAGAGAGACGACAGGCAACCATTTTGCGACACACGGGAAGAAGACATAAATGGGACATATACGCAAGAGAAGCAATAAAAGAGAGCGAAGAAAGAAGAAGACCGCACACATTCCAGACTGCATACTACGGCTACATACTTTTCAAGTCACGGCAGCTTATCAAAATTATATGCAGAGAAAAGCAGATACTATATATAAAAAACTTCAGTGGACGTTATTCTAATCATTTTCATCAATCTCTTTATCAAATTGCGATAGAGAGATATTTTGCTTGTTTAAACCAAACGGATTTCCGGTTAGAAAATCGCACAACTTCTCTAAAAAAAAATCAATTAAAAATTTACTTTCACTTTGTACTCTCCAAATAATTACAAGTTGTTAAGTATTTCTTCGTTAACTGGATTGTAAAATGTACTTTTGTAATATATTTGTACTGTGTATTTTTATAAACTTTTTATTAGTAGTGGTAAAGAAATTTCTTTAAAACAAGAAAAAGAGATTATAGAAAAGTCAAAGCCAATATAAACCCACAAGAAAGAGATAAATCAAGAATTTTATAAATTGAACATTAACTTTTTATTTTCCTTTACTCGTAAGATGAAGAAAGATGGAATGATGTACTAAGAATAATGATAATATGTATAATAGTGACAAAAACAATTATAATTCGTCGACAGTGGACTTGGCTTACCTCGTTTTTCGCCTGGTTGGAGAACAAAAACGCTCGTTCCGGCAAGTAGCACTCCTTCTTCACTACTAACACTTTGTCCATTAGTGGAGGAGCCACCCTTTATCAGCTCTTCTTTGTCTCCTTCGCATACGGGGGTACCGCAGCTTCCTAAGCACGCAAATTTTAGTTGCATTACATCGCAACGAAAAATGTTCTATTCAAGTTTTTATAATTTATATTCAAGTTTTTATTCGAATAATAGGCCTGTTCTTTTTAGCTGAACTGGTTGTACTAGTTCAGAGTTTATCTTTTTCCTTCCAACGTGGAGTAAAAAAGATAAACTCTGAACTAGTGCAGCCAGTTCAGCTAAAAAGAACAGGCCTAATTATACCTACAATAATTATACATCGGATATACGTCGCGTTAATTCACGAAAGTATTAATAAATTATGAAAAACAAGAAAAATGAGAACAGCAGTGATTAAAAGACAATATTGTGCTTTTATAAAATACACTGCATGCAATTTTATGTTCAGTATGACAGTGAAACTAAATCAACATGATGCTGATTGTTAAAACTTTTATTCTAAAAGGATCGTGTAACTTTTACGATTTTGGATGTAAAAAGCAATTCCTCATAAAATAAACGAGAATCGCTATCTGCTGTAATGTCGCAACAAAACAACGAGTCGTAAAAGTTGAATGCCATTTTATAACCCACATTCGTAATGAGATGCTAATGGGAAATCGTTCACCGGATGAGTTTTACCTCTGCACACGGCGATGTCGCATTGGAAATGCACCTCTGAACTGTCAGCAAACCGGAACATGGAAAACAATGTGGCATCCGCTGTACCGGTACTTTGATCGTATATGAATTTCGTCATTCGCACTTTCACGGGGCAGCTTTGCAAATCAAAACAAATTACAATTAGTGGATTATTTCCATTGTCAAAGCGACGCTATAAAGTACAATAAACGTAAAAAGAGCTGCGCATCTTCTTTCAATTACATATATCTAGAAAACTCTTTTTGATAAAAAAATTAAGTTAAGATTAATTAAAACCTCTCTTAACTTAACGTTTGCTACCCTCGAAGTTCTAAATCCGCTTCAACAAATAATGAAACTTATAATGAATAGAAACCTTCTCGTTTTACGTAATAAAGGACTTGGCAAATAGAAGTTTTAATGAAAATGTATTCAGTAGCACTTTTACAAGAAACTGTTCACTTTTATATTTTCAAATTGATATAATAATAAAAGTGAACAGTTTTGTAATAGATAGCATTAATAGAAAATAAAAATAGCATATTTAAAAACTATATCACGTAAAGAGTACGAATACTTTTGTATTTCAACTATAATATTCAAACATTAATATTTTAATATTTATTCATATAGCATACATAACTGTTTACAAGATCGATAAATATTAAATTTGTTAATATAAATCTTATTTAATTCCAATCACGTCAATTTATCCAATTTATATCAAAGTAACGATCTTACCCTTTGTCGTCTATAAGCTGCACGCTGGAATTGAGCTTGTTGAAGGCGAAGCAGTTCTTGACTCGAATCCCGTACATTCCTGCAAATTGAATGTTCAACGAATCAGTGCTTTGGACGGCAAGATCTCACGAAGAAACCGCGGCTAACGGACTTGTCCGTATCGTCCGGACGTAAAAGCAAACGACGGAATGGGATATAAGATACGAACCGTCTGGGCGTGAAATCTCGGCACGCAGAGTATAGTTGTGACCGTATATAGCTTCTTGTACTCTCATATTTCCGTCCAAAAGGCGCAGGGAAACCAACGAAGTTTCATTTCTGTGCAAAAAGCGTTGTTTTGTAAGCACGTATTTCTTTTTCTTTTTTTTTTTTTACACGCGTCTTATAGCACGTTTTATTATTGAAAACGTGATGCAAGTTTAATCGGGGTTACGATCAAAGTGAATGGATAAATGTACAAAAAAGAAAACATGTCAACAAGTTAATACATCTGACGATACGCATGTGATAAGAAAATCAACGAAGCGCGCAGGATCATGTGTATCGACTTCCAAAATGCCTTGAACCAAGAAAATTTATTCAGACGGTAAATGATGTTACTCCGACAAAGAAGCTACTTGTCATTTGCGGGATATCACATTTGACAACAGTCGCATACCAATTGTCAGCCGCATTTTTTCATTGCAGAATAAGAAAAAGACTTGCGGTAAACCGCGGCGTCGCAAGCATGTTAATTACTGATTCGTCACTCCACTTATCTAATTCCTGGATGCCCAATTAAATTTTATTATCACCCGGGCAGCTTTTTCTCCGTCCGGCGTATAATTAAACGACAATATTTTAAAATGCGTGAAATTATCTTTTAACTTTTAAAACAGCTGTTGAATACTTATCAGCCGCATTTGGTGTTTTGAGCCAAAAAGACGTTTCGCAATATTACCTTCGTACTAAATACTGAATTTAATTTAACTTTATTCATTGCTGGTTATTATCCATTATCCAGTATTGTAAGCCATTGATATTTTCAATAAGAAAATGTCCAATTGTATTAAAACTTGTGGTATTCGGTGTAGTGCGAGGTATCGACACTCTAAATTGATCACTCTTGTAAGTTGAAGTATTTCTACGTACAATTAATGTGCGCCGCGAGAGCGGAAATGTATGGCTGAGTAGTACCGAATAGCAAATATCAACGATCGATTAGAAAACACGGAGCCTCTAATGACCGATTAAAAGCCTCGCGAATAGTATTTGCCCTGTATTTCCCGTTTAGATAGCACTGTTCACGCGTGTCTAGCAGCCAATGCCAATGGTGCGAGATATTTCTATTTCTTGTACGTTTGAAAAATCCAGGATAAACTGATTATTTACGATATAGCACTATGAGAGTTTATAAATAAGATAAACTCGGGTGCAGCATCAGTATAGTTCGTTCCGTCATTCTGACAATTTACTGGCATTTACTTATATAAAAATTACAAGCAAGCCATGTAATAATAAATACACACGAATCGCAGAGAATAATAGTACATAAAGATTTAAACTAGAAAAATAGTTTCGGGTCATTTCTCAAATTATTAATCTTGATTACTACAAATTCCGCTATAAAGTATTATTTATACTACGTGTATTGTTATATCGTGTATTATTGTATAACTGATCTTCAACTTACTTGGCATTTTTGAAGCCCGCCTTTCCGCACGTAATGACATAAAACTTGTCGTCCGCTAACTCCAGCGTTTTGTGTATCCTAACAGCGATAGGAATGGAACGTTCTTCCGTGTGCTGTAATATACATTGCCATATTTAAATGTAAAGAATGATAAAACATTATAGTACAATCCAGTATGCCGCTTATTACGGTAAAAATAATTCATTATTTCCCTCTTAAAATACCAATTTCGGTTTCTGAGTAATATTAATAAAATGAGAACTTTTTATAAACTTAATCATGTGTGTATGTGAAAATTTTATGTGTGAGAGGACTAAGTTCTTCGGCCACAAGGTGTTACACTTGCAGAACAAATAATACCTAGGCGGAAAGAGAGGGATTCAAATGCAAATCGTAATCTCCATATATGATGGATTCTCACGTTATTCTCTCGAGGTGTCTTCAGTGGCCGAGTATGTAAATCAGCATTACCCGTAACCTTCTCAAAACAATTAATTTTCTGGAACTTCTCATGTAAATAGACGCGAATACTAATTTATCCGCATCTTCGCGAAACGTGTAAAACGTAAATGCACCTTGGGCGGCGGAATATCTTCTTCTTTTTTTTTTTACACGTGGCAAGCAATACTCGTGTAATGAGTTGATTTCTTGAAATTACACTCAAGGCTCGTGGTGCACATACTGTAGGATAAAATTGTCAAACAAATTATCTGCAAATCGTAGAAGTAACCGATGCTAGTTCTTGCGCTATACGATTCCGTCGCCCTTGGCGTACCACGATTTCCATAATCATAGCAGACTCACGTTGTTCACAAGGACTCCGCAGTACTCGGGACTGTCCTGCGACGCGAACAGATTGATACCAAGGGTAGCGTGCGTAGTGCCATTGCCCGATACCATGCACTGCGGGGTACGATGGTCCCGCGCATGGACCGCACCTACGAAACTCTGATTGAGATTGACGCGAATCGTCATGTAGCCGCCCTTGCACGTCGCCGTCACCGTCGGCTGAAACTCCGTGTCCAATAATTGTCCGGCGACCTGCAATCAGAACGAGAACGGGAATTAGACCCAGCGCTCGAAGCCCCGAACAAGCGGAGGCAATTATTGCATTCTAGAGCAAGAGCACTCCTCATCGCCGCGATCGTGGAATTTCCTCAACGCGTCCTCCGCGTTAACGATACGATTCGCGCCTAAGGAAACATCATCGCTTTCCAAGTCCGCTCTCTGCCTTCGTAAATATTTAAATCAGGGTCAGTACTGTGCCAACAGCGTCGACTAACTAACTCCGTGCCCGGCGATTGCCAGTCCAGATCATGGCCATAACTATGATGCCGATCGAGAAAGACGGTCTCGGGTTGACAGCTAACCGAGTCTTAATGTGTCAACGTGGACGTAAAACTGTATAGCACCGACGAACTTCAACAGCCATACACTCTCCATTACGAAGGTAAAACCTGTCGGAATTCGCCTGTCATTTTTGCCTGTCGCGAAATGCCATTTGCAACAAGGCGTTTAGTCAGGTTCTCGTAACTCGCCGTTCTTTTTTTTCCGCAAAAACCGCAAAAATACGCGAATTCCCCTTTACTTCGAATCGTTATATCGGTCGCGAAACGAGGCGAGAGGTATCTGCACTCTTTGTAACGCTGCTCGCCAGGCTGTTTTTCGCGTGATATCGGGCTGTGCGAGACTCGGAGCGATCTCCACCCCCGTTACTATATCCCGCTAAGGAGAACTCGACGAAGGCAGGCCAATGATATTTCCTCGGGCCGGATCACCGACTTAATGTACGAGTAAACTTAGACCGGTCTGGGCGGTAGCTATCGGCCCACGCTAACTTTCAATTTCATGCGGCTGGACCCAACCGCTTTGTATAACGCGGATAACGCGCGTTCGTACTGTCAGGTACGCGCGATGAGACGTATATCCATGACACAATCTTGATATTAATCTCGAATTGATATACATCGCCGCGAGTGGATGTAGATATGACTATTACGGCGTAATACTTTCATTAGAAAGTGACGACATCGCATTAATTTCACGACCAATTTTTGTGTTTATAATTAACAGCGGTTTGCCATCGATTATATTATTGTAGGGTCGCGGTCAGAGTAGTTGCAACAATTTTTTTTTAATAAGTTTAGGAAAATAAGATATAGTTATAAGTTATAGTTATAGCTCTTTACAAATAAGTTTAGTTTTTTATAATTGTTGCAACTACTCTGACCGCGACTGTACATACTGGGACATCTTACAATTATAAGTGCTGAACTTAAAAAAATATAATAATCGTTTTTTGCAACAATAGGCATTGATATTTATGGTAGTTCGATGCTAAAAGTTGAATTTAAGGACTTTTAAGATGCAAATACACGTATAATAAATTCGTTAAATATTCTCTCATATTGTACAATAAGTTAAGAATTCAGATTAATAAAAAATGTTTCAAAAAATTGTCATCTCGAAATTGTCGAAAAGCTGCAGTCTTCTGTGAAAATTAATATTAACGTATTTCTTGCATCAAATGTACTACCAGCTAGCACAATTCTACCATCTCTAGCAACATCGCCCGGAGCCCCGAGAGCCAAGACAAAGATCCGCATGTAAGCGTTCGGCAAGGACACGACGAGTCCTAAATGCTCCGACGTTATTCGAGGAAGAGGCTCTCGCAACAGTCGTTAGTCTTTCGTTCGCGAGCGAACTGCTCGCCGAAGAAGAAAGGCGGCTTAGCGGTCCTCGATTAGTGGCGGATGCTTTGTCTACGTGTGCGATGACAGGTATACGATAGCGAACGGAGAGAATCGTGGTCGCCGTTGGGCAAGACCTTGCGAGCCATATCCTGTGGCGGTCCACAACGTATGACATTATATGCGCGTATAATTTAATAGCGTTCATTGTTGCTCGAGAAGCTTGTTCGGAAATTGTACGACTGTTATGTGATATCTCCAAGTGCGTGGAGTTTACGTAAAGATGTATCTTTCAACTCGCGCGTATTAATAGCGTGTACTGCTCAAGTGAATATGAAAGGCCAATGGGGTTGTAACTTGTAACGCATGAACGACCGATACATCAATGATCAGATTATTATACAAAATATTCATCTTTATATTTATCTTCCAGTTGTGTTGTATTAATGAATGGAACTTATAAATAACATGCACTATATGTAAATGATAATTATCATTAACACTAGACCTAATTTATGTAAATCATATAAATATGTCGGTCATACATTTTTTTTTTTTAATAATCTACTTCTATTTCGGAAGACAGTAATTTAAATTATGTTATATCTTATGCAAACACTAAATTTTTATATTATTATAAACAAAGCTACTTTAAATAGGTCTTCAAAAGCTTTTTGTGGTAAATATTTTGTACATCTCAGATATCATCATTGTTTAACTCGAATAATGTCACGGAATGAAGCAGAGCATTTGAAATAAAATCTCAATTTAATATTCACATTAATGTCAATATGGTAACGCTTCGAGAGCAACGGTAGCTTGAAATATGGTAATGGTTAAAACGTACGTACAATGTATTCGCGACTTCGCATGACATTTAATCGGCAAAATGTAAAAATGCACGCTCGAACTTCCCTGCAGTATCCATATCACGAACAATAAACATTCGCTCGATAGTGAATAAATAATTTGGTGCAATAATGTGCATTATGCATGGTTACATAAAGTTATAGTCGATGCAACGGCGCGCCGCGGTCGGAAACATCAGTTCCGCCTGTTAAACTAGACTCTTATCCTCTCCATCTGAAGTATTCTATATTATAAATATCGTGCATGCGCCAATTATTGTCCAGCGGCTAAACAGCTCAGCCTGGACACACGCGGTAACCTTCCGTCGTTTAATCGCCATCCACGCCAGCGGTCTTTCATAAAAATGCGAGGCATGAATGGATAAGCTTGAAATAACGTACAGAATGACATCATGTAATCGCAACGCGTACAATAGGAGACGCATTAGTTGACTTATACCAGCGAGTCGGTCGGATAAACGTACACGCCGGATTCCTCTCGAAACTGGTCCGACAAAAATCGACGGCACGTGGAAATATCGCGAGGAATGCGAATGTCAGTGGCTCCCAATCTTTCGTTGCAATTTATCATCCCGTTAAAGACGCAGGGATATTTTAGAACGGTCAATAATTGTACGGCAGAGAAATATCAAGATTCGACGTGGAACGGAGGGGGGGGGGGGGGAGGGGATACTCAGAAGAGAGAGACGCTTATATAAAAATGTAGATTTTATTAATGAATTATTGCAAGCGTCGCGAGAACGAAGGTACGAACGCTTTTAAGATACACCCAACGACACCGTGGCGGCCGATCGCGATAAGCGCAGTTATACAACGCAAACAACCCGCGAGGACGCGGGGGAACTCGTTTGGAACAACAATTGCGATCAGGCTAGCAATTAATAATTCGCCGGGAGGGTTGTGCGCGAGCGCGCTATCGCGTATCGACGCCGCGCGTGCAATAAATTGATAACTTTTTCACCCGTGGCTCTAATGCAAGCGCGCAAAAATTCACGCGTGGATAACGGCAATGCATCAAGATTTAATCCCGCCGCTCTCGTGGCCGCAATGTTTCAGCGCATTCCGAGCGCACACACCCAGTCCCGGGTGCCCGCGAACCGCAGAAACAGGAACAGCAGGATCGTTTCTCTCCCCCATCGGATTGGCAATCGGAGACTTTCGGCTGTCGGCGACGTGTCTTCCGATAAATAAGGGCCGAGACGCAACAGGATGTAAGAGGGACAAGGAGAAAGATATAACGAGCAAACGTCTGTGCTTCGCACAACTGTGTGTGAGATACTTAATAGTTATAAATTAAAAATATTTTGCATTTTACATTTTAGCATTTTGGAGAAATAATGGATATAATAAATTTAGAAAGGAAAGTTTAGAAAAAGTGTAAAATCAAATAATTTGATTTTATCATTGAAGAATCATTTCATTATTCCATTAACCCTGGGGTCTCAATTATCATGCTTGACTCTATTAGTGGTAACAACATTAAAATAATAACTACAAGAAGCAATCAACCGGAGAACAGGTGCGAAGGCTGAAACAAATGGATGCTGCGTGTCGGAAAGCGTATAGAAGATCCCGGTAATCCCGATAATACACAATTGGCTTGAAATAAATTATAAAGCGGAATAAATTGTAAAGCTAAACAAATATCTTGTCGCGATATTTTAATTTCGTACAATGAAATAAATTCCGTATTCTTTGACACCTACATAAGTAACGTGTGCATATAATACTCGGTATATATGATATATAATAATCAGTATGGCCTTCGCAGATGTTCGTTCATGCATTTTTCTTCCATTCTCCGATACATTTCCTCCTCGCGATGAGTATCGCCGCTAATAAAGATAACTTCAATAAAGTACGTTATCTCTTAATGAGCGCAGTTAATTACCATTAGAAATGTTGGATAATCGAATACGATAAATCACGCTGTAGTACTAACGTATAACAGCCTTTGTACTTTTAGAAATCATCTAGTAGCGCGTTTGAGCTCATTTATATTTTCTTAATCTCCAATATTGATTAGCATTTTGTAACTGAGTATCATTTAAATTACATTTAGTTGCTGATTAATAAATACCATCTGTTAATATATTTAAAAAAAATGTTTTTTCTTTCAGCATGGATTATAACTGCGTTCTAAAGGTCGTTTGCCTCTCGGCCACTCATCCGGACCGAGAACTGGATAATAGATTCAACGATTCGCCTCGCAACTAACTCGACGAGGGACGAGGGATGAGATGTAGGACAATACATCGAAAATTCAGATAGTTATCACCGGTCACGTTTAGCATTGAGCCGATCGAGCTTATCGGGAGACCTGCGATTGTTTTACCCGCGACGTAACGAGAATAGCAAACGAAAGCCGCGTCGAATGGGTATCGCGTGTGAGGTGAGACGCAGCACGTGTGAGGCGCGGTGCGAGCGAAGGTACAAAGGCACGAGGAAGTCACGTCCTCGAGGAACAATGCAGCCGCGTCACTCTCGCAAAACGCGAGAAATAGTATGGGTATCTACGTTACACAATTGTCTTCCCTGATTCAGCAAGATTCCTGCAGCTGCTATTAATAATTGTTTACGCGAGTCGTCCGTTCCTTCAATGCTGAAAGCTGTTCGACGCTCATTTATTAGAAGACAAGCAACAGGGTGCAATTACAGTCGAGGATCATATTTTTTCCCAATTATAAGCGCTATAGACATAATAATTGGTGCCTATGAAGTTGACAAGTCTATGGAAATTTTTAAAATCTGAGCAAAAGGTCTATGTTCTCAAAATAAAAAAAGGAAAGATGTATAATATAGATATTTTTAATCAGATTGCAGCAATATAAGTATTTTTAACGAAATTACATATATATTAATGATAGCAGTCAAACGTTTAATTGAAATTAATTGAAATTATTGAAGTAAACTTTGTATAGAAATGCTCTTAAATTATTCCCGAAGCAAAATTATCTTGTCAATTTCCTTATTCTCTCGGCAACATTGGTTTTCTTATTTTATAGAAGTTATAATTACACTCTTCTTACATGCGATAGCCTATCCATATCTAAATTACTTACATAAATATAATTTCATGATTTGCGGAAAGCTCTACGTGAGTCATTATTTCAAATAACCGCTACCAGTACGAGATAAAACGTGGTGATTTATCTGCTTGGTACACGTAGAGGTATATAGTGCTTTAATGTCATTCATATCTTTTCTCGCCGCGCGACTCGGAGCCCCGATCGTAAATAATTGCGCTATAGTAACGATCGTGTTATTCATTTTGCGCGTACTGCACACAGGTACGCTCTTCAATAATTGAGAGGGCAATTACTCGTGTCACGGTATACGCTGCAGTTGAATGTCATTGTATCTCGTCGGATGCGAGAGGCACGATATATGCAACGCGTCGTCGGCACGAAAGAGCATTCTTCGCCCGGAGGCTGCGTGCCCGCCCTCGAATTATCTCGCGAAGAAAAAGGAAGCCGAAGTCAAAACGTATGTTATTGACCCTGGGCTCGTTCGGGTTCCTTCGTCTAACCACTCGTCTCGTCCTTTTTTTAGCGCGCGGCCGCTGTAACCGAACCCTGCGGCATTTTTGCCAGAAGTGCATCGTTCACAGTGTATGCAATTTACGACCATCGCCATCTCGCCATCGCCATCGCATCGCATCGTATCGCATCGCATCGCATCGCCAGCTTCGCGTTCCGAGTTTTACGGTTCGCCGCGTCCTTCGAAAAATACCTCTTTATGCAATAATGAGATAATTACGTTTGTTACGTTTGCACGAATATGCGACGTGTCTCGGCGCGGTCGCCCGCTTTCTCTCGACCGCGAAAACCGGCATTGCCCGCACAGAGAAGGTACGTTTTTATGTTGTGGCATTGATGGTTCTCTTTATCTCTCACTTTATCTATTGTATGTATGAAATTGTTCTTTCAATTACACACTCTCCATACTGCATATATTTTATAAAATATATAAAATAAGATAAATAAATAATAAATTACATCAAATGTAATTTATGATATATCATATAAATTATTACAATACATAAAAGATAATGATTTATAATTATTTTCCAAGCAACAATTATGCTGTTTATTGTCAAAGCCATTTGGAAATGTACGAGTAAGATAATACATAAGAAGAGCATTATGCTTTCGAATAGAGTAATTAAAAGAAGTTTAATTACGAAGCTCGATACGCATGGTGTTAGAAATTAATCGTACGAAATATGGTCCGAGGGAGTAATTAATAAGTCTGCGCCGCATTATCAGATACGGCGTGCGTTAATTAATTATTAAATTTCTGCAGTATCTGATGGGCTCTCGCGTTTCATCTCCTCCCACTTTTGCGAAGGCAATCTCTCGAAACCCGAAAGCGTGCAAGTGAAAGCGAGATATTTACCAGGTCGCGTTAAATCCATCTTTAAATTTATCCGTCAAGGAAAAAGTGGGCGAAAGAGAACATTGAGAAAAGCTCACATTCGCAGCGGAGAAAATAATTTTCCATTTTACGTCACGAAGAGATAGTTGCAACGCCACCAGGGAATCGCGAGAGAAATGGACAGTTTGCTGCATGAAAAGAATTCTCCTTCTAACTATTCCGAATTGCGGGCATTTTGAGAGAGAATTTTCGTACATTTGAAATATTCACATTGCAGACATATTCTCCGTCTTACTGCATTACATTTTAAAAAGAGAGTTGTCTACTTGAAGTTGATTTTCGTTTAGTGCAAAAGTCAGGAGAAGTTTCTATATCTTGCACTTATATATATATATATACTTATATATATATATATATATATATTTTTTCGCAATCTATAATTGAAATAATTACGTATTTTAAAAAGCAGAAATTATACAGATTGTATTAAAAAACTTATACATATATAATATATGTATAAATCTTTATTAATCAATACAAAGGAAATGGCCATACGGTCCACCGTATGGCCGTTTAGACCGTATGGCCATTTCCTTTGTATTGATTTAAATCTTTATTAAATTTTATAAAATTTACAAAGTAATTTATGTATGTAATGTCTATAATTATATATATAATACTATAATTATCCAAGTAATAATTAAGTTTTAATGAGACAATTAAGTAGATTAATCTGTATACTTTAAAATACTGTGAATTACCTTTGCGGCACAAAATGCCGTGAATTATTCTTGTGGCATAAAAATGCTGCAACATTCTTCTCCCCCAGGGAGAACTTTAGAAGCCTGTTTCTCAGTTATGATATAAAGGCGTCTGGATCTTTAATATAAAGGCCGTTCAATTAATAAACCAAGTTGGGAGAGATTAAACCGCCGCAAGTTGATCGCGCGACTGACTCGGTAAGCGGGATATGGCCGAACGATATCGTTTTGCGCGTTATCTCCGCTTATCGAAGATCTCTCGCGCGCTCGTAGAATGACGGCACGAAACGCGCGCATCCGGAGTGCAGGAAATCCTACTTCGCGATGCTGCTCCTCGGCTCCTTTGTCCTCGCATTCCCGGCGCGCGTCATTTACGGCCGTATGTTTGCCCGACTTGATAATCTAAGAGGGAACGTATTAACCGAAACGTAACGACCGAGAAAGAAAATAATTTCTCAGCCCTGCGCGCGCGCTGCAATTTCGTAGGCGCCCATAAATCTCACTCTTCCACGCGATATTTGCTTTTCGAGTGTAATGTAAATTATGCGTCGGGCCAAGGGTCGCGCCTGCCTATACGCGAAACATATTATAGAGAAGAGATGAAACAATGCGCGCGATCTGAGAATAAAATATTAGATGGAAGCAAATAACGAATACACACGACAATAGTTTGTAATTGTATGATTTATACAGGGTGTGTCAGAAATAGGTGGCCAAACTTCGGGAGCATATTGTACTCACTGTAAGAAAGAAAAAAAAGTCATATAAACATGGGTCCGGAAACATGGCTTCCTTTTCAAGTTATAATATTCACTACATGTATGTTCGATTTAATAAAAACTGTATAATAGGGAAGCTCAACGTCTCTATCGACAAATCTTTTCTCAATAACGATCTAAAAAACGTATTGTATATTGTCACAGTCGAAGAAAAAATATAAAGTGTTATATAAATAATTTAGATAAAAAAGATGAAGTTAATATTTCAAACCAAGAAATGCTATGTATCTAAATTATTGAAGATAATTTAGCCAGCGTAGACAGTTTGTTTAGATACCACGAAGCGCAATAAAAATTATCCGATTGTTCGAGGAATAATAACGCGAAATGCGCACACGTTCTGTGACCATCGGACAGCTGCGTGCGTGTGCGCGGATGTGTCATTGAATGGCGAAAGTGAATCGCATTAAATTATTGCGATTATATATACGGAACGAGGATGGCGATACTTATTACCTTCACCACCTGCGTCGAAATCGATAGAGGGATAGAATAATGCCCGGCGCGTTCGAGCAGGTGGATATTACGGTCCTGCGGGCGCGCGCGCAAACGTTCTCTCTCTCCACAGTATACTTATCTACTTAGAGTATTTATTATTCCCGCGACTGGAATTTTCATTGTAACAACATTGAAACGAGCCGCCCGTGCACCGAGACCGCGCCGTGATGGATTCAGATACGGTCGAATGGTCGACGCTACATAGATCGCGTGTACTTCTGGGAACAACATAATTTAAGAACAAATCGTTTCCCTCCCGAGTCGATTTTACAGTCCCGTAAGGAATGGTAAAGAGCGCAATGTTCCGGTAGCAACGTGTTTGCATAATGGCACAAGAATAGATACTGTTTTACAGTTATTCTATATCACAAATCTCTCGTAAAAGTATTATTTTTTAAATTCAACCGTCTTAACGCCGTTAATTTTTATAGATTTTTGTTTAATACAAATCTTTCTACTTACTACATTATTAAAAATTATAGATTTTCTCTGCACTGTGCATAATTCCAATGTAAGCAAAAATATGAGCAATAGAATTATTGCTCATATTTTTGAGCAATATAATTATTGCAATTATTTCTCTGATAAATTGTATTAAAAATACAGTATGATCAAGAGAATACAAGACAACTCTCAGAAATAAAATTTTTCAAGAAATTGTATTCAAAAATCTTTTTTAAAAATGTAACCATTGTTATTTTAAATGATGGGAAATTATCTTCGAGATTCGGCACAGATTTCAGGTCTCGAACGAAAACGGAAATTATCTTGCCGTCACGATCGTAATATCGTCAACGGTACGAAAATTGCCGCGCGCAAATAAAGGAGCAACCCTGGAATTTCGCTCTTGTGCAATCGTTTCTTTAACGGGACGTTCTTGCGCGTCGAAAAAGATGGCTTATACGCATGCGAGCCTTTCCATTCATGGTGTGTTACGACCGCAGCAGCTACGTAGACCTCACGGAGAAAAGTGAAAGTACGATATTAAAAAAAAAAAGCGAGAGAAGCCGACAGTCTCATCGAGATGACTTTTGCCATCAATGTGCTCATTTCAACATCTTTTTATGTAAACTGCAAGTCCTGCTTTTCCCTTCTCCAAGCGGTACAATAATTGTAATGCGATGATAGTTTAATGAGTTTAAATAGTAAAATGAGAAAGTACCTAAGTGAAGTGTTTACTGAACTATTCAGTGTACTTCGACAATTACCGTTAAAATTGCAATATTACTGCTGCAAAGCGCAACAAGAATAGTTCTTTTCAAGTAGGTGCACAGTCTAGATTTTTCTTATTTTCAATATTAATGTCATAAATCACGAGAGGGAAGGTCAGCTCTTTCGTTGTTCGAAAAGCAGAGCTCTTATTCTTCTCTCGTATCCAGGAGCGACAATGGATCTTCCAGGCAGACTCTTAACCCGTCTGGTCCTCCTGATGCGCGAGCCTCTCTTCCTTTGTGGTCTCGCTACAACGCCTCGGCTTCCAGATAGGATTCATACACGCCCGCGATTTTACGACAATGCCATTTCGTGCGCGCGGCACGCATCCACGTATTGCATGTACGCGTCTCCTGTGCGTGTGCATTCGCGCACAGCGTGAAGAACGTTTCAATAATTTTGCCTTGCCGTCACTGCGAAGGTACGTGAGCTTGCTACGCGGATACGTGCAACATTGTCGTGAGACGGCGGACAATATCCTTCGCGGAAACAACTGTGCAAGATGCTCCTAAAATAATGATTGAAATTTTCAGGCGTATTGTTGAAGTAAACTGGTATCCTGCAGTGGTTTTTTAAATACTAAGTTTCTTTAAGATATAAATATCTCTTTGCCCATTTCAAAGATATAATAACTTCTTTTAATAAAAACTCGATTTTTTGCGTTTTAAGCCCTCAGACTTAGAATTCTAAGAATTCTTGAAATTTTAATTAATGATATCCCTTCTTTAACACAAATGATAAATATATAGCACCTCAGAATTTGGAAATGGCTGTATGCTCATTTATAAGAAGAGGTTTTCTTGTAGTATATTTGTATTTTATTATAAAAATATTGCGTAACGCGTAGTATAGATTATTATAATAATAATAAATATAGATTATTATAATCATAAATAGATATAGATTATTATTGATTAAAGTGAATAAAACCTATACAAATTGCATATATAATATGACAATTTATGAGATATATTATTTTATATACGTGCCAGTTGTACGTAAATCTTATTTTACGTTATTTTGAATCAATGAAAAGATTAATAATGAAAATATTGCTTAAATTTCTTTGGATATCTTACGTACATAACTTCAACAGCTTCCATAGCTACTTAGTGTGGAAATCTATGTAGGTAATAATGATATTTTACGCTTCGCACTTTTACAATATCGGCGCGTCTCGGAAACTAATCGGAAAGAAATCGTTACAATCTTTCCGTTCGCGAGTATACGTGCATGAGTCACTCTGACATTTTGTGTGTCTCGGAACATTTTTCTCGCCGTTAAAGAGTCGGACAGTGTGCGCCGTTAAGGGTTGACGCTCTCCTTTTGCGGTCTCGCCACTCGGCCCTAACTTTCGCGCACGCTCGCACGTTTACGACAACGCTATCTCTAGCGCGATGCAGCGCAGCGCGGAGCGTGAATAACGCTTCGACAATTTCGTCTCGACATCTCGCCCGCGGCCGAACCGCGGACATAAATCACGATCTCCACTGACATACCTGATTTGCCGACTGCCATAGGCATATACACCGGGTATAAGCTCTGTATAGATCATGCGATGTCAAGTGTTTAACCCTCCCGTAGCGAGCCATGAATTGTCAGCAGATGAAGAACGAAGGTCTTCTTCGGCCGGATCCAGCACTAATTCACCGCTTCGGTTACTCTCGCGGGTGCTTTCCAGTCAATACTACGTCAATTAAATGTCATGGCAATATCTATCTACGTTATGCAAAGCAGCATATATTAAATACTCACGTTACCATGCAGTATTATTATTATCTGAAGATAAAACGATCCTCCCGATCAAATATATTAGATCCGGTAGAAAGCAATCTGTATATTTACAGGGGAGAATTCTATATAACATACTCATATTGTTACAAAGTGTTCCACCAGATCGCAAAAAGAGAGAAAATTTTAAATTTTATGTACTTGGTAACAAAAGGATAAATCGATGAAACAATCCCTGTGTACGAATACGAGAAAATTAGTTTTTTCAATCATCATTTTATTAATTATCGATATTATTCGAGATTTTAAATTTCTGATGTTTTTTATAAAAATTCTGAGTGTATAATTTCTAACAAAAAAAACTTCTGATAGAATTTAGAAGAAAGGGGAAAGAATTCAATATAACGAATAAAATTCTCACGTTATTATTATTTCGCACAGGTTCACGCCTTTTTCAAAGCAATTCCCTTTTAACCCGTATAGCTTGTAGAAGAGGAGAGGAGACACGTCGAGTGCGGTACCATACTTCAATAGCCTGTTCACGCGGTGGTAGACCCGTTTTTGCTCGGACGATACCGTCATGCGTAAATGCGTAAATTGTGCGGCACGTGTGATAGTCCTCACGCGCCCTACATGCATTCATAATCACGGTATTCAGTGCTATTCTTCTCGAAATTACACACTTCCCCCGTGGGAGAGTTAATCGCGATCGATCTTTTATTCGCGCAACTTTTAACGCCGCGATCCCGTTCGCCTACATGAATACCGTAATTCTTCCAACTCCGCGGCCGGCCCCGGCCGGTCCAAAGTTGCAAAGTGCACGTTAGTAATAATCGCCGCCGACCATTTACTTTTAACACGTTTTAAATCTGTAATAAATATGTATTCACGTGTAAATTACGGGCATTAGTATTCATTAAATAAATCGTTTTCTTCATCTATATTGTAATGATATAGACGTAACGCGGGAAAGTATAGTTCAGTCCAGGTGCTGAACCTGTATTAGTTACTGCTTAACAAGAGCCCTGGCTGAGATCGAGCGGATTTTCGAAAGGTTCGATCGTCGGATATTTGCATTTGTCGTATCTCGAGTTTTCGCGTCGCGCTCGTACCCCAACCGAGGTATACAATTCTCGTTTCCACGAGTCATGCAATGACAAAATTGCATTATTATTTATTGCACGCGTGTTCGCCAACCGACAACATTTATCACGGTCTACATACCGAGCAACCGTGAGGGATAAAAACGAATAGCACGCCTTTTTTCTCCCTAATCGCCATATGCGGGTGGCATGTTGCATTTCGCCGATGCATTCGCGCGTTCTCGCTTTCGTTGACAGGTTTTACTCGGCAACATCTTGATAATACGTGAAAAAGCTATGAAAGCGCGGTGAAATCGCGTCGCATTGTACGCGCGCATCCTACGATCGGCGTTATTATGCGGCGCGTACTACGCGCGTCGGTCGAAACGCGCGACGGCATCATCATTAGCGCCGTTTCCGTTTGCTCTGATACGCCACAGAACTCGTAACATCGCTGAAGCGATGCGTAATTCCCTGCAGTAGCTCTCCGGATTTTTCCAACGCGGATCGGAGTAACGCTACACGCGTCCGCCGAGCGAGACCAACATTCTTACGGTTGCATTCCTCTTTTTTTTTTTTCTTCTTGCCGGGAGCCTCTCGCCTCGCTGACTCCGAAATCTTGCGAGAAGAAGCGACCATATCAATCTCCATCATGTGGAATTTCTAGCATTACTTGATTTTCCCCCACGTCATCGTCAGGACGTAATTCATAATTAACTTTCATCAAACATCACTCTGGATATTCTTACATGATAAAGAAACCACGTGTGTTACCTGTATATGATGTTATAAAGAAATTTTTATGACGCGTATTGTGTTCTTATAAAAGTATGTATAAATATATAAAATATATTTTAGATAAAATTATAAAAAAATCTCTGGAAATAAATATTCCGATTTATATTTGGTGTTCATTCTTGTTGTTTGTGCTTTCGGAATAATAATTTCTTCGAGATTTAAGCATTAATTCAATGTTTTTTCACACGTTTTTTCTTCAGAAATTATCCACCTTGCTTTTATCATCATGACGCCCATGAAATTGAATCGTATTTTCACTTTGTTTTAGTTAGTAAAAATCTTCATCTTTGCATAAAAAAATAACGTCATACACAGGTGTCGTAAATGTGAATTTCTCCGAATGCACGATAATGTTGACGTAGCGGAATCGGAATGACTTGTTAAGCGTGGAATTTGCGCAGGCGGGTCGATCTTGGAAATATAATTAAATGATTAGTCAGCTGGTTGATTTCTGCATATAAGAAACGCCTAATGCTGGGACAGTCCACGATTCCAGGTAGACTCGCGTCATCGCTGGATGGCTGCATACATAAATCACGTAACGCAATGCTTGATGAGCCGCAAGAATAGGCAGCCATTTCCTGATCCCGTAACTTTTGCCTCATGCATCGTTTGGTCCCCCACAAATACACACTCATCGCCATTTCAACTACACGTTTCCAGAAACATCGCTTCAAATTACTAAATCTTAAGTGAATAATGCACAAGAATTGCAAGAATTTATATTGCTTGTGTGACATTTTATTCATAATCAATTTATTTAATTTTAAAAAAATATTTTTATCGCGGTGTACAAAAAAGTACAATCCTGTTATCTAATGGAAAATGTGTATCATAAATTCATCAAACATTTTTGACATTCCGCAGTTGTGAATTTATGTTTCCTTAAAGCTGATTAAATATCACTGGGTGCGAAAAAAATTCTATAACTCAGAAATCTCGTGGGCTTTCGATCGACGCGACTCTAAGACTTTCTCGACTATCAAAGCTCGCAGGTTTCACATGGTGCTGATATGAGTACCGGTTCGATCGGCATCGTCCATGTTTACCGGAATAAACTGCAAAGTTTACTCATCTCATCTGGGGAGACCAGCACATGGGAACACTGAAATCAAACGGGGCGATATTTCATGGTTTTGTCTCGCTACGCGGTGCTCTCGCTATCGATTCCCGATATACCGCGACGAGTGACGCGCCGGGCACGACCGTGCCTGCAACGGTCGATCGGTCCGGGATATTACATACCCGCTTGCACTTTCGCAACCTTAAAGAAAAGACTTATTATCCTGCGGCGAACGTAGGCCGCGGCCGCACGGCGCGGCGCGGCGTAGGCAGAACTATCTGGTCCGTGGTCGTTCTCCGAAAATGGACACGACGGAGATCGGAAGAGAGACGCGCGTAGTATTCTTTGACCGTCGCGAACACTGATGCCACGCTCTCCCGATCGAGTACGATTCTGCACGCGTGGGTGATTTCCGATATCATTCCGATATTATTTTTACAGTCTTTTATATATATATATATATACATATAAATTCAGTTTTATCATCCAGAATTCTTTCAAAGTTTCAATGGAGCGGAATCTAGCGAATTTTTATTTCTTTATTGTACATTATTGTATATTGATGTACAAGCTTTATAGATAAGTAAAAAAACCAATATAACTTTATTGTTTGTACACCATTTGTTATAGATCTCACTCGTAATAAGAAATCAATTATCATAGAATGAATGCTTTCAATAATAATTTTCTGTCCGCATGAATATTTTTATATGTATATGGTTAAACGGATTAGCAATTTACATTAACATTTGTCTGGTTGAATAGAGAATAGTTCCTGGCTGCGGCTTCTCGTTAATATTTTACACAGCAGAGAAATCACTTTGGTGAAGACGCTGTAAAGATTTCCATTAAGCAAACATAAGAGCGAGCTGCAGTCCACCAGTAACATACGCGAAGCGATTCGACTCGAATGGAAACGAGAGTATCCAACGTACGGAAAGTTGCTATTTGTGATCGCAGCTTTGCGGTATTTTACCATATGTTTAGCACGGCACGGCCGTTGTGATAAAGACACTTTATTTTATGTTTTGCGGCTACGGTCCGTGTCGATTTACGACATTATGTTCCACGTTGAATAGATTGTAACTTAAGGTACCTTCTCCCATCGCCGCGCCGGACATATTTACACATCGCCGTGGCGGATTTAATGAGTGGACTACCGACAGTAAATTCCGCGACGCGATAAAATAAAGCGGGACGAGATACGCTAATGTTGGCTAAACGCAGTTTTAGTACCGTGCCACGCAGCGTATGTTCGAACATGTCAATCGGCATTTGCAAAACTATTTCTAAGACCGCCCGGAGTAACATCGCGACCGTTAACATACGCACTAACAATAAGTAGATATCGTATTAATCCTTTCATTGTCAAAAGATTTTTTTAAACACAAAATATTACCAACAGAATACGAAAATAATTATTAGCCTTCCCTCATATATTATTGTATAAAAACGTTCGTAGCAAACAAAAATTATCCAAAAGAATTAATCTCGCTATTCACACGAGAAAAGTAGCAAACGTGGCTATTTATAGTTGTGATTTATTGGCTACCGGAGTAGCAGTAATTTATGAATGAGCGGTGAGTAAAGGAGGATGTTTCTCGAAATAATCGCGTTTTATCCGATGATTTAGTATCATCTCGTAAAATATTGAGGACGAACGCGCGGTGCGGTGCACATTTAAGGCTCTCGCAATCGCGTGCATTACAAGGCCGCGGGACGCAGGGAAAGATTTTCTATGCTTGATCGATGCACACACGGGGACACGGCGAGCGTGCATGGCGAAACCGCAGACATGTGCAAGGCGAGCATGAATTAAATAATCTAGGTTGATTTTACCGTCTCGTACCGATGCGTCGTCATTGAGGAGCTACGTTTATGACTAGATCATCCGACGTTGCTCACGCACGTCGAAAGCCACGTACGTTATATCTCGCTCACGTATACGTGATACAAGAATGTAGCTAAAATAACCACCGCAACGTAGCAATTCTACAATGTCAAAGATCAGATGCTCCGGTACTAGCTTAGAACTGACGACGTAAGGCAATGTAAGCTAGCGGCAGCCAGTAATGTTCTTATACAGCGATTCTTACTTGCATATAGCAGATAAAAGCAGATGCAAATATTTCAATTGACTATGATAAAACACATGAATATTAATAACGTTTTTACGCTTAATATGTTTCTGCAAACCTTTTTTAACCATTTTTTACTTCGAATCTACTTCGAATTGATGTGAAAATACAAAGAAATGCAACTGGCATTTGTATAACATTTTCTTTGTTTATAAAAGCGATGTAATATCTTTCTAATTTATTAGTTATGAGCAAAATTATGTATAAGTTGTCACAAATTCTTTCTACCCACAGTCCTATTTACAATCAATAGCATGGAGAATGATGAGTTAACATAATGTACCATTGAACGCTTGTGAAGAATATTTCTTTCGTTTTCTCCAATATATGACGCAGTCACGACTTATGTAAGACGACGCTAAAGTGTATACGTATTATAACGTGTACATGTGTGGCCAGTTACGCAATGGTCCGAATTTATCACTTTCTCGCGTCGCTTTATATAGGACACACTATCTTACCCGGTCTTACCGTAGTGCCATAGGGGACCTCATAAATATTAATACGGTAGCGTATAAGAGCGCAACTATGCGGAGTAAGGCCGCGCGCTCAATAAGGCCGCCTACTATCGAGGGCCCGTCGTAATGTCCTCCGGCTGTTCGCAGGGACACGTTAGAAAGAGAAAAGTTCGCACAAAAACTCGCATACACGTATTCTCAATTAATTCGTGAGCGCGTTTCTCAAGATGCGCTCTTTGCAATTAAAATTCTCGAATCGACAGGCGACGATCCTCCATTTGTCAGCGTAAAAATAAACGTAGTGGATTAATCGTTGCCATTCAACTATTTTATATTAAATTTTTTTCATTTTTCATAAAATTTACATCCGATCTAATGAATTGTGTCGTAACGTTAATAAACCCTAAAAAATAAGAGAAGATATTTTAAAAATTTATACTTCACATATAAAATGTTATGTAAAGAGAGAATAAAAGGGAATATAAATTAACTATGATTATTGCTAAGGAGAACACGAAGTATAAAATGTGCCGAAGTAAAATCAGCCAATTAACAGATTCTCACATTTGTTTTCGTTTCATGGTTTGCTTCAAGACGACTTCAGCTTATTAGCCTAATTTGCACGTTGCCCGGTGAAAATATTAAATTCGTTGCCTCGCTCAAAACCATGCTGCGAATTGCGCAGGCGAAATAAACGCGCAGTAAACGTGCAACATTACAACGTACATTTGTTTCATTTCATTTTTGTGCGAGATGGAATCTCGGGATGGTCGCGCGCGCTAGTCTGAAACGAGGGTTAAGATCTATTAAAGGTCGCCACGTTAGTGATAACAAATGATAATCAGTGGGATGCGCGATAAACAATGCGGATACCGCCCATGAAGCGGGAGCGGCTTCTCGTTAATTAGATTTTTTGATTAACTATATATATAAAGCTGGGATTGGCGCGCGGCGCGCTGAGGCAGGTGGTCACTCTCGCACGTGTTGCACGCCTGTACGCACGCACACGCGCTTACACACGTGCACGCGGATCCAGTGCATTCCTCCTCGTAATAGGCGGACCCCGAGGTCTGGAACTTTTCGTCCCGTTGATACGTTTCGGAACGAGCGAAAGAGTCGAACGACGCGGAGCGTTAACCTTCCAATGCGTCAGATTGACGCGGCGAAGTGATTTACTCTCAACTTGGCAAAGACGAGGAAGTGATCTTAAAGTTACATAATTGTATAAAAGATATTTTATAATATATTTATATATATATATATATTATATATGACCGTAAATACATTTTCTTCTAAATTTTTCCTATTTCCAATTTTTATTTTTCTATGTTTTTCCTCTGGTCCATGATGTTTTAAATTATTCTACAATTTTAAGCTCAAGAAGAAAGAAGATACACACACACACGTGATAAAAGACGATGCGTTCTTGTTTGTAAAATACAAAAATATCTTAAGTATATTCTCAAGGATTTGCGTGTCAGACAAATTTTCGCGTGCTCGTAAAATCGCGACTGAAGGACTCCGTCGCTTTCGAGCAATAGCAACTTTCACGTTATCGCGATTTTTCTTGTCGCGATATTTTTGTTGCACGACGATGAAATCGAGAAACTAGTTTGCATCCGTGGCCTGTTCAGCTGTCTTAAGAGAAACGGCATGTAGCTCCGCCGTTCGAAAAGATGAGAAAAACCTATCTATTTTAATGCAAATTGTTCCCTTCGCTCGTACAAGTCTCAACGAATGAAACGCTTTATCTGAAAGTGTCTACGAAGTGTAAAAAAAACGAGAAATAGAAAGATATAATAAATACTAGATAATGGAAAATGAATTTATATCACAATAACTCTAGCACATAATATGTGTTATTCGGCTACTTCCGTAATGATCAAGTCATATATAACGCATTCTTATAAAGATTGCGGGAAGCAATTAGCAGTCTTGCTAATGCTGTATGTAATAAGTTAGAGATGGTATAGCCGTAAATATATACATTAAGCACAGAGATTCGTTTGCGATATAATCGCACGCGATGGAAATCGCCGAAGAACGTGACGTCCGTAAGTAGTTACGGATATTTAATTCGTATTTCTCTCTCTTTCTCTCTATCTCTTCCTCTACTTTCTTCGTCTGTTAAGTACAATAAAAATGTGTAAAATAATAAACTATTTTTAGGTATTTTATTTTGGATATGTCTTACCTAATTCTTTATCAGCTCTATAATAAAAACAAAGCATAAATGCAACATATATTCCAAAACGTAAGAAAAGAAATACGTAAATATACGTATATATTCACGTATTTCTTTTCTTATGTTTAAATATATATATATTTACTGTAATTATATTATAATTAAAATATATTTATTTTAATATATATTTACTATATTATATATTTTTTATATATCAAGTATCTTGAATATTAATATAATTTTTACTTCTTTTTATCGTAATGTATGTCAATATTTTATGAATAATATATGCATCTGCACGAAAAATATAAATTGATTTTGCATATTCATTGCTGATATATCGCAGTTGCATGTAATTTGAGTCAGCAAGGCATAGCGTTGTAGAATGCCGTTTTTCGTTTGATGATTTATGTATTTATGATTTTCTTTCTCGTTCTATGTCGCGTTGAACATTATGCATATTAGCAAAGCGAGCAAACAAGAGGAAGATAAATAACGAGACAGTACGAACTTATCAAATCATGAAACGATTTTTAAAATTTCTCTCTATACAGTTAATCACACGATACTTTACTGAGCATCAATCCTCTTCGTTTAAGTATTATAATCAAGCGGTCTTTATCTTCGTTAAATTAATTAATATGTATGCACTGAAAATATTGCCTCTCTACCTTTCATTTATTAAACCTGCACTTGTTCTTTATACTTGATATTTATATTCACCGCTCTTTAATTTTATATTAATATTATATCATGAGATAAAAAAATTTAATAACTCAAGAAAGTAAAATGGTATCTTTCTTTAGGTAAAACATTTATATAACTATCCCAAAGCTTTACTGCATCTTCTTTCATTTGTAAACGTTTTGCATAATCTACAATCAATTCTTTAGTAACGGAATATAAATATAATATTTAAGTTATAAATAAACCGGAACAAATTCTCTATAAAAATTTTTTCATGTTTTTAGTTAACTTTTATTAAAATCAATTTTAATGAAAAAAAGAAATTTAAATTTAAATAAAAATAATAGAAATATATAACAATATACATGTATATCATAAATAAAATTATAAGAAAAATCATAAATTAGTAAAAATATTAAGTAAAGAAGAAAGAAAAGGAGAGAGTTACGGAAAAACCTGGAAACACTTTAAAATACTTCAGCTTCAGGAATCCGGATGTTTGAATGACAGTAATCATTCCGGCAGATCAAACTTCGCGGTCATGTCGTAATAGATATCCTGAGCAATGAACTCTTCACGCGGTTGAGATGCTACCGAAAGAAATACTAGCTTACGTCTCGATTTTTCATAATTTAGAAGAAAACGATATAAGATATATTAACTTGTTATTATATATATATATTATATGCAAGATGTAAAAGAAAATTTCTTTATCTTGTGATATTATTGTTTACTTTTTAGGACATCACACGGTTCTAAAATCATTTTCAATAAAGTATAAAGTTTATATGTATATAAATATATTTGTAAAAAAATTTCGTCTGTCAGTGCTTTAAAATATTGGAGCATTGGAGTAGATATGACGAGTTTGTTTTCTGGTCGGAGTTAGTCCATGCAGCTAGGTTTCCCGCGGAATTGTTTGACAGCACATCCGCATGCAAACGCGCGGTTTCCGGCGCGTTCGGTGGCGCGTTTGAAACGGCGGAATTCTTGTGACGGAATAACAAGTAGTTTCCTCGTACATACCTGGCCGACATCGAACGCCACCAGGAGCCAGCAGCACATCGCCGCCGTCGGCAGCAACCTCCTAATCGCGACGGTCATTTTGCAAGGATGACCCCCGCCCGCGCGTACTGACTGCGTCACAGAGCGTGTCGCACTCGTCGAAGGACCCGCCGAAGGCCAGTCTCTCACGTCACATTTTCCTCGTTCCCCGAGAAGAGTCTCATCGTATCCGCCGAGGTACCGTGACGCGAGAGTCAGCGCGCTCGCGAGGTGACCACGAGACCTGCCACGAGGCCGTTCTCCTCTCGCACGCACGCCCTTGCTGAACGCGTTGGTATCGCGAGGTAGTCTCGGAAATCGGCTGGGAAAGTCGGCACGGCCGCGACGAGGAAGATCGCTGGCGGGTGTTAGACTGGCGCAATAATGACTGCGCTCGTCGAGCTACTCCGAGGGACGCTCAGATGTTCGGCTTTCTGGTGGGGATGGAGGTGGCCGTAGTGGCCATTCCCTCTTCATCCGACCCGCAGCATACGCGATGCGGGCATTCATGTCTCCGGATTCAGCATATTATAGCTGCTGGATGGTTGCCGGTACCGTCGTGAGAGGACGGTACGGAGCAAGCAAGTGGTTGGCAACCGCGGTTTCTGATGTATCAGCGAGGTGCTTATAGCTTGCTGCAAGTTAGGCTTAGCACTGTTGAGTTAGTATTGCCGACAAAAAATACCAACACCAGCAAAAAATAAAATCAGCATTTTTAGATAATTACCTGACAATTGTCAAAATAATTAAGTAACATTGTAAAAGCAATTTAAAAAATGAGATAATAGCAACTCTTCTAATCACTCGAATCGAGTTATTCACAAAATTCGTGCCACACTTTACGTTTGCTAGAATCTTTGCAGTACATTTATAGATATTCGGAGATAAAAAGATCTTTATTCTATTCTGTTCAAGTCTGCAGAAGTCTGGTCACTAAATTGCACTTAACAATTTTTAAAAATTTTACGAAATTTTCGTAAAATAATACTTTTCGTTGACTTAATACAAAATTAATTACTTAATATTTTATCAAGTTAACATTAGTTGTATATAATAGCTTCTTGTATCTTAAAGATCTTCAAAACAATGGTAACAACATTTATTTTATTAATTATTTAATTAACCAACAGAGCAGGATTTTAATTAATCTCGGTTTGACTACTATTGGCATTTTCGTACATATTGCATTCACTCGAATCCTTAGATTATCTTCTATAAATACTTACGTATTGAACTCGATTGGCTAAATATAAATTATACAAATTTGACGTAATAGAATTTGTATATTTATGATTTAAAAGTATACAAGCCAGAAACAATGAAAAAATGAAACAACGTACAATAACGTTGGCGTACTACTGGCAACAACTACTAAAACCGGTTCGGAGAGACTTAAAAATTATAATAAACGACCCGTGCAGAGCCCGACCTAGACTGGTTCGACCTATCGTGATTAAAGGAGACGGATCTTTCAAGTGCGCCTATCAGTTTTGAAGATAACACTCGGCTTCCTTTTAAAAATCTGCATTGTGGCATTCTAGAACAGGCTTTGAGACTTTCGATCTATATTATTCGTAGTTTCGTATTGCTGTCGCGAATTCTTCGTCAAAGCGATGTTTAAAAACAGACAAAGACTTCACAATACAGACAAAGACTTCATATAACAGACAATAGAAGCGGCATGTAACCATTCGCGAGTAATATGCGATACATCTCGATCTGCGGTGACAGATATTGTATCTGAGACTTGAAATTGAAGCAATATCAATTGTATTACGTAAAACGTAGACACATCAATAGCTGCGAATGAGAAATGTTACTTATAATTAATGTTTTTCTCTGACTTCGAAGATAAACACAGTATTGGTTCTTTAAGCACATAGAGATTATTATATATAATAATAAATTATTTGAACTTCGACTTTCATAACACTGATTGTTTTATTCTTAATTAATATCAAGACACTGATGTTTCAATTTATAAATTTCTGTATCATAATAACAGTTTTTGTTGGTTATGCACCATAATAAATATATATTGTACTATATCCTTTTCATATTTATAAAACAAAAACAATTTTAAAATAATAAGTGACTAAATAACTAATGACTTTCGATAATGAAATTAGCAAGTAATGTAAAAGGTGGGCTTTGACAGTACAACGCGGTTAACAATGCGTAAGTTAACGTTATAACATTTCTAAAAATATTTGATATTTCAGTAATAATTCTATGTATAACATCTTTTTATTTCTTCTTCTCGTGTTTTAATTTTTTATGCGTAATATAAATTTTAATCGATCTTAACATCTTGTTAATTTTGTATCCCGGTGTTTGAACACATGAGGGAAGTACGTTACTTACTGTTAGTACTAATTTAAAGAAGTAGATTTATTGCAACGTCATTTTATATCCGTGAGATCTTTTATCGGATTACTAGCAACAAGATAAGAAGTTTGACAGCTCAAAGCCTTCATACTGCTCTTTCATCTACATCCGGTGAATTTGTCGAGAGATTCGAGGAGGAACTTTGTCGCGTATCGATTGAAGTTTCCTTGAAACGAACGGGAGCCTCGGTTACGCTTCTTTAAATGCAAATAATATGAACGCGTTATATAGGGCCTCCCCGCCTCATCCGTAGAGAACTTGTAAAATATTTATACAAATGTTATATTCTTGATGATATCGCCTTGACATTCTTCACCGACCTACATAGTTTCTTATTGATAAGCTTCTTTATAAAGATATGATCACAATTACATACATAGTATGTAAAATAATATCGACTACCTTGTAATAATTGTACTATCTAGCAAACAATAGAGAGAGATTGTAGAATATTGCCCCACATAGCATAAAAAAATGTCTAAAAGATATCCGCACGCATCTTTCGATTACTTACTTTTTACTCGCTTACAATATTACTTTTTGCTCTTGAAATCAATCGTATTATCTTTTATCTAAAAGACGTTTCTTAATAATATAAGTTTAGTTAAGTCAGTTTAGTTATTCCTCTGGATATCAACTTTTTCAATAAGAAACTTTTCAATAAAAACTTCGACAGATACATCAATATAGGGAAGAGTTTATTGTTGCTGATAAATTTCTTCTCAAGCATAGCTTCATATAATATCGCGTCGATAGAATCTCACGAGAGATATATCAAACTCCGCGTTCTTAATAACGTCCGGGGTTGTATTCAATCCCGTCATACATTCCTTATCGCCTTACGCTCCCCGCGAGTTCGATTCTCCCCCTCTGAAAAAGAAACGTCATTCCTTCGTCATCGATTCGACCTCTTCGCAAGCTTTCAAAAAAAATAATAATAACTCGCCACAAAAATCGCCCTCTCGTTTCTCGGGGTGGCGACGCTCTTAATGGCGCGAATGTCGAGAGGGTGCAAAAGCAAGTTTCATCTCCAGTCGGCAAGTAAGCGGACCGTGTTTGACATGCACCGAACAATCTCGCACAAATACCAACAGGCAGGTGAGGGGATGCTTTTCCTTTTTTTTTCCTTGCTTCCCCCTACCCTGGCCATTCTTCTCGTACGGAATCGTACGCGTCCGCGACGGGTTGTGCGAGGGAGCTCCACGAAGGGGGGACGCGAGGGGGCTTGGAGTAGATGATAAGGGGTTGCGCAGGCGCCGGCGTATCGACCAGGGTAGCCCTCCGGGCGACACCCTCGCGATTCTCCGCCGAGCCTCACTGCTTCATCGGCAAACTAGTGGGTAGTACACGCACGCGACACAGGTAAGTGACCGTAGTTTGAGAGTCGCACGAGTCAGGCGAGATTTTCAATTTTGTGCCCCCCCCCGTAAGAAGATCGATCTCACCGAGAAACAGCGATTTCGCCAAAAAATCGCGATTCCCACGGAAGCACGCCTTTTCGTGAAATCGCTTTGCCGGTTCCGGCCCCGTGGAGTACGCAAGGTGACAGGCTGGTGGCGCGCACCACCTTCACGTGACGGCTGTCTTCGCCGAGCGGGGTAGTTTCGATGCCTCTCTCGGGGTAGTTTCAACGTCGCGTCGCTCTCCGATAGTCACTCGATAAGGCTGTCGATAAGACGCGCAGATAACGTCGCAATAACGTCGTTTGGATTAACGTCACGGGCTCGTAACGGATAAACGAATCAACGCAATTGAGTGTCCGAGCGATCGCTTTATATTATTGAGCGAAAGCTCGAATTAACCATCATTGCGTAGCAAGTTCGCCGAGGTAAGATTACCGCCGCTCGTATTGACGGCGAGGACAAGCGACGTGTGTGGGCGGTCGTTGATAAATTGGATCCGTTATCTACATGAATGAGAAGTGTATATTTTGGTACGCAAGTGCAGTTTTCGGATTTACGTCCATTGCGCAAGATTCCTGTGTCTCGGTGTTGGACGGGGTACAATCGATGTTCAGTCATAAATAGTCGGGGATAGCCGGGGAATACGAGAAACGAATACGATAATTTTAGCAGGAGTGACACACTCTGAGTTTCGGGAGACGATAAAGTAATGGCGAATGTGCGTGGTGTTTTACGAAGCGGTACCTTCATTGATTTTTCTTTTTGGGACGAATTTTATTTTACATTCAAGTTCTCCCCATCGCGAACCTCTTCCCCATCTTCCCTTTCGTCGTGACGTTAATAAAAGTGACTTTTTCTTAGAAAGTTTTAGTCATGGCCGCCGAGATGGATCTTAACGATCAGCGTAAACGTGAATATTCTTTTCTGCGATAGTGCTCTTCTTTCTTTATGAGTTTAAACATATTTTTTTATGAAGGTCCACTCCTTACTGGTTCTAGCATTAACACATGTAAATTCATCTTTGTAATAGAAATGGTTGAAAGTAACGATCTTTAATATCGTGGACTCGGATCATGACTCGCGATATGACTGATAAAAGATAAACCTAGAGAAACATTTTTCTCAAGCTAAAATTTTCTAGCTTCAGAAGAAGGCAAATAATTGATTAGTTTAAAGTTGCTAAAATTAATTAATACTAATGAATTCAGTCGTTAATCTTGCACAATCTGTCTTAATCTATCTCTATATAAAATGTCAATTGCGAATACATAATAAATGCAGTTTTAAAAAGTTAATAAAGAAAAAGCTGACTCATCTATTTTTCAATAAGAGTGTATCGATTAGTCCTGAAAAGTACTTAAATAAAAATTCGATATCCGTAGTGGCTGCATCTTTCAGCTTTAAGACATTATATATATCTAACGGATTAGCAGAGATTCCTCTGTTACGCAATTTCTTGTAACATTTATTTTATCTGAATCTGAGCAAAATGTGTCATAGATATATCGAGAAACGTAATGCAAAAATTTCATTAAGATTCCAATGTGAGTTAGGTGCAGAGATTAAAACAGATAGAACGCGCCAATCTTTTAGACGAGATCTAATCTTCGTAATTACATGAATTCACAGACAGCACCGGTCGTACAATATATTTGCATTTGAAATTGTGAGAATACATATTATGAGAATATAATTTACAACATGGTGCACAAAGTGATATTTGCGCTAAATTTAATGCGAACATTTAATACGTTATTACCATACATCTGTGACATTTATTCACATTAATACTTACGTCATCACGCTGCAGCAAACTTTTAATTAATATGTTCTCTTAAAATATAGATCAAAATTTTTTGTTTCAATATTTTATGAATGTATAAAAAGTTTGTTCCACAATAAAAGTACTTCATTATTTTCGCTCAATAAATCTCGTATTAAATTTCGACGTTTGTCTAATTGGATAGGACTTGAGTAAGCCGGATGTATAGATTCTTACACCATATGTAATTTAATGATGATTAAATGTGTCGAAATAGGATTTGACCGTAATTATCTGCACAATCGTATTACTACCTACGCTATCTATTAGTATGTGTAAAATTACATAGTGACCCACTTGTTAACGTTAAGTGATTCTAATATTTAAGTAACTCTCCTAACATTAGACTTATACAGAATTATTATTCATAATCTTTATTTAGTGTTGTAATAAAATATAAATAAATATATATATAATTATTCTTGCTTTCAATCGATATTTAATATTAAGATCAATATTTTTATTATCTTTTATATATATGGACTGTATTTCTTTTATCAATTATTTTCTTATATGTTTCAGAATAATGATTAAATATCTTAATCTAGAGCTATTCCATTTTATAATTAAAATGTTGTTATCTCCCAATTCAAACATTTAACTTTACAAAACTTTGTATCAGGTAACTTAATTATCTATTACACATACTAAGCTATTGTGACTCTCTTGATCGTATGTAACATATAGCTATTATAGGAATTCGATGCATGCAACGGTATTGTGCGTGTAAAATGCTTGATGAGCTGTATCCACAGCGTAACTCATCAACACGTAATGGCACTATAACTCGTTTACCACTTCGCGGTCTAATAGGTAGGTGCTATTCGCGGCGCGAGGATAATTCTATAATGCAATGTATTACACTAACCTGCGAAACTTACGAAATGCCATCACATAAAAGTCGTTATAAGTGGAAATTAACTTATTTCTCATTGGTTCATATAGTTTACCCTCCCTATAATTCTACATAAATCATACCTTCGCGCGATTTGAATCTTCTGAAGCAACAAACATTAAGGCAAAGTTGAAATCACTATAATATCGTAAAAAAGCCGAAGACTCGAATTAAGACTTCAAAGAATAACCTCGGAATGAAATACGGAATACCTACGACCCAGATATCCATTCAGCCGCACAAGCTCTATGATAAATTTAGAATTTTCCCTTCGTAAGATCTTGATGCAAACTTATCACTCATCGTATATTCTTAAATATTATGTTTCCTTAAATTCTAGTTTAGTTAAATTTAATTTAAAAGTGCAAAATTACATTTTTATAGCGTCTAAATCAACAAAATTTTCTAAAACTTTGATATTATACATATAATAATTATTCTTATAAAATGTTTTGATGTACAAAAAACGACCATCCATTTTGCTTTCAGTTTGACGTATAACGTTTATTGTAGGAATATTCTGTAAGGTATTGCGATTTTTCTGAATCGAATCGCGAGGTTTTCTTCTCGAGCAATGCTCCGAGAAAGTAGAAAATTACACGTGAAGTTTGCCAGTTCCGCGAAACACGGACGTCGCTATTATCGGAGAAGTACGGAAGAAACAAATACGAAAGGTCGGAATGTATCATTGCTTCCTCGACGCTTATTCCCCCTCCTCCTTCACTACTCCTCTTCTTTTCCTGCGGAAGTGTGAGCATAGAATTATCCCGCGAGCTCTTCAAGGAAGATCATCGCTCTACCCGGTGATACGATCGACGAGCAAGCCATAGAAGTAGTGTTTCCGTGCCGCGTATGTTCCAAGAACACGTAAATGCCGGTGAACTCGCGCGATGCCGTAAAGCATTTTAGAAATTCCTAGCAAAATCGCGCTCTGACTATCGATTTTCGCGAGCCTTATATTACGAGTCATTGGTCGCACCGGTTACACCCATAATTCCCTTAATGCATAATACGTGATTTTGAAGAGTTTTTTATAGCCAGCGGCAGATTTAAGAACAGCAACTATTTATCATTAATTTTTAGAAAATTTAAAAGAAAATATTTTAATTATAGCTATAATAGCTGTACTATTTGCAATAGTTGTCTTACTTATTTTGTGAGTTTTAAATTTCATTTAAATTGGAATTTCTTTCATATTTCTGCGAGTGTCTGGTCTGAACCATTCATAAAAAAATAAATCTCGTCGCAACCTTTATTACCGATAATAATGTGCACAAGCGTTCACAAAGCATGGCATAAAGAAAATAACAGGAACATGAGCCAGTTTTATGATCTTAACTTACTGTTTCCGATACACCAGAGAAGCCAATTACGAAAAGACCTTTTGCACGATAAAAGCGTGTCGTTCATAGCACAAGTAGGTTATTTTATTTAAGCCACTCTCAAATTAAAGGGAAACTTCTTTAAATTAAATCCATAAAGTATCCGATACATTTGAATATGCTCTTTAATATAATAGAATTTAAAGATCACAGTAAATTAAACATAGTAAATCTTCAGATTTAAAAGACAATTAATTTGCTTTGAATAATTAAAAGAAACTATAAAAATGAAATTTAATAAGTTTTATTTTTGTTAAATGGTAAAATATATATATTTTACAGAGAATTATACATATGCAATTATATGCATGTTTAGTCTTTTCAAATATTGAAAAACATTAACCAATAATGATTAATGTTTGACTGGTTGAATGGTTAATGAAAAACATTAACCAATAAACCAATTAATCTTTATATTTAAATACTTCGTATTAAAAATATCGTTAAAAAAATATAACATTTTAACTGCATCGATGCATTTGCTAATAATACAACTAATTATACATTTACAGTCTTATTTATGCAAATAAAAATCCTATAATTGCAATTTATACAATTACTCGGCACTTAAATCGTGTTTTCTCTTTTACTTGCAGATTTCAACTTGGATTGTTTATTTTCTTCTTCCTCACCTCCTCTTATTTCATCCTTTCCTTTCGGATTACCTTACGTTGAAGTTTATCCCGTGACGCATCAAAGCAGAGAGAACCCGCCCATCGATCTGGGATCTATCCACACGATCCATCGACCCACAACGAACGACCTATTTCGCGCGTAGCGACGACGTCGCGTCATCAGCAGCGCAAGGACCATCGCAACGGCAGACACCTGAAACGGGTTATCTTCCGGATCGCTAACAGTCCGAGCAACGAAACCGGGAGCCGTTTCATCGCAGCAGCAAGCCCGGTGTAACCATCAAGATTACCGGCCGCGGCGGTTGCGCCAAGTACTGTGGTACAGCTCCACAACCCGGCAACATTTCATTCTCCAGTTTTCGTCAGTCCTTCACCTCTAATGTCAACTACCTGAAACGGAGGTGAGTCGCCGGTACCACTTCGGGTTGTAGAGCTGACATTTAATCTCGCGCTTATTAATTTAATGGTCTTAATTAAGCGTCTTACGGCGCTCGTTTATACGCCCAAAAAATTAAAATCATCTTCTTCACGCATCTTCTGTAATTTTATTGACGCATACGTACTGAAAAATGTCAGCCCGAATTTTGAATCTGCATGGAACAAGATATTGTTTATGCAATACAATTGTACTGCAGAGTACAATTTTATTGCATAAGCAATTGCCGATCTCTCAGATTAATTCATATGGAATTATTTCTTGGATCGTATGGGATCGGTAATGCATTTAAGATGATACAAATCGCTAGAAAAGATCTACGGATAAAAATAAGTAATTTACGTGACTTCAGTCTTATATTTCTCTTCTCTCGTTACTGTCGTTATGCGTATAAATGTAAGCAATAATTTATAATTGTGAATAGCGCTCTATACTCTTGTTATATTGCGCGCTTAATGCGCTTTTAACGTAATTACTGGTCGTATTCTGTTATCGAACGAGGTCCAGAGATTCCTATAATTAAAATCCGGCATGGAAACATTTCGACCGAAACGTCGCTTTACCTGCTGCTGCAGAGTGAATACGTTGTTGAGAGGTATACTCGATGAAAGCTCATGTATCACATCTCCGAGCTGAATCCTGCTTTTATGAGTGGCTCTTATACGAAGTCAATTTACGCACACTGGCGTGTGCACGATAATGATCGGCCGTTAAAACAACGTGCGGGGTATCTCAATATTCCGTACATTCGCAGCGACTCCCACCACACCAGAGAAGAGAAAATAGATTCCTCTGTCCAATTAGCCGGATACAAGTACTTATCTGAGACGGCCATTAAGCAAGCAATAACATGTCAAAGTTACGATATTGAAAATTGGGATTACTTACTGAAACTCAACGCGAAGGTTCCCACACTAGTGTGTGAAGTGACGTGCGAGAATTTGAATTTTATTAATAATAAGCTCAAAAGAAACTTTTCTTTACTTTATTTATATTTTTTCGTATTTACAGCATCGAAACTTCGATCCTTTAAAATGATTTCCTAAAAATACTGTTAATCGATTGAAAGCGAGAGAGAGGATTCTCTTAAATATCGGAAAAGATTATGTCGAGATGTTTGGGAACCTCTGCTCATCCGAAAGTGTCACGCTAAAATATCTACAGAGTCCGAGCACAAGTATCGTAATGCTGTTATTAATAATTCCAAGTCTTTCGTATTCGACAAATATGGATGTGTGCATGCGGCTCGTTAAAAATATCGCTTCCAGCATTGCCCCAAATGCAGCAGCCTGGACGTACGCCACGATATCAAGCCATCGCGCTAACGTTGCTTTACACACGGTAACGTTAGTATAGCGCCACCTCTCCTCCCCCAACAGTGATATCGCGTCTTTCATCTCTCGCTTTTATTTATGACGAAAATCTTGCTGTTACTTATGAATTACCACACACATACGCTCAATAATGCAAATCGATGATGACGTACATGCGCAAAGACATGGTTTCGTGCGGACGTCCTGGCATTGCTCGCGTCTAGATATACTCATTTTATTCGATACGCTTAAAACCATTTGAGCGGATAAAAGATTGCACCTAATGAATAAAAAAAAAAAAAAAAAGAAACGAATGCTACTTTAAACTGAAACGATGATCGTCTACTTCGCAACCGAAATAGATGTAAGGTCCGCGTCACGCATGCAGCGCCGGCCGATTAGCGACCGCCCAGCCTCATCGCCGACGTCATCTACATGCTCATCATCCCATCAGCAACCAAATGGCTGTGATCGATGTGCATTTAACGCAGTCAGACACGACAGCGTCAGTGCGCGGCCTGCCGACCGATTGTCACTGTCACGACGACCACCATAGCTTGTCTTCCAGGTTCTCATCAGGGGACCTAAGCTCGGAACTCGACGATGAGCCTAACGCGGATCCTGGGATGGCCCCCGTGGTCCGACAGGACTCGTCTCAGCCGTATCAAGCGGTGCCGGACCGACCTCTGCAATCCCAACCGGGTCCGATACCGCCGGGTCCAATACCGCCGCCGATCCCGGGCGCGCCACCCCAGGGACCGCCGCAGCCCATCGGCGTCGGCGTCGGCGTCGGCATCGGCGGCGATCTCAGTCTCAACCTGAGACCCGGCTCGCGGACCACCAGCGCACCATCCTCGCCGGCAAAGACAAGGGAGAGTTTGCTCCAGCGAGTGCAGAGCTTAACCGGCGCCGCTCGCGACCAGGCAAGTTGACTTTATCTGCATCCTCCTTATCTATATTAATTATCTGACATTTTCTGTCTGACATAAATCGGCTTTAATGAGAAGTAATAGCTTCATTTAACCACTATTGCAACTATGGGAAAAAATAGAACTGTTAACAATCCTAATTGAATATCAATATCTTGCGATTAGTTACGTTTTTTAGAGCAAAACTGGGAACTTTTAAATTTGACTTTCTCAAAAACATTTTTCATGTTATTTATGAAGCGCTTAATTATAATCAATCTTCCATTTGGTCAGTTATTATGTTGCAAGGCGAGAATGTCATAATGTGTGACAGTTAAAATGATGCGTAGGGTGCTTCTATTTTGGGAGCGGCCGTATCTGGCGCGACCAGAGGTTCATCATACAGCAAAGACCGATGCTTCACTCTGCTGGTGATCGATGACCAGAACACCGACTGGAGCAAATACTTCCGAGGGCGCAGACTGCATGGCGATTATGAGATCCGCGTGGAGCAGGCGGAATTTCGAGAACTGTCCCTGACGGCAAGCGAGGCGGGCACCGTTGTGTCCATGGCTGTCTATCGTAACGGGACCAAAGTTATTCGGTAAGATGATATTGGAGAATAGGAATGCGTTTCTGCATTCCAATTTTAACAATTCTCTGCATTAAATTAAAATGTGTGATTTAAATAATTTAGTACTATACTTTTTATTTATCTTAGTTAGATCTCAATATCAAATTAAATATCAAGGAATAAGTTAAAAAAGTAGTTTGAAAATTTATAAGATTGATATCGCATGTAATGCGCAAAAAGACTTTTAAATAGAATGACAAATATAATGATATACCTAAAACAAAGTAAAAAAATTCGAAATGTAAAGCAATATTGAGCAACAGATATTGTTATTTGTTATCAGATCCTTCAAACCTGATTTCGTATTGATACGTCAAAATCTGCGGGATGCTGGAGAAGATTACAAGAATCTTCTTCTTGGTCTGATGTACGGCGGTGTACCCAGCGTTAACAATCTCACAGCAATTTACAACTTCCAGGTAATGTAGTAAAATTATCTACTCTATAAATTTTCTAATAATTATTTGCAAAATCAATGTAAAACAGAAAATAAGATTTGTTAAGAATATCGTAATCTCAATCATCTGCAAATAAGTAAGAATATTTAACAAATATAATATATATATATGTATATATATCGAATTAATAACTAATATATACAATCGGAACATTATTTTATTTTTACTTATATAAAAAATTTTCAAAATTTAATTTGTATTAAAAATGCAAAAATTATAAATAGGGTAATGATAAAAATTTTAATATATATTGTATGTAAGATTCTTTATATGTAATACTTTGTGTTGATTTTGTTATCGTTCTTATCGACGATATAAGTGAACCGGCGATATAATTGCTACCGTGTTCTATGAAATAGGATAAACCTTGGGTATTTGCTCACCTGCTGGGACTACAGCGTCGTATAGGTAAAGACAACTTCCCCCTGATCGAACAGAGCTATTACCCCAATCATCGCGAAATGGTGAGTAAAATCAATCGGTACATATTTATTTAAAATATTCATTTCTTCGTATTCCTTAAAAAAAAAAAAAAAAAAAACAGTCATTACAGACAGAAAATACTATCAGGCTAATATGTGGCGTATTACAATGGGGACATGTTTATAAGAACAACTGTTTTCATTTATTTTTATTCTACATGTCACATAACACTTACGAAAGTACCACATTTAAGAACTAAACTAAGTTATAAGTAAAAAAGTTCGTCTGTTTTCGTTCGAAGGTGCACATACACATAAATGTTTAGTATTTTATACTAAATTTTGATCCAAATAAAATGCTTCCGTTTAACGAGAAACTATATTATCGCATGCAACAAAGATAGAAGTGAAAACAATGAATGCAACACCAAAATCTTCTACATATATTCATAAGACTATAGATTCGCATATTCAGTGTTCTCATTTGATTAAATAATTCACGGATTATGAATAATAATCTATGTAAACAACAAATATATATGCAAGGCTATAATCTAATTTAGATCTAAAAATGCGCAATAAAATATTACGAAACGTATTAAAGTACGAGTGAAGTTGTAACAACGTCTAAGACTACATACAACGCGAAACGATAATTGGAATAATTTAACGATACACAATATACATTAACAATATATAATATATACAACTTGTTAAGAGAGAGAGAGAGAGAATAATCGTGAAAGTAGGTCACTCATATATATTTCAGCGATGCATATCCACGCGTTTCAAACCTAAGCGATGCAAACTTATCCCTCGTTAATAATAATCGAATAATTAAGGGTCGGTTGCACTACAACGCCGGTCAGACCAACCAGTAATTAACTAATACTTTTTTTCTGTTTGTGTTATAGCCACAATGTTTTACCATTAGAACTGCCGTTATAGACAACGGGATAAAATTAGTCAACGTTGTTGCTATCGAACCTAAGTCACGAATAATTTAACAGACAACAGGCGATTTCATATTTTAACTTTGTTACAATATTATTCCGATTCCTCGATATCGTTTCTGCCCAGCATCAAAATCTATATAAAAATTAGCATGAAAATTAAGATCATCTCATTAATAATTGATATACACAGAATTGCGTCCCTCACAAATGCTACAAGCTTAGCAGTCTACTTTTCAGCTTCAAAGACCTAACGCATTGTCATTTTTAGATAAATCCAATTTTATTAAAAAGACGCTACTAAAAGCCAGTTTATAAAAAAAACCACTATTGCTTTTAATAAAATTATAAGAAACGGGAAATTTTTGGTCTCGCGCACCCATGTGTATGCGGTAACCTATTATTGAATTATCCGAACTGTCATGTTACTCAATTATTCCATGCAATATATAATAGTGGTTCGAATCTCGTTCATTTTCATGTTCTGCAAATATGCAGTTTTCTATTAAACTACCGCGCTATACCACTTCGTCTCTCAGTGACTCGATCACGCGGCGCGTCCGTCATCAAATTATCTGGCAGACACGCCGCAGCGCGCCGCGTCGTATTACAACCGATAAATTCTGTTGCTTTCCGTCGCACGAGGACACGAGCGGAGCATGATACGAAAGTGCCAATTAAGGTTCCCGCGATCTTTGCTGCTCGCGTTTACGCTGGTATTCCTTGATACAGTTCTTGTACGGAACCGAGGGAACCCATGAGCAGCCGCTGGGCGACGCCATGCACACGCCGTATTTTTCTTGGCAATCCTGGGGGCCTGGTGTGCTTTCCCACAGGCAATTCTTTCCGCCGCTGGACTCCAGCACGGCACCCTTGCGCCTCCAGTGTGTATACAGAATCTGCGATACAAAAACCAGGCCATTTTTTTCGGCGCCCTTTCTCGCGATCTCGTATTCTTAGCCGCGTAAACTCGCGTCACGAAAAAGTCAGCCGTGATTGAACAAATGGGCGGATATCCGCGAGTGTGCAGCTCTTCGGTCGCGGATATGTATTTTTAGGACACTCGATTTTTTGAGAAGCATTCTCGACCGTATAAAATTGACCGAGATTTACAGCGTATGTGATTTATTGTCTTAAACCCTTCACGCAGCGAGTCTGCGTTGGTTTCACGGAATCAGTTAAGGAAATATTTAATTTTGCGTATGATTTATAAGTCTTTCTTCAATTTATAATCAGATTGAATTTGTATCTCGATCCAATTTATTTTAAAAAAATTTTCTCTCTAAATTCTAAACACATATGATTATAGTCAAAAATAGCTATAATCAAATAATATAATATATCATAAAAGAAACAATATTGTCAAAGAATTACGATAATCATCTTCAATAATAAAATTTTAAGCATTGCTGCTTATACTGGACAGAATATTTTGTGATACTCTAGTTAAAGTTTTAATAAATATAATACTAATTTAATATGCATTTAATACTAATTTAATACTAAATTTAATATTAATATATTCTTCGATAGTAGGAAATTAATAGTTGAAAGAATAAATTTGAAGTGACAGCAGATAAGATAATCCAACACTTACGTCACACACGCAGCCTTGTTGATAGAGTTGTCTCAATCCCTTGCGTTGCCTAGTAGTCGTGTCGGCCCATCTTATCGAGAGGCCACAGTATGATATGAGCGCTTTCCCCGAGACGATTCTTCCGTTTACAACGTACGTATCGCCGACGTTCAATGTCACTCCGCACATCGAGTCCATGGACGGTGTCCGTAAAAGGTTCTGCATCAGAGCCACGTCGGCCTTTGGGTTCGACTGCGGGAGGAAGAAGCAGAGGCGTACGGTTAAGTCTAGATTGCATTTCGCGATGAACGCGCGACGAACGTCTCACCGCGTGCGTGACGTCTCACCGGCACATAATACGCACCTTGAACACCCTGTTTATCTTGACCTTGTAAGCGATCTCATAGTCACTCACGGGAAGAACCTTTTTCACCCTCACCACGACGACTACGAGAAAAGAACGTCCATTAACTGTGACATCCGCGACAACTTTTACGAAGATCAGAAGAAAAAGTAATTTTCGCTATTATTTAACACGTAATAATCGTAAAATTTTACAAGAAAACTGATATATTATTACCTATCAGTATAATTAAAAATACGTACAACTTACAATTATTACATAAAGTTGAATATTAACATTCCTGTCATTAAAATATTGTTATATCGATATGAGAATAAGATATTAGTATATAATTTGTTAAGAAAGAGAGTATAATGTATCACAATAGATAATAGATAATAAAATTATACTTTATATTTTTCGCGCAATATAATATTTTTATATATATTTATGATATCAAGTACTGAAAGATATTATTGACCGTGAAATTACTGTCGCGTACCAAAATCCGATTCACAAAACTTTGTTTGAGGATGAGCCTGCGCACAGCTGCATGCCGCGGCTTTCTGCACCGGTGCTAACATCACGGTTAGCAGCAAGAAGTGCGTCCACACGAGTAATCGTCCCATCTGAAGAAAATCAAAGAGATACATTATTTACAGCAAACAAAACAACTGCATTGGTTATATGTCAAAATAATAATGCTTTGATCGCTTAATTGCCTCAATTACGTACAATTTTGAAGAGTGTACGCCAGCGCGTATATAACAGTTAATGTCAAGGTAGTGCAAATGTAATTTAATCACCGTGAGATGAAACGTAGGACGTAACGCGACGCAATGAACTGTTGTGTTTGCGGAAAATCCGTTTATCTGCGAAATCCGGTTACAGGCATTCAAGTTACTCAGGCAATCGTGGTCGTGTATGTGGCGAAAGATGCTCTTGACAGCACAGTGAATTCACTTGGAGATAATTTAGAAAAATAGGTGGGGTAAAATAAATTTGGTTACTTTTATCATAAAAGTAACACTAATTATCGCGGTCACTTCAATTTAATTAAGCCACGCTGATCACGAAGAATTTTGCAATCAATTAATTATCGCGCTACGGTATATCATTGTGTGAACTTTTGTATCCAAATTATCATACAAACAAGCGTACAATTTTCAATACATGATGTTTACATAAATATATCAGTAAATAACGGGTTTTAATTAATTGGATATATGTGATGGTATTTATTTTCATTCAAGATGAGTAGTAGGTATAATACACAAAATTACAGCATACTACAATTAAATTGCAAAGATTTTGATCTATTTGTACTGTTTGTATCAATCTAACAATATGCAATAAATATTTAATGCTATTACATGAAAATTTTAATAAAACATAATTGTTATAACATTTTCACTTGACGCCTGGTGAAATCTAATAATTCCTCGGCAATTATGAAGTATATGAGAAGAGAGAAGATAACATAGAGCCTCTTTCTGATAAAAGATGGAGAACTCGCACTAGGAAGTGCGCTAATCCGACCTAGTTTATCGTCGCCAGCTGAACGTGATCTAAACATAGCTGCAAAACGGTAACCAAAGTCGAACGCGATCTAGAAACACTTTGCGCGGCCAAAAATGTCTCATTGAGATGCGCTCTCTATCGTCTTAATGAAAATAAACATTAAGAATCTGAATTATGAACAGCTTATACCAGCTATTAATTGTGATAACATTTCAGATATACATATATGCTATATTTATTAATATTGAAAAATTTCTTGACACACAATATTAATTAAAAATAGTTACATTTTTTGAAATTTTCAAAGTATTCCGTATACTAAAAGATGAAAATTTCTGCGTATAATGAAAAATGTAAGAATTATACATAAATCAAAATTTAAAAAAATTTTTAGTTTCTCTTGTTATAAAAAAAAACCCAAAGAAAAGATTCTCCGATGGAGTGATAGAATCATAACAATGGAAATGTTTGTCGATCTGACAGGTACAAATCCACAAATACACTAAAATGTCCAAGATGTGGAACATCGTACGTTCAACAAATGTAACAATATTCTGATACAGATTTGCTATAAACAAAATGCGCAGGTCGGTTGAATACTATATCACGCACGCTTTATATTCCGAGCTCTGCGAGTTTATGGTGTTTCGGGTTTTTCACACCGACCCAATTTGCATGGAATCTTTGTGCTCGCTCGTCTTTCTTCGAGCAAATCTCTGCGAGATCCACTGCGATATATTGTAAAGAGACAAGGGCGCAGTTATTGCTATAGTATGACACATGTAGGGATACCAATATATCCGCAACCATAACGATATATCATCGTTGAGAATCCCTCAGCGTTATCTTTATATATTCATTTGTCGCGGTGCCAGGATTATTAGAAATAACTATAACAGATTCTTATACATGTCATGCATTAATATTCTTATCTATTAAAAGAAACAGAAATCATAATACTTCGAGATTGAAATAGATTTGTTTCAGTTTGCGCTTATATATGATCGAAAGAAAACGTGCAATTTCTTTGATACACTTTGTGTGCGACGTACACGGATCTAAGCGACGCGCAATGTCGTAGACCTGGTAATCATCATTTGCGTTTATGCGAATTTATTATCTCGACTCGTTCCCGATTACAGTAATGTACCAAAGTGGTTTGCCCGCAAGAAAATTTACCGGTCGCGTTTAAATAGCGGGATCGTATAGTAAGGTTCACTGATCGCGCTTAAGTCCGATCAATCCGTAAAAAAAAAGTTACAAAAAGAAGTGAAGTTTAAAAGTGAAACAAATGTATTTCCTATTTTCTAAAATAAATCATAAATGTTTGTTAATAAATATATAAATAATATAATAAGATTAAATTTATTATGTCATTGTTTAATATTGTTTATAATTTTTTAAAGAAATCAAAGCATAATTTTAACACAATTATTTTTTTATATAAATTGTTAAATATATTTATACTATAATTAATAGCATGGATTAAATAATGTGAATATATTAATTATAATCTGTAATACACATAATATTAATTAATCTATAATACATATAATATATTGATTAATATCTAATTGTAAGATAATAGTTAAGTATATTGTAACGTAAAAAATTCTTTAGTCGTCGTTTTCATAAAATTAACTTAATTCGGATTTTACCTAACAGTATATTCTGATAGATCATGGCATACTTTCTTTGTAAACTTTTTGAATTTTTGCAATATCTTCAAAATTGAAGAAAATATAGTAACACGAAAATGTGTGTGACGTCATAGTGTTGTTGCGGCATCTTTTGAAGTTGACGTCATCAAAGAAACTTTAGCAAGCTATAACTTTCTCAAATTTAGGTTTTTTTTTAAATTCAAAAAGTATTAAAAATCGGCTTAGATTCTCTACTCAAATTATCGATACCGCTTAATGAAAAAACTTTAGTTAAGAACCGAATTCTGCACTAATTAATTCAATCATTTCAGTTAATCAGTTGACATTTGCCTTTCAAATTCACAAACATATATCATCTAATCGCGAATCACGAACTAGTCGCAAGAAGGAAAATAAAACGTGACCTTCACATTGCAACATTTGCATAGGATCATCGATAGCCTTGTTATGAATTGATTGCGGTCTGAAACAGTTTCACTTGAAAGATTCGCATTCATTTCATCAATACGGGTTCTAAGAAGAAATATACATGAGAACGACAATGTCGCAAGATTTACTGTATCTTTACTTTAATCAGCTGAATTAATGGCGGATAATATTTAAACGGTCAACTCTTCTTAAATTACATTTTGACGCGAAGAATGATTATATATATCATAATATCGTTATTATAATAAAACAAAAAAATCATAAATAGGAACTGGATAATCTTCTTCGTATTATATAATACATATAAAGTGAATAATCTTTTCTCCATGAGTTGATGCCAGAATTAAACGTTTGATTGAGCGTAATGATCGAACATACCGTTAAACCGCTCGGATAATCGAGATTCTACGGTGCTGGCGAAAGAATTTATATGGGCAACGTTCGCCGCGTCCACACCCAGATAAGTGTCCTCGCGCGACATTCGCCGAATGCGCTTCATGCATCATCATGCAAAACGGATTGATTGAGGGGCTGATGTCACAGGCGGCCGATGCCGTATATACACTCGCATTATTTTTATTTCCGTTTGCGACAATAAATATCACGGTGCGTATATGTGTGTATAATGTGAGAATGCATACGTCTGCCGGTGTTCCACGCCTCGTGATGCATCGCGATGACACGGTGTCGCGCGATTCGTCACGCGTCTCAGGATTCACTTCGCGACCCCATAAGCGAAAAGCCGCCGCCGACGATGGTGGCGGTGAACATCGTAATCATACGCACGATTATACGCGTATGCGTAATGCGCACTTGCTTTCACTCGTGAGTAAAGTCGCGCGCGAAATCGCGTGGCGAATGGATGTTGAGTGCGGTGCATTTTTCCGCGAGATCTCTTTACGATTAGAGATACGAAGAATAAGATTGGCGAATGTAACATAAAAGATCATGAGTAATTTATGAAATTAATTTTTAATTGATTGGAATCCTTATTTGGAAAATTATTAATTTAAAGGAAGAACGAATTTAAATTTATTCGCTTATGTTAGAAACGAATAATTATTAATCTAGCCAAGAACGTATTCAAATAATTTTGCACACTCCCGTAACATTTAATAATTATGAAATATAAATTTAATATATTTATTCGAAATGCAAGGTATCGCATTGTCAATATTCCTAGCTCTTGATCAATTAAATTAATTTTCGCAATCAAACATGTTCAACGACATTTTATAAGTAAGATGATAGTTATTACTTTACTAAAAAAATATACAATATATTAAAGTATAGATATATACTGTTACAACCCGATAAATTGTACAATGTAATTTACGATTCATAATTCTCTTTCTCGCTCTATTCCTTTCTATCCGTCGCAATGATATTTAACCTTCAGATTGTAGATATGTGAGCGAGCCGCACCAATTAACCTTAAACTCTGAAGAGATTATAGTGGAGAATCGTTATAACGAGTATCGAGCTGCTTTTATATCTCCGCGTAATATATCTCCTATTTATGAGAGTGGCAGAATTTACGAACTTTTATAAAATCGGATTCCTGAGACTCATTTAAAATGTTTTTTTATAAGTAAATATATATAATTACAACGCAACGGTCTGTTTCCTATTTTTGGCAGTTATACTCATGTAAAATATTTTTTATTTATTTTTTCTATAAGCGTTTTAATACGTATGGCATTGTTTAACTTTCTTTTCTACACAACATGGCCTCTCAAGTAAAGTATAAAAAAAATAACTACCTCAGAACTGCTGTTATTTTACTTGCCAATTCAGCCTTTTATTTTGTGGAATCCGGATTAATATTTCACAATTGCGTCATTACTGTGTCGAATATACATAGGTATGTCCAAACTCAGCACCTTGCGGCACGAGAAGAATTTGCACTTTGGACATTTTCTCAGCAGAAATTTGTAACCCGATGCGCATATCCGCCATAAGCTGTGTAACACGAACACTACGTAAATACCTCGCGACAATTAAGAGTTATTTTTCAATTCGCTACTTTCACATCATTTTCACGGATTATTAAATTAGTGTTGTTCAACTATATTTAAAAAAATGGAAAAACGTTACGTAAACCGATGAATAGAATAGAACAAACGAGATAAAATGATTTCCCTAAATATTTATTGGCTATATAATAATTAGTATAAATTTTTTTTAAAATATGCATAAAATTCGATTTCTACCAATAATGACATTGTCAATTAACATAGGCATCTGTTTGTCTACATGAGATCCATAGATATAAATAACAAAACCTGTTCAATTAACATTTTCTTATAGAAATACAATAAAACACACGATGTAGGATAAGCGGGTTCTCTTAATTGCGCGTGCGTAACACAACATTATTTATCATCGCGCAATGTAAAATTATATTCACTAAACTCGTGATCAAGTAAAACCCATTTGTTACTCCTTTCATCGGCAACAATATGTATCCCACGGCAATCTCTCGCGCGTCTCTCCCTATAAACATTATATATCACGAGTTATTAAAATAAAATTACAACCTTCGCCTGCTGCGTACGTCTTGGCGGCCGATGATTTACGCGTGTTTCGGCAGAAATCGTAAACGCACGAGTAACGACGTCGCATTAATACCGAAATATTTACGAGCTGATGATCTCCGAGGCGATTCTTCATTATTAAGAAATCACAGACGGCCCTAATGTTGTTCGCGCACTAAAATCATCCAATGCAGGCTCGATTTTTATTACCTACTTGTCCGAATCGTAAGAATGCCGATCCTCCTGTGGGCGAGTGGTGTGTAAAACGCCATCCGGACGCTTTTCGGCATCATTCTCTCATCTCATGCATATAAATTCCCGCACGTTTCGTCGAGATTTATGGACAATTTTGAACTGTGTTCGTCCCGTCAAACGTCAAGCGTGGAATTTCGTTGTTGAATGGACCATAGAGAGAATTCAGCGAGGCACGTTTGCAGAATTAAACATACGGATGAAAATATTCCCCCTTTTTCACGGTAGCAGCGTACGTTTATGGCTTCGGATTGTCGTGCGCGAACAATGATAGCATATTCCTCTTAATCCTCGATTCTTCGTGTTTCGAGGTCCACGGTCACGGCGCACACACGGCTCGCCATTGTGACATGCTTCGTGAAGCGGACACGGACTCCTGTCGACCGGTAATCCTATCAAATCGGAAAGAACGGGCGTCCTTCACCCGCCGAGAATTACGAGCCTCATTGTCGACACATGGGTGGGCATCCCGATTAAATTCACTCGCTGGTGTAAACTCAAATTACAGCACCGTCGAATATTGTGCTTGCTAACATGGTTTGCATTTACACGGTGCACTCTGCGTCAAAGGATTTTCCTTTCGCATGCGATCTTCAGATGAGGCGGGCTTGACTTGTGAAACACGTTCGACAATCGTAATTATCGAAATTACAAGGTGCGGGAATAATTCTCGCAGAAGCAGATTCATACTGAATTACACTGTTAAAGCCGTTAGTGTCAAATACTCAATTTGAGTCATTTTCAACTGTTTTTATAGATCGCCACTGCTCCTACTCAATATGTTGTTAATTTAACTAAAACAATTCAACTAAAATACTTTAACTAAAACAAACATGTTGATTTAATTAAACCAATGGAGTTAAAATAATATTGTTTTGTGTTAAAATAATAAATTTCGACACACATGGTAGTTAAGAATAACAAAATGTTATTTAACTCGAGGAATTTATTTAAATTTCATCCTTTAATATTTAACAGTGTACCTACATACTTATTTAAATTACAAATTTTCCTGAACCTTTCAAATAGAAAGGATACTCCCAAACCATAGATTTAAATTTTAATTACGAATCTATAAGCTATAATATTGGTGGCAATCCTTTTCTAATTTACTTATCGAGGCATCAATTTACAAGCAATTAAAATTGAAAGGTTATACAGTAGTTTATTACTTAATTGCATAAAGAATGCAATTAAGTAATAAAATCTTAATGAATTCGTTCACACACTTTGTACTTTGAACTTTACTACTTTAAAAATTTATTTCAATTTATTTACTCGTAAAACTCATAATTAAGATATTAAGAAAGTGCGAAATATGACATAATAATATATAAGTGATCCAATAAATAAATGTGTAAAAATCGTACATCAGTTTTCTATTGTTTCAGTGTCCATTCAATTAAGCTGTGTTGTATCCAATAAGATTTGCGCTACTATCCTGATGAAACTGAGACACATGAAATCGATGGAAAACAAGGGCATTATTAGAAAAATATAAATATTTGACATATTTCTTGAATACCGACGCTTTTGAGAACCGCGTTTCGAGCGGCCTCATGTTTTGCTTAACGCTATTTTGTGAGAGCACCGACGAGCACGTACTATATACTTTATTCGATAAACCTTTTTCGTCCCGGACGCATTTACATACTTATTAATCCTCGCGCTCTTGTATCGCATTAACGTTCCCCTCTATACGTACGCGCCGCGCGGTTAAATCTTTCTCAATGAATTAGCGACCAACCACGTCAATCAGTCCGATATTGATTATTCCTTTCAGCGCATCGTTGCCGGTGTCGGTTTGATCACCGGCGAGAGCACGCGTATTTATTTATATGCATGTAAATCAGCCTGACCAACTTTCGAACTTTCAGGAGCATATATCGCAGCCAGTTCGCTGGATCAGCCGAAATAAACCGGTTATTCGAATGGTCAAGCATATCTCGTATCAAACATGCTGAATAGATTGTAGACGTAGTGTGCAATAACGTTTTGACGGCCGTGTCTAATAATCAATTAGAGATAATGCAGTTTAGTTTGATCGGAGAAACACGTGTTATCACGAGATTACAATCGAGAAGGAGAATAGAAGGAATTTCTTTTGAATATATGAGATAAGTTAGCATTCGTTGTGTACAAGATTAAAGATATAAGATTATGTGAACAAAAAATTATTTAAGTAATAATAATATTAAGTATTAAGTATAGAGACAATTATAATATGACAATAGTGACAGCAATAACAAAAAGAATATGTGATCGTAATAAAAGAGCTCTGTCATAATATAAGAAACCCGACTTTTCTATTCATTAATAACTAATATTAAATAATAAGAATGATTAACACAGAGAACAAAATCTCTGTACAAACGCCGTTCTATTATAATATTGTTCTATTATAATATTGTTATACTCTCGATCACATTAAATTATTCATGCGTGAAACCAGCGCCGAAATGCAGGTTGTGTCATGAAACCTATAGCCGGCAGAGATTCATGAAGCACAGTAATTCCAGCGTGCATGGATACAACACCTAACGAGAGCACGCGAATCATGGCAATTACGCTGTCGGTAATTATCATCTCGCAGACTAAATACCGGACAGAGGCTCTCAAGTGCGATCTTTGTCTACGTCGCGGTATCGCGATTGGCGTAAGCCATCGCCGTATAGCGAATCAAAGTTGCACATGGCCCGAACAGTTCTTGAAGAACGATTTCTTCGAATATAGTGTGATAACGTATATTTAGCAATTACTTAAAAACGTACATAAAAATAAAATCTTTCTCGCAGTGGCAATTTCCGGGCTCTTCAACGAAGTATCTCTCTCCCAAGAATCAAGAATTTACAGGAAATCTTGAAACGTATTGTCGCTTTTAATATTTAATACAATAAAAACGTGGAAAAATTAGACCTGCTTTAGTAAAAGTATAATATTTTTAAAAAAATTGATATGAGTTTAATGGAGAATAAAGCTCAAGGCTCAATGACAATATAAAGTATGATAAGAAGGGCGATAATTTGGCGATGAGGTAAACCGATCGATATACGCTCCGTATCAGTACCAGTGTATCACGTTTCTTGAATGAAACCGCAAAAGACACGAAACCGCACTAGGCAACACGTCGCACCAGACCTCAGACTTGAGGTCATTGTGAAATTGTAACTATGACATCAGACGATAAGCGTACAGGTCCGCGAACTGCGAGAGCCGTGTTGTTACGTAATAATAGAAGTACACGAATGTGCCATGGATGTGTACACGGATGGGCCATAATATCGATTTCAAGGTTTCGTGGTTATCGCGTTTGTCATCAATAATCGTTCCAAATAATTTGTAATTATAGTGACATATAGAGATAAATGTAACAAGAATGATCGATTAATATCTTTATGTTTGGCAAGATGGCCATATACCAATTAATTACGTAGAAAACACAACGCGATATATTATTAAATAAAACTTGCAATTGCAAGCTTTGATCATTTGTAATAAATGTTAACAGTTTAAATTAATCGATGCTGTTATTAACAAAATGCGGATAGTATTTACACTAATTTACAATAAAAGATTGAATTTTAACAATGACAATACAATTATATCATTTATTGTGTCTTTTTCGTGAAAATCAACAATTATTATATAATCGATAGTTATAAATTGAAGCAAAAATTTAAATTATATACAAATTGGTATTTTGAAAATGTACTCCTGCTGAACATGTCTGGCAAATTTATGTAGTATGAGATATCGACGCCAATGTAATATGCAGACGCGTATTAATTATATATTCAATCAATCAGATGCATCGAATATTTGCGCGATCGATGCAAGCACGATCTGACACTATAAATGATGGTTAGTTATATCTGGAAAATTAATTAGAGCACTAAAATATACTGTGCAAAACGAGGATACGCTTTCTTAAGTAGATTGCATCGCGAAAAATGCATGCGTGTCTGAAAAGTGAATTTAACTGATGTATGTGTCTTCTCGGGAAATTTTATGCAGAATATTTATTATAGATACACGTAAAATTAAAATATATTAATTAATTGTTTATAGAAACGGTTTGTTGAGTATTTGAAAAAATACTGTTTAATAAATAAATACTTTATATCATCTTCATTGAATAAATGTGGACGGCGTACAGAGTAGTGGAAAAGTATGTTTTACTCCTTAATGGGCCCTCGTATCTCTGCTCATCACAGTAATGTCACGCGAGTTGAGTGCAACCCAATACATTCGCTAGTTTACAGTCCATTACGGCTGGAAATTAATCCATTAGGACGGTTACACAGCGGCGCTAATTAACATCACTTTCGCGAGAATTAACATCTTTCTCGATAATGACCGGTCATCCAAAATGAAAACGAATGTTATCGTGAGAACGAGATTGCTTTTCCAATATGCTTTAAATATCATTGTAGCTAGAAAGAGAGGAAAACGATATATTCGAAATGATTTGATAAATTTAACAAACAGATCAAAACAAATGTAATAATTATTCTCGTCAACTATAAAAAGCGCGATTAGCTTCGAAAAAGTACACAAGGTATCCGTGAATAAAATGAAAATTACGTGAGCATTCGACGAATAGATACGCAACACCGTTCTGTTTCGCGAAACACCGTTTCGGAGAGCACTAATCGGATCTGGCAACGCTTTAGGCACACAAGAGAGTTCGGAGAATTCTTCTCCGAGGTCTACTTACGGCGACAGAGAAGCGTATATTTTCATTTGTCACTTAACGAGACACTAACCTCGGGAACGGTCAGAGCGAAACGTGACCGAAACTCGCGCGACGCAGCAGGTGGAAGCTCCTAAGACGCGCGTCAAAGCAAGACTGCCCCAGTTCCATCGTATTACCGCTATTATATTCCGCGACCGCGGCCAGTATCCGTACATGCGTGCACGCGTGAACGCGAGCCTCTGAGCTCATATGCCGTTTGCGTGCGGCGCGTGATGCACGCATACGACGCACTCACGATTCCCCGGCGCGGTGCGTGTGCTCCGAAAAAGGAACAGGAAGACCGAACTCTGGAGCGGAGCGGACGGCAAACGCAAGACGCATCGAACCTCGATTAATCATGACTTTCGGACGTTGCGTCATGTATCCCGTCGTTGCGCCCGGGAATGAATCGAAGGAACCTCGAGTGTGATTATTCTTTTCTTTTCCTGATGGCAAACGATCGGATCATCGATATACAAATCGATCTCAGGCGTGACGGAAATACGATTATTACGAGAATTTAAATAATCGATCTCACGCGTATTTTGATGAGAGGTGATCGATGGTACTTGTAATCATTTTAAAATGTCACGCGGTTCAATTATGTTTGGAACGATGGATGTGATAAAACACTTGATAGCCTTGGGAACATTAATAAGTTGATGTATATTCGTTCGATGTATCATAAAACGTCAATAAAAAAATTAATGTAACAAAGATGATTGCCTGCGCGGTGACGAATTCGATTGTCGCGTAGCTCAATCCGGATGAGAGACATCAGATAAGCAAGCGATTACCTTGCATTTCACGGGTCGAAGCGGGTCAGTTAACGCCCGGACGATCAGTCAACAATCACGTTATAAAGAAGATAGACGAGTATGTGTGTGTGTATATGTGTGTTTGCGCATCACGAAGGTGAAAATGAAAAGTAGGTTTATTACGAAGACAGGGAGATATCTTATCTAGCTAAAGAAAGTACGATTTCTATGAAAGGTCAATAAAATTTTGAGAATAAATTTAACGGAAATGAATACATCTACAAACTTATGTCAGCTTATAATCTTTCCATTAGGTACATGTAATTTACACTTATATTTTCTTTTTATATATCTGTAGTTTTCCCTAATATAAATAATCATTTCTTTTTTTCTAATAGCGTAATATGTATATTGTATGTACTCAGATACATAATAAAATCTTATATTTTTCAGTTTTAAGTGAAACTCTATGAGAACTTAAATTTAATTTAATTGCTAACTTGAAAGTCAATATTCGAAAGATTACAGAGTAAACAATTAATTAATGGTGAATTCAATAGCAAATTAAAGGAAGTACACAATTCGTGTTACTAAATTATACAATTAAGTTATGAGAAAACGTGCTCGATCTGTCTAATAATATACTGAATAATTTATTAGCAAGATGCAAATAACTTGCTACTGTTCGTTGGAGATAGTATTTGTCCTTTCTCGAGATAAAGATACAGAAAAACAAGTCGCAAATGCAGAAGCACGTACGCGAGCCGCGTGGATAGCTCGATTAATCATAAATTTGGACATTGCGTCATGCGGCTCATCGTCATGCTCGGAAGCGCATCAGATAAACCCGCGGTTGCGTTACGTTACATTCGTAGTGTGCATGTATATGAAATCAAGCCGACACACCAATTAAACCAACGAAAAATGACACTATTGCTAATAAAATTTGCATATATTGCAAGAACATATTATATTCAATCTCGAAAAACAAAATTTAAAAAACTCATTTAAATTCCGATAAAAAATATAAAGGAAAACACGTACATCTTTTAGTTTTAATATTTTGAGAAAAACTTAAGGATACAGATTAGATCTGCCAAATATAAAATAAAGTAATTTGTCTCATTAATAAATAAAATATAGTAATAATCAGTGATTCATGTTAAATTAATGTTATAAAAGATTTCAAGATATACTGTGATATCGGTTATATGTATATTACCTTACGTTATTCATTCCAAGTTAGGTATGTATTAAAATCCGTATTGAAACACGTAATGAAATCTATACTCAAACAAGGAAACTGTTGAAATGTGATTAAAGAACAGATGGTCCGTTTATCTGCGAAAGTACTTCAATATTTACAGTACGTATGAATCATCGTGCTCTTATGCAAATAAAAGCGATAAATGTGATGCAAATTGTGCGCGATGATTTCACACTTGAACGTTCTTAGGATACCGGTTGTATATCATTTTAATATATATAAAGTGAAAGTGCAACGCTTATGAATTGACCTGAACTTAACATACATAACGCGCAGAGAAACTCATAACTATTCAACCTTAAACTTGCCATTCTACGAGAACTTTGCCTTTTTGTTTTTTACTAATTTCGTATATACATATTACTGTAAGAAATGCGCAACGCTTTTTTAACCACGCACACATTCAAGGCTTCCACTGCATCCTGAAAACAGTAGCTGCAGACCGAACTATGTCAGACGTGGGCGGCCACATCGTTTCGCCGGCCGATTTACACTTAATGTCAACAGAACTTATTTTTATCGACGACTCCATATTGTTTTCGCTCGCAGTATCTAAGTATCCAGCTATCCGTTTGCCTTCGCGGAAATTATCTTTGGATATCGATCGCTTACGAAGAAAATGGTGCCATGCTACACCGTTCATACAGCCATACTGCTTTGATTTTTAAGATATTATCTATACACCGTTATATGAAACGGAGGCAAAAGATTCACGGCGGTATATCTCTGACGTAGACATTGAAATCGAGAGGTTACAAGTTCACGAACAGATACACAGTATCTAGTCTCGAATTATTTTATTCGATGTGAATTGTCCTGTGCGTGCTACGTGTAGAATCCGTCAGAGAAACAGGAGACTAATCGGATTACGATTGCGGTCGACCATGCTGCTTTAATATCTATCCTAATTGTTAGGTGTACACCGAGTTTGAATGCTTTTAAAGTCGCCTGCGGTATAAGGAAAATATACGAAGCATCGGTTCCAGGATGTTAATCACTCCCATGCGTTTGTACGCGTTCGCCAGTGAAGGAACAATTAAACGCGCGCGCTGTGTGCTATGTGAAACTCTGAAATTGTAACCATGGTTTCCACCATGCGAGGTCGCACGACCGCAACTGTGCGAGCGTATTCTTTCTTGTATTTAAATTGTGGTCGGCCACCAAGAAGGAGTTAGCCGCTGCGCCTGCACCGGGTGTTCGGAGGAATTTATACCGTCTTCATTCATTCCGAGAATGTCGGCATTCTTGTGAAGTGAATCTGGAACGTGTCGTGATTTGATAAGACAATACAGAGTCGACGTGATGTGCCCTCAAAGAGATGCTAATTCTGATAGGTACTATAAGACATAGAAAACAAAGTATCCATATTTTCGCGTTTCTGAAGTACTTTACTAATGTCAACTTCAAAATCGGTACTTTAAAGAAATTTTTAAATATAATTATATAGGAAAAACACCAGTTAGTTATATGCTAATAAATCTTGTCAACGGACAAGCTAGTATCATCTGCTCGATGCGTGTTGTGCTATACGAGAAACTCTGATCAATGTTTGGATATCGTACGATGTGTAAGAAAATATAGAACTGTTGAAGCACCGAAATAGACGGTCAGATATTTTTTCACCGGCATCGGAAAAAAATAAAAATAAAATTACTCGAAACACAACAGCCAAGTCTCGAGTCACGAAGTATCGGAGAATCTATTTATATCGACAAGAAGGGAAAATAGAGCAGCGATCTGTCCTATTGGTGTCTTTCATGGAATGTAACAGTAGATGCAACAAACGTATCTATTATGTATATCCTATATTTTAAGAACTTGTTAAAGTGATCGAGTAGTATTGGTCTAATGATAACGTACGCATTATTTAAAATCGCGTTTCTATTCTTTCTAACGACACGCAAGATGCAAACGTTGTTACAAATGTCAAAATGTAAAATTTATCGTTATAGAATTAATTAAAAATATAAATCGTCATTTTCGGGAAAGAAATGTCCGTTTTTGGTACGACCGTTGGGACCAGAAATTGATTCGCAGTGCAGGCCAGTGCAAAGTAACTGTGCAAAGGACTCCCAGATGGTTTCCACTTCACTCGAATAATGCTGAAGCTGTGATGGAACATAAATCACAACGTCACCGCGGATTGATCAATGGCCACTTCTAAAACGGGCGCAGATCCCACCCACTGTCAATCCATAAATCGTGCGAATCAGCATCATGCATCACAATTAATATAATTTTACAGCCTCGCTTCCCGGAAATCGCATTTAACTGACAATGACGCCAACGACGAGATTCAACGGGCGACGATACATTTCTGCGTGTATAATTGATATTGATTCGCCGATCTCGCGTCCATATCGAGATAATTTCCCATCAAGCATTTTTGAAACAAAGCTATCAGCCACCCACTAAGAATCCACAAATCCATGGAAATAGCGGATGAAATCATTCTCGCGCGACGTGCCGTGCATTCTACGCTGCGACCGCTTCTAAGTACGAGTAGGAGTGGGCGATGGAAAGCAATCCAAAACGCCATTGACGCACATGTACTATTTGCGTGACTGATTTCACCAAGGAAACCTAAACACAATAATTTCGAACTGGTTCGTACAGCTCTCAATAATCTCAGCTCTTAGCGCACAACAATCAATATTACTTTATTTTCAATTCTACGTGAATTGTTAGCTTAGAGAATACAGAATTAAAAGTCGGAAATCAAAGGTTGAGATTTAGTGTTAACAACAGATAATTAAGAGTCTAAGATTGAAACTGAAAATTTAGAACTGAATAATCGAGGTTAAAGATTAATAAAATTCAAATTATTAATCTCAATCATTTAGTTCTAAATTTTTAGCTTTCAATTCTCGGTTTTCAATTAAACTCTCAACTATCTACTGTCAACGCCAAGTCTTAACTTTCAATTACCGACTTTTAATTCTCTATTCCTAACTGGATACTGGTAGTATCATGTGCTTCCCATTACGCACAGTAAAAGTCTTCATAGCGAACACGCACCGCAAAGAAGAAGGAAGAAAAAAAGCAAGATATCGCCCGATTAGCGAATGGCTCCAATTAGCAAAACGCTTTCCCATCCTAGAAATTTTCTTCTTCTCCGAAGCGACGTTGCGAAAGAGTTTATGCGAGCTTATCGCGATTCTCGTTTCTCGGTGAATGAGATTGTTGCTTGCTGAGTCATACGTAGTAGAGCCACGCATTAGTTAGGTCACGAAAGAACGCGGCAGACGTTGTCGTCGGCTTTAAAGAACCGCCGGCTGGCGCGGTTTGACACACGCCGCAAAAAGACGCCCTAAAATTGCGAGAAGGCCTTCTGCGTATTCGAACTTATTATACGGAATGGCTCATCTTGTGCACATTTGCGAAGCCAAGAGTTTATTTAAATGCTTGAGTGATGTTACGTTCGTAGATCAAAATTTATTTTCCTTTTCTAAAAATACCGTATGAAGTAATATGGTTTTATAAATAACTCACATTATTTACCTTATTATTCCTGAAAGGCATTCCTACAAAAGAGTATAATTATGATTTCAATCTTTGTAATAAGATAATATCGCATAGAATGATATAACTATGTACTTAAAACTGCTCACGTTTTTATATTGTCTGTTTTAATTTAAATCAAATGCCGCGCATCTTCGTAATGCACTTATAAAAGGTATTTTCAAAAATCATATGAATCGTCCCTATAATTTGTCCTGTTAAGATATGGATCTTTATACGATAATATTAGTAATTATCCGCTTTACATAACACATTCTTTAATGGATTACTGCATGATCATATTCTATATAGCTAATGTCACAAACTATAGCATGCTCTTTACTTGCGATATCGAGCCTCGAGCCTTGAACACATTCCTAATTAACTATAAAAACGAGACGCGTAATTTTTGACAATGTATTCGACGCACGATAAATGAAAATTTTTGTCATTAAGACAGTGACATATTATATATTCAGAACAAGACAGACAGACGCTATTGCAAATATAAATTACATAGCCTAGCCATCTAATTGCAGTTTTCATCAGCCTAACGATAAATATTTTTGATTATTTTCCAATTATTGCTTCTATAATTACTGATATCAGTTATATAGTATAATAGTACCAATCTATGCCAATAAATGACAAGCTTTCATCCAATTATGTGCGATACATGCAACAGTACTGATAAATAAGGAGGCTGTAACAAAACGCATTCGAGGGACATCGGCGTCACGTAATGCAATCGCTTTGCCTTCCGGCGAATCTGCCGAGTAATATGTGAGAATGTCAATTAAATGCCGCGATAACGCGCTCCACGTAATTCACGGAAGGATGATTCCTCGCGCGTAAGGGCGGAATTACGCGATGCAGAAAGCACCAGAATGCATCAGGGAAGAGCAGAACAGGAATGACGACCACCGCGAAAAGTGCATGACTAGACTGGCCGTGTACATACTCGCGGTGACGTAACAAGAGAAACTGCGGAGACCACACCCCGGCGATGCCCCGCACAGCCACGTGGTATTTCGTAAGCTACAGACTTTTGGGCAAGGCCGCCACGAAGCGGGTTATGATGCGTCCTTTACAGCGTTCAAGTTTTCACGATGTGTATCGCGTAATACGGTACGGCGCAGAATATATAGTACGTTATTATAATATAATGAAATTCCTTCGTATATTATTGTAGGAAAATTTCGCCATAACAGGGTTTAACTCTTGCAAGACAACGTTTAATATTTCTATAAAACGTATAATAAAAAACACATATATCTTTGATTAAATTGAAAATATCGTGAATTTCTGAAAATTCTAGCATTACGCAAGGACGCACAAGCTAGAGATTAAGTTTGAAAATATTGGTGAGTTTTCGAAACACCCTAAGCTTTAGTTTTCACATGATGTTTGTAGTAACCTAGATAACCGTATCCAGAAATATATAAGCGGCTTTATAATTCCTAACGGACCGTTATATATATATATACAGTACAAGTACCTCGAACACATTGTCAGCGCTAAATTCTACAAGGATTGAGTTAATTCCGGACCAATGCCAGCACCAATTCACCTGTATGGACACAAACTCAATTTGATAGTTGCGCGAAGTTGTAACAAGATTGCGCTGTACTTACACGTGGATAAAATTAGATTGAGCTCCATGTAGGATTTAGTTGCATCAGGCCCGTTAATTGTTTAATGAGGAACTCGGTTACAGGAGAAGATATCCCATTACTTCCGTGGCTAGTAACCTTCGATAGTGCTTAATGCCCGCTGGATATTTATTAACATTTTGCGCGACCGCGTGCATCGGCGGAGATTCATCTTACGTATACACGGAGACTGTCCGCACCTCCGGGAATATTATAACGGTACTACAGATAACAGATGTGACTTCATAATTCGCGGTTGTGAAAGAATTACACGCGCCGTCGAGGTCGCAGATAATAATTCGCGAGCGTAATTTACTGCCGAATTGTTCGCACAAATGCGAATGTCCATATATGTATTATATTTAATAAAATGCAGCACGAGCTTCTGCATCTTTTCGCTGAGGTTTAGTAACGGCGCGATTTAATTCGACGTTTTATGATGTTCGTGTTAAGAGCCACTTAACACATAGTAAATATTTTCAAGATTTCCTCGAGTTACGACACGACCACTTAACGTTTACGAGAACTATCCACGCGATTCCGGCATATTTTATCGTTTTGTAATATATGTCAATGGAATTCGCCTTTTTATTACTTTGTCATATTTACTCGTACGGTCAGTATTTGAATAAGATAGGTTGATGACGTGATAGGTTGATATTTAACCAACAGAAACCTGTTTAGTTGATTCAATAACTTAGATAATTGTCACCTATTATACATATATATGTTCAGTTTATAGACTGTAACATTCGTGACACGTTATTAGACGGAGTGTCCGCTATTGTGTCTCAATATAATTATATTTTTATCATGTCTCGTCATTATTGTAATGTATTAATAAAGCAGTGAAATCAGTTTTCAGCACTCTCTAAATCTCGTATAATTCTTAAATATCTTTAAATACTTAATCAGTTTTCCGACAAACTTGCTTTTGACCTTTGATGTCGAGGACTGCAGTCTTCGTTAACGGCTGCTCTTTCTGCTCATTAGCGGGTGTAGCGTCGCGATGAAGGTTCTTGAACCGCAGTTAATTGTTGTGGGAACTACACGGTACCCCGCGGTGTTTCCGGGTGGAAAGACGCGGAGGTCGCGCAGTTTCACGCGACACCATTCATTCGCACTTTCTTGCCGAGGTAGATATTAATCCTGTACCTCGGCGCGCCGACTGACCGTCACTGGGCGCGGATCATTATGGTCGTTTTATTACGCGGCGTGGGATCGTTTCCTCCTCCATGCGATCGGTATCTCCGGCAAATGATCGTGCGTTTATCACGGCAGGATATCGCTCGCCGGCGAAATGCAGTCTACGATCTCAGAATGTATAACTGCTGCCGAGTGGAAAGATTGAAATTATCTCGGCGCGATAAGAAACTCTAGAGCCAAACAATGGTTGGCACCATTTGTACATAATGTCGCTGGAGCAACTGTGCGACTTGGCGATTAGTATGACTGACTGCGTCGTTAAGTAAATGATTAAATTAAGCTTCTATATTGCGTTTCAACAAGATCTCAATTTTAGACGGGACGTATTACCAGATACTGGATTGAAGCCAACTTCCGTAATTTATCGGACAACTTATGCATATACGTTTCTGCCGTAACATAGGAGGAAATTTGTACCGTTAACATAGCAAGTTCGAAAGTAACAGATAACTAGACTAGATGTAAAATATTGTGGTTAATAATCGTAACTGGCATCGCAAGTATCATTAAATAGAATAGAAGAAGTAATAAAGTATAATAATTATAAAATGTAAAAGAGATATTGGGAACAGAATAGTAAAAGTTAATGAAACATCGAGAAAATTGCGAATATAAATATCGAGACCTATTGAAAATCGATACCCGAGTCGTTAAAGAAAAAGTAGGATGGAGACTGTGCCATGTCGCAAAGGCAAGCCTGAGTATTGCTGTACGATATTTCGCCAGCATCCATCGCGCGATTGCAGCTCTGAGATGATCCTCGAAGTGCATTCCTTGCGCGTATCGTACCTGCGCAATCACGTAGAGTACCGCGGCTATAAATACTCGATCCGTAGTTCTAATCTCGCTGGATCACGAGGGGGGATCGGCCGCGTCTACGTATTCCTTGAAAGGAAATAAAACGCGCAAAGAGCGATAGCACCTATCCGCGAATATGAACCGAATGCGTGCGGCGTGTATACATGGTGGCCGGCTGGTTGGCGCCACACCGGCCGTCGTGTATCGAGAAGTAACGCGTAATAAACGTAATATTATACACGGCGATACGGCCGCGGCGGGCGCATTTACGGCGCGCCACGACGATGAATTATATCCCGCTCTTGTACGTAATCGCACAATGAGAGCCGGTCGCGCCGCGAAAAATCGATGAGATTTGATAGCGCGAGCGCGATTGCACCGCCGGAATGGAAATGGCAATTATTTAGCCCGCATCGGAGCGCGTTCCTCCGATCGATCGAACCACCTCGTATTAACATACGGTGCACTCGTTGCCTTGTTGCACAGAATACGCGAAGGTCGATATGTCAGTGTGTCACGTCGGGCATCCGAGAATTTATCTCAACGCACCGCTACGAGAGAGACTTAACTTGAAACTTAGTCGTGAAAAACAGGTATATTTTTTACTATACAGCTTAATAATAATAATCATAAAAAGATAATGCTGCAGCTTTATAATAAAGTCTAATTGATAGAAAAATAAATGTAAAAATTGAATATGTTAAATATACGTATAATTTAAAACACGTACACTTTTAAAATTAAAATTGTCCGTAATGTATTACATAAAACGTGTTCGCGCGTATTTCTCGTCCCTTGGCAGCTAAAGCATTTTCTTGTATTGCGTCTCGTGAGACACGAAATGCTCAACGGCAATACGTTATTTCGGATGCTGGGTAGGCTAGAACCGTTGCCAGGAAAATAGTCACCCACGACTCACGTGGGAGAATCGATCGTTAACTCGTTGTGAACAGAGAGGTACATATGTACTTAGGAGAGTAGGACTAGCTTGTAGAGGCGGTCTCGAACGTGCGCTCTCATATTTTCCTACGGCCCGTTTATTGAAATTGCTTTCCCAGAAGCGGGCTAAACTTAGGCGCCAATCGACAGCGTCATCAACGGCACAATTCAATTTCAGCTTATCACAGGCGAAGTAATTGCGTAGAGTGTAGAGATCGTAATTTTCGCAAAGAGCGTTCCGAAACGCGAGGCTAGTTATTATTATATATGCGTCGATTTTAATCCGTCGAAGAAAAGATTTAATGTCTATGTAGCAGGCTTATTGCAAAATCAGCCCTTTTGCAAAAAGACTAGCCTCTTTGCGAAAGGCCGGCATTTTGCGAAGCACTGATCGTTTCCCAATAAGACTGAACGCACTTTAGGCTTTTTGGCACACATGGGCTGGTGCTAGGCTAGGCACTTTGAAAAAAGTCTAAAATACGTTAGTCTTATTAAAGAAACGATCAAATGCTCTCGCAAAATGCCGGCATTTCGCAAAAAGGCTAGCCTTTTTGCAAAATGACTGATTTTTCAATAAGCCTGCGACATCTATAATGCGCGCGATAGTCGCCGATCATCATTTATCAATGTCAGAAGTTGTTTGTTACGAATGGAAAATTTGCAGTAATGCATCACGTTGTCCCTTCATGTTTCTTCTATTATTTTACGCACTAACTGATGGGCTTTTAATCGTTCACTAGTAGTATCAATTGCAGGAAAACGATCCTCGCAGCATTCATCAACTGGCGCGAGAGCCATAAACGCGCGTCCAAGATGTTGTGTTAATAGTCACTCGTACGATGGATATACGTATCATCGCAAATTGTAATTGCAGATGACGTCATTATTTATGAATCGCGCGTAGAGATACAGCGTAGATCTCAAAGTTGATCTTAAATTAAACGACAAGGATTTTATTTTAAAAGACCATCGCTACGTCTGCTGAAATATTTTTCTTTGCACATCGTTAAGTTCTTTTAAATATCTTACTCTAAGACAACAAATAAATTTAAATTAAGACAATTAATTAAGACAATTTTCGAATAGAATTAAAATTTATTATGTATTAGATAGCCGTATGAAAAATTTTCACAATTATCTGCAAAATTCTTATCGCAATCAACATTTTTAAAATACGAGCAATATCGTATTTGCCGTTATTGTTATTGTTTAATATTTAATATTTTTATATCATCAAAAATGAAATTTATTTGAATGTTCGTACATACAACATATCGAAAAATTACTTGTCTATTTGTCTTATGTATTTTTCTATGTTTACTATGTGGATTCCCTACGGGGTACTATTTATCGTACGTGAGTCCCGTTCAATCCTTTATGGATCGACATTCATAAGATCGACTCGTTTGACCACACACATTCAAGCGTTCTATTTATTCAACCTGGTTGGGTGCCACGTTTTACTTCCTACAATCATTTGATTCGTATATCTATCTCATTTCTGTTATATATTTCCCAAAGTTTACTAAATTCTGACAAGAATTGATATATTCGTTTCCAATTTAATAAATATATATCACTGTAAACGACAATATATTGAAAACGTTCTTTCTGATAATTGTAGAATATTACACATAATATATCTTTTTAATAACATATCTATCTCTATATCATATATGTATAATATCGACAAATAGAATAACGATTACCATCTGTATTATAATATTTCAAGTATATGTAAATGTTGTGCTAAATAAATTAAATGCCAAAAGTTAAAAAAAAAGATTTAATATTTATCTAAATAAGGATGGGAAAGATATTAAAATATATAATATTTTACTACATTTCTGTACGTATTTTTCAAATAATGTTATAAATAATGTTAAATCCTTTAACTCTTGTTTTATAGGTATTCCGTCAGATATTTAAACTTTCGCAAACACTCGTTTGCAGAAAGAGGTGAATTTCGAGTTAATATTTTTCAATTCTACCTAATTTTCGCAAACATTTGCAGAGAGAAGTGAACTTCGAGTTAATATTTCTCAATTCCACTTAATCTGATTATGGATTTTGTCCCGTTCGATCGTACAAATTAAAAACCTCAAACCGAACAGTTCTCTATTCTTTTACAATTCGCGATGCATTCGTTCGGAAATTGCACAGGAATGATCGCACGATGAAGCGTACTTGCAATTACAGTGGGAAATCCGACAATGCAGTGTAGGTACAGATTACCTTTCTCCGGTGACCCCCCTTCTTGATTCCTCTGCCTGTAAAACTCTTCGCGCAGTCTCTTCCGCCTTTTCCCGCTGTCTCTTCTCTGCGTTCGAGATCTCACAGATCAGCGAGCATAATAATCACCGAATCGAAGCTGCGGGACCGATCGATATCGCCAAGAAAACTGCACACGCGCTTTTCCGCGGATCCAATCTTGATCTCGAAGAGCCGGCCACTTTCTCGCGCGCACGAAGAAGGATCCTCGTCGCAAGATAACATCGATCGCGAGAGGAAAAGAGAGAGAGACAAAGCGTAGAACGGGACTGGAGGGATTTTCTCTCCCTTTCTCTCTCTCCACGTGTGTGCCTACGTCTCACGAGCCTGCACCACGCACGTATGTACCTCGCGAGCGTGCGACCGATCGCGCGCGAGCTTCGAAAAGCAATGCAAGCGCGAGCGACACGCCGGGCTCTCGTTCCTTCCTACGTTCTTACGTCGAACTCCTGGCTCGTGCTCTCTGCCCGTCCCTCTCACCCTGGGCTTTCCCTGTTCGTCTACCTCGTGGTCTCTCTTTTGCTCCTTCCCTCTCCACTGGACGACGTACACACTCGTTCACTGTCGTTCGTTCTCTTTCTCGTAGCTTCCTTCTCTCTTTTGATCTTTGATGCCGACATTCTCCGTCCTCGTTGTTCTTTCTCTCTGTTACTCTATCGACGAGGCACACCATCCTCGTCCGATGGTCTGTGCCTGTGATCTCCCCGTTCGCATTCGCCTCTCTTGCTCCTACCGATTACAAATCTTTCGACCTTTCCACTTCACTTCTTTTTCAAATGTTCTTCATCTCTCATGATTCGTCCTTGTCTTCCGATCAATGTCACTCCGATTGCTCCAGTTTAATTTAATTCGTCCATCTCCCGCTGCGGTTTACGGACGAAGAATATACCGTACGTGATTTTCTGACGGAAATTGGTTCGTTAGATCAAGATAATATTTTTAGCTTTCAATATTCTCTCTCTCTTCTTGATTTAAAAAAAATAGTAAATTTAAAACATGAGAAAATAATTTTCTTGAACAGCTATGCCGATCTATGAGAAATCTCTTTTTCTCTGTAGATCGTTTAATTGCACGATCAATTCATTAATAATCGGTTGACTTTTTGAAATATATTATATATATATACACGTTCTGCCTAAGTAAAGACTTTCCTGTCTTTCGTATGACCGTATTCATAATCGAGACGAGTCGGACAGTATGATTCATGAAGGTCACTTCACTTCTGAAGATGACCTCAAATCATTTTCAATTTCATAGTTCTGCGTATTTGCTTGATCAAGCTTTCGACATTTAGGATCTATTTGTCTTCTTCTTTGGCTATATTCTCAAGAGATGCCATTATGAAAGTGCGCATATACCTGCCGTATTTTAAGAAGAGCTAAGAAAGAAAAAACGATTTAACGCGATACCTTGAAGGCCACCTTGAAAACCCACTATGCGATTATCTCAGCCTGTCTCAAGACTTACGCGCATTACATCTAAGCTTATTAAGTCCTGACTGTGAATACCGCTTATATTATCGACGTCCACTGCTCTATCTCTCTCTATTTCTCCGTCGCTACAGCAAGAGCTTTTACCTACCGCACTCTACATCCGTTGCCTGGAGTCAAGCCCGCCGGCTTCAAGATCACTTCGAGATCTCCTCGCTGCAACAGTCGCCACCTTCGATCAGACATCTTTGCATTTACTTCTTATCCTTCCTTTATCTTCTATTATTTTTGAAATCGAAACGTTCGCATACCTACATCTCGCTGTTAAATATTCACTTATCAATATCCCACACCGCTAATCACAATTAAATATTTTTTTCCCTTCATATAGTCTTGTATCGATACTCTTTAGCAACTTTCGCCTAATAATATCGACATAGTGGTAACAATATTTAAATAAATAGCAACAATTATATCTTTCTTAACCGGTAATGTTCTTATAGCAAATCTCTTTCTATTTGTTTCTCGCAATCAGACTTTCAACCGTTCGCCGTTTCTTTTCAAACGTGTGCAGCGATATGCGTTTCAACCGGTGCTCAGAAAGCACTTCTTTAACACCCACATGCCGATACGAACACATGTGCTCTCACACGAGCAGATTGAGCACTCTCATATCACGTGCAATATTACATATATCGCCGGAGATTGGGTCCGGATACGGCCGTTCAACTAGCATGGGAGCAAGATACTAAGCAGCCACTTCCTCTTTCATGTCCGTACCGCTTGTAAACAGATCGTTAATGGCGAGATACGCACTATTTTAGCAGAGATTCCGTTCTCGTAGTAGTAAAAAAATTATTGCTCACGCAATAGCGGTAGTTCACAAGATGAGCCAAAATCAATAAATTCGATTCGGAAGATCCAGTTTATGGTTTAACCGTTATATCGCGCAAGCTGCGATGTATGCAATCACACAGTATATCTAAATATAATCTGTAATCATTAAGGGAGACTTAAATGTAATTTATATTTTAGCTAGTAATACTTAATTTATATTTCAAGTTTATAATATAACTTTATACTTTTGTATAATATTATATATAATATTATAAATTTGATTAATTATTATATTGTATGTATTATGCGCGTGTAATATTTATTATATTATTTATTTATGTAATGTTTGATACAAAATTATAATAATATAAAATTTTTTCAAGTTAAGAAACTAATAAGTTTGCTGAGTTGAATTTTACTAAAATTAAAATATTTGTCAATTTTATTTTATGTATGATAGTAATTCAACAAGTAATGGCAAAAATGATAATTAATTAGATACGTGAAGAGTAATGGAAAGTGCCTGAGATAGATTAATACGGAAAATACGGAGAACACAAACAAAAAATCTAACAAATATCACAAATCTGATTCAACAAGCGACGTATGCACTTAAGTTGTCGCGTTTTTATGTCTTTCTTCTATCACATGAAGAAATTCCATAGTTATCTATGCTAACGGGATACCCTGAGAAGCGTGTCTCTCTTGTTTTTCATCTTCTTTACTAATTCGATTAATATAAAATAAAGTGAATTAAAGTAAATTCACGATTAGTGTAATGTATAATATTAAAACAATTTAAGAAAAAACTAAATTAAATTCTCATTCTTGCATAATTATATTAAATTCATGTCAAATAATATCATAAAATGTAATAATAACATGACTTTTAACATTTTATGGAAAATAACATGGTCAGTACTAGATATGAGAATAAATTATTCTACCATTATTCTAAATGAAGGAATATTTTATTATCGGCAAGTAGGTACTACAAAAACATTGCATTTAAATCTCTCATGAATTTTTTATCTCATGACGTTTATTCAACAAATTGTACCACCACTTTAATCTGTTTTTCCGTTAATTTAATTTTATTTATATCTACAGATATTAAATAAAACTAAATAATCAACTTTTTGAACATCAAAAATTATAACATAATGCACTAAAGCAACATGTATGAAATATTGATATATTTAAATATGTTTTTGACGACTCTCTCTCTCTCAAACAGATTTATATCTATAATCAATATAACTTTTTACGTTCAAACACTGTCATTTGTAATGGAAAATACATAATAGACAATATGTTCAGATAATATTTGAGATTTTGTTCATGTTCTGAATTATGCATACAGCGAATTGTAGCAATATACATCACGTTGGTCAGAGATTACTAATCGAATGGTAGCAATTACGAGAGAGATGATCGTTGACATCAGGATGCTTGCACCCTAATTATTCCTTAACGACTCATGGAGCAATTATCTATTCCAATTGCAGGTGAGCGCATCTCGATATCCTGTCGTGGTGAAACTGGGCCACGCCCACGGCGGAACCGGCAAGGCTCGTGCGGAAACAAATCAGGAATTTCTAGATCTCGCTTCGTTGGCAGCTATGGCAAACTCTTACTGCACGGCGGAACCCTACATCGACACCAAGTACGACGTGCACGTGCAGAAAATCGGGAACAATTACAAGGCTTTCATGTAAGTCATTGAATAATTACAAAGAAAAGAGAGCATAACATTTTAAATGTCAAAAACTAAAAACTCCGGGAGAATTTGAATAATCATAGAAATTATTTCAAAAACTCTTGAAAAGATTTAAAGAAGATAGCAGATTCTTTCGAATTTTTTAGGTCAAATTTTTCTCTACTGAGTTTAATTAATAATAATAATTACAAAGAATTTATAGTCACATTGTTTTGTACGTTAAATAATTAATAATGATTGATCCTTGTGATATATTTCTGTAGGCGGAAAAGCATAAGCGGCAATTGGAAATCGAACACCGGATCAGCTATGCTGGAACAGCTTTCCGTGAGCGAACGACATCGCACATGGGTCGATCATGTGGCACAATTGTTTGGAGGATTGGATATCTGCGCGATTGAATTGCTGGTGGGCAAGGACGGCCGGGAGCACATTATCGAGGTCAACGACAGCGCGCTATCCTTAATGGGTGACTCTCAGGAAGAGGATCGACGTCACATCGCGGATTTGGTCACCGCGAAGATGCAGGTGCGTGAAAATCGTGATCGATTACGCGATTGGGATCGATCTATCAATTAAAATATCCGATCTGCAGGTTTACTGTCGACCTCCGAGCATGTTGACGAAGACCGCCTCGCGAGGCTCGATGTCGAGTTCTAGTCAGGTGGGCAGTCCGGTAGAAGATCGACCTGCACCTCCCACTGTACCCCCTGTACCCTTGGGATCCCATGGAAGTATAGGCTCTATGGCCAGTATAGGAAGCTTAGGTTCCGTAGGTTCCATCGCACCGATGACGAGCGACGTCACCGTCTCTGATAGTCATCATCCGTTGCAACGGCGTGATTCTCAAGGTATAAACTTATATCTTTTTACAACTTCTCGAAAATAATATGAACTCATTGTTCGGACTCACAATAAATTCGCCGAAAGAAATAGAATTCGAATTGGCGCCTGATCCGTCATGATTCAAAGTGGTGTCCCGAACCGATAGATTCATCCTTCGTAAAACGCCCTAGCAATCGTCTCCGCTTCCTGATCTCTCAGAAAGAATCAAATAGGGATCGTGGCTTCTGGCTATCGTGTGAAGCTACGCACGTGAAAGAGTATTATTTGCCCTCCGAAACGAGTATCACGATAATCTAGGTGATATGAGTGATATGTCTAACTCGACATAAATAGAAATAATTATAGCGAATTTAAATAGCTAATTACATATTAAATAGCTAATTACAAGTTGATTGTAATTGTAATGTCAAAATTGTAGGTGTTACAAAACATCTGATTAATTTAAAATATAGGAGTTTTCCAAATTAGTGCATTCGCGTTTATTTTACTTTCAAGAGAGGAGTGGTATTGGTATAGAAGCAAAACTTTTAAAGATGAATATTATTAATAAACTACTATACCTACATATATGTATGGATATTATATGTGTTAAGATTTGGATGCACAGTTCGAATATTCCTTACTTCAAAATCACATAAAAAAGAAGTTTAGTTTGCTCTGCGCTGTTTTTAACCGGAAATATTGCGCATTAAAATACGTAATAAAATTGTACTTCTAAATTAATCAATTGGAAAAGATTTGTTTTGTTTTTTATATCTCTCGCGTAAATATCAATACTTTATTCTCTATCAAGTGTCGTTTTGTATTTCAAAACACGTTTGTTTGGTATAACATTCCCCTCTTTCAATTCTCGTAGCTTCTCAATCAAGCACGGTGAGCAGCGCGCCGTCCGTCGGCCGACGTACCGAAGAACCACCGACATCCAGAGTGCCGTTCCATCGACAAGGCAGTCAGTCGCAGGCCCAGGGTGAAGACACCGAGGACACAATGAAGAATCTGCGAAAGACATTTGCCGGCATTTTTGGGGACATGTAGACCATAAGACATAGCCGACGTAGCGAGAGTGTAGACGTCGGGCACTCTCACGATAAGGTAGCTAATGATAAAAATACGTCGGCTACAACGGTAACACGAACTCATGACATTCTCCGACGATCGCTAAGCATGTTCCAAGACCAGGACTGAAGCGCATCACACTCAACGCGCCAATCATGCGGAAATTGACGCGGAGCATGTAGATATCTATATATTTGCAGATTGTCATAGAAAACTCGCGAAACTGCATGCCACGCGAAGTGCACTAATCATTTGAGTTTAATAGAAAGTTATCGAAAAATGAAAGCTCTTTTTAATTAAAGTGTTAAAAGTACAAATAGATCGTATCACGTGATTTAAGATGCCAAAGCAACTCTCTGGATACTTGCTTTAAATTCTTTCAAAGTCCTGGACTTGGGCTTCATCTACTTGCATCTTTAGCGCTTTAATTATGAAAGTCAATCAAGCCAAGCGGGGAACAAACTGGTATATAATGATTATTGATCAGGAAAAAAACCTGAAAAAACGAAGATTTTTCTCTTTAAACAATTTAATAAGCTAACGCGTTATATATAGTAGCAAGGTAGGTACTGTATATTAAGAGCATCATGATAATGTGTATGTATACATTGGAGAGTAAAGTAGGTTCTATATAATCCGTGTACACTCTGACGAATTAAATAAAGGCAAGTTAGGCAAGTTCAGTCAAAGACAATGGCAACTCACTTAATATTAGTTTGATGTCAGTTGATTGCTACCGCGATATCCAGTGAAATATTTGCGTCAACAATAAGCGCGCTTTCTCACTATAAAAGCAGGAATCGCTCAGTAGGCCCCTGGCATCTCCTCAACCGGTTTTACTTCGAGCATCCACTTTTAGGCTTAACGTTCGGATCGTCGTGTGTCATATTGTCATTAAGGGAAAAGGCATTGCGAGATATAAATTAAGGCAGGCAATGGGCGTCTTTTGGGCGATCTCGCAGTGTTTGTAAAAATATTCGTACGCCTATGTCATTCGAGATAATCGAAGACGACAAAAAAAGAGGAGATTCGGGCATTATTCTGAACATTTGGCTAACCGAGACTGCAAGCGGTCGTTTGGTTTCATCTAGTACTACAAGTCGGGGGGACGTGTATGTAATTGTCTCTATTATTAAGCGCACAAGTAGTTTTAAGATAACCAGGGATGGGCGAAACTTTTCGATATCACGAGACGTCGACTTTTTCCAGATCCAAATCCAGATCCGCGAATTCTTTATCTGATGATAAAGAATATATCGATGAATCAATTTGCGGCACACTAATAAATTTCCAACAAGAATATCTCGCGTGTAGATTTCCTGATGATGATGAAAATTTATCGCGCATCCCGAGAGTGGTGACATTTTCTTTTCCTAAATTTTTGCACGTCGCGGGTTGTCGTTAGTGCTGCACAGGGCGACCACGCCGGCGGGGGAAAATTCATGAAAATTTGGTCGCTGGGTTTTTATAACATTAAGGAAATCCTATATAAAAAATATCCTATAAGGGATGGTCGCTCATGTCAAGTGAATAAACGGTAGAATAGATCGAAAATCCCGCATCATATAAGCGATGGATCTTGGCGCGAGGAACGAAAATAAACGGTCGAATAGATCGAAAATCCGAAATCGTATAAGCGATGGATCCTTGGTGCGAGGAAAATAAACGGAATACCGAAATAGAATAGATCGCGAAAATCCGGCATGCGATTGTGCAACGCGAGACAGAATATAATTCCGAGACATATATCTGCAAATATATACATATACGCATATGTATGTGCAAACAGGCTAAATGTAATACCGGCGAGGTATACCAGTTAAGCATAATTAAAACTATGCGGAGTACAGTACGAAGAAAAGGCAGTTTTCATCGAATGATCGCAGATTTATCTCAATAAAATAAGATTAAAGAAGAGATCAAGAGAGACAATCGACCGTGGTTTCAGCTCTGAAGAGAGGATAGATCAACATTACGCGCAATAATTATTGCGAATTGAAATTCTGCTGACGCAAGCAGTTGCCAAATGTGATAAAACATTCGAGAAATATCAATTAATATGTAATCAGTTGATAGAGATAAAAAGGAGGACGTACATTTAAATGACTGATGAGGAAGACGATTTATTTGAAAGTATAATCTTATTTGAAGCGTTGACAATATAAATCGATCAAGTCACACGATATTAGTTAAGTAAAATAAATTTAAAGTTTAATTATTGTGTCATAAAAAAAAATTAAATGCGATTAATGTGAAATAACAGTGACAGCAGAAAAAAATCCAATATACGTAATCTCTTCGCAATATGAAAAGTAAAATGTCTAGAATTTCTAAACAAAACTCTGGGTTTAAATTTCTCAAAATTAGATGGATTTTGCTTAGCCTTCGGGAGGACCCGATTAACGCCATCAATGTATTTTTTATATTTTCAGCGCTTCATTTAGAAAACTCTATGTAACGAAAATCTGACATCATACGATTTCGTCGTATCTCTTTCGCGGTTTTCTAACTGCATAAGTAATAAGTAACTGACAGTTTTTGATTTTCATGTGCCTTGACACTGAAGTGTCCTTCGTATCACGTTTTTCGCGATATCAGAAGACAATTGAAAAATGTAGAAGATAAAAATAATTTTCGGGAGACGTAAGTTAACAATGACGTTGGTAAATTTCTACGACGAGCAGAATGAAGTAGGTATTTTGAGCAGACATTGCACTTTACCATGTGATACTTTTGATCGTTTGTACTTTTTATAAAGCTCGATATCTCATTGCATTTGTACATTCGCTGAGATACACTGTTTCTTCACTGACGTTCACCGCGGCGGAGAAGTGTGCGTACCGTCCAAGCTTACATTCGTTATAAATGAACGCAGTATCGAGACGCAAGAATACGTTACGTAAAAGTAAGTTCTTGCATATATCATAATTTTCACCGGGATAATCGCGATCCTAACAATTTTTAATTCTGTAATACATAATAGTAGATTGTCTTCCATGCGTTGCGAACTGAATATTTTCAGCAGCGGATCTCGTACAAGTGAAACAGATGTCTTAGCCCCTATAACGTTTTTCTTTTAAATAGTTTGACGTAGTTATATTTCTGTAAACATAATTGTGTCTTTAAAAATATCTAAATGTAATTCGTGCATTGGAAGTCTCTTTTTCATTTTTCTCGCACTGGAAAAATTATTTCGCGTTTAGCAAGTCTTGTGATTAGGAAAAAAAATTGCGCAATTAAGGGTCAAACAGGGACGCAAAGATTGCACGAAAGGTTTAACAGTTTGACGCACACAAAACGGATATTCAATTCCATTTTCAGAGCTGACGCCACGGTACGGAGAAGAGCAATCAAACAATCATAATCACGTCACTGCGCGGAGGTCAATCGATCAACGCTAGATGCGTATAGACGCGGTTACAGGTTGAAGAATATCTCAGGTGTGCGAGTCTAGGCACTAGATAAAAAGTAGGAACTATAATAGAAGCGACAACGTGTGATTGCGCGTTGCAGCCTAGTCAAATCACTGACGCCGATTGCAATCGGCAGAACGGATAGAGTTAGGGTTCGCTTGGTCGGAAAAATCCTTGAAACTGTGATCTTCGGGATTGTCTGTAGGAAGAAGAATTTTGCGTCCGTATTTTGTTTGGCTGATCGCTTTTCTTAGTAAATTTTATATGCATAATTAATGAGTGCTTTTTTCAATAATTTTCGACATTTTTCGATTTGCAAAAATCTTATTTCGAAAATCTTAATTCGCAGTGTTACAAGTTCTTGAAGAAAATTTTCAGACTTATCAGATACTATACCACTATTTAAACATCAGCTATTATCAAGTCTTGTGTAAAGTTTAGAAAAAATTATAATTATGTGATAAATTTTCATAAAAGTGAAAATATATTATTTGATCAGTAGCGTTTGCTAATACTGGTAGCTCAATTATTAAGAGTATTTTAGTAACTTAATTATATTAAATTATTTTAAAGCAAATTTTCTTATTTGCAACATATCATTCGATATCTCGCTTAAATATAAACATGAAGCTGTAAGCTCAATATGCAACTGTCGCAAAACGATTGTTCGAACAATTGCAACGTTGACCTTGATTAAATAGCGATACAGCGTCGAGCATTTTGTTGTTTGGATCATAACTTATCACAGCGTTATACAGTGGCACGTTTATGTTACGGTGACCGTGTGGTGTCGTGAGCAGCAGTATTTTCATTTTTATTTCGAATGCACCGATTGCACTGTAGTTCAAGTAATAACGCACCAGCAATATCCGTAGATTACGCACGGTAACTATACCGCATCTTCAACTCTTTAGAAAACTTCTCGTGTTACTGTGTATACGTGACACTACAAACAGTAAATATATATCGATAATAAATACCGTCTGCCCTCACTGCAAGCATAAAGTCGGTCTCATTGATCTCGCACCACAATATATATATATATATATGTATATGTGTGTGTATATACAGCATGCATACTATACTCTATATAAAATTTCCTTAATGGGAATTCACCGTAAATTCATTTCTAATCATCTTTCAGATATGGCATTTATCTTCGTATATTTGACGTCATTTCTGCTTTTATGATCGCAAGTCCTAAAAGTATTAGGACTACATCAGAACCTGTTAGATAACGCGAGATCCTTCGTGCAACCTGCAAGATTTATAAAAATTCAGTTACGAAGTAATTCGTATTGTAAGACAGTGATAAACCGTGTAACGATAAACGAGGACGTCACTACTGTAGTAAATTAGTGATTTCCATAATATCGATCATTGTGAATATAACGAGATGCAATTGTGGACGAGTCAGCATCACAAATTACTTGCAATTGCAAGCCCATGTTCCCTCTTTCGTCCAAGAGGGAGCACGAGCTTACTGAAAAAGAAGGAATAAGTCATTGTATTCCCTATACTCTCGACGATTATCCTTTGATTATCGCGAGAGAATCGTGCAATAAGTGGATGGATTCGCGCATGTTTCACGCCTTTAGATTACGTAACGCTCATATATACATATATACCCTTCACTGTGCTTTCTGAGCATTCGTCACTGTACATCGAGGAGAAATCTCTTACGTACATATCATCTTGGCGGTACGATCGCTGAGCTTCAGTGCCTCCTTTCTTTTTCTTCCGTTTGCTTTAAATCAACAGTAGTGGCATGGGGTCGTTAATCCTAGCATTATCCTCTTTACCCTTTCCCTTCCAACTAAAATAATGTAGAATAGTTAGGTATATATTAAATCTATACGTGTATTACAAATTACAACATGTGGTTTCTTAAGATTAACAAAAATGTCTATGCTAACTGCCTGCTAACTGTTAAGATCGTTCTTACAACGTTAGTTAGAAAGCTACGTGTAGCAACTTAACTAGCTTTACTTTAACTGACGTTTATGAGAACATTTCTCATAATAATGTCACACAAGACTCTATGCAACTACTGCACGGTTAAAATTAAGTAATCAGAATGTTACATTTCGAAAACGCGAAAAATTTGATATAGAAGAAGATAGAGAAGTGTTACCGTTTTGCATTTGGTATGTAACTATTTTACGGAATGTACTCGATAAACGTTAATAATGGCCGCGCAAAACACCAAAATTTTTAACTTTGTAAGTGATTCACAACGAAAGCGGCAAGAAGCGCATTTTCAGCGATTGTATACTTTTATTTCGCATCTGAGCTGTGGTAGGCCAATAAGATAGAGTACGCATCATCGATTTACCCCCGATTACACGACGGCTCGTCTCTTGATAATACTCAATGCGTATTTCTGTGTGTAACGAATTTAATGTTAAAGTCGGATGGTAACTCGAGGCGCGAAAAATGACGATAATAGCCAAGTAAGCGTGTGGGCGCGACGAATATATACATCGCAGCCTAGTACTGAGCGTTACCTCCTTGATTTCAATGCGTGCTAGCCCAGTATGTAGTGACGAGTTCTACAAATATTACGGCATCCATACATATACACATACACAAAAAAAAAAAATTAATAGTATCGTAACGCTATATAAGTAACATTACTGTACGGTATAATGTCAATGTTATTTAATCCGTTATTATTAAAGTCCACCATTATTGTTAAGAAATCTGAAGGCCAAACTTCAGGAGGCCATGGCTCGACCTCGAGCTGCAGTGCCATTAATGATATTTGTGGTCAGGCCAGTATCTAAAGTTAGCCTATAGTGCCCGTATTCCGTACCCACCTACCGACAATTGTCGGTGTCGTTAACGGTGTCGGCGCAGCTTTTATACGATATGAAATACCTGCGCTACGATGCTTACCGACAACTGTCGTTATGCGTGTACAGAATTGAGCCCAGCACGGAAATTCTGTAACTCGTTATGCACATAACGATATAGTTATGTTGCCGTTTCGCAGGTATAATATAGTAAAAAAGCTGCGCAACGACAACATAACAATATCGTTATGTGCATAACGAGTTACAGAATTCTCGTGCAGGAAAGTTAAAATATTAAGGATATTTATCGCTCTAAGATTTCAAAAGGAAATTTCCACACAGACCTAACTAATTTATGTAGGATTCATTATGGATCGTAAAAATTAACATAATCGATCGGAGCTGGATTATGCCAGATATAATACACGTATAATCACCAAAACAGATAAACGTAGATTGGTAGACAAGCGTCGAGTGTCGACGAAAGGGCAGCCGTGCTCGTCGCGCTTTCTCGAGCGGAATGCTTACCGGGCGCGAGAACGTTGATCATGCTCCCAAAGAGAGGAAGGGAGAATCGAAATGTGACGCTTCGATGACCACGAACAGACCACCCACGCGGGAGAAAGGGTTGAATCGCGAGGTCCATGATCGACTTGTTGGCCGCCACGTGCTCGAAAACCGCCGTGACTTTCGAATTGGCTGACATTCACGCGGCGGCCGACGTTTTGTCGAACCTTGACTCGAGGCTGAATACCAACGGTGATGACTTCTGACATTACTGCGTGCGAAGTGCGTGCGATTCAATCGTCGTGAAAAAAGAAAAGAAATGATAGGATGATTCGTTACGGATTGTGATGATCTCGAGCGTAATAAAAGAAAAATGCAAGGTGTAGCAGTTCGAGGTTCTAAATGAATGGCGGCCTTTTTCATCTGTTCCAATTACAGAACTTTAATATGCTTGTATTTATTAAATATCATTTTGGAATAGATTCAATAACGTCGCTATTGTTTTATATTTTATGGTTTTGTGCATACTTTCCATCAAACAGATTAGATTTAATTGCATCGGAGGTCAGTCAGGTAATTTAAAAAAATAAAAGGTGAATATCTTTACATAATTTATCCGAAATTGAGATTAGTAAATTCCCACGTTATAAAATAGTAAGATTTGATCGGACATAATTTCCGCGTGATTTGGGATAAAAAATTGAAAAGTTAATGACTACGAAGGTCAGCTCCCTGATCTCAAGAGCAAGATCGATGTAAGAAAAGTACAGATCGGTAAGAGAGAGGAATCGCGAACGACGCGGCGCGTTGCCTTTTAACGATAAACTTTTAACGGACTTAAGAGGTAATAAGCGTATTTTTAGTAGTTCACTGAGAGGACAACGAATCAGCAGAGCGAATGCGTGTCCTGAGCGATGGAAACGAACGGAATAGAAGAAAGAAATCTTAGAAATCTCGAAGGACGACTATATAGAGCAACGTCCGTGTAGTATATCGCGCGCGCCCGTAAATTAGCGCGCGCTAAAATTATCACTTATCGTACGATGAACATCTGTGCAAGTAAGTTACCTAGTAGCTTTCTCCCAAAGCGCGATGGGGGAGGAATTAGATCACACACATAAAATGCGAGTTCTATCTGTCATCGTTAATCACTAAGGATTATCAGAGTTTGGCGAAACTCTAACAATAAAATACGGCGAGAGACGATACAAATGTAAGAATACAAATTTATAGCCCCTAGCGAGTATGCGAAGAAGTGTAGTACAATATTAACAAGACCGTGTATAAAAATATATAAAGAGTATATAAATAATATATATATAAAAATATATATAAAGATAAAGACAAATACATATATATATAAATGCAAACGCATATATAAATACAAATATGTAATTATTCCTATGATATGCAACGTTAATAGTTAGGTGCACGTCAAGATGGTCGTTGCGATCATGCATTTATCGCTTGATCAAAGATTGATAGCGGAAATATCACTTAAATATCTTGAAAATGTGAAGCGTGAATTTAGCTACGCCGATAAAAATTTAAATATTCTTTTAGTTAACAAAAATTCGATCAATTTAAGCCGTTTCTGTTAGCGAAGAGCGAAAAGCGCAATGAGCAGCGAGCATCAACGTTCAGTGATCGTCAAGATCTTTTTCGCAATAGGAGATAAAATGTAGAAGTAGATCATTTTTTCGGGACGAGATACCTCAGTTGAAGCATGCTGTTTTTCGCCTAACATATGCTACTATAAAAATGACGTTTGATGCAAAACATCCGATAAATATCGAAGATCAATTGAGTGAAATTATCGATTTAGTTTTAAATTTGGAAGGGCATTGGATTCGTTGTTTTTTCGCGCACTGTATCTGCGCCTTTTTGTAAAACTTTTGTATCGGTAATTTATATAGGCATTACGATAAAAGTACGAGAAATTCGTATCGTTAAGGTGAAACGTAATATCCATTAAGACTTCTCGATTGTTAATCACGACTGTGAAATGGTAATCCATTGCGGCAATTATTTTTATTTAGCATTTATATATATTTTTTCAAGAACAACGATTTAATAATACAAATACGGATAATGATATTTTTTGTATTATTAACGTTTTATCTATATGGTTGATGGATACGGTAACAGTTTCTTAGAATGTTCAACGTTTCGATGTGGTTCGTAATTAACCGAACAGAAATATCAATAGAACAATAGCAATTAACGCGTCGCAGTTTTATGAATAACAAAAAAGAAAAAAAAAACATGAGTGTATAAACCATTATTTACCTCCTGTTGTCAAAACAGGAGAGTCTTAAGCTCCAATATTGCAATAGTCAGTAAGGTTGTTATGATAAATCCATAGATATATACGTCTATGGATAAATCTTACTCTTAAATGTGTTAAAACAATAGATCGTGACTATAAATGTCCATTATGTTATATATACATAAATATATATTATATGCGTTACTTTGCCATTGGAGTTACCATTACTAATATATTACCACAATTAATGTGAAATATAGTAATTAATGCGAGTATCGAGGTGTTTTAACTGCGAAATGTTATAAATATTAATGTGTAATCGTCATGACACTGTGTACGCGCAATGTTTTTTCCAATTTATGATTATTAGACGATATGTATAGATGAATCGTTTCGATAATGAAATAAAGTGTAAACGAAGCGATATATTAATCATCAATAATATGCAGTAATGGTCACAAGCGAAATAACCGTACATGAATACAACACGCATTAGATACGGGGCGTTGTATATTTCAAAGACGCCCCGATGTAGAACCTGTTACATTATTATGTTTAACGCAATACGTAAGCTGAACTATAATAATAAAAACATATATAAGCGTAAAATCACATACACGCGTTGTCATTTTCCTTTTATATTCCGATGTACCTATCTTTATCAGCGTCATATCTGCGTAACATACGAAACGTCTAAAGCGTTTAAAGAAGTTACATATAAAAATAAGCTTTGACTGTTTGGCATTAATTTTTATTTTCAAATATATTTCTAAAAAGAGCGATTAAACATGTTAATTAATAATTTCTAAATAATTTCTAAAAATTGATTAATATTTAAATCGTACATTATATATTATGATTATTATCATCATATCAAACAAGTTACATAACATAAAATTTAAAGCAACGATTTGTCGAGTTCTGTGTTGAGAGAACAATTCCTGTACATCCCCGCGCGGTTGAGCTCGGTACTGAAAAAATTGTTTCGGGGATAATAAGACGTCGGCACTGTATGAATTGTCGGCGCGTACCAGCCATAATCCATAGAAGTCTTCCAATAGCAAGGATGAGGAGGATTGTCTTGACCGTAACCTTTAAAAAGTTCTGAAAAAATTTTACAAATCGTTAATAATTAATAATGAATGCAGACTAGGACAATGCACATATAATATTTGCGCGCGTATGTGAGAGAAAAAATAGCTCTTTATCAAATATCATAAATTATTATTCCTGCAAATTATGATAAAGAGTTATTTTATCGATATATCCTCGGGCACCTATTAAATTAAATCTTTATATAGAACTTTAAAGAGATTAACATTAAAATACTCTTTATGTGTATATAATTGTTAAATATATAATCTAAATTATTTTCGGTTTTCTCGGAGACGCATGTTCGTGAATACAAAAATGTCTCGCTTACGATCTCCAACTGGTTTCTGGAATCTATGAATCAATCTCTGTACAGTCGTACGGTAACTGATACGCCACGTTAGTGCACCGATATTGACCGCGAATTTTTCTGAAGTCGTCCACTAAGGAGCCACGTATTCTGAAGCCGGGATCCACAGTTATGTTCTTCATTCTCGCGAATGCCGCCATGTCGACGTAACGAAGGTCGTTGTTGTTCAAGAAGAGGAATAGCAAATTGTCGAGACCTTGGAAGGTGTCGGACTTTAGCACTGTCAACTGATTGCCGTTCAGCCAGAGCGAGTTCAACGACTTCATGTGCCGAAAGACGTTGGCGGGAATTGTTCTCAGTCGATTCTTGCCCAAGTCAAGCTCGTTTATCTCGCTGAGACCACGGAACACGTCGGGGTGCAAGGTCGAGATCTTGTTGCGCGACAGATAGAGAAGGTCTATATGAGATAGTCCATTGAACGCGCCGATCGGTATCTCCGGTATGTCGTTCGAGTCCAGGACCAGCGTTTCCAACTGTCTGAGTCCCTTGAACATGTTCCGCCTCAACGTGAGCTGGTTGTTGGTGATATAGAGCTCGTGCAACTCCAAAAGACCCTTCCACACGCCGGGTCGCAAGTCCGAGAGGTTGTTGTGATCCAGCAGCAGAGTCTCCAGATCGCTCAAGCTTGCGAAAGCACCATCTTCTACATTGGTGATTGTATTGTTCCTCAGGTCCAAATAGGTGAGCTGATTCAAAGCGTCGAAGTAATGCCGGCCGATACTCGATAGTCGATTGTCGCGAATATAGAGAGCGGATGAGTTGCTGACCTCGGTGAAGGCGTTCCTGGTGATGTTAACGATCTCGAGATTCTCCAGATGTAGCTCGATATCCTCGATCGTCTGAACAGCGTTGACGTCCTCAAAAGCGACGCTGTGAAGAAAACCGCCATTCTCCAAACAGACATACAGGTGGTTGTAAACCTGACAGTCGGCGTCCTCCGTGAAAACATCCGCGACGTTGGCCGATAAGAGAAGATAAATGAGAAGGAGGAAGCACATGGTGTGCTCGGAGGCTGATTGTGCACTAACCTCGTATGTACCGGGATTTCTTCGCGTACACAACGTTGCGAGGCGTTATTATGCGAATATATACATATCAGCGATAAGTTATTACACGCATATCTACCACAACATATTATCCCGCATTATCTTGAACTTCATAATTAATTTATAAATTATAGGAGCCCCGCATAACGATAGATAACGTTATCTTTTAATATTAGTTAATTATGCGAAAAAGCTTTATTGGAAGTTAATCTCCGGCTAAGCTTCAACAACGCGAGCAGAATTTAAATGGCTTTTTGAAATTACATATAACAATAAATTAACATTTATTAGTACCTGTAAATAAATTAATACATTTCTCGCATTGTTTGCAAGACCGATGTATTCTTTGTAATTGTAATTGTAGACGCTAGAGTCACCTAAACATATTATACGTATGCATTTCTATATGTATTCATAAAATCATATTTTCTATAAATTACTGAGAATAATAATAATAATATGTTTCATCAAACAACACAATAAATTTATCGCATGGTAAGTTTAATAATAAAATAATAAAAATTATGTTGTACAACAATTTCAGCAGATATGCTCCTCCAGAAAACTCCCGATGCTATAATTTTAACATTTAGAAATCGTTCATCTTCTACACTTTGCAACAAGCAGCCGATATATCTGCATACCGGAAAACGACGAAGAATTATCGGTGACGAATAACAAGACTGTATCAGGATCTCACACTTTATACAACGTGCAGCGATAAAAGATTCAGGCGCCGCTCCGTCCACATATATTAACTTTGTGTACGATTCGCAACGAGTTACTTGCAAAAGATTCATTGGGAAATACATAAAAATGCTCATGGGCTGATAAGATTCGACGAGTGCAGTGATCGGCTGCGCCGGCTTATTAATAGCTGAACATCATCGTGTTAGCTACTTGCAACTCTCTTCTGAACCAGAAAATATAATCAAACATATTATCTCGTATGAGAAAAGCTCTCGTACCTGCAACTAATTTTATCCATTATTTGCATTAAAAAAATAATCTTGCCATCAGGAATTTCCATGATATTTTTTATATACATTTATTTAATATAATTTTAACTAAATTATTTTTGCGTTTATATTACATTACATATTTCAGTATTTTAATTCATTAACCGTATTTATGCGCAGCTTTTTTATTCTTTCATGTTTATACGTATAATGCAGAGAACTTTGAAAATGTAATGGTGAAATATGTCACGTCTAAACGAAAAGCGTGGGAGGAATATCAGATTTACGTACCAATTTAATTGAAAAAAAAAAGAGCCAGCGGCATCGTATTACGCAGTTGAATTTGCAATATATATTGAGTTTGAGAGCAGTAACACGTAGGTCGTATTGAATTACGCCCGAGAAAAACGAAACTTGTTTCTACACATTGCATGCTGAATGATTTCCAATTATCTCAATTTACCAGAGAATTTAACTTGAGATGGAATATTATTTTACAATATCGATATCCTATCTTCTGGAAAACTTACTTGGATACATAAATCTTGATGGAAGATTGTAGGTTCGGTAAACCTCGTTTGTACACGGACCAAACAATGGTTTTTCGTCCTGGTAATCCGGAAGTTTTTCGTCAGCACAAGAGCATGGTATATCGACCATTTCTCTGTTAGATTAATTTAATACGGTAATTTAAAATTTTTCGAGCAGTTCTCAATAATTAGTAACACACTATGCGTTTGAATTCACTTCTAGAAGTTAGCCATGATTACTCGGGGTTGCTGTAGAAACGATACTAGCACATACGCGATCGATTAAACACGAATGTATACGAAAGTATATAACAATAAGTATATATACTGAGATAAATTTACAAGGTTTCACCTATTATTTAAATTTTGCGAATTATTTTATGTTTCAATTTAACCGATTTAATCGTATAATTAGCTAACAACGCAAACTGCGAATTATTGTCGTGATAAATTGATAGGATGTCATATAATAATTATTATTATTAACTATTCACGAGATGTCTAATAATTTAAAGCTAGATAATATATACATATGTTAACGCTTATATTAACTTTCTACGATGTATAATCATGATTGCATAAGCAAATAATGTGCATTCACATCCAATGCATTATTTAATTAATTGTATTAGATTATAATTCAATATCTGCAAAATAATGAATAGTTTATTGGAAGATCTTTCATATAAATATCTCTATCTACAATAAATGTATAATGCAATATAATTATAAAGAATGATTAACGCTTGCGCTGTTTAACAATTATCACTTTGTAAATTAATAAAATAAATTTATATATAAAATTTGTATCAATTTGTTATAAGTTCTGTAATAATTTTTTGCACATTCCGTAATAATTACAAAGTTTCTTATGTAATGCGGCAAACATATTCCCATTTGCAGTAAAGTTTTAAGTACGGAAATGGAAATTTATGCACATGTACAAGGCGCAGATACGGGTCCCCCCTAACAGTTCTCAGATTAGGGTCAACAGACTTACCAGGTGAATGACTATAAAGTGACCAGACTGTATTTAGCATTTAAATGAAGTTTGCATTATATATTGTGCCAGTTATATTATCGCACCCGCTGATAATAGAAATGGTCTATCTGACCATTTGGAGGACAACGGTGGTGAAATACGGTGAACTATCGTTAAGCAAGGCAGAGTGTGATAATATATAAATAATTTTCTTTCTCTGTGAAGAAAACAAATGATCTCTACTCTATGTGCCAACTTTGTTCAAAACAGATTACTGCGTTGTTCTTTAAAAATTTTATATAAGTTAACTGATATTCTTATTGTTAAACTATTTTTTTTTTATAATTTATGACTGCATATAGATTTAGTGTTGACTTAAATTAATTTCAAAATAATTATTGACGTAAAATATAAAATTATATATCTATATTTCAATATTTCAATGTGACAAACAATTCTATCGTTTCTTAAAGGAAAGACAAATCGCAGCACTCGTGCTGAAATTTTTGCTTTAATATTTTTACATAAAATAAGAAATTATGAACCGATGTTATATTCATGAAATAAACATTTCATGTTTTTGCATAATAAACTAATATGTTTTTCCTGTTTATGAAGAAACAACGTTTATCGGAAAAGTACCGAAAATGTTTTATTTATAAGCTACGGTTACATGTTGTTAACGGAATGCAAATGAACGCACAAATAAAGGCATACGTTCCATTTTTCAGTTCCACCTCCATTAACTAAGTCGGGTGACAACAGGCATGTAGGTATAGACTTAATGAAACGATTATCATCACCGACACTTCCAGTTGCGGTCTGGCTACCAGAAGGGAATTACTAACGATAAGAAATACGTTGCGCAAAAGAAATTTAAAAAACTTATAAATAATTACACTTATACATAGGTTTCCAAATTGCAGTGTTACAATGTTCACTCATATCAGTTATCCTAAAAAATAAAATATATGTATAAAATTTCATTAACCGCAAGCGATATCGCGAGTTCATTAAAGATAAAACTTACATATAGTGAAGTGAGAATTAGTGCGTGTTCATAAATACAGCGTCATATTTTAATCGTCGTATATCGAAATAAGTGGAGTTTACGAAAGTAAATATTAATATTTTCTTTGTATTAAAATAATCTGTTAAATGCATTCACATCTATAATATATCTTAACATATTTATAACAAATCTATATTTATATGTATCTTAATATACTTATAAATTAATTTTAAACTTGTCATATTTATTCAAATACAATAAAGTCCGAATTGGGCGAAATAATGCGGAAAATAGAAAAAAACATTATATAATTATAGATGTTACTAGTGACGTATATGAAGAAGGTTATCATTTATCAATGCTTTCGTATCCTGCAGTCAGTTCCAAGGTTACTCATCTGTGTATTCAGTTGCAACTGTAGCATGTGTAATAGCACTTCTAATATTCTTGCAGTCGCTATATAGCCACAAATTTATATCAAACGTATAAAGTTTCGCGCTTCACATAAATCTTACGACGTGCAAAAACATTGCTGTTTATAATAACTGTCACTTATAAGAAAAGACTGATTGCTAAAGCTTGCCGCTAAATTACGACAAATTTCTTCGAATATAAAAATCTTGAGTCCATGCTCACACACAATAAAAATGGAACTTTAAAACTCTCAGTAAATCGATCTAAAAACATCTTATCTAGATATAACCTGGACTGCTGTTATAAGTACGAATAAATACAGAAGGGTATCAATGATGACTGGCGTTTGGTATGCTATGGCAAGCCGTTTCTACGTTACGCGAGTTAAACTTATGGGAAATACGACGACAAAGGCAATCGTAACTGGAGATTGAACGAACGCGCTTTACGGCACGTGGTCACTCGCAGCAGCGCGGCAAAGTTCGCTAAAGTGTGAATGGTGCGATGCGGGAAACTTGAGAATCGGACACGGCGACGACGATCGGTGGAACCAACGTATGTACGTGGAGAAAGCGCGTTTTCAGCAACGATCATGAGCTACAACGTGACGCCGCTGGAGAAGCACGCGGAAATCACTTACCGCGTGAAATGCGTCGCGGTAGAGAACGAACGGGTGTTCGGCGATGTTTACGTCACCCAACAGACACAGAATCTCGTTTACCGGCCGGGGGACTATCCTTTTCCGCCAGGATGCAGGAGGCAAAAGCGAAACCTGATACAGCAGACTCTGAACGGACCAGATTTTATGGAGCTGAACAAACGATCAACTGGAAGTGCTGATGTCGTGAACTCGCGCTGGCAAAAGCGCTCCAAGTCGATGGGAGATGAGCCGAGCGTAATCGCGTTTAATTATAAGAATCCCGGGAATCATAATGCGGCCATCAAGAAGCCTAAGGTAAATGTTCGCACACGAAATGCAATTCAAGATTAATCAATCTCTATCAAGGAAATTTGCCAGTTAATAATATAAAAAATTCTAGTATGAATAAAGTCTACTTATTCGATTTAATAACATTGACAAGGTATTAGTATGTAAAGTCATAAAAGTTAGAATATGTGTCAGTTTGGAATTGTGTGTGTGTGTGTGTGTGTGTGTGTATGATCAGTCTTCTTTAAATAAGAAGTCTCCGAGAGTTTATCTGTTAATAAAATATATATTGAGAGAAACACATATTTAAAGATTAGGTACATTTTAATCAAGTACATCCTTTAATTTGCTCTCTATAAACTCGTTTCACGATGTGGGCGGTAATATCAGATGCTACGAGTACAAACGCAAAATTTAAGACATTACTTAATGAAACTTAATAGCTTTATCAAGAAATAGTAGAAGTAATCATCGTTGAAATGGTACTAGATAGAATAAACTATCTATAATTTTCCTTTTCACGTTTTCCATAATTTAGTTATATAATATATATTTTTAATATCACTTTAAATCAGTTTCCTCACATTATTTATCTAGAAAAAAACAAATATTCTAAATTATTGCTTAACAAATGCATTTTAGATATATCCGCCACCCCTGCGCTACTTTCCGCTGCAGAAAGAAATCGTGATTACCTCGTTGGTGGATCAACTGTTGCTAGATATTTACGGTATACCGATGGGCGACAGGGGACGTTCAGAAAGCGATTCCTCGGCATCGTCCTTGAAAACGCGGCCGCAACATCAATATCTGCAGAAAACTCGTTTGCTTTTGAAAAGTAAGACAATTCGATATGAGCCGGATACATAGGCGTCGTGGAAAAATAGTCGTATGAAAGCTCGTATCCATCTCGACGATTGAAAGCGCCGGTAATAAGTAACGATCTATTATTGTCAGCAATATAAACATGGCAATGGAATAAAAGTTTCTTTACAATAAAATTAAGATATATAATATATGTACTAAAAAGAGCAAGCTATAGATATTACATACTTTCAATCTAAATCATTTTAATTTCATATAAGAAATACAGAAAATACATAGTACTTGAAACTTTAAATTGCAAAGAATTTTGCTGTTGTTTATATAGCTTTTGTAAATAACAAGAAAGATCTGATGAGTTTCTCTTATGCAATCGTCGATAAATTGCTTTGATAATATTTAAAAGATCGCTGAATCTATTCAACATAATTGCAGTCTTTCAGAACATCTCTTTATTATGTACATATATTTCAGAATAATAAGAGCAGCAATTTCTTCTTTTAATTTTTTATCTGCAATTGGAGGAGCCTTCACTTGATATTACAATATAAAAAATTATTACTGCATATTTACCATAAAAAAACAAGATAGCGAACCAATCGGATTTCAATTGAATTAGGTGTGCGGCAGTTTCTTCCTAATATACAATTAAGAAAACAATATACAAGAAGAAATTATTTTTGACAAAGTCTAATTTAACTTTAATCAATATTTCCGAAATTACAAAAGATGTACTGACAGCATGTACATATGAATTAAATACAATATATAATATATTACACATTTAACTTATAAAAATATATCATACATATATTAAAATATCCGTTATTCATTATTTTTAATATAATTTTTAAATGATAAATTTAATATCATTAAATTAATCATGTCATTAATACCATTAAATTAATCTTTAAATTTTACTCGAGTTTTAAATATAATTTTTTTTAAAGTAAATTTAATTTTTTATTAAATTAAGATTATATTTGTTACCTAAAAAAATTAAATTTTATATGATTTTTAATATCCTAGCAATCCTAACATATACCTACCAAGTATCCCTAACATTTCCAATATATTTACGTGAGAGCTTACTATTTTTATTTGTTCTAGTAATCTTGTCCCTAATAGTCCGAGTATTCGTAGCAATAATCCTATTAACATCGTACAATTAGCCTGCCATTTGATGCGAATTCCGTGTTTTTATCTTTTAATTTTTACTAATGCTAAGTTCCCGTATTATTGCTAAGTGCACCATTTGCGCGACCTATTTGCTAGCTAAACCAACATGATTCCTAACCCGCGACTTACGATGAGCTTTACTTGTTGGTTAATCCAGTGGGATACCTAATCTGCGATCACCCGAGATTTGGGGGAGAAGGGTAATGTGGCCTAAGCGTAATTTAATTTTCGACATCAGTCGCGTTTATTCTCTTCTTTAATTACGTGCCATCGCACGTAAATATGGAAAAACGATGTACTTACGTAAACTTTTTATAACCTTTGGCCAGTATCGACCACCTACCTTCGATGAATTTCTTCTTTCTTCGGCCAGATTGATCTTACCTTTTGTTGATCCTGGCCACCACTATTCTGACTACATTGCAGCCAGAGATCGAAGAAGGAGACATACCCCTTCTATGTCGGCTGATAATCAGCGCGAACACATAAACGTAGTTTTCCACGCTCATTATTGCGAGACGATTGCGAAACGATACGACCGTTTGTTAAAATCCACGCGCCGTACAAATCGCGTAAAATAAATGCAAACATTCAATAAAATGTAATATAATTAACGTTATTCGCGCAATTTATTGAGATATTCGCGTAAGTCATTCGCGTAATTTCTCGATATGATATTACACGCAAGAATTTGGAAATTATATAAGAAGTTATTGAAATATAGCAAAAATGAATATGATATGTAGATATTAAATTTCACCGGTCAGAAAAATATAAGTTACTTTGCGCGAAATTAAATCATAGAATATATGAATGAAAAAAATTATAATTGTTTAAAAAATAATATACGATTCCTTTTTTAATGCAAACCGAGATCCGTGATTCGTATACCTATATTTATATTTATCCGACGCGTAAGTCTGTATTTACGATTGTTATTTTAATCTCAACGAGCGTTCATCAGATGAAATATTCACAATAAATGACGTGAGTTCCATGGTGACTTGTACGTACAATTACTATTGTGCGTATTGTCTACATTTCATCTCTCTGCGCTATACTTCTTTATGAGATTTTTACATTAATACGAATATTTTCTTTTCTTTATATTCTATACTGCCCATTTTCCGTATCAAAATTCTCTTAAATATTAGATAATATATACTACTTCAAAACTAATTATTTTAATGTAACGTGAACAAACTCTAAGCTAATGTAAAAAATTTTTCCACGCAAAGAAATATCCGTGAAGTGTTTCTATCGGATATAATTTCTATCGGATTAATCTATTGGCTCTCACATCATCCATTTACTTTGGCTTTAATTCATGCAAAGCCAATTAAAATAGATGAATGAACTATTATATAAAAAATTAGGACAAAATCGGTGCGTTGCATACACAGTTGTTACATTGTATATAATTAATAATCAATAACGCGATTTTCGTTAAATAAGTTGAATAAATTCTGCTGTGTAGCTTATATATTTCTTGTCTTTCTTTCATTTACATGCATGCATATATTGAATAAATCTTTAAACATATACTTCAAAATAAATATTTCTATTTTGCACCAATTTGTACAATACTTAATCCTGGATAAATATCTGAGAAGAGAGTAGATAGGCAACAGAACACATTTAATTATTATAAAAATTTTTTCTATTACATACATGTCAGTTTTATTAATATATTTATCTTATTCGTTATTTTACCTGTTTCTTATTTCTTCATTTTCAATTACTATTTATTTATATACCTTTATTTATAGAATAAAAGCCTGTAATACATAAATAACGTGAATGTATAATAATTAATTGTTCATGTGAAAGACATGAACATCATAAAATTTAAAAACTCTATACTAATAAAAACGTGACAAAATTTTACTTCTTAAAGTTTCATATTTTACTTTAATCTTTTCCCACTTTTTCAATAATTCTTTAATTAATAAATTCAAAAAATGCAACTAAATGATACTGAATACTAGATGTAATATACTGAATACTAATTAAAAAATATAATAGACTAATATTATCCAATTATAAACGTTATTAATACATGACGTTCTTGATGAGAAGGTGATGTTCTCAATTAATATACGCGATATTAACGTTGACAATTATAATGAGCTCTAAACTTTTGACGAGCTCTATATCCTTGTATTATACACAATAAATCAATAAATAGTAATGTATCCAAGATTAAATATCTAAACTAATTTAATCTAGTCCATCCATTTTAAGACAACAAATCTATGAGATATGATAGGTATATTTTTATGTTGTTAATCGTGGATGCGTAGATATGTACATGTATTGAACAGATAAATTCTTTTTCATAAATCTGTTATTTCAATATAAAATTAAAACTCTCTTTCTGACTCACCGATCCGATGGAGCGAAGTTATTTGCCATGTAGCTAGGATGATATACTGTAACACACAAACAGATTCAAATTAAAATAGAGCTCAAGATGACCAATACTAGATAAAAGATAGTTCTTACATGCATTGAACTTTTAATTCGTTTTTCAATGAGATATTTATTAATATAATTATCTATTTTTCAAAAAGAATCTTTAATACAAGAATAAACTTTTATCAAATAGACAATTGTCTTCAATTTTGGCATGGACGACAGATTCCCATAGACGAATATCCTCCATAAATTTGAACTAATTCTTATCATATTGATTTGAGCAACCATCCTCCTTAAGTTTCTATATAGTATAAAATAATATTCTTTTAGAATTTTAGATAATACATTACAATGACGAAAGAAAATATTCAACACGTAGATATACGATTATCAACGCCGATTAAATGCGTAAAAAAAAATAAAAAAAGAACGAAATGGTTTATGCGTACTTGTCCTTTCCTGTTCTCCTCTAATAACGTCATTATTATTCTGCGGATCATCGTCGTTCGTGCAAATTTCTTTCAAAGATTTCTTGATACCGCACAACTCTTGACTTTATGAATAATGCAATGGCTCGCAACCGGTTGCCGCGATATACCTAACGTGCACGTGCATCATTTGATGTGTTCGCAATATGTACGCCTTTGTGCTTTTTCGCGCTTTTAGGATTTTCCGGGAATTAACCACGTTTTAACGAAATGAGACAGTGACGAGAGGAACGAAGGCTCACGTATGTTCTTTGCGATTACACGAAACAAAAACTAACGTAACAAGAATGATATTAGATTTCTCTTTAAATACATTTTAAATCGCTAACGCTTATTTCACGCCGATATGATATACATATAAATATTAATTTTTTATATTATATTATGTTATATGTTGGTAACTAAAAAATATACAAAATAATACTTAATATTTAATGAAAAAAATGTTAAAAGCTAATATTTTACACAGGAAAGGATGAACTGCAGATCCTACTTATGACTCTACACGACCACATCATTCACACAGGGGGACTGCTTATCCGTCAGCTGCGTCGAAAGGATTATCTCATTGCCAAATGTGATAAACAGTGTGATATTATCACGGCCTATCTACAAGCACACAGCGCGAAGAGAAGTGAGTAAACCCTTTGCTTTAAACTATCGCGTTAATGTCTCGTCTCTTGAAATATATTTTAAGTCAATGCGCAAAGCTTCATTGTATAAAAAATAATTCAAATAATTTATCAATAATATTAATCTTTAATTTATCTAATGTACTACTACTACTCAATAATATTCATCAAGAATTAATACGTGAATGAAAGAAAGCATACAAAATGCTTTTTTATATAATTATTTACAATTTTTATACAATATTTTATATAAAATATTTTGATTGTGTCAAATAGAAAATTATTTGTTTATTTAAGTCTGGAAAGATGCTCGATGGTACTTAAAGATACTATCTGCGATTAAAAATTTATGGAATAAAGCAAATAATAGTTCTGAGAAAAGGAGCTTATCATCCATGCCGAATATATCTTATGAAAACTGTTAAAACATATAAAAGCATTGCTGTAAAGTGTTTTGTATGCTTCTTGAACCGTTCCACTCTGAAACTACAATTTTTATAGTACATTCCGGAAAATATGCTGAGATGTCTTATAAATATTCAACAAAATTTTACAAATTAGAATGGTATAGTATTGAGTATCGTACACATAACTCTACATTCTCGAATTTGTTTGCTTAGATATAATAAATAATCGTGCATTAAATAATCCCACATTGAAATGATAAACACATTTAATTGCCATGAAAAAAAAAAAGGTAGTTACCCTAAATTACTCTTTTAGCTTCAAAATTACGTATTCTAACAATTTCTACGAGTTTCACTTCAGAAATGTAACTTCAGATCTCAAGAGATCAAAGAGATTTAAGTATACTCCGCTTCTGTTGGCTTTCCTCTTCAGAGTATAAGTACGAAGTTCTCTCTCAAAGAAGGACAATTAATTTTAAAAGTTTTCAAGTGTGTGTATGACTTATTACAAATTTTAATTTGGGCTTAAAAGACGCGATTAAAAATAGTATTATTTATTTTATACTAGGTATACAAACTTAGATGGAGAGTTAAATTGAAACGTTTATTATATGTGCGTTATATATTTTTATCTAACATTTCTGTCATTACACCGTTTTTTCTCATTACCATTCTTTCATTGTAACATAATACGTGACAGAAATTCTTGAGCGTTTCGCGACTACAGTATTGTATTATATTTATATCTCCGCAGCGACGAATACCGCGCAATTAATGTGAGCTAGAAACTCGATGTAGTATACCGATCAAACTGTCGAGATAGTTCTCGAGAGAGCCATCTGAATGTCGCGAAGAAATCATCAAGTTGCCGCGGTCGCGAAGAAACGAGCTTTCGTATGCGACGATGCGGTGATCAATAATTAGACTTTGCCGCGAGCGAGCCACGCATGCTCCGCGTACGATAATACCGTGGGCCAAGTTCCGACGTGGCGTCATTGATAAAGTTTTGATATTGTTGCGCATCCGCCGGATATACGCACAACTTTCCTCATTCGTCCTCGCAAATTAGCGGTGTTTAGCCGGCACAAGGAATTCGAGGGAATTTCACGATAAAGAGTATATGCGAGAAGAAACGAGACATACTTTAGCCGCAAAGAAGCAATTTTGTCGTCGGACTTTTCTCTCGCGAGAAACTTAGCGTTAGCACATCCGTTGCTTCCAACAAATACATGCATTTCAGTTTGGCGATATAGAAATGTACCGATTTTTATCCAAGTTGTATTTTGTCGATTAAATAGCATTTTGTCGGACAAATTTTTCTTAAATCAGATTAATCGTAAGGAAATATATTTTTTCTTGAATTTTGTTTTCTATATGGTTTCATTCTTGAGAGAAAGAGGAAGTAGATATGCATAAGTCGTATTATATTACATTTTACGTATGTATTTGATAAATCATTTTTATCTTTGCTACAGTTTCCTCAGGTCGTTCTGCTTGCAATTTATTGATCTCACATATTTTTGAACAACCTATCATTTTTACACTGGATAAAACAAATTCGATATCTCTGGCCAACGCGCAAGTATTACCTATGAACTTTCCGTGCCATTAACCCAGCAACGCTAAAAGCTCAACGACCGTCCTCATGCAGACTGAACATGTAATGAACTACGCGACGCGGAAACTTCTTGATGATCGAAACGATTATTATGAATTGCCTGAATCGCGTTTCCATAATGCGACGTTTATAACGGTGAATTGTAGGCAATTGGTCATGGGTATTTGGATAAGAAGTTTTATGCTATTTATGCGCGACGTATATTAGCAAAAAAACTGTAAATGTATATTAAACGTATAGAAAAATTTTAAAAAAAGGTAACTTAGTATTGTAATACAAATCTAAAAAAAAAAGGTATTATTTCTCTCTCTTATATAAGTTGCATCTTTTATTTTTCAAAAGAAAATTTTGCTTTGTATAAAATGACAATTAAATATAATATTTATTTAATTATGATTCTTTTTAGTTTTCACAAAGATTGTCTGTTATGTTTCTTTTTTAATTAGCAAAGAATTTGGACTAAAACACCTGGTCCTTTCGTTTCGTCAGATGTATTTATATTGTGTATGAAATACGAGAAAATTTCCTGCTCTGATATCGCAAAGATATCACTCTATTATTCCATTCTAATGAAAAATTACAGTCTCAAGTGTGTGTGAAGCTAAACTCACTGATTGTGAGTAGTAAGCGGCAATTGCCTCTTACTAATAAAGGAGGAGTTTAGCATGCCACACGGGTCGAACTTGCATTGAATCAGCGAGTACACCGTTTCGTCGATGACACCAGACACATTGTCGATTTAGAATTCGCACATCATATTCGATATAATCAGTCATGAAATAGAAACATCATGCTATAGATAACAGATATAAAACATTATTTAGTCTAATCCAAAAATACGAACCTCACGTTCGCGACATAAAGAAATTTAATAAGACATATTGATATTTATATCAAAACATGCACTTAAATATTTTCGGTCGTTCATGCATTTTTATTATTTGGACAATCACGTTAGACAAATGTGTTCAAATTTTTAGCTATAATTAAGCGATTCAGCAGGTAGGTACACATATATCCACCAGAGCTTCGATTTCTCGTAACGGTGTTAACTATTTTGAGTGACCCATAAAGCGGTAAAATCAATGACGATGTCAATCCTAAATTTGCGAATGTATCGATAAACTGTCTCGTTCCCAACAATAAACTATTCTGCAGAGCATTCTCAATACATCAAGAAGCACGAATTAATGTATATTGCAAATTCTGTGTGGTGTACAAATTCTTTTGATAGTTAATCGTGTACTAGATATTTTTCCTCAATTTTATAATAATAATTAGCTTTGTCATATTGAGAATGAAGATTATGTGATCCCCAATTTATTTCATATACTTTCAATTGTCACATGTGGCGTTACATTTTGAGAAATAATCCCCTCGCAAAGATGAGTGATTTTGTATATATATGTATAAGCAAGGACATATATAATGAAGTTTCTATATTATTATATAATAACATGAAATTTTCAAGGTTTAATCTTCATGCTTGATATATTAATCCTTCCTCGTACGGGATTACACATTAGATAAAGTCGCGTCACGCTGTTTCACTTAATCGAGGCCTATAACCATTAATCTTCTCACGAATGAACTATTCAGCGTAATAAAAACTTAATAGCCCGTAGTCCGCCATATCGTATGCCGATATTTGCATAGCAAAGATTAACTTTTTTACTTAAAGTAAATCTCTTCGAGGCTTGAAGAATTTCAATGTATCAGGCATTCAAACTGTACAAATTGACAATATTATTTTTTAACATATAAAAGCCGTAATATACGGATGTTTACCATTTGACGTAACATAATTATCGGTTACCGATAATACCAAGAACAAAAGAGAATAAATTATTTACCAGAAATATATTTTTCTAATACAAATATTAATAGGTAAAGATATTACACATGAATATTTTGCGAGCTCCTACGCACGCTTGAACCGCGATTCGACTTAATCGGATTTTTAATATTTTTATATTTAACATCATATGTGTTAATCCGAAAACTTATACATATAATTACCATGTAAAAGTACGCGTGGGATAGCTATAAAAAGTAATCCCACGTGACATGGAAAAAAAGTATTTCAAACAGTAATTTTAAAATGTTAAAAGCTCGCCTCATAGCCGCCTCGCAATCACGCATTTAAAAAGAGAAGTCTGATTTTCTCGGTAAGTTTTTAGGATGTATCGAGAATCTAAATTGTGGAGGGACAAAATTTGGAGTATATTCTTTCTGAAACGATCAAATGCACAGGGATGAAACGATGCAAAGAGGGAAGCTGTATATCGAGCGCATGCGTTGTGACGGGAGTGGCAGCACGTAGAATCGCTACGGCCACCACGGGGTTGGAAACGACGACTCGTGGAAAAACGACTGTAGTGCCTACTGCAGATTCCACGAGGAGGCAGCCGCCCCTCGTGGCAACCCCCTCGTCGTCGTTACGTTGCGGGGTTTTGCGCGCGCGCAAGCTACCCTATCCGTTATCGTTCAGCTGACTCGGCGCATTCGTCGTAGACGCTCCTCCAGGTGCTTCGGACAGCTGTCGGAGCCGACGCCGCGGAATTTCCGGATAATCGAGGAGCAATGTCGGGAGTGTGACCTGCTCCACCTACGCGAAGTGTGCGTCCGCGTTACCGGATGATTCCGCAAAGTCGTGCCGCGCGACAAATATGCATGTCGAGGTCGCTCGCTTGCGGTGCATCAGTGCTTCACAGTACGTGCATTGATGTGCATTGATGTGTCGTGCTGCATAATCAACGACGACGACAACGATTGCCCGGTAGCGCGCTGTCGAGTCTCGTGGTAAAGATGGTACGATCCGATGACACGATAATCTCGTTCTGCCAAAGTGTCAAAGTACTGCGTTTGTTTAATACCGTCTCTCGCGAGTAAGTATGACTTTCGGCTGTCGTCAATGGTCCAAATTGCGATTGGTGAACGGCGCTGGAGTACACGTTTAAATCTCAGTCGCTTCACGAACGCGTGCGTTTAATGGGAAAAAATGTGCGTCGCATATTGGGTCCATTTCCTTTCATATAGAGCGACAAGACTCTGTTCGCGTGATTTCTAGAACAATCTATATTCAGGCTTTAAAGAGACAAAAGAAAAATGATGGTAAAAAAGGGATAGAGTAGCGTAACTAAAGGGCGAACAAGTCGCATAATATATTCAGCGATTAAAATTAAATTTTATTCGGCAAGTAAACATTAATTTCTACGTTTTATATCTTTTATAAAACGTAAAATGAGTATAGAGAGAAAACACTGTAATAATTTAACTTATTTACTTCTTTAATATCTGTAAATCATCTATTTCTGAAATAAAAGTATAGATGTGTGTGTCATCGAATTGAATTTAGCATGCCGGTTTATTCAATTTAAAAGCCATATCGATTTTCTTTCAATTTCAATTTACTTCATATATTTTTATAGAAATATTGAATCATATTTTGATTGATGTAAAGCATTCGTGAGATATAAATTGATTGACATGTCTTTAGCATCTTATTAAGAAAAAATTAGGGAATCGAAATTACCGAAAGTCGTAGTCAATCAATGTATGTACGTCTTTTCGGACTTCCGGAGGCGAATTATGCAGATAAAACATTCCTCAAGGTTCGCCGCTTGCGTTGTTTGACAATAGCCTTTTACCATAAAGAATTTAGCCATAAAGAATATTTAATAACATCGTCATAATTCATATTGATGCATTTATATAGGTACTTGGTTTTGGCAAATTGTGAAAGATTTGATTCTAATTGCTGGATTTATCGGTTTAATATCCATTTTTAAGCCATATCAAAGCGGAAGCCGCAACATGTAAAATCGAGGTTACGATAACCACGAGTGATTTAAGATACCTACACTTCTCACTCTTTCACTTATGTTGCACGCACAAGCGGATTTTTCGCATCGAGAGCAAAATCGCGAAACTGATAAAAAGCCTAACGTTTGAGAGTTTCCTTAATTCACAAATTCTTGCTGTTTTTAACTTAATTCTATTCTCACGATATCTGACAATACTTAAAACACATCTAACAATCTGGCGCGATGCTTGATTGAAAAGGAATGATTGCATAAATGGCATAAATACAACTTCAAATGGAAAAGCGATAAGTTAAGTGCTGCATGCATCTTCTTAATTGCATTGTAACCAGTCGCGATCGGATTAACTGCTCGAGCATTTTATCGGTTTCATCAGCCGCTGGTGAAGTAAAAATCGATTTTACTATCAGCTTGGCCATTCTTATCAATGGTTATCTGCATTTTATCGCGAACAAGAACGGGATTTTCGTGTTACAATGGACGAACAAAAACGTTAATTAGCGTGTTTTAAATTATACTCTAATGCAATGTAATTAACAAATATGTACTCGATATTCTAAATAATCTAAATAATGAGATTCTATAAAGCAACCTTTCACGATCTATAGGCACATATTGTATATTGCACGTGTATTGCAATGCGTGGGTATCTACATTGTGGTACTTGTAACAGGTGGTACAGCTATACGGCGCGGAAAGAACAAAGAGGAATGTTTTCGTGTTTTGCTGGATTTCTAATGAATTAAATGTTACTTATTTGTTAACATTAAATGTTACTAATTAAATGTTACAATATAAGTTAGAAAAAAGACACTCTTATGCTTAACTAATATTACATACTTAATATAATGTGTTTTATAGTGTTTTCGCATTAGTATCAAATTTATACCAGATTGCGACGCTCTCTATGATTAATAAAATAATTTAAGAAATATACATATATTATATGAACTCACGTTAATATCAATAAAATTTGCTTTCTCTAAATACAGTCATGATAGTTTTGCACGTGCAAAACTTAGCACATTAAGTCAACGGATCGACCGACTTTTCAGAGTCACAGTAAAAACATCGTGTATTCGAGAGGAACATCGCGATTCATTGCGAATAAAAAGAATATCGCGAGAATAAACCGAGGAACGGCTAATCATGAATCACGAGAACGGTTGAGAGCAGCGTACGCGCGACATAATAAAAGACGTGAGAGATGAAAGCGAAACGATGAAGAAGAGAGAGTGGCGCTTCTAATTGGAGGATGAACGGATTTTTCAACTCCCTCAAAAACCTCGCGTCCGGTGCTACCGGCTCTGCCCCGAGATACGAAGAGCTGGAAGGTGAAAAAACAGTTTCTGTAAATCTATCTCGCATGCTAATGTCCTCTCGTGTGTCACACGCGCACAGCGTAATCAACCTTGTAAAACCAACGTACATACACACATTCACACTACGTGTGAGCTAAATGCTCGTAAATTAAATTCTGTTAAATACTGCTGCAGGAGAGCATAGCTACGGCACATCTAAGTGTTACAACGTTAACTTAATGCAAGTTCAGAGTCATATAGCTCAAACATGCTTTGTTTTCAGCCACTGAAGACGATATAGTTAAGCCTTCTTATTTCCAAGTATAAAATAAAATGTAAAGTAATTAAACAAGCATGTACTTTGTTACCATTACTAAAGTCTAAGGGAAGTCTAACATATAAGAGATGATAATTTCCTGTAAGAGTTTGATCAAATGTGGGAAGATAATAATGTCGCGTTTAACGTAAACGAGTATCCTCGTCGTTAAAACACTTAAGTAACTCACTTACTTATAATGTAGTTAAAGCCATACCTTCATTAGAGATTAATTAAGTATAAGTAAGATATTATTTTTCCAAATTTATGTATAAAGTTAACATTTCGCATGTATGATTTGCTTACAAAATTGTCGAATTAAACTATAGGTATATAGCGAATCCATATATCACCGCAATTTCCACAAAACACAATAATTCGTATTTGAAGTTAGAGTGCTCTACGTTACTAACGCTAGAATATCCGTAAAATTTAATGTATAACATGTTTGGTTTGTGGCTAACTCAATGAGCATTATACAGCTATGCTATTCGGGGTAGCAATAAAAATTTATAGCGGTGTGGCTGCCCTTATATATAATTAGTGAGCCACTTCAAATATAAATTGCAAGCGGCGTATGTCAAATCGGTCTTGTAGCAAAAATACTGAGAAGAACTTTAATATTTTAATGTAAAAAAGCGCCTGTGTTTATTTTACTGCAACGTACAGCAAATATTTTGTTTGTTACTTCGTCTAAATTCTAGAAAAATAAAAATATAGCAAAATAAAAACAATAAACAATATAAAATGTAACGCACATGTGACAATCCTAAAAATGAAATACGTTCGGTACATGCAATACCAATACAAGACAAAATACAAATTGTTATAAAAGCAGAAATAATATCGATTTCACACATCAGCGCGCGTAGTTGGCGTTGTTTATTCAGCCGCATTAATAGATTCCATCCAAGCCATACTCGTTCATTTGTAGATACTGTGAGATGACAATAAGCAATATTGCTGTTGCACCGATTCGTTCGCATGGAAATGAATATTTTCAATGTATGTTTTATTGGCACGTGCGGCTTAACGTGCGATATAAACGCGTGGATATATATGATATTTATTATCTTAAGAATTTCTGCAGGATTATTTCTACTCAAACTAGCAATTCTTCAGCCGAGGTTGTCACAGAAACGATCATGCAACGCCCCTTCTACTAAATGTTAAAGGCGATCGAGCTTGCTTCACCTCGCGACTTCCTCAGTCACTTATATCAAATTGAACAGGATGGTAGTGCAGGCTATTGCAATTTCGAAAATATTCAAATTATCGATTCGAATCAAACGCTAGAATATTCACGCATTTATGTCAATAAAGTTTTCTTGACTACTGGTTCGATTGAAATAAACGTTTATTTTTATTTGTGCTATAAGAATTTTCTCTGTGAATATCGTAGACGACGTGGTGCAAAAGAACTGCAGTTTAAGAAATGTTATCTTGTTAGTTAACCGTGTGAGTGTATTTGTGATGGTAGATTATTATATAATAAAGTGTTTTATGGATTTCTCTCTAAATTTCAGTCGAAGATACAAAAATGAGGTTCAGTTTGACTCCGCAACCCGGGGAAAGTGGTTTCATACAATGGTTAGACGCGATGAAAATGGTTGCCAAATTACAAGGAGGTATACCACCGGAATTTCGAAAAAGAGTGAGTGTCCTACAATTTACTTTTAGATAACGTATTATTCATAAAAGTGCACAGCATATAGAAAGTATGAAAAATTCAAAGAATTCAAGCTAGAAGTATATAAGGAATGAACTCTGATATTCTCCAACAGTTGTGGCTAACGTTGGCGGAACGTCATCTGGAACAACGCGGCGTAGACTGGAAGCAGGCTGAGAAGATCTGTTTCAACGAGTGGAGTAATCCTGACGACGAAGAACTCGGCATACAAATCGTGAAAGTAGGTGTCTACAATATTATTCAACCGTTCTAACATCCGCGTAACAAACTTTGACGTAAATAGTTACATCTGTATGAAAAGAAGTCTTCTTTTTCGCAAATGTTTTAATAAACGTTAACATTGATTGTTGCAATATTAAATAATGTTTCTATGTTAAATAATCTTCTATGTGTCTTTTTGCTTTAAATATCTTTTGATGAGAGAATTCGTGAAAGATTCCTTAAAGTTATTCAAATACTCTAGAAGCTCTAGTAAACAATATGCTTTTCTTGTACACTTTGATGATACCGTCTGCGCGAAATGCTCAGTTTGTCGAGTTATCTCTAAAATGAAGGGCGACCCGGTTAAATCCGCGAGAATATCTCTGGATGCGCAACTCCGAGACGAACATTTAGAAAGATGGCGGCACATTTTATTTCAAAGTACTTTAAAACTCTTGGCACGAAAGCATTCAGTTACAAACATAATTCTGTAGTATACATAAATGTTTCAACTGATTAAAAGGAATAAGCTAAGGAAACTAAAAATAGAAAGTTGTACGTCAGTTACGTAATACGGTTTGGATTAACGTGAGCATGGTGCATAATTAGAACGAGTTGCCCTTCTAAAAATATCTGCAATCTAATACCTATTTTATCGCATCAGATCAGATTGAATTATATCAACTTTATATAGATTTATAGACTGGCCCTGATTATTATTAATTACGTTTAATTATGCACTCCGCTCATTCATCACTATGATGACAAGAAACTAATAATCACTGGTTGCTTTTGTGATTAATGTCCGTCTACGTAGGTTACGTTTCAAGATTTTCCGACCAAGATTAACATTTTCCGCTTTTTGATCCTTATTCAATCGTTTATCAAACAGATAATGTAATATATTAATTATCTATTCATTTGCGAATATTATGAAAGTTTAATGGAAAACCCTCGGGAAAACCTAAGATAAATTATGAATAAGCTCGCTGAAATTACGCCGGTCTAGGTATAATTAATTAATTCTGTTGATTCGACAAGGCTCGGAAGCTACCGAAGCAATTTCCAGCTAATTCAGCAACGTAAAAGTCGTTACAATTCGCAGGACCTGCACAGAACAGGCTGCAGCCTGTTCTGCGGTGCTGCTGGCCGGGACAATCAAGCGGTGCTTCGTCGAGTATTACTTGGTTTCGCCCGCTGGAACAAGTCCGTGGGCTACTGCCAGGGTCTGAATGTTCTGGCCGCTCTCGTCCTGCAAGTAATGGACCGCGCGGAATCTTCGGCTGTGAAAGTGATGATATATTTAATAGAAGGTGTTTTACCGGAGGGCTATTTCGCCGATAACCTGCGAGGTCTCTCTGTGGACATGGCGGTATTTCGGGATCTTTTGCGCTCGAGGTTGCCGAAATTGTCCAAACACCTCGAGGCGCTCCAGAGCGATGCGAAAGATAAAGCGACGGGTGAGTCAAGTTGATGAAATAAAAACTTAAGTGGGTGAGCGTAAGAAATATAGAGACGCATAACGATGAGATATTACGCTGACAGGGAGATTGAGACGATGTATATAGTTTCGCTGAACAAATATCCGATGGTATCAAAATTTAAAATAATTTTATCCTCTTAAAAAGTTTATATAGCGCTCGCGTGTGATGTAACAATAGACTTTCAACTCTTTCATGTAAATATTTTCAAGAATTTATAAAAACATCTTTAACCCTGTAATGCTCACATTTTGATTCCGCTGTCATAACATTCTGAAACTCATATATTTGGCTTATTTAGCTTTTTTTGGCTTTTTTAGTTTTCTTTGCATTTTTGGCTTATTTGGCTTATTTGGCCTTTTTTGCTTATACGATGGGTTCTACTTTACTACGACAGTAGAACTAACGATCCCTACCAGTAAAAGATCCTCAGTTATTGACAGGACAATTTGGCGCGCCCATGAGCGAGTGTTGCACTAGTGCAACTGTGGGCGTTACAGGATTAAATCAAAATAATTAAAAAATCGATATTTGATTCTGTTTTACGGAAACATCGTCTACATAAAACATTTGTGTTTAAAAAAGATTCGTTAGATTGAAATAAATGAAAGATATACATAGTTTACTGTAGTAGCGATAATCTGCAAATAATTTAATTTAATTTGATTCCATCGCTCTCACTTTTCTTGATTACTATGGATTGTTTTGATAGATAATATTACGTCGTTTTTCAGGAAGTAGCTACGAACCACCGCTCACGAATGTGTTCACCATGCAATGGTTCCTTACACTTTTCTGCCACTGTTTACCGCAAGAAGCAGTGCTTCGTGTCTGGGATCTGATATTTCTCGAAGGTGATGAAGTACTCCTTAGAACGGCACTCGCTATTTGGGAAGGCCTCTCAGAGTGAGTTTTAATTTTAAATTAAATTTATACATTAAAAATAACAAAATTATGAATATCATAAATTATTTCTTTGATAATTATATGTTACAAATAAAATAATTAATTGTTTCTATAGTCGCATAATGACCGTAACATCGGCGGACGAGTTCTACAGCATAATGGGAGTTCTCACGAGAGAAATGCTAGAATTCACCGATACAAACAATCTCATAAAGGTTGAGTACAATCAGAGTTCATACAGAGTTTGGTTAATAATAATGTAATTCAGCCGGAGGACTGTCATTTTTAATTTTTCCTGTTTTTACGAATATATTATCCTATTACCAATGCGATTGACATTGTAAATAATACAATTTATTTGTGAATTGTTTTGGCAGAACATTGTTAGCATGGGACCCTTGCATGGTGTAACAAGTTTGAGAGAAAAGCATCGATATAACATCACCCCGTGGGCGCGCAAGCTGAGTGATGACGATGATAGCGAGACAGAAGAGGATGAGAGATTGGCTGTAGCGGCTGCCATGTTCAGTATGGCTCAACGTATAAAGAAAGGTGATTGTCATTTTTTAACGAATTCCGCGAGTATCTCAATAATATTAAAATTAAAAAAATAGCAACATGTAGGTACTTCATATTCGACCGATTTTACAACGTTCTATATAAAGATATGATAATCGTCATAATGCTTTACAAATTAAACTGTATTTCGAATATCAATATATTTTAACACGTATATAATTATAATATAATAATTATGTTATATTTTTTTTACGCGGACTGTATTGAAATTATCGATTTCTTAGTCAACTTGAAGAATATTTGAATACTTTTACTTTAAAAGACAGCATGCAAATCAAACTTCTGATGCTCTACAGATGTTATGAATAATAGATACAATTATTATCTCAAATTGCAGCAGAATCTGTTTTGCGCGAAAGAAATACAAGAGCTTAAAATATCATTGTCCAATATTCACTGTTTGTCAAAGGAAATGACAATGTAATCAATTTCAGATCGTATACCTTCGACAATAGGAGCATTACAAGCGATGGCACCCAGTAGCGATCGAGAACGCCTTGCTTTAGATATTAGTACGCTGAAGCAACAATATGCAAAACTACGGGAACGGCAGCGGCAAGCACACATAATACTTTCTGGTATAATAACAAATGAGTATAACAAGCGTTCTATAATCGCACAGTGTAAAAATTAAAGATGCACTTTTCTAGAATTTATATTCTAGAAACGGTATTTAATTCAAGATTTTAAAGCCTAAGTTTTATTACATTTGTACATAGGATATTTCAATTTATAATATAAATTAATGCATCGTGTAAGTCTATATTGGACCGAATGCAAAGGGATTAAATCGCTATTAAAATATGAATTGGTCGTATTAAATGTGATCTGTATAATATAATGAATACGCATGCATATTATATTGCAACATTTTATGACAATTTTTCAATTATCAATGTTGCTTCAAATTATTAGAAGGTTACCATGTAACGTTGAAATTATATGAAAATTAGGTTGCACGTTTCTCGTGCATCTTTTCGATCGAAAAACGTGCGTAGGTTTGATGATACATGTTATAAAAGCTTTATGAGTAGCGATACGTTAGCAGCGATATTTATCGTCTCCTGCTTGCCACTGTAAGCTAGCTCATTTTATATTCATGAATGAAACTAAACTCACGTTTGTGTTTACGGCTGGACACTATCGTCATATTTCGATCCGGGCGAGAATACACGATAACAACGTCGTAACCTTTCGAGGTATTATGACCTATCACGTAAAAATCACGAGTTGCAACTCTGCGTGATATGCTTCAATTTGAAATAGCCGCGTCACCTTCTTGATAAGTAAATGTGTGTGAAGTCTGTATGATTAATAACGTTTAACCGGCATGTGTCGATAAACTCGAAACCGTAGGTGAAATTTTCGTATAAAATACGACAAAATTTTCCAAAACTAAATTTAAAAATCAATATACTAGAAATTTACAAATTATAAGGATAAGATAAGGATAAACGATAAGATAAGGATAAAGTATCAACAGTAAAAATAAAAAAGTTACATAAATTAACAATATTCAATATTACTATAACATGGTAATTTTAGCTTTACAATAAGTGTAACTGTTAAATATTATTATTTTGTTATAATATAAATTTCTCCATTTATTTGAATAATATAAATGTTTTGTAAAAATACAAAAAAGGAAAGTCTAAGGCTTGTATTATAACGTAACAATATCCTTTCATAAACAAATATTTTTAAGAGAAAACACAGAATGCAAAAATAAGAATAGCAAAGCAATAAAGTTTTTATTTCATGTAACAAAGGCACAAAGTGCTTTTCTCTATATTTCTAGTAAAGATTGCATGTGTGCGTGTGCTTTGGGTAAGAATATTAGGGCTATTTCTCAACCTATCTTGTTTAATAGTAAAACAAGCACGTGTACTATTCTTATTCTAACTGATTCCTTCTTTGTTCTACAGCCGCGTGCGCGCGACAGACGATGGTACCTACGCCCGCTTCCACAGCCATGAATCATCTGTTAGTGGGTAAAAATGCCCTCGTAAGTGGAAAGAATCGACCATTGAGTTTGCCGTCTGCCACTGTCACATCGAAATTACGGCCGGCAGTCCTTCACAGCCCAAAAAATCGCAAAGACAGACAAGGTGTCACGCTTCATTGGAAAGACGCGAAAAGGCCGAAGCAAAGAGCCGGCGACGCTGGTGGTAAGTGCATTTAATCATCAGAAAAAAATGATTCAATAAACAGCAATCTTTACAAATATACATTCAAAAATATTGTAAAGATTTTTAAAACATTTCTGTTATGAGAATGATATAAGAAATATACAAGATATTTATTGAATATGTACAGAAGGCATTTAAAATAAATGTGAGATATGTAATACACAAGCTAGTACGTATATATAAATAACAATAAATGTATAAGTAATAATTGAAATATAATTTTTCAAAAAATATATATTATAAAAATATTATATTATATATAATATATACACAATTACTATTATAAACGCAATACATTGTTAATAGCAAAAATGTGTTTTTAGTAATTAAATTAGTGATTTTTTTTACATACGTACTATTTTTATCTAAATAGTCTTTATAGAAATTTATGAAAATAAAAATTGCATATGTTACAAAATCAATATTGAAAACTTTGTTTTGAACGTACGACATCGTTTTGACCTGCTCATGGTAAGCGTACCAGCAGAGAATAAGATGGAACTTCCATCTGATGGTAAGATTCGCGGGGTATGGTAACGCTTATCAATTGCTGAACCTCCTATGCTCCAGAGTAGATACAAAGAACCACCTGCTTCACGTTCTATATCAGCAAGTACGAGTATTGACGCAGGTGTGGCAGATAGGGTCAACATCCAGTTTTGTACCTCCTCGAGTCAAGTCGTCTTTCTATCGCGCGCGCGAATAATTTCTCTTCAATTCAAGATTAATACATAAGTTATAATAAATATATATTATAATATTTTTAGAATTGATATCCATCTGTCGACTAACGATTATTATCTGTGATATTAATTGTTATCTTTGCCTCTCAGATTAATCAGTTTTAGAACTGTGTAGTCAATTTATTGACATTTTCTATTTTATGTTACAGATGCCGACGCCTTTGGTACAGCATTTGTACAGACGCCTCCTGAAACGTCTTCTGTAACATCACCTAGTCGGGGCACCGCTGACAGTGACAGTGATAGCACGTCGACGGAGCTGTGCGACGAGCCGGATCGCCTGAGTGACGTCGATAGCGAGGAACTTACGTCAGCGTCCGACTCTTACGTCATGGCGACGGACGATGAAAAGCACGCTTACGAGGGTTCGTCGACCTCGGCGAGTACACCTGCGCGCTCGTATATTAAAACCGAATCGACGGCGATGGCTGAGGGGTCGCAGACGGATACAATTTTCAGAATCGAACATGACGATAAGTCTCCGTCCTTGTCTGAAATCTCGATCGCCAAGATCACCGATCAAATACGGAGACTCTCGGCAGAAGGTGACAATAATACAACAGTCCCTCAAATATCAAGCGCGCGCGACAACGACGAGCTGTCGATAAGTGATTGTCCAGTCGAGAGATCGCAGACGAAGGAAACGGAATCAAAGTTGGAGGATTATACGTCGAGTGAAGACGCGCCGAGTTCGTCGAAGACTGTGAACAGCTACGATTATTTAAGCCTTAAATCTAATCTCGAGACAACGGATGATATCCTGACACACAGAACGGATCGACTGAAAGATATAGAGGAGAAAAAAGAAATCATTCGGGCTAGCGATAAAAATAGTACAGGCCTTAAGACGGATATAATGGAAACCACTACGAATATATTACGGGATAGTTCCAGAAAACAAACAAGTATCTCTTTAGATAAGAATTACGATAAATTTATCACGCTTTTAGACACGGATGACAAGCCCTTTGAATCCTCCTTAAGATTTTCCAGCAAAGTTTATTTGGACTCGAAAAGCGATAATGATTCAAATGATACGGATATTGTGAATAGCAGAGCTCTGGATGTCGCGACAGAATCTCAACCTTTATATTCGAAGAGATACGTTGTAGGCCATCTTCCAATTTCCCCGGTAACAATGGACGACAAATTGACGAAATTGTCGCACGAAATATACAATGTCGCGATAAACCCTGAAAATCTATCGAGTCCTGAAGGGGCTTTAAAGAAAGACGCTTTTAGCGATACGCAGCTAATGGTACAAACGAAATCGTATTCCAATTTGAAGAAAAGCCCGAAATCTCCCGAAAGTACGAGATCATTCAGCTCCGGAGAGACGATGGGTCCCGATTCGAAACCTTCCAGTTTAACAGTGAGTCCGAGAACGCCAGTCAGATTGGATTCCCGTGATTTCACAATGGACAAATCGGCTTGCTCATCCATCAGCTCGGATTCTAAAACTCTCGTTCTCCATTCTGTGGGTTCGGATACCGCGCTTGACGATTCGAGGCCGATTACGAAGAAAACGTCTTACGAAAAATCGAGTCCGTCGACCCCGATCAGCACGGACTCGTTAAGAAACAAGTCCGATACAAGCCCGAAATTGGTGATAAGCAGTTCTAGTGATTCGTGCAGCCCGGGCAAAGCTAAGTCTTCCGAGAGATCGTTCAGTTCCGATCTGCAGTCGCCGGTAAGTGCCAACTCCATAAGATATACTACAAACTATGGAAAACGAGACCAAGACAACGTGTCGGATTCGCCGATCGACTTGAGCACTGCAACCTCGCCATTTTATCCTATCGCGAATCCTAATCAGAAGACACCGTCGCCGTACGGTGTAGGCAAACGAAGATGTAGTATAGACAGCGCCGAAACCTCGCCCGATCCAAAATCGATCAGCTCGAAGGACTCTACCAAGTTCTCGGGATATCAGACGAAACTAGATCCCTCAACAAAGTCAATCGAGAGTAAGGAAAACGAGGGAATCTCCGAGAGAAGTGATTTGTATGTTAGACCGCAATTCGCGTTGAATACAGAACTGAAGGTGAGCTACACACAAAAGAGCAAAGCTGATTTGAACCCTTACGAATCGATCGGCGACGAGTCCTATCAGAAGAGCGGAGATTACGCTGATGACAATGCGGACGATCCGCTCTCTGAAAAAGATGTGGTGCCTCAATTGCCGCACGAGAAGCTCGACAAGCACTATCTGAATTACAATTACAGACGTAGAGATCGATCGAGATTGACTGAGAGGAGCTCTAGCAGTCTGGAAAAAAGATGTACGGATTTCAAGTCCTCAACTTCGACAGATGAATTCAGTACAACCATGGCAAAGAAGAGATGTAGCGATATTCTCGAGGACATGAAACATCTGGAAGCAAAGGCTCTTAGCGATGGATCGCCCGAAACTAATATGTTAACGAAGAAATCGAGCGATATCTGGGAGGACATGAAAAACTTAGAGGCAAGACGACAGGATACCTTTAGCAATTCGGCGAGTGGTTTCTCAAAGAGGCGATTAGAAATCCCAGACATAAACATAACAAGTGAGAGTAGGAAATCTTATGTAGTGCATCCTAAAATCAACATCGATGAGGATAGCGACAGTATATTGAAGAGCATAGCTTGCAATAAAAGTAATAGCGATACAGATGATGGCAGAGAATCGAAAGTAGGTGTGTGGACAAAGGTAAAACCGCGAAAGAAAAGCGACAACGGGCGCAGAAATAGCGATCGGGCGTTAAAAATTATTCAAGAAAATTCAGCCATACTGCACAAGATTCTAGCTTGCCAAGCGAAGAAACGTCTGCCGGATCTGGAAGAAATATCCCAGGAGATTACCATTAGTCCGATAAACGAAGAAATTTCTAAAATATTCAGTCCAATTCTCGAAAAAATGGGTCTGAATGAGCACGAAATAAACGAGGAGCTGGCACGAATAAATTTTAAGGACTTTGATAACATGAGTGCTACCAGCGTATCGGAATTTGACGCAAAGATCAACGAAGAATTAACAAAACTGTCTCTTATTGACGATACGGAACAAATTGATCATTTAGATGTAGACGAAATCATATCGAACGATTACCTGGACACTCGAGAGGCGCTCATAGATCATAAGATAAACGAGGAACTCTCTAAACTGCTGGCAAACTATGAGGAGGAATCTCCACCGAGTATGATTAACTTAGAGAAAAACTCGTCAAGCCAGAACATAAGTGAGACGGAGGGTCTCGATCTTACCAGCATTTCGACGAACGTATTTTCCTACAAATCCTCTAACGATTCCATTGAAATCAGAAGCGACTTGGAACCAGCGCACGACGTAACTCAGCCTGAAAAGTTTCCATTTGCGACGTTGAAATACGAGCAGACCATGTCGCCCAGGAGCGACATAGACATCTACAAGGAACTGGAGAAGCTCGACAAGATCTCGTATGTACAAGCGCTACCAGACACGCGTCTAGAAATACCACCGAAACGATTGTCCCCCATTACGTACATTTCCGATACTCCCACTTATCCGGAAGTACCCAGTGCGACAAGATACGTGCCGAAGACAAGCCAGTTCGACACTACGTCGTTGAAGAGTACCTACGAATCTTACAAAAGCTACGACATCCCGGATAGGCTATCGCCACGGGATAGTCCTTACAGTGCTTATGATAAACCAGGTGATCTCACGTTCGAGTATACGGAACCAAAATCGAGAATTTCTATCGATTCCTACGACTTGCATTTGAAAAGTCTGATATTATCGAAAGAATCCTTGGAATTTCGCGTAAGATACGACGAAGAGTTGCCAAGGCTGACCGGCGACAAGTGTGCGACCGGCCAGGATAGTAGATCGACGGTTTCCTTAAACGTGGGAAGTTCTTATTACAGCAAGAGTAACAACGAAGCAGTTACGCCGACGAAGTATATCAGCAATGAAGAAAAATTCCTGGATATCGGGGACTATTGCAGCGATGCAGATCATCTACATCATAAGTACAGTACTTTGTCATCGAAAGACTATTCTCACGTCAGAAGTACAGATTATGACAAGCCCTTAAGTACGTTATCACACGTAATGGTGGAATCCGAGACGGATATCGGTTCGTACCTACCGATGAGGCATCGCGACTATAACGTGCTATCACCCAATCGTCAATTCAGAGATGAATACTTCTCTTTTAGTCCAAATCATTACACTCCGAAACTCTCCCCAAATCTGACGGAAGAAACGAGAAGGCCTGCCGTCTCACGGCCAGAATCTCCGGGCAAAATAAATGTCGACAAGTATGGAGATTTAACCAATACAGGATCAAACTGTTACAAGAAATCGACACTGAGCCTCGGTAACCTAGAAAACGCGAACAAAGACGACGAAAATGTTGACACCACACCGAGTCCGAAGACGCACTTCAGTCCTTTCCCCGTTAGAAATAATGTTAGGAAACCCAAAGAACTGACGCTGAAGTTGGGTCTGTATTCGCCGAAGAACTCTGACTTCGGCCAAATGAAGAAATCATAGTGCTCAGTAAATTGTCAAAGTGACGAAGCTTTTAATCTACACAAAAGTTCGCACATGAGCTGGTTCACCACTGCGAAAAGAGATATCTATGTTCGCTAGTCAATCGTTTCGATAGATTCTTATGCTTTACGCAAAATAAAACATACCCGATGCATTTCGTGCAAAAAGTATTATCGATTTTCAGAATTTAACAAAGTGGGCCTAAATTGTCGCCTAACATTCTTAAATCGTTATGCTTGACATTATTAAACAAATTATACAATATAAGCTTATTTATAATTAATAATAAACGTGGATGTAGCTTTAAGGTAATAATTAGATAAAAAGTCGTGTAAGTTTTTCAATGCTCGGCCAGATAAATTATGAGTAAACTCTTTTCTTTAAATGGCACGCAAACTTGTTTTGACGGAGGTACGGACGCTACGAAAATAACATAAAAATAAATATACAGGCCGCGTTATATCGTAATCGCGATAAACGCGAAATAATATCTCCATGAACGCAATTAAATTTGGGAATATTGCTGAAATAATACGTCGTGCGTTATTGACGCGATTACGAAATAGCAAATCCGGGCAAAGCAGATTAATGATAAATCCAATCCCCATATTCAGCCGCACGTTTCTCGCTTCCTGTCCTTTATTCCATCATTAAAAGATAATGTGCACTTCACAGTTATTCAAATACTCGCATTTATACAGGCTCGTCGTTTAAAAAAAAAATAATATTGGAGGAACACTACAGCACTTGAAACGCTCGCATATTGCAATAGCTAAAATTACAATAAAATGCCTTCAATTCCCTCCAATTTTGAACTATGCCAAAATTTCCTACGAGATGACTTCCAAACTCGCGCTATATACAACTTAGATTAATATGTAACTAAAAAAATTTTATGAAATATCCTTCTTGCATCTTTTTAATTATGCCATACTACTGGTAGTTCTTATTGTGAGGCAATATATTTGAGACAAACGATTACCCGTAGTATGACAAAATTCTTTCGAACAAGAAAACAATATACAAGACATGATGTAAATGTATAAATTGTCTAAATGAAATTTAATTTGTTCGTACGTTTGAAAAATTTAATCATATGAATTCGTGATAACTCTAAGCGAATTGTGCACTACAAATTAGATATAAACGAAGATTGTATATAATTTCAAATATTGACTATATATTACAAATAACTTCAAGGTCCTGCAGAATCTTTTTATATAAAATAAAGTAGTATTTTTAGATATTTCTAATAAGAAATATTCATAATATCGCAGTATTGAGAATCAGTTTGCTTGGACAGGCTGTAACTTAAGCGTGACTAGATAAGAACCTGTTACAGTTTAAATCCTTGCTCACAAATGGCTTCAACTCGATATAAACGAAATAAATCGCGACTTAAGAGACTCGCACGGGATAGTTTTCTGTTTTATTGCAACGATTCGGATGTTTCTTATCTTAATTAACTAACCCGATTTATAGCCTACTTGCCCTACTTGACCATAAAAAAACATAGTCCTATAACTTATAATATGCAGAAATATCATTGTACTTCATTCCTTGTTATTGCACAATTTTCGCATTAACGCACTAAAAATTCAACGCATCTTATTAGCCTATTAGAATATTTCCCTAATCATCTGTGATAGTATAGAAAACGATAACATAATATTAACATAAAAGAGTATGATTTAATTATTAATTTAGATGCATTCTTAAATTAGCTCAAATTTTAACTCTAATTTTAAGATTTAACGACAGTTTGTATATCTTTTCCCATATTGCATTAGAAAATAATTTAATGCTAAAATTTTAATTAAATTAGTAATCGCTAATGACAATTATATATGTATATGTTTTATTTATTCTCTGATTATTGTATTATCTAAAAAATCACATATATATGATCTTTAAATTTATAATTTACTTGTTATCAACTTCTCAGAGATAATCATCTCAAAAGCTTATACATTTTCCAAACAACATTATCTTTTATATAGATATCCATTTTATTTAATCATATTTGTCAATTGCAGTATAAGAAAAAAATGTTAAAAGATACTGATAAAAACAGTTTTCAGCATGTACAATAAAATTTACGAAAGTTCTATTTTACATAACGTTATGCACTTTTTCTGGTAATATTTCATTTTATTTACTGTCATAAATTATATAGAGAATATCTTTTCAATATTCGTGTATGAAAGTTATGGTATTAACTTTGTTTCGATTATCACATCGTACGATTGGATCAGGAAATCCGAAAGTAGTTTCAGATGCCTGTGAAATATAGAAAGTATTCGCAAAGGTGCTGTATTCGGAAAGAGCAACGGCACGTTTAAATACAAAGATAGCTTAAGTAAGGGAATAGTATTAAATAATATCGAGTAAATTAGTGGATAAAATCTCATCGTTAACACACTATTATTAACGTTACAAGTTACGAGTTGTCAGCATCGCGTTCCGCACTTTTCATCCTGCATGAAAATTAGGTTCACTTTGTTAAACATTTACCTGCGAATAAAACTGCTCGACAATATGTACATTTAATTCAGTTATAAAGTTATTTAAGCTTCTCGAACTTCTGGTATCGATACTTTTCGATATTTACTGGATTATACGTTGCAATATATATTATATAAACAAATAGTCTTTTTCTACTGTGTACGGATCAAGATATGGAGATCGATCGGAACTTGCGATAGATGAATACGCATAGCCTCGAGCAAGGTATCGCGTAGCACATGAAACGCAAATCCTACGTAACGTCTGGTGTGTTTAGAAAGAGAATTAAGAAATATATTTCAGGATTAAGGGCGCGTGTGAAATTGTTACGTAATATTTTGAGAAAATTATTGTATATACGTGACAATGCGAGTCATGTCAGATATAAGACTGTATATTTGAAATGCATAAAACGATAAGTCGTTATGGATAAAGAAACTGAATAAATATATTGAGAAAGTGAAATTAACACGGCATGTCTGTTAATTATTATTTAATAAAAATTTCTGGGTTTTGATTATAATATCTATTTTTTATAGAGTGCAAAAGAAAGCTTACATACTTAACTAATTAATGTCTACTCAATGATAAATAAATATCTGTATTTATATCGAAAATATTTTAACACTTTGTTGCCTCCGTTACCTACATTCATATTTTAACGTTTACAATTATTTTTGTTAGTTTACTGCTCCATGTTTGTAAAAAAAAACAATACCCCCGTTAATAAACATTTTCATTTCGCGGATAATTTCATAATAATAGTTTTTTTATATCTGTCTTTTAGGTCATTTTAAAAAAAAAATTATATTAATTTTATATACTTTTATTTCGGCATGCAACAAGCGTGCTACGTTAAAAATCAGTTGCTTATAGAACCCAGAGCACATGCACACACAGCCATGCATAATGATATATTCCATGTTTATGGACAAAAATACTTGCTCGCACTCTTCCTTTTATTTTCGTTTGGGGGGGATGACGGTCCGATTACCGTTCGCAAAACTGCTCGTTCTCTCCGCGACGGTTGCATACTCGTGCTGGAGTGGACATTTCATTTCGCTAACATGATTACACGCACTCGTGCGTCGAGGATTGCGGATTCGTTTTAATTGGGATTACATTTCAATTAAAACCTCGTCCCCATTAGAGAGAGAGAAAGTCGCGTCGAATTTCAGAGGGGGGAAGGGAGAAGAGCTGGACGAAAGGGGAAAAGGGGGGACGAATAATTGATACGGGCAACGCGCGTTATCTGAACGCGAGAGCCGCCGCGGATAAAATATGCATGTTTGCCAATCAGGAGGTGTCCGGGGTTACATGTCCGCCGGCTCCCTTGGCAAACACGCGATTACGAAGGCTCCGGCGGGCTAAACGGGCAAGCAAACAACGAAACCTTTGACCCAGACCCGTCCAAATAATCGCCGAATTGGAAAGTACTCCGGTCCGCGATCCCGTCGGGCGATTGAACCGGACGATGCTCGCCGGTGCGGAACACGGGGCTTCCACTAGCGTTACGGCCGGGAGTAGTTGCCGCATAAATTAGTGCGTGAATTATGCAACACGGTCGTTTTATTAAAGGTTGATAAGCGTACTTTGTCGCCGCTCTCCCCCCGACCGCGGAACGCCCCGAGCGCTCCGGCGGGACGTTTTACATTTTATTAGTACGAGAGAAGTTCAACGTTATGCACTATCATGTTTTACATGCGCTACTCATGCAGTACCCTCGATATTTTCCCTGGCTCTTTCCTGTATTTCATTCCAAATTTGGTTGATTTTTCTCAGTTTTTCCCGGCAAATTTTTCGACATTTCAGTGAACCTGTTATTGCCAGCGCAACACGTTAGCCAATTTGTCCATTCGACGATATTATCTAACTGCGCGATTTATCCACTCGACAAACTGACAATTCGGCAATTTTAGACATAGTCAAATTCATGACGAGATTGACGAGATTCTATCGGAACTTTTATCGGAACGTTTTTAACATCATACCGTGCTGTGCGTACTACAATAATTCACAATATCTGAATTAAAATATCTGATAATGTTTTTTTGTATTCATATTACATAAAAGCAATTACACAATAAATATCGATTTCCTATCAGAACGTTTATATTTTCCCAGTGATGGATATATAAATTCAAGTATATTTATTAAATAGACCTCAATCATTTAAAAGAATTAAATTTTAGTGTCCAATAATCATTTTTTGTAACGAACTGAGCGGTTTGTCGGAAACTACAATAAAAATCCGTTTATTCGCAAGGAATTAATACACCGAAGATTTCCCGTGGGCCACGGCTTTTTTCGGCTCCTGGGATTCGCAATATCGCCTTCACATAGTTCGACATCATATTTCGCCGAGCCACACCCCATAACCCACAATGACCGGCGATTCCCGAGATTAATGCGCAATGTATCATTAGATTTCGAGAAGCTTCCGTCGAGTCGAGCGAGGCCAAACCGCGTCGAAGGTAACTCTCGCAAGATGCATCCGCCGAGTGATGCATCTATTCGTAACTCGAGCGCGCATATAGATACGTACGTACGTACGTACGGTAATATGTACCTAACCCGTTATGGAAATGAGCTCGGGACGCGCGCGCGTCCCGACGACATCCTCTGCATCGGTAATATGCACCCCGTAAACCCCTGAATAACCCCTGTTTCCGACGCGCCTCTTGTCGCCGGTGGTCGAACAGTGCATCTTCAGTGCCGCTAAATCCGGACCCAAGAATCCTATCGTGAAATCGGAATGGGACGCGAGACGTTTCTTGTCGTGCAGCTCTGTGACCTAGGATAACGAGGATTTTAGATCGCACCGTCGCGTCGCGACGCGTCGCTCCTGATTTAAGAGCCGGGCTACTAGTGTTTTCCTCCTCGTGGCGTACGCGACGTAACGTAAAAGTTCCGTAGGATTTCAAACTCGGGACATTAATCTCCCGCTCCTTTTCACGAGGAGCCACGAGTGTCACCCATGGTAACTCAAAATTTTATGAATTATACGTAACTGCTTGGAAACAAGTCGTTTGGGATTGGAAATATTAGGAATTGTGTGACTGTCAGTTCTTGTTTCTTTTTGGATCTTCAATTCAGTGTCAGTTCTTGCGTAAAAGCGTCAGTTTAATTCAAAATATTACTATTAAAGCATAAAATAAAAACAAATTTATAATAAAGCCCAAATAGAGCAGTTTTCAAGGAAAACTAGGTCGCAAAACTCGTCTACAAATAAAATCCTGTTATTATGTCGTTTTTGGATTTCTCATTCGTCCGTTATTTTTCCGCTGATGTGTAAGAAACTGGCAAACTTCCCGCTTGCGATTCTTCAGCATTTCGTTGAATTCCGGCATCGCACGAAAATGTATATTCATTGTATTGGAGGTTGTATTAATATACATTAGAATGCAGACGCATTAATCTCCGTTCTTTGTGCTATAAATTATGGCACACTCGGTAACACGTTGTTTCGCTACGCTTATTTCTTGGAAGATAATTACGTGATTGCAATAACTGTAATAGGTATTATTATCATTTAAATCATTAATTTTACATTAGATAAAATAAAAAGAAAAGTATAACTTTTCTATTTGTAATATAATTATTTTTAATTTTTCACATAATTAACATGTGTATGAGTGGCATATGCAGTTTTATTTCTTTCCAACGTCTGGAACCTGACTAATATACACACAAAAATGAATAAGACGACATTTTTCGGAGAAAATGTTGGTTCAGAAAACGGAAAGCACAGTGATCTACATTTTAATACAGTGGTACGCGACGGAAGGAATACTGATTCAAAGATAATGGAAAAATGCAGACACATACCCGTATATGAGTCATGCATCCGATCAAGTTTGCTGAACTAGTTTTCGAAAATTCCATGAAAAGCAGGGGCATCCAAGCTAATATATCGATTCCGCTACTGTGCGATATAAAATATAAATCATGTCTAAACTGATTCTTTTGCTTATGAAAAATGTACGAGAGTACTTTGCATTCCTAAAATACGTTAGTTAATATATACAAAAATTTCTCATATAAAATCATAATGGAAGTGTCCCCTGCCACCCCTGCGTGTGCGTGAACGCAATTTCTATTAGGAAAGAACAAATTATGGAAATCTGAAGTTTCTTATATTATATTTTTATATTATAAGGAAATAAAGCGAAACATACACACATAGATTCTAATATAATATAAAGAAAAAATGTCGAACACATTTTAAACGCGCATTGTGCTAGTAACACTTGCGATCGCTTTATACATTTACCAATGCACTCAGGACGAATCGTAAATAGCGGTTTACGAATCTCGTGAAAACTGCACCGGATGTTGATACAAGTCAGAAACGATGCGGAAACGTGGCTGATCTGATGCCCGCCGGCAATCAATTGGTATCAACAGGGTACATACGCGAGTTATAGTTATGTGCGCGTTACATGGCCCGCCGACTGGAATTATGCAATCGAATAACACAGTCGTCCAACTATTATGTAACAGCGGAGCGACTAACTTCTGCACAATGGCAGAGTGACAATGCCAGAGACCGCGTTCCTGTACCCGTTTGCGCCCCAGCGCGCGACAACAGTCAAGTGACAAGTGTTCTCCCGAATTCTGTTACGATACTAATTGTACCACGAATAAAACTGCCAGAAACCATTCATTGTTACTTCACACATTAATTCTTAAATGCATCATTCATCCCCGATATGCGTAACGTTTCGTTAATTTCTAGTTAGCACAAAAAATAAAATATTACGAGAGAGATTACAAGACTATTATTTTGATCGTTAAAAGTCAATATACACGACTTGTATATTCATAACAGGGATCAATAATGCATTTAACAATTAATGTGCGAAGTACTAACAAACTATTTTGAGTGAAACAAGCAAGAGAAAGCAAAACAGACAATGGTTTTTTGTCTACTATCGTCTAATTACTAACAATAAGTCTGTCGCAAGCTTTTTGTTGCTTGTGTCACGAAAGAAGTCACTCGAAATAGCTCGCACGTTATTACTTCGCATATTAATTTTAAAAAATCTGAAATGCATTATTTGTCTCCAATTATTTATTTATATTATACTTAATTTATACTTATTTGTTTATTGGAATATATTGGTACTTACCATTATGTAGAAAAATTATATACAAATTTATAAAAAAAAATTTGTAGAAATGAAATTAACTAGATTTTTTTGTTAATCTATTTATAATATTTTTTATTATGTAAATTAAAAAATTTGCTAATTCTATAAGCAAATATTTATAAAAATATTGTATGATTACTAGATATCAATTTCTCTACGTAATATTAGTTTCTTTTTTTTTTTAGAAAATCCATTACAGTGAAACGGTAATCTATATTCGTATATGTCATAAATTCCTGTATATACATATGAGTTTCAAATAACTCATCAGTTAATTAGCGAATGGAAAGTGACAGCATCGGAAATATTTGAAAGTTCCATTTCATATATCAACCAGCGTACACTTTATAGAATTAGTTTGATATATTAAGCTTCTCATACCGTGTAGCATCATACTCAGGGGTTAACTTATTGAAAATTTTATTAAATTTCGCGATATTGGTTGACATTATAAATATTTACTATCAATATTCACATCTGAGCATTCAAATAATCGCTATATTATTTATTATATCATTTATAATATTATATCATCTGCAAAAGAAAATGGGATAATCCTAGGACATCTCATATATATGATTCGAATATATCAAAGTAGTTTTTCACTAGAAAGCAAATTCCGTCAAGCTCGATCAAGCTGTGTTTTCATTGCTCACTTAATATAAAAAATACAATCATTCTAAAGATTATTGTATATCAGCTTATAATTTGGGTTTTGTGTGTAAAATAGAGCGAGATAGCTAGCGCAATACATTAAAATTTTAGTACCTATAGAACAGAAATTGCCTTTAGTTGTTGGATAACTAAACAGAGTTTAACTAAACTCCTGTTTAACAGTTTTACAATTTTCTCTAAATTGCTTTTATACTTATCTCATAGTACATAATGTGGCGGCCATTATTAACTTTGGTACTGCACTTCTAGTTAGAAGTACACATATGTATGAATTATTTCTCATCTATATTCTCATCACCCCAAGTAGTAGAATGACGTCAAATGATATATTAATAACGTCTCTCACATCAATAATACATTATTAAAACGTCTTTAGACGTCATCCTGCTATCTGATTGTGAGACATATTGTAACGATACGGAGGAGAATAACAAAAGAGCTTAAGATTTTTTTGACAAAAGCGTTAAACCTGTTAGATACCATTGAAAGAGAATTAAATTTGCAAATTTTTAAATTCTTATATACAAAATATGTATCTATATCTATAATTTATATTATAATTTATGTATATAATTACAAAATATGTACATAATTATATATCATAATTTATATAATATGTACGTATAATGTACGTAAAAATATAAATTTTCTCTACATTATGATTAAAGGGCTGCGAGAAAATGAAATACTAGTCGGATTTAAAATCCTTAACCCCTTCGTGACGAATGACCACTATAGCGGCCGACTAGACGCTCGTGAGACTGATCCTGAGTACGAATGACCACTATAGGCTGCGTTCCGATATTCACGGCCAATACTGAAAATCTATAGTTCACGTCACGTACACTATAGAGTATAGATTTTCAGTACTGGCACTGAATATCGAAACGCAGCTATGGTGGCCGTCCGCGAGACTGATCTTGTGTAATAATCTGTGCTGTTACTAAACAAATCATAGGCGCCCGACTCGTTGCGTAGCAACAATATAGTCATTTATATCTTATTAAGTAAGTTTTACAAAGACATTGCCTGATAAAAAAAAGCAAACTCTACGTTTAACAATTAATGTGTTACCAATAGGGCATTTAACAATTAATGTGCGAAGTAAGAACGATCTATTTCAAGTGATTCCTGTCGTGATATAAGCAAAAAAACGAGACAGATAGTAATTCTTTCGTCTAGTGTCGTCTAGTATAAATCTCTCAACAAACACTAAATGGCTAGGTCAGGATTCTCTGAAATCCAGTCAGGCAATTTTCGACATTTTCTCGAGAATGCTTTTATACCTGTTTTATAGTATATATAATATACAAGTTTTTAAGAACCTTCAAACTGTACACGTAGCAACACAGTGTATGAGCTATGAGTACGCAATACGCATACGACATCGCTGTAACGAATTTTCATATAGCTGCAGAGTACGTATATACATCACGTAGCAACACTGTGTTGCTACAAGTATAACGCTTACAACGTCGTCGACTCTGCTGGGTGGTGGTGCTTTCATAATAGGTTGGTAGTTTATACATATACATATATTGGAACAAAATACTGAGAAGAGTGGCAAAACTGCGTAACGTCTTCGATGAAGTAAAAATCGTTCCACATTTTTTTAAAATCAAAAGTTTATGAAACTGTGTTCTTTTGAGAAACTATACCAACTTTTGAGAAACTATATCAAATGAATCTTCTTGATCTAATATATTTCTTATATTTTTATATATAAAAAAAATCGAAATAAATAATTTAGTCCAAATAATTTTGAAAATTAACAATATATATAGATAATATATATACGATATATTAAATAAATCCCAAAAATATATATTTAGCATTAATAAATATTCTGCATTAAATTCATCATGGACACGATCTTTTGATATAGTCGTCATCGTAATAATTTAGAAGACGATCTTAACATGAACGATCTTCAGAGTTCAACTTAACCGTATCATCAAACTTAATCGGATACTTCAGTTCATTTTCTATAGCGATGTGTGTATCGAGTCCGCGAGCCTACATAAACTCATAATGCCTACCTTTGCTCGCCGAGAGCACGGACTAATGATGCTCTTCTCCAAGAAATTCGGACACTCCGGCTTGTCTCCAAAATGCAGTTGCGCACCTGCCATCCTTGATTACATCTTACCTTACACGACATATATTCTCGTAATAATGCAAATTTTGCCGCACGCGGATCGCCTTCGTAATGTCGGCGAATTACGCGACAAGCTGCGGCCAATAAAGCTTCTCAGTAAACGCAGATTGTCACATCTCTTTGTAGCAAACATATAATTCTATCATATCGGAATGCCGAAAGAACGTTGATTTGTACTTGCAGCGAGAGATGCAGATTCAAAATGAAAACGGAATGTCCAATCCATTGAGATGATACATCGAATAAGTATATCCGATAAATATTGAATGAATATTACGTAAATATTATATCGATTGTATTTTGTTGAAAATGTTCATATAATATCGTAACTCATGCACATCTCATTAACTACAGATTTTTAAAAATATTGCGAAGAACCTAAGAAATTAGTTAAGGGAAACAAAATATTCATTAAATTTTGTAAGATTCGCTGGCCATACTAATTGCACATTATAAAAATGGCATATAAATCATGTAAATTTTACTTGTTCAATTTTATATACTTATTCAGTACAACTAAATTCTATCATCAAGAAAAAAGATGAAAATTTTCAAAATAATATAATTAAATATTATTATAAGCCTATATGCTAACTCATATTCATTATATTAACGTTGCACATAACAATTCATAAAAAAAGTTATAGGTATTTTATGTGTTTGTAATAACATCGCGATATTATTTCAACAAAAATCCGAATAAAAAATAATAAAATTCTAATAAGATAAAATTGGATAGGATCAGTCTTGCTTAATATTCTTTTCTTGGAAATTTTAAAAGCACAACAAAACACGGTAAATGTACAACTATTCAAATAAAATTCGAGTTTATTTATAGATAAACAATCAAAAATGGGTAAGTATGTTTTATAATTTCACTCGTGCATCTCGCATAATCCAACATTGTAACGAGTAAAATTACATTTAGTTAAAAGTTAGTTCCCCCTGTTAATGAGCTTACTGTCTTTGGTGCCTGGGGGCTTACGGTATTTATCTGGTTTGTCTATGTTATAATGAACTTCCCATATAGGTGTATCAGTAAAATACGCACCAGAGCGCTTGCTACGTGCTTGATAATGCCTGTTATGTATAACATGATCATGTGGTGTACCCTTGTGTTCATTAGCGAAACGTGGCAAGGAAAATTCATTTTTCGCGACGTAGTGTCCACCAGTTGGTGGTCGCTGAAATGAGTTTTTACACTGCACCAGCTTTGAGCTAGCAAATAACGAAAGCTATGCGCACTCTATGATACCACGTATTATGATAATATATAATAACGGCCGAGCTTCATCAAGTCTTGAGATTTATACACTTACTATACAAGTATATTACAAAGAATGCAGTGTAGTCTTCTCTTTTTCATGCTAGAATTTGCTAGAATTAGCAAATGTGCGACAATAAACATTTAAGAGACAAATCAAAATGTCCGAATTTCTTTAAGAAGAAAAAACCATTAATCATAGATTTTCGCGAATAAAGATAAGCATTATAAGTTTGTATGGAAGTTGGAATACATCGTTATAGGAAATTGGCTGAAGTGATCCATCAAACAATTATTTTTCTGAATTAAAATCGCACCGATTGTATTTCCAATTTATGGACATATCTGTGTACATACATCTTTAACGTTTTAAAAATCGATTACAAATTATAAATAACGCAAGCAGAACATATGTTTACATTCTTTCACTGTATGTTTCAGAATTTAGTTTCCAAATTGAAAAGAAATAATAATAAGAGATTGCTAGCTAGAAAAAAGCTATCTTGATTAAATATTTAATATTCTCGAAAAGAAAATCTTATCGTAACATAATATTTTTTTGTTTATGAAGCACGATAATAGAATTTGTATTGATACAACAGTCTTCATCAAATAACTTTCGGACGTAAGATGCGCGCAAGCATGGCTGAATGAAGCTCACAGTGTCGCTCCAGGAATGTAAAAATCTCCTCTTCTTCCTGCGCTCCGCATCAATTCCATTCAGAGTTTGTAACACGAAATTGGTTTCGCTGACAAGCGCTCCAAACTAAAAGCGGTCGACGGTACCCGAAAATTACATTTTATCCGGTCAAAGCAAACTTCCTCAACAATTCCCGCGGCGGTGGGTGAAGGAGGGGAGAAAGAGGGCGCGAAACCGCACGAACTCAAAGTGCCACCGACCGGAAGATAAAAGAACACGACACGGTAGGATCGCGGCGTCGTTTTGTACGATGCGGGAGATAGAAAGAGAGAAAGGAGAACGGACTCACCGAGAAGAGGAAAGTATAAGAAGTCACGCGTGCATCACGCGTCAGCTCCTTCGTCGGGATTGCGAAGTTCTCCGCGGGGGAAAACTCATCCGAAACTATTTGCTCCGGGTACGCCCGCGGAAAGTATATATCTAAGAAGCTACATCTTTTTATATTGCCGAGTTCCGTGCAGGATTACCCTCCTTTTATTACTGCGGATCAAAGAGAGGGTGGACGATCGTCTTACTTCCTACTTACTTACCTCCCGAGGAGGATCGCCATGAACGTAACGACTTGTAACAAAAAGAATGCGGCATCATTACAAAGCGGGATGTCAATCGTAGAATTCGCGACCTCGGAATAAAGAGGAGAAGGGAGAGATTAATAGGACGTCTATTCTAAAGACGTCTGCATATTATCGATATCTGCTCGTAATTTAACTTTGAGTACCGACTAAAGGTAGATTTACTTTATTATACAATGGGAATTTCTTTCAATAAATTACCCAGTTTTTATATCCATTGATGGATCTGAAATTGTACTTCCTAATTTTCTATATAATGAACCTCTTGTGTCTTCTTGCGGGATAAGATCTCGAAGATTTGAATAAAAATTCTTTCTTTATTTAAAAAAAAAAATGCCGCATGCGTGCGACTGTCTTGAAAGAACTGCACAGTTAAAGAAAATCGCATGCGTTTCCTTAGATGGACAAGCCGCAGATACGCATTCATGCGATTCGGCTGCTCGCTCACCGCGCGAATAAATTACGCGGCATTTTATTTGCGTCTTCACGGAACTTACAAAGGCAGCCGCGGCCGCGAATAGCGTCGCAAAAGCCGGATGCGCCGCGAAAAAGAGTGCATCCTCTGCTCTCGGGACGCACGTATGGACGGTTTTAACTCATTTCGCTGCCGTCTGCACGGTTTGCATTCGTCGTGCGCGCCCATTCAAACGGGATCGCGGCGGAAGGGCACGATTTACGTATCTAGATGCTCGCACGCGAAAGATGTACTTCAAGATTAGCTCGAAATATTTCGATATCTTACAAAAAGACAAAAAATTTTGATGTCTTTACACTAGATCATACTTATATGTATTGTGTGTATGCTTAATTTATATATTTTATGTAATGTTTTATAACTTTTTATAAATTAATCTCAAGAATTGTATTATGTATATACATACACACACACACACATATGTGTGTATAGATAGAAATGAATGCATTGTTTATATAGTTATTGTACAAAGTGTCGAACTTCTATTTGATCAAATGTAAATTACCTATAAATATCCTAAGGATTTTAAGATGATCAGTTTGCTCCTTGGCGTTAACGCAATTTTTAGCAGATTTATAATTTATTCTTATTTTTCATTTCTAATACAAGGTATTTGCAACGTTTACCGTGACATTTGTATCTCGAATTAATAACGGAATATAGATACCTTATAGTGACCGCCATATATATCATAAAATATAATAAAAATAATATTTTCTCTATCGTTTCAGCACCTCAGATAATTGTCTCATTCGTCCGCCATATTCTGATACGTTCATGCATCCGTTTATGCGCAGCGATTTCACAACGATATGGTCCATTTACGAGCAAACTCGTTACAACTGTAAACGTGTATACACGTCGAGAAATGCGATTGTGCTAAAATCCGCGACGACCACCTTCTTAATCCGTTTGCGTGAACTGAAAGCGACGTAAACTCGAAAAGGATAGCTCTCTGCATGATAAGTACGCCAGACTTGCATTTTCTTCAACGGATTGATATTTACAATAAAATGTTCTATAATAAGATTAAATAACGAGAGGAATGCGCGCGTAATTCAAGCTACAGAGAAGTAAAATAGAATGATTTATGCCATTTTCGATTTTAGCTTATAACGCAATTATGTAATATTTAATAGCTTATAAGTTATATAACAATGTCGTTAGTATTTTCTCTTATTTTATATGTATACTAATAGCCAATTATATTTTAATGCAAAATCTTTAAATTAGTAAAATAAAAAGAATTGGATATAAATTATATTTTTTCTCTTAACGCTCATAATGATATTAAAATGATTCTATTTATATGTATACTGCTCTTGTATACCGGTCTGCATCTTATAATAAGCAAATAAGATCACGAGTATTGGAATAGTCCAATACCTATACGTATATTTTACGTACAGCAGGAAACGCTGAGATATCGAGACGTATCATTATATGTTAGTGATAATCGATTAGACCTGGAAATAGCTTTATGTCAATTACAGGATATAACTTTATCAATCAATGACATTTAATCCATTAAACATGATGGTACCGTTGATATAGTTCTCGATTTTCTCGATTGAATATTAATTAATAATAGGTATTCATTTCCTTTCAATAGTATTAATGCTAAAAACAGATACGCTTAGAATAATATGATCTGTGGCGTATTATCAACTTCTCATATTAATTTACTAAATCCAATAAAGTGTAGTTTTCTTTTTAAATAAATATTTTTAAAGCGCCGAAATGTATTCATCTCAAAGTTAAATCTTGTGCGCGATATAGAAAAGCTGTCCAAATATACTGCGGACACTTCAATTTCGTAAGTGACGCAAATGCACTGTCGCGCTCTTAACATGAGTGCCGTGTCTGCTCGACTAATTGCGTCAAAAGGAACGAAAGCGCACCACATTAAGCACACAAGCAGCCGCCGTTCTCGCTTCTCAATGAACGCGACTATCTTCTCCTCGCCTTTACAGCCTCAGGTTTCTCCTCTTCGAGGAAGCTGGCAGCGGATGAAGCGGACAGCTCTCGAAGATATGTACCACGCGACAACGGAGTTTCCACTGAACTCCTATATTTAGTCGAAGCGAGTCGAGCCGCGGCACTTTTTGCGTGTCAAACAACCTCGACGTCGCGTCGTGCGGCATTCGAGGCTCCAAAGCGAAGACACTAATTTAGAGGCGTGTCGGCATTTAGAATGCATCGAACGGGTCCGGCAATGTCATCATTAGAGCGAGGAGAACGGGCAGCCTCTTTCGATCTTCATTAAGCTGGTTTCACATCAGCTCTTGTCCATACAAAAAAACTTGAACTATGATATTATATGTATATAAAAAAATTTTTTAGACAAAAACACCATAAGAATAACAAAATGAAATTGATATAAGAAATACTGTGTGGGAGTAATACCTATTATTTGTTAACATCTTATTTTAAGTTATTCACTCTTAAGTCATAAGATGTTCTAAATTTTTTCTGCTCTTTTTCCTAAATATATTTTTATTTAAAATTATTTTATCTGTGATGATATAATTATGGAAAATGCTATTTTATTATTTATTTATTTATTTAAATTACTTGCAAAATTAGTTAATTAGTCTCCCAATCTAGGAGACTAATCGCGTAAGCGAAAAGTAGATAAGTACCTTCGCTAAGCATTCGCGAGAACTCTGATGTGAGAGCAGCTTTATAGGGTTCGGTATATTGGAACAGGACGAGTGCAACAGGAGAAGTCGCCGTGGTGTCTCCTGTCTCCGCCTGACACCACGCGAGATACGGCGCTTATGTTAATGCGAAGGGCACATCGTGTACGACGAGAAGGACTGACACACAATGCCAGCGATAGCACCGGCCGAGACCGATTCCGGCGGCCATTAATAACGAATGGTACGAACTCAATGAATCACAGTTACGTATACCATTATAATGTAAATATTTGACGCAACTTATAGCCTTTGCATCTTATTTTGTGTCAATTATTTGCGCAAATACATGTCTCGTACCGGAATTGTAGCAAAACAGGGAAACATATTTTTCTCCCATATATCTCAAAATGAATATTCAAGATTCCTCCGATAAGAGTTCAGTTTCCGCATGGAAAGTCGGATCTGATACTAATCGCGAAACGTCATGATGTTACGCGTTGTTAATGGAAGGCTTCCTCTTGGAGTAAACAGTATCGGTATCAAGCAGGGAATCGATATCTACGATAGGACAACCGACATCGTTGATGAAACATTACTCTAGACTACGTCTGGATTATATCTCAAGACATTATAATGTCATCGAATTTACATTTCTATATGTTTCCTTTAGGAAAGCTCGTTCACTGTGAAAACAATTTCTTAATATAATCGATAAGATAAAACATAAGTAATATTAAAAGATAAATCGGTTTAATTATAATTTATTAAAGACATTAAATATATTTATCGATCGATATCGTTGATCTATCTCAGAAATAAGGTGATAAATTACAGCATCACGATTAGTTTTTAAATTCTTTCAGATTCTCGGAATTTTAGAACAGATCTCGATTTAGAGTCTGCACCTACTACAAGCAGAGCAAAATTATTTCCCGGCAAAATAATTTCCTCGTCTCACGCTCTGTAAGCCAGCGACGCTAAATACGAAATGAGACTTCAACGGGAATGATTCAACAACCTTATTACCACATAATATCTTGCCTTCTAAGACTCACGCGTTAACTCGGTATTGCGAACGCGCATAATGCACTCTCTCTACCCCCTCCCTCTCTCTCTCTCTCTCTCTCTCTCTCCCCTTCCTCTCTTTCTCTCTTTCTCTGCAACGAGGAGCGAAGACGCAAATTCGGTATGCAGTCTACTGCGTTATAATATTATTGTACCGCTTGAACTTGCTTTGCGCTATAATCATCGTCTTACAGGCGCAATAATTTAAACGACGCGTCTCTGCGTTCGCGCGCGGCGAACTTGATATTCTTTCTATTTACCGATGCTCCTTGTTTGAGAGTTTTCTTCATGTCTCAAAGGTGGATTAGGATCTGCATAAGAAGAAAGTCTTCCGGCATACTATAGGTATTCCGACGATATTCTTATTTCGTACACGTTTCCGCCGGGCAAGCGAGAAGACAGATGCAATTTCTGACCGCAAACAAACTTTGTAAAGAATTATGGCAGACTATTAGTTCGGAATATGTCGCAGTAACTGAATTCGTTAAATACCTTGTGCAATTTTCTGAGGTTTAAAGTATTAAATGTGAATTAAATCTACCGAGAGAGCATTTCGATATAAAATTTTACGAAATATAAGTAATCAATAATATCAAACATATCAATTTTTTAATAAAACATGTAAATTTAAAAAAGATAAATGTGAAAATGAATCTTGCGCTTTGAGAATGAAATAAATCTTGTTTCAAAGTTAATCATATATAATTTATTTTTTAATAATTTTATTTAATATTACAATTTTAAAAAATTATAATAAACCAGTCTCTATTTAAATATTTGTTGTAGAAATACATAGGCTTATAAAAATGTAACAATTCTCAAGCTGCATGCACAACGAATATTTATGGTTATCCTCCGATACGGAAACGTACATCCTTCTTCTTGCTTATGTATATTCGCTGTTTATAATTTAATTTCGATCCATGACGTTCTAAGTCATCGAAACTGTTGCCAACACAGCTTTGCGTCTACCCGTACCGAACTAGCCGAATGTCAGGACGTCGGGTAACTCATGAATTTGCATGGACCAAACCAAATATAATCTTAGTATACACAGATGGTTCTCTCCTTCTCTTTCTGACACATATATATACACACATACACATACATACGCGTGCGCTCTCTCTCTCTCTCTCTCTCTCTCTCTCTCCCTCCGTCTCTCTCTCCTCCCTCTCTACCTATTTTATTCTGTAGGTAGGTGTTCTCACTCGAAGGACTCGGCTCATTCTCACCGCTCATGGTACTGTCGTGGATAGGAAGTGCAGATTGCCCTGTTTAATTACTGGTTAGGGATGGATGGGAAGCTTCGAGGGCAATCAGCCTGTTTGTATTTGCTCGCAGGTTTATGTCGGTTTACTCGTAACCTGCGCCATCCGATTTCTACGAGACAGCTCAATTCACCGAACATCGCATTCTGCGATGGTTTGTGGTTTCTATCTTTGTGCGCGGTGACGCGAAATAAAGAGATTAATGTATTCGCGAAAGTAGATAATAAGATAATTCACAAAATGTATTATTCATTTGAGTGACGATAAAATCTATATCGAGGAAAGAGATAATTTAAACAGAGTATCAATATTTAAATAAAATCTGTGCAATTAATGATAATTGCTAAATCAGTTAATAATCAATAATAATATCGGTAGCAATTTTTGTAGTAAATGTTCGTTAAAGTTGTGGGTAAAGCTTCAAAAGACGTCTTATAGCTTAAAAGTTCGTAGACATAGCGTATGTATAGGTTTGCAACATGGGTCGTCGTTTTATTATAATGTCGTACAAGAAGCTCAAAAGTTCAGCACATCATCTCGCGCTTTTTTTTAAGAATCTCCATTTTGCAAAGTTCACGAAGTCCCTATCAAACTTGGAAGTTTGTTTACCGAGGGCGCGCTATCTGAACTAAGACGCCCGTACGCATTTCCAGATAGTTGATGGTAAGTTTAATGGAGATTCTATAATTACTATCTTAGCATGGCACTAAATTATGTGCGATTATCTAGATTGTAGGTACATGTTTGCCAAAGTGCATGTCTATAGTTGCTGTTGCAGTTTGGCACAGTATAACTCTCTTGTTACACTTCAATGAAGTTAATGCCATTCGTCGATGCAAGCTGTTTGGCAAGTTAAGGCGATTGCCGGACTGAACCAATCGATTATGTATAGTTCATAATTCTAATTAATTGAGAAACGTAATAGCATCACACTGATATAAAAAGTTTCATGGTCGTGATATCGCGACATATGCGAAAATCGATAATATAGGAAAAAAAAATTTCATTACGATAATAAAGCACTATCTCTAATCAAATTTTGAAATAATTTTTCAGTAATATCAGCGAGTGTGTAATTTTCCATCACGGACCTATTAATAGATTAAATATGGAAAAAGATCCGTATAAAAAATTTAAATTTCATGAAAAAATGGATAACAGTTAAATAATTTGACAATGTAAATATATCTGTATCATTGACGTACATATAAAATCGGTACCTATATATTCCGCGTATCTATACATATAGGTAAACGTGACTTTAAAATTCAGTCCAATCTCGTATTTATACAATGAAAAACAAATGCTTGCAATGCGTCGCGGGGCGTGTTAGTTTCTGGAGGGTATTTAGACCACTGCCGTTTTTTTTTCAACATCGCATTGCTATCCTAACACGTACCTAGGTATGTGGATACGTCCGTTCTTCCCTTTCACGGATGAAACAGGCGCGGTACCCAGGTTCTACATTAGCCGGAAGCCAGACGTTCGCTTTGCATGCACCGTAAATGAGTTTTGCGTATTTGTTGCATACGCGAGAAAGCGCGCGGAACTATTTACACGCCGGCTCACAAAGTGAGTTCCCACCGACTTTCATTCACTATTTTAGCGAAGCACGCGAAAGGTTTGCGTGCGAGCCGCGTTTTCCCGACAACAGTCGTTTCTCGCGAGAAGTCCCGACATCGCTGTCCGCAATTGTATTCTTTGCTGTCATCATGAGTTGTCCAGTTTTCTTTGTACTTTCAGTTTTGTGATATAGTTTCGGTTCATGTAATAAAGAAAATTATACAAAATATATGAAAGAATACCTATATGTTTTATACATATACACAATATATTATAGATAAAATATGTAAAAATATAATAAAAACATATTATTTTTGATCAATTTTTGAACGATAAATTGTTTATTAAAGATTTGATTAAAAGAAATTGTTACTAGTTTCAACTTCATAATTTTTATTGCCAAGTAGCTGAATTATTAACCCTTAAATATTCAATTTAATCGGTATGAAAAAGCAAAATTTTATTTACCATTATCTAACATTTATGAAACATGTGCAAATAAAGTTACTTAATATTCTAAATATGAAGCAATTTATATACCCAAAATTTTAATTACAAAATAATGAATTGAACATTCTTTCTCGATCGAGATATTTTATGACTCGGATAAAAAATGATATCTTCATCATATCTTATATCTTTGCACTTCGTCTAAAAGTCCCGTGTCAAGAATCTCTCTCTATCTCATTGCACCAATCAAAGCGCATGTCCAAACCGAAGATTCGTGTTCGTATTTCAACGTTATCAATCTAACCGGGTGTAAAACGAAAACGACAACGTTCCTTCGGCGTTCTTCTTTTACATTTTTCGCGCGCGGTAGGCTCTATCTTAATTGGCGCATTCCGCTGTGCCACAGACGTGAACTTATTCAATTCACGTTGCATCCCCGATACCTTAATGAAGCAAATTTGCATTCATACGCGACGCGAGTGAGCAAATACAGCGATACAATAAAACTGATGCCGCGTCCCTTGCCATGGTCCGCACGTAAGATGAATGCGTTTGCTCAGCGGGCTTTCTGTTGGCGACTTCAGAGTCGCACGATAATGATTCAAACGCAGCTTCGTGCTGCAAGGGACGCTAGATGGACTCTGTTTGAGACATACATGCAGGAAATTAGGGATTCTGAATTTGCAATATAATACGCCATATGTCGAATAGAATCTGATCTATATAAAAATATTAATTTTCTTAAAGTTTTAGTACTCCAAATAAAGTTGAGATTATACTAAAAATGAAAACTATTAAGTGCTAAGAGAATTATTAAATATTCATTGGTAAGATTGTTAACATTAAAGAAAGTTTTAGAATTTAGATGATAATAGGGATTTAGAGATGCTACTATGCAACTGGCGATGCTTAACGTATCTTAAAATATATTTACTATGTCATTAGAGCAATATAATTTGCGTAGTTCTCGAAAATATTCGCAGTAACATAGTCAAACTTCATGACATTTCGGTTTTATCACGAATAAAACTCAATGACTGGTTTAAGACGAATAAAACTGTTATTATATATTTCGACGGAGGAAGATAACGTCAAGCCGGCTCTTTCTGGCGCGTTGCGCGGTGCGGCGGTATATATCGCACAGGTTTAACTCCGTTATCCATAAACTTCCTCGAGGGATCGGGAAAACTTCCCGACGTATAACGCCGTCAGGTTCGTAGACACAAAGGTAGACAGTAATCGTCGGTAGGTAGGTAGCCGTCGTTCGCGACAACTACGGCGGATTCACGATCATAGGAGCAAGAGAAGGAAAGGGAGACAGAGAGATCCGGAGAATAGAACCGTCGATACGGGGGTCTCGTTACAGCGTGATACGCCAGTGCCAACAAAGCAGTTCTGTCCGCCGGCTGAATGCACCGGCATAACTAACATAAGCACGAGACTCTAGCAGTCCAATCAGAACGGTCCAACAAAGATACCGCTCTCTCGTCCATTGTGCAAATCCTACTCCGCGCGCTCCATGCGCCGATAGTGTATCGGGGCTTTTCTCGATCTCTGATCGAAACGTGCTCTCCCGAGAGTGAACACTGTTTGCGCGGTTCTAAATGTCGTATATGCCAACAGAGCTTTGCGCTATGCATAATGCATTTGCACTCGAAAATAGAAACAAGAATTGAGAAAGATATAGATCTGAATTTTATAGAGAAAAAAAAGGAAGAAAGAAAGAAAGAAAGAGGAAAAGGATTTGAAAAAGTCACTTAATTGCTCATTTAAAGAATACAAGTAGTTTGTGTATTAATGCATTACGCATCTGCATCATTTCAAGACCTTAATTTCTTTGTAATATACGTAATCGTTTTGTCTCTCTCTCTCTCTCTCTTTGCAATCGAATGGTCAGTCAAAGGTATATTACGTCTCGCGCAGCGCGACAATTCGAGATCGAAAAAAGGTCTCAATCTTTAAATCCTCCTTTCCTCTCCTTAAGCCCGTTCATTTCCCCTGAATTGACCACTTCGCGCGAACGTTTAATTTTCCCTGTGAGTCGCACCGACGATTAGCACGGCGTGTAGTGCAGAACAAACTCCTCCCTCCTGTCTAAATTAAAATGTCGAATTAGTCGACCGGCGTACCTTTTATGCGCTGGCAAACCGTCGACCGTTAGTCATCTCAATCTTGCCCCTCTCCCGACTCCCCTCTTTCCTCTTTCTTTCCATCTCGCACAAAAAAACGAACATTATCTGACGTACTTCGCCTCGTTTTAGAGACCGTCGAACGGAACGTGGAATGGAGGAATTGCCGATGAGAAAGAACGCTCGGAGAGGCGCAATTACAGGAATATGTACGGCCGGTTTCGTTCAAATGACGATAATACGCGTAGAAAAGAATTTACGGTCGAAAGCGGCGTGATAATTAATCACCAAGCCGTGACACCCTTTATATTGGCGGCACGCGATCAACCTATCGATTCTCACCTGGTGTTGGGATCTATTCACCACAAGAGGTGTTGTTAAAAGAGCAAACATGAGGGAAATGTATTACCGGAAATATTCGAATCGATAATTGAGTGTGGATTTTAATTGTGCGTCAAATGGCATATGTGTATATTACTGTATATACACTTAGGTAGGATTCAATTCTTTGCGACTCTAGCAAATAAAATTTTAAGATGCAATCTATTAATTTGTTGTTGATTATTGATTTGGACCGATACATATATAAAAATAATAAATATACAATATATATTTATGTAATTGTTATGCGTGTCTAGACTGTCTAATTTGTTAATTAGTCAATAATTTCACAGAACAGTTCAGCGTGCCGCAATTGAGGGTTTAATATTACAAGGAAAGCTTTTCAAGATTTTTATGTTCTTTGCCTTTTATCAAAGAACCGTAAAAATCAATGTAAATTATATAGAAAAGAGGGAAGTTGATCTCCTAAATTCAAATTTATGGACGCCAGTAATTCCCGGCGCATGATTGCCTTTTTCTGGCGATGCGACGATATATCCTTCACGCGTCGGTTAAATTGTGAAAAAATACCGACGTTTGGCGATCCTTGCCAAAATGGAAATATTTATACCGGCCGTTACACAGTATGCATAAATAATGAACAGCGACGAACGCGTCATGTCAGCGGGACGCTTTGCGGGATTGTCGAGAGCAGCATTCGCGCGTATCCCTCAAATGACAGTCATATTAGCGCGACGTGCATCTGCGGTTTGCAGTATCTGTTACATTGTACGCAGTCAGCCTCGACCTATCATTGTGCCGAGCTATAGTAAACGAATTGACCGTGATAATGCTAGTAGAGCGATTTATAGTAGCCGTGAAATGAGAATTATCACATTCTTCGTTCATTAATTATTTCGTAGGCCATGTGTAACAAATATTATCAATTATTATAAATTACTATAACTAATAACTTGTGTGTATCGGTGAATGATAAATGAAATAATAATTATTGGACAAATATCTAATAGCAGATATCAATAAAGATAAGATCTAATAAACAGTTACTCATATATAATTAATAACGACAATTATTTAAAAATTAGATATAATTTTTTTTATTGTATTATAAAGCCCCTTATACTTCAGTTGTATGCGAGTTGTATGTGTGTAGTTAAGATTTGGCAAACGCAAATTTTATAAGACTAAATAATTTCTATCATGTAAATATTTCTATAGAATTGTCAATCTCTATCGAAAACTATTTTTAGCTGCGTACAAAATGCGCTAATTACATCATAGTGTAAAAAAAGACAAGTTAAATTAAGTTTAAAGTATCTTTGAATATAAAAACTAATTACAAGATAAATAATTTCAGATTTTCAAAGTCGATATCCCGAGTTCAGGGATGAAAGAGGATTGTGCACAGGTCATTAGAGGGATTACCACGAATGTGTCAATAAAGATCGTCCAGCAGCTTCCGAGGTGAAGCGCGATGGCTCTAAATCCCGCAGTGATTATCTGCGATTCATTGGTGACCAGGGATTTCTTAACGCGACAAGTTACCCGATAAATTAATCTTCAGCAAAGTTTTCGTCCCCACAGTTAATTAATAGCCACGGGCAATCCTATCGCTGCATCCTCGATGCTTTAAGCACTAATTAGATGTCTCGTATAAATCGTACACACAAAGATTGTACTTAACATTGGACAAAATTTAAAGCACTAATAAAAGCAATTTAAAGCTATAATAATAGAAAATACAATGTTAAAAAAATAAAATGTTTGAAAATTTGATTGAGGACAAAAATTTCTGGAAATTAAATGTCATTATTATTATATACCATAAAAATCATTACTAACGCTCTAAGTCATGTTAAAAGAGATTTGCTACATGATTGATCTGAAATTACATAAACTTACATAAAGAAAGTCGATATTGTCGGAGGTGTGCATCAGAATTTTTTGTAAATCTAAGCTAAAATAAAAAAATTAATATCCGAAAATTACAAGAAAATTTAAGAGAAAGTGCTTTATCTTATTCGTAATCAAGTTTCCACTTTCAACGAGGTGTACGCGACCGCGTGCAAGGTACCGCTTTTGATCCACGCAGGGAACGTATTACCGCGCTCTGTCTCCTCGGACGTACCCTTCACGTAACACAGAAAGGCGGGGTAATTAAAATAAGAGCCCGGGAGTTTGCGCGCTGAATGCTATCTTAGCGTCGCGGTTAACCTCATGGGATCCAACGGCATTTCGGCTCAACTCACACGCTCACAATTGGCAGGTACACAAGCAGGGCCTTAGGTGTGCGCTTGCTACCGAGAGCTCGCCTTCTACACTCTCGCTGACACCACACCGGGCTAACTTGCGGCAGACTTTAGAGTTTGGAGTTTAGTTAGCGGCTGGGTCCGCATCTCATGTTAGTCTGATTACTCGGAGACCGAAATGTGTGGCTTGTTGTTTCTACCCAGATAACAACCGGTATATACCGAGGTGTCGACCTTCTGAGAGAGAGAAAGTAAGGTAAAAGAGAAGAAGAGAGGGGAGAGAGAGAGAGAGAGAGAGAGAGAGACCAGTGATTATAATACATTTCTCCGGTGTAACTCCGATCCAATTAAGGTTACCAGATGGTTACACGGTTATATAATAGATCGTTTAATGCTGCATACTCGATTCCACGCTTTTCATTAGCTACTGACGGTGATTAACACGTGTTGGATTTATTTAAAAAATTATAATCAATATTTTTTCTTTCTTTATGTATAAAAATATAAATATATACACGTATCTAAAATTTAAAAAACTCATATATTTCTCTATAAATTTTCTTTTACCAAATATTGCATTCGTTCTTGTGTTTTCGGTATGCAGCTTTAAATGGTAGGCTTTTGAGAATCGAGCACATCTTTTTTGATACATGGATTTTCGTTTAACGTCTATCTGCGTTAAAAGCTTTCCACAATGCTCCGAAAAGTTTCTCCCGGCTCGGGGCTAGACTTACTGCCTTCGATTCAATAAGATATGAATAGGTACTCCCACCCATACAACTGCCGCGGAAATAATAAATGACTTTCTTCTTCGGACGTAGGAACGATCCTTTCGCGGATGAAAAATAATGAAACTTTGACAAAGGGAATTATAGATCATAATATGAACTATCGCGTGTCTGAAACACGTGGCTGTTTTCTACTTAGACTAATTATACTTTGAAATGCATTTATATGTCTCGAAAACTTTCTTAATAAAGTATTTATGACTATTTTCTTGGTACCTATATATAGATATATAGGTGTATTCTGAAATTATTGACCTTTCTAACGCATCTAATATTATGTTAATTATTTAAAACTATTAAACTTCTGAAATTTGATATAATAGTTTAAAGAACATCATAAAAGATTAAATTAGGATATGTTAAAAAGATCCAATTTTTTAAGATACTTTTTTGCTCGCTTTTTTGCGTCATTTAAACAACAATTTATAGACCTCCTTTATCAAAAGTAAATAGTAGATAGCCTTGAATCAAACGGTTAACGCTCTCGATTAACAGTGTGTATTACAATTGAGTTGTCAGTAGGCTATCTAGATGGATAAGCAGGAGCCTTCACCGAGTATTATCACAGACAGCCGCGTAGAGTATGCCATTATCCCAATTTATAAGCTGTCGAAACCCGAAAAGCCGCATCGTAACGGAACATGGCTACAACATGGGGATCCCGACTACGTGAAGTTTCACGCTTGCCGCTGCCATCTGCACTAATCGCGAATCTGAACGCTGCCGTCTAATTCAATGTAGCAAAGTTTCGAGCCGGACTGCTGCAAGTTTTGCGCACCGAAATAATCGTTACGTAAACAACATTTAGGATTACACACGCAAATGGCCAAGAAACTTCGAGCACAGGCAAAGGACTATAACGATTGTAATTACTTGAAACATTGGGACTCGCGCACAGTCATGAATCCGTATAATTGAGAATATTTCTAAAAAAAAAATTAAAATATATTCCGTTATAGATTTTTCGCCAATTTCATTATTACGACATTTAATTAACACTTCAATAAACGTACGTGAATTTTTTTCAGAATTTTTTGAACACATTAACATTATTTAATAAGGTGCTACACGAGAGACCCATGAGTTCGATTTATGTTGTCGGAAAACAACAGTTCGTTTTCGAGGGTTCGAAGATTAAGAATTTCCAAAATATTCCCAAAACGTCTAAAAACATATGGAAGTTTATGAAAAAATTCTTTTCAATGTAAAAAAGATTGTTTTTTCAATACACAAAGTTCAATTCGCTGCTTAATGTAAAGCTACGAGCGCGAAATGAGCATGTACGGTTCGAGTCCCTTTATCACGGTCCAACGTATTTCTACACTGTAAGTGACCATTTCCATGCCGAGCTAACTAAACTGCACGTGGCTGTGTGCTCACATCGAACGAATTCAAGCCCGCAGCAACGTTAGGAATTCATTCGGCCTAACGTATCGCGCTCGCGTTCGCACGCGTGCAATATTCACTGTTGCACGCGTGTACCGGACTCGTGAATGGACGTTGGGGCGTGCGAGTGCGGTGGGTGCATTTCAAATCAAGCGATAAATTCAGCGTCGCTGTCGTCTAGAAGCGACTAAATGCGCGCTGCAATTCGGGACGTGTTACGGCAAGGGAGAATGCGTCCTTTGAACGCGCCAGAACCCAGGATAATTAAACGGCAAAATTCTCGGTTTTCTCGCGTGGAGACAGGCGCCAAAGAGCGAATCTCTCTCTTTCTCTCTCACTTCCTCTACTTCTCCATCTCTTTTTCTCTTACTTCGCGCAACAAAAACTACTTTACTCGTAATTAAATGAAGTTCGTTTCGGTGAAAAACGTGCGCGGGTCGCGACGATGTTTCTGACAATGCGTTTTGTCACCGCGAACTCGTTACCAACTTTGATAATAATTGTATAGCTTCTGCATCCTCGCCTGTAATTTGCGCGCCGCAGACTGGGACGTTTATGCCAAGTGTCGCGTTAATTATTAATATGTGCGGTTAAACAAGAAGTTTGTTACGGCCGGTAGGTTTAAGATACGTTAACGCGATAGGATACGTTAAACGATACATTTTTACGGTAATCGCATTCAACGTGTCTTGTTATGTAATAATTATCTCATGTGTAAAATAATTAATATCAATGCTATCAAATTATTAGATAAGAGAGCTTTCAAAACTTTTCATTCATTTCTTTTGTGTTGTGAAGTAATCTTGTGTTTTATGTACTTCATATTTTAATAAATATCTTTATATAATTAAAAAATTACCGTACAATAATTTCCTGTGGGAACCTTGACTAATCAGTAACTACCTGTCCTTTAAAAGAAAATGATTAAAGTAGGAAAATTAATACTTGTGTCACATCAAGATTGATGCTGCCAAGTCCGCATTAGCGATTGCAGTTGCAGAAGCATGTAATAAATATAACCTGATGTAATAGAAGACGATGGAAAACGCGAGCTCTCCTACCGCGCAAAACTACGAGCTGTCGTCCATTAATTACATCCTAAGCAGACAGAGACACTTGGTTCTCGAGATGTTGTAAGATCACGAAGCGCGAAAAAACGCAAAGTCGATGGGCGCGAGAGGAAATGCGAGATAAAGCCTTCGTGTAGCTCGTATTATGTAGCAGTTTAGCTGAGACGTTGACAAATCGCTCTCGCCAAGAGCGATTCATCCGTTTCACTCTGCGCGGACGCTTCATGTCTTGTTCGATCGACATTGAATATTGTTCGACTACTGCATACCGATAGGCACGACGGCCAGTTTAAAATAAACACACCGTTCCATAAATCATTATTTCCGCCGACTGGTATCCGCGAGGTATCCGGTCAACTCCGAGTGCATCGATATTCGAGGTAACGGACTATCGATACTCTCGCGGAGTGCTCTGTCCACTTTAGTTGTCCTCTCGTCTCCGGTCCGTTGGGAAATTTACGATTGATCGTGTCTTAAATCATTGATATTTAACGTTTCGTCGGCAAAATGTCGAACACAAATAGCTGTTTCTGTTATTTAACTAAAGAATACAAAGATGAAATATAGAAGTAACAGGTGTATAAAGAAAGATGCGGCTGTAAATATATATGAAACAATCCGATCAATATGATGAATAAAATGCAAATCGTTATCATAAGATAGCAAAAATAGAAAACTGTATTATTTTTTCTTACAATTTACGTAGTTTACATAGTCACAGTTATACAGTTTGTTAGCTATATGAGAAAAAAATCTCTGTGTAAACATCAACGCAATATGTACAGACAGGTCACGTAAATATGTGACAGTCTAAGTATAATCTATAGTGCATTTCTGCTAGAAACATAAGATGTATATCACTGACGAGTGTACTGCAACTTATAGTTGACTTTGCCACCATCACGAAAAATATTAAGTTAAAATATCTAATGTATTATAATATAAAATTAAGAAAAAAAAAACATTATCTTCCGAGAGAGAGAGAATTATTAGGAATTTATACAATATATATTTTTATAAAATAAATGTATTCCAAAATTTATTAATAGATATTATGTTAAAATAATTTATTTCTTACAAAGCCACGCATTTAAAAAGTTTCTCAGGTTTTATATCTCATTGTCAGTAAGTTACATCTATAAAATTATAGCACTTCACAGATATTAGTAAATTGAGTAAAATAATTAAGAAATTTGATTAATAATGCTTTAAGATTTTAGACTTTATAATTTTAGATATAACAAAGATTACATTACGGAAAGAAACCGTAATCAATTCAATATTGTAAATAATAATCGTATCGATCACATATTAGCATCCATTAGAATTAAGTATCAAATCAAACATAACGGTTTAAATATATTTTATTACATTTTGATAATTTTATAGTCTTTAATACTTTTGAATATTATTGAAATAAGAAAAAGATATGGATTTCTCTGTTAAAATAATTTAAGTAATATAAGTAAAATTATTTCCATTAAATATGTTCAATTAACGCGAAATTATGTTCAGATTTGATTACTGTACAACCGACAGCTCATATGCATCGATCTAATACAAAAGTAAGATGCTTAAAGATCTACTCGGTGGTTCAGAGAGATAGGGTCTAGTTCATGGCGGAAAGCTGCGGTCGAGGACTCGGCACCGGCGTAAAGTTTATAATTACAGTTAGCCGGCGGTCTCGAATGCGAAATTAAAGCGCGCGGTTAAATATAGAGCCAAGAGAAGCACGCGCGGCTCGACGCTTGCGACGCCGCGGGATAAGCGTTCTTCTAATAGTCACTTCGAAGAGAGAAGAGTAAAGGACGGGGGGTCTTTAACCCTTTATGCTATGAGCGATATTCAACATAGTGGTTTATGACAGCTGCACGCATACATATTTCTCTTAAATAATCTTGGATAGTGCATAATTATTAGTAATAATAATTCGCAAATTTTTTTCACAAAACTTTTTTGAACTAATAGCGGAAATTAGTAAACATGCTAACAAATGTAATGTATAAGAATAATAGACAGAATAATTATAATAATTAATTGCAATCTATTTGCAAGAATATATAAGATTTCAAGTATAATTGATTCCTTTGCCATGAGACATTCCTAACAATCTGAAGATAAAGATTTATTTAAAAAGGAATCGTGTTTTTATCATATTCGGGGCATTAAAGTAAATATCATATCTTCTTTCCCAAAACTCGATCACTGATTAAAAGGCGGTCATCGGAGGTTTTAAGAATTGCAACACGGAACGTCGCGCTCTGGCGCACTCTGCTGTCTTATTTAAATAATCCGAATACATTAACTAACGTCTCATGAATACTGGAGATACCATTTGACGCGGGCACTTTTACGCCGGCCGGTGCACGTTAAATGGCTTTATAATGACGGCTTACGCACCGCGCTTATGCTGCTTTTCTGTTTCTCCACACCCCGTGCTCGGATCCTCCAGGTGATTTTGGACGAAACGACAACAAGGCGACATCGCTATCCCCTTTTTTATTCTTTGCATTTTTTCGTAATTTTCAAGTTAATCGACCGTCTCTCGGAGAAGTACGTGAGCTATCTATCGGACGTATCGCCGGCACGTAGCTCGCATGCAAATCGCGTGGAAGATTCTCTCTCCCTCTCTCGCGTGCGCGATTCGATGCAAAATGCACTTATATCTCTGCCGATGTATCGGCCAACGGGATGGAAATACTATTTAGGAAGCGTTCTTCGTCGAATGAGGGCAGTTCTTTATCGCGAACTCATTTATTGTCGGCGAGCGCCGAGCGCCGGAAAATATCGTGTCGCTCGTTAAACGGAATACCGAATACCGCTGGCAAAGACGACGATGGGAATTGTAATTATGGATGACAGCTTTGTCCCAACAAATGTCGTTATAAGCACGATAATAATACTAAAAATAATTGAATATTTGCAATATTACAGAATATTACATGCTATTCTGCACATAAAAATAAATGTTTAGCATTTCGGGGATTTGATCGTTAGATTAATTTTATAATTTCTTTTTTATTACCATACATTCTCTTTAAACAATATACCTATACCCTGTCATATTTTTTTTTATGCATGTAAAAGTGATCAAGACGGGTATGATATTTATGCTAAGTAAGATATTCTGTATTCTATATATTCCACAGATACCAGATGATATGAATTAATGTCATACACTTACATATATGTAAATATATTATACATATTAAATTAATATGGCATTAATACTATAATATAATGTTACACACATCATGTATATAATGATACAAATTGCTGTAAAGGCTCTTCTCATATTTCAAATGTTTTCAAGATTAAGAATAAGATATTGATTTAATGTAAGATAATTTCACAAACATCAGCTCGTAAATACATAAATTAAGAACATTTGAGATATGCGCTATAAAAAAAGAAGCTTATATAATAAGTTAATTTCCATTAAAAATATAATGTAATGTGATATGGATCAATTTATATATAATTACTAATCTTTATATATATATTATTACATCGCAAGCAGCGTAGATCTGTTTTTAATTAATTACCAATTATTGCATATTTTAATATTATAAAAAGCCACAAAAACAGATCTAAGAATATATGTTTCTACCGGAAAATTAAATTCTGTTTCTAATAAATTAATGACAAAGTAAAAATATCAGGTTTAATAATTTCAATTATAATTTTCTTTTCTGCACAGTGTTTTAGTTACGGTTTCCTATTCTAATTTGTATTCATATTCTAATCTAGAAAGAGAATATAAACAATCCCCTGTAAATTCACAAAGCGCACATTATCATTGATATCACGATATATCAAATTATCTTTGGAATATTGACTCTTCGGAGAAATCTAGCTGCGACTATTCATTATTGGTTCCCGCTGATGCCACCAATATGAATTGACGTCCGAAACAATTCACTCAGAAAAAAGAATACTTTCTTTTCCTAGAAAAACAGGAACCCCTATCGTCAATCCTCCGACCGGTTTTATGGGAAGTGCCTAACGCCCAAACTCCGTCTTTTCTCTCAAAACCTGATCCTCTCGCTGTCAAAACATCTTACCAGATAAAATTAACCCTGAAGCGATTCTTCAAATGCGTCTCCTTAAAATAAGTACGACTTCCTAAGCGTTTCTTGAGAGACCTCTCATTTAGAGCAGTGTTTCCCAAATGGGGAAAAAGTTCATCTAAATTAGTATAAATACTATTCTCCATTGTTGATCAGTCAATATGAGTGAATTCAAGACATATAAACTTTTCGTGAAAAATTTTTATTATAAATAAAAACTGCAGCAATAGTTGTTTCGTGCAGTTTTCAGTAAATTCCACAGAGTTTCTCGTTCATATTGGGAAACACTGGTTTAGGGTAACGCAAGAGTACCAAACGAACACAGAAATTTACTCTGTTTTGTTGATGAACGGGGACTAAATTAGGGACGGTCGGTGATAGAGGCAAGCTGTATGCACCAAAACGACCGCTGACACACGCTATGTATTTTTGTTAGGTAGATGCGCACGTGCGTCGAGATACATGGGCCATAAAATAACCGCGAAACGGCATAACGCTCTGATAGCTTAAAAACTGCTGGCTACTGTTGTATGTCTATATTGGCGTCATAACTTGCCGGCCGCTGCCTATGGAAAAGCACACGGGACCGATTTTCGCATACAATAACTGACGTTAATTCCGTTTATAATCGGATTTATAATTTACACATCAATTGCGTGATTATAACCTTGTTCTACCACGATTACATTTAAATAACACAACTGTGTCGTCAATTTTTTCCATCCCATATATACATAAATATATACATAGGTACATATGTGTGTATATACATATATATATGTAAGTATCCACCATTGATTATATTATTTGTAATATGTAAAATAATTCTAAACGAAATAATTAATCACTTATATAAATTGTTATTTAAAGAAAAAATTATGTAATATAACAGTTAGCATGTAACAATTAGAATTTGTTATTAATAACCAATCTGTTAATGTATATCAACTGATTGCCATAATATATGTAATACTTAAAATACATGAGAAACTGAAAAACAAAATCTGAACTAAAAAATTCAATAACAGATAATACAGTTATAAATCTACTTCCAAATACGCTATTAAAGAATTATGCAAATATATTATGAGACGCGTAAAAAATTGTAAAAACATATTTTAAAAATTGTATATTACTTACATATCTTATAAAATATTTATTTAAAAATTTTTAATATATTTCTAATACTTGTAATTAAAATATAAGTTTGCTGTTTTTCCAACAAAAATTACATTATACTCGAACTATTGATCGGCATATAATGCTAAAGTATCGGATGTATTTTCTCGTCTAATGTGCCGTTCACGCTGCATAGAATTCCAACGATCATCTATTATTCATTTCCTACCATCTGTGAAAAACAGGTTGCGCATTCGTGTAACGCGAAAATTTTATACCAGTTGCATCGATTTCATATTATTCCGTCGTCGTCTAAATCTAAATTTAAATACGATCTCGCGCTTTTCATCAGCTGTCAATTAAAACGGTTAGGAGCAGGGGCAACCGATAATAGCTTGGGGCTTCTGACTGCATTACCCGTGTTGAATGCCATATCGTTGATAATAATGGCACTTCTACTAATGAACGAGTGAAGAATTGTGAGATTTATGTGCTTATACATCATTATGTATTACATACGTCATTTGCTTCTAAATGGAATTTAATCCTCTTTTGAGTATGTAAACAAGTATTGTCTTAACAATGCTAAAGACCATCAGATTTCAATCTCTATTTAATAGAAGGCAATAATACAATAAACATAACATAATGCAATAAACATACAACTATAATACATTACATGTAAGAGCAATTGATGTAACAAATTAAATAAATTAAACAAATTAAAATAATTTAAACAAATTAAATAAATTAAAAAATATTCTTGATGAATAATATAAATGCTGTAATGGAGAATTTCTATATTTTTCCATAATTAAAGTAAGGGTCAGAAGACTTCACAAATTTATAGGACTTTCAAAAACTATATCATTGCTCTGTTGAGATGACATTAGAACATATCTTCAATATCTGAATATCTCATACCTATATCAATTAGATCGAATTATACCGAAATCTTTGGATAACGATCAGTAAATTTTGGAAACTTTAAAAATAGAAAAGCTTAAAGAAATTAATACCAAACGTAGTTGTAATATCTCAAAGAACTAAGGTTTAACATCGCGCAAACAAACATTTAAAAAAAAAAACGGAAAGAGAGAAACGTTTGTCTTATGTATCATATATGTTATACATATTATTAATTTCTTATACATTATTACCTAATGAGATGAATATTCAAATTTTCATATTTTTTATGTCAAAATTATTCATCAGAACAATGTATTGATTATTCCTCCGTTTAACGATGGAGAGGATGCAGGATGATCGTCCTCCAGACACCCGTTTCGCGATAAGTCTTAAGTACCAACAATAACAGCACGCAAGGCTGACGTTTGCCAGATACGTCACAGTTGCAGCAAGGGATTTCACGTAACAGCCAAAGGGATATTATTGTTATTGCTGCGGTACGGACGCACAAAATCCCGGATTTCGCGGTAGGGACGTGGATTGTGAGGACCAAAGTCGGTTTAGTCCCCGCCGATAATTAAGCACCAACGATAACAAACTCTCTGACCGAAGTTTCGAACCGTAGAACTCGCAATATACCTTAGAAAAATATTCAAACTTCACGTATTCTTCAGATTTTCATTTTTATATTATCTTTATAATAATTAATTCATATATTCCTTTCTATCCAAACATTTCTAAAAAATGGTATGAAAGATGGAATTATAAATGCTACAAAATGGTACAAAAAAATATACAAAAGAAAAAAAATTCTTAAAATTTATATTTAAAGATATTTAAATATTTAAATATTTAAACATCTCTTATATAGCATATAAATCTCATAAATAACAAACACACATACCTACAAAAGTTCAGAAAGTTAAAAAAGTAGATCTTTCACAAGCCATAATCCTATTACAATTAAGCTGACAGTTCGCACATCGTCATTTTTCAGCGAACATGCCTTCATAAAGGATTTTCCACGAAGTTCTAATTACTTCTCACTATTCTTTCTCAAAAAATGACCAAAGCGGTTTTCTACAATTATTCCTGAATTACTTTCGCTTACGTTTACAGATTCATTTAGCCGCAGGTGTTTGCCGTTTTAATTCCCTTAACAAAATGGCATGCGCTGTGTGAAGAACGTCATCCGGCACAGAATATACCGAAACTGAAGGTTTAAAGGCACGGAAGGAAAAGCGAGGTGGATGGTGCAGGATGGCTGGGACAGAAACATGAAAAGCATGAAAGCCGCGCGAGAAACATCTCCGTTGCCACACAGACTTGGCGTACATTTCTTCTTGCACCGGATCAGCCTTCCGGTATAATATTTCCGGTTTGCGCGATGCTGGCCATGGCGCGGAAAAAACGGATGAAACGGGTACATCGTAAAGAGAAAAGGGGAAAAGATATTTCCGTTAATCACGTGGCGAAAAGTTCTCTTATTTCTTTACTGTTAAATCGACTAGAAAAAAAATTGCCGAGGGAAATAGAGATATTTAATACTAATGTTAATTTTTTTTAAAGAAATAGTCTCAAAATTGTATTATAGTAAAAGATGGATTAAATCAAAAATAAAATTTAGTATACAAAAACTATTAATAGGTTTTAATTTATTAAAGAGTAATTAAAGAGAATGATTTAAACGTGATTTTTTTTGTGTTAACTTTCATTTAAAAAATAATTTTATTAAATCTCTGGTTCTCTATTTACCCGCAAAATTTACTGCATTCTTTGATTTAGGAAAATAATGATCAAATGGTATATTTACGCACAAATGCGCCGTCGATTAAAATTATAATGGCAAATACTAAAAATTTAATCGTGTATATTGTTATATGTTATTAAAATAAAAATTATTATACCACATAATAGCTGAATATTACGGTATAAATGCACAGACTTTTTATCAGTGCACGGTTTACCGAGCGGTTTACCATTGATAATTAATAAATAATAATACTTTTTACAGTACATCAAATAGAGTTTGAGCAAACGAATAACCGTCTGAGCAAAATTAAATAATTAAGGTTCCATTCCTGTTTATTCTATAATACATTTATCGCCTACAGTTCTGCCGATATTTTTATGTTTATTATAAATATGCACGCAGTAGAGCAAAGAGCGTAAATGCGCGGACGATTCTTAAATTCTCGCCAATATGAATTTTTAATTTTCCTGTGCTTTACGACTGGCCATTAAAATACGGCAGGGGAGCAAAGTGGAAAACGCGGGAAAGTGCGGAAGCCGCGGCCTCGAAGGCGGAAGCGCAGAAGAAGGCGAATGTATAGAGCTTCGGAGAATTCCCGACGGAGTTATATTTTTCTCCAAGAGCGCCTCTCCGACTACGCGATTGCCCTGAGATATGCGATTACGCGAATTTATTGGTGTATAATACCTCGCGGGCTGGGAAAAAGGAGGGATCGATGCACCGCTTATACACAAATTCGAAATCGATACACGGTACCTTTGCCGACGTGCTTTCCCATAGCGATGTTCCACGGAACAAAGCTGATCTACAGAAAGTCTTTGACTATTCCGTTAAATTTCCACTGGAGGATACAATTAAATATTTTGATATAAAGCTTCTATTATGCCTAATATGGCGTTACGTTTAATTAATGTCATATCAGAGATATAGAAGAAAGAAATAAAAATATATTAGCGGAAAAAATTACGCATAATTATTCAACTCTATCGGAGACAAAAAACATAATTTGGAAGTTATTAGATGTTATTGAAAACAAGAACGGGAACGTAAATTATTCCAAAATATTTTACTAATTTTATAATCGTGTAAATTAAATTGATTAATTATTAACAATAAAATTCAAATAAATTAAAATATTTAAAGAATCGCGTACGCACATAGAATCGTGAGTATGAGGCGCGTGAAACAAATAAAAAGCTCGACTGGTTCGTTGTTCGCGCGTTTGCTGCGTACGAAAACGAAAAGGGATGACAATAATAAAGTGACGTGGCAGGGAAATTATTTTGAAGAGCTCGCACATTGCACCGAGGAAACTTAGCGCGAGCAGTGGCTACGGCAAAGGCAGTTGGTATTAGGGGCAGAAACCGACTGAGTTACGAGGGGTTATAAATTTCGAATATTGGACTTCTGCCCTGTCATTCTCCGCCCTCCCCTTTTTCCGCACCCTACATCCTCTGTTCGGTACAATAGGAGGAATCTCCTTCTATCCACGCGACTCCGTCTTGACCCACTATTATGTCGGGCCATACAAAAATAGAATCTATATTTGACTGCTCCCTACAGAGGTATCCCGTATAAAAGACGCATACTCCCCGTGTGTGCGCGGCTCGTATTCTGTTTATTATGTGCATAAAATAGGGCAGAATCCCGGTGCCCGTTGCGCGCGCCAAGAGAACGGAGAAAACGCATCGCTGTGCGATCTAAATTCTTTAACCCCTTCGAGTCTAATGATCGTAAACTCTTAGCCTCTTGCGTCGTTTCGTATAGCTTACGATTATTAGAGAAACTCCGTTTTTAGTTTGCAACAAGAATACAATGCGAAATCGGCAACGCGTTTCTATAAATATAGAAAACAAATATAGTATTTTTTTTCATTATGTATTTCACGTATAATATCTTCTTTATTAAAAATGCAGCTTTTAACCCGTAAATGCGCAATTTTTCATAACATTCTGAATATTTTTCCCCTTCTGCGCCTTTCCATCCAGAAGGGAAAGAAGTGCCAGAAGGGCCAGAGAAGGCCCTTTACAGATGTACAAAGCCGCGCGTTTTTCAGTTCAAATTTCATAAGGGAGAATACACGAAGCAGTCGCTTACATACATGCAAAGCTGCGCACTTAAAGGTTTAAAAAATTCAAAATAATTTTCAAGAGAATATTTCTATTCATATTTAAATGCAAGCAGAGCGAAAACCAGACATAGGATATTTTATTTTTAATTAATCGTGAAAAATATATTACGCACAACCTCCTTTTTTAATCCTTTTCGGTCAAAAGCCAAGATATTCCCGGCAATTTTACCGTTATAGTCTCACGTCAGGATATTCCCGATTTAATCGCTTAAAAATCTAATAAAACTCGATCAATATTCTCGCACAGAAGTTTAATTGCAAAACAGCCTAGAATGTTTTTGAAACATTTGCCGTTTTGTCGAGAAATAAACATGATATCTAACTTTTACCCTGTGCTTTCGTTAACAATCGCGAATGACTAAAGAGACTCGGTGTGGATTTTAGCAGCTCCGGTTTAAATTGGTAAAAGTTAAAGGTACTCACCAACCGCCTTATCGTAGTCATCATCCTTCCTGCTCCGGCTCCGATTGATCTGACTGCTGCTCCAGCTGAAAAGACACGCATATATATAATTTTCTATCGCATAACATTTTAATGCATATAATTCCGAATTTTCGAAACCCAGATAGCACAGGTGATCTTTATGAATTCATAAAGATCAGATTCAGATCTTTTTGAATTTATAAAGATCAGCTGTGTTATCTGGAAAAATATTCATAGATATATATTATAGTAGATTTTTGCCAATAGAAAGTACGTGTATACATCTTTTTACATATCATAAAAATAATTTATAACTTTGTTGCGACGTTTACTCACCGTTATCTGATTCGGCGCAATCCCGCATAATTCCCGCGATGCACTTCTGGTTAATTCACTAAAAATACGCGGATATGAGTCGATCAAAGAAATCAGATTCACTCCCGACGTTTATTCGCGGTTTACGCGACGCGCCTTTAACGAGTGAATGATGTACGAATCGCGAACACCGTCGAGAAAACCAATAAAACGATCGCCCGAGTTTAAAACGCAACGCACTCCGCACGCGATCCGACAATACAACTGCGCGACCACTTTCCCACCGGTTTTCAATGCGTTATATTTATACGGGCGATAGGACTTCGATGGCAAAAAAAAGCTCGAGCGACACCGACGATGTTTACGCGTGACGTCACGACTGATTGTGAGGAATGCGAGGAACTAGGAAGCCAACCCTCGCGACAACGTTTTCAACTTACCGCGAGACACAACACGCGGCATCCGCGATCGCAGACCGCGTCTCGAGTCCGAAAATCAATGCGTGCAGGTCATCGCGATCTTCTTCAATATAAATGCGTTATTTAGAAACATACACTATCGATCGGGAAGGCGATACCATTGTCGCCATTAGGTCTGTTCGTTTTCGCTGCACTCTGAACTAGTGCAATAAGTTAGAATGAAAGAAAATATATTTGTCTCATTCTAACTTATTGCACTAGTTCAGAAGTGCAGCGAAAACGAACAGACCTATATTGTCGCGCACTCGTCCGCGGTCCGAAATTCTCGAGTCGGTAACGACACTAACGACGGAGACGCCCGAGTGGTCGCGAAGCCGCGCGAGCTCGCGGGACACGACGCGTACGTATGATCGATCGATTGATCGACCGCGATGCGGCGAAACGGCTTTATCACGTACATACCGGGCGACACTACACATATACATATCGTACTACTATCGATTGCTCTAGATCCGCGATTTGAAAAGTAACGCTTTCGCTGTCACTGTCCCTATTCCTCGTATCGTTAGTGTACTCCGAAACGTAGTGAAAATCTACAGTTTACATTACGATATGTATTGTACGTACTTATGAGTAGTTTCAGTACCGCCAATGCATTTCGGAACGCACTTGAACGGGAGACTCGCCGGGCTCGTGATCGTCACGTATCGCGCGGTAAAAGCAGCTCTCGTCCCGACAGCTGATTGTGAGTCGTGTTTCGTCGCCAAATTAAGCTCGTGTAAGCACGCACGGGAGCGGAGAATCGATTACGGGCGACGCATTAATTGGGATGTACGCGCGAGAAGTGCTTGGAGTGCTTTCTCCGACTCGAATCGCGATCGAAGCAGGGGGACGGCCTCCCGAGGAAACGGATCGACGCATCGAATCGCGACGCGTCGCGTTAAAAGAATGACTCGTTGAATAAATTAATAACTCGGTAAGCGACCAACCCTCGACAACGTTCAACTTACCGCGAGACACAACGCGCGGCATCCGCGATCGCGGACCGCATCTCGAATCCAAAAGGCGAAAATCAATGAGTGCGTGATCTTCCGAAATTCTCCGGTAAACGACGAAGGCACCCGAGTGGCCGAGTGGTCGCGAAGCCGCGCGAGGCAGCTGGACACGACGCGTATGTATGATCGACCGCGATCGGTGTTGATCGGAGTCGCGACGTCACGCGGCGAAAGCCGAGCGGCTTCGGCTTATCACGTGACACGTACCGGGCGGCACTAAGTAAGTACGCATCGTACTGGCATGGCATCGATTGTGTCGTAGATCCGCCGTCCGCGATTTGAGAAGTAACCAGAAGTAACGCTTTCACTGTCACTGTCTCGACTCCTGGTATCGTTAGTGCACTCCGAAACGTAGTGAAAATCTACAGTTCACATTACGGGTACGAGTAGTTTCAGTACCGTCAATACATCTCGGAACGCACTTGAGCGGGGCTCAGCGCGGGGACGATCGCCGGGCTCGTGACGTCACGTACCACGTATCGCGCGGGAAAACGCGGAAAAGCCTAGCTGATCGCGTCCCGGACAGCTGATTGTGAGTTGTGAGTCGTGTTTCGTCGTCAATTTAAGGCTCGTGTAAGCAGTGCACGCACGGGAGTGTCGGGAGTGTCGAATCGATTTCGGGCGACGCACTAATTAGGGGATGTACGCGCGAGAAGTGTTTTCTCCGACTCGAGTCGCGATCGAAGCAGGGGGACGGCCTCCCGAGGAACCGGATCGACGCGACGCATCGACGCCCCGTTGGCGTCGTCGCGGTCTGAATACGGTTATGTTCGATCGGAGCGAATCGCGACGCGTCGCGAGTGTAAAAGAGTGACTGATCGATGAATAATTAAATAAGCAGATGCGCACGTTCGTATGTCTTTCGGGAGTGTATGGCGTATATTGGTACGGTGTCTCGGGAATGCGTCGGTGATCATCGAACGGAAATTGGCTTGGTCGAAGCAGCCGGCGACAGGAATGAGGAACGACGCGGATACTGCAGTGAGTTATTACAGTTATTACTTGGAAGATTAAATTGTTATCTCTCTGATGAGTTTATATATTATTATAGTAATAATATGCAGCGATTAACTGCCACTAGAAAGTAGTAAAGATACAGGTAAATTGACAGATATTATTGCTGTTTTGTGTGTGATTTCCGTAAGAAGACCTCTGACAATGAGAGTCGTGATAAATTCGACTGAATTAAAAATAATCGAAAATTAGCTCCTTTTTTGCGAGTATAATTTTCTTGGCAAATTAACAGACATTAGTTGTTTTCCTATATGTGATTTCGACGAAAAAATCTGATAAATTTGACAGAATTAGAAATCCACGCGAAAATCGACGGCCCCTTTTTTACGGATATAATTTTCTTGACGAATTAACAAATATTGTTGCTTTTTTGTGTGATTTTCATCATAGGAAGACCTTAGAATCATGATAACTTCGACAGAATTAGAAATCTACGCGAAAATTGACGGCTCTTTTTTTACGGATATAATTTTCTTGGCGAATTAATAGACGTTGCTTTTAACAGACGGTATTATTATGCATTAAAATGTTATGCGATAAAAAATTATATTTATGCGTGTCTTTTTAGCTGGAACAGCAGTCAGATCAATCGGAGATTTGGAGCCGGAGCAGGAGGGATGATAAGGACGATAAAGCGGTTGGTAAGCACTTTTAACTTTATTTTTCTGCGTAATTTCCACAAAAAGATCTGATGGTCATGATAAATTCAATAGAATAAATTTATGTGAAAATATAGCCACTCCTTTTTTTGCTGGTATAGTTTTTGTATTTTGGCGAATAAACCGACATTGTTGCTTTTTTATGTGATTTCTATAAGAAGATCTGAGGGGTTGTAATAAATTCGACAGAATTAAAAAGTGCACTAACGCCGCTGCAATTCACGTGAAAATTGACAACTCATCTTTTTGCAGATATATATGTATAGCTTTTTGTATCTTGATTACGCTCGGGATAAAGTGTCACCTGCATATACGTGGAACTCACTAAGAAATTAACTTTCGATTGTTAATCTGCCGCGAGTACAAAGCGCCAGGTTGTAATGCTCTCATAGGGCTAACTAAGGTTTTAAGTACGAGAAAGACGAGGAAATAGGAACGATATTATACGGGCGCCCTTTCCCTCTCAAGACCTAAGAATTTCTCGTTCGAGAGCGCTGCTCTGTTTTATGTGTGTATACTGGGTGTCTTTAATCGAAATCATAATTTACTCATAACAGATGTTATTTGATAAAAGTACTCGAATTATGTGCACGCATTTCGACAATTTTCGAAATATATGTTTCGAGTATAGGCACACGTAGTATGATATTTTAATGTGTGAGGTAATTAAAGTTACTACCATTAATTCTGTATCATTATATGCTACCAAGGTACTCAAGAGAATACGTCGAACTCATGTTCCGTAAAGTAACAAAAAGTTTCCGGTCTTTAAGCAAAATATCAAGCAGAATCCTCGCTATTGTTCTAGAAATGAGAGGCTTCACGAAACTAGAAGAGATAAATCTGAATAAAATCAAGATATTTTTATTTTATTTGTACAAAAATTTTTAGTTTCTTATAACATATTCCGTTTAAATCATGCTCTTATTTTAAATTGTTTTATGATTTGTTATTGCGTAATCTCCTAATATATATGTCTAATATATATGTATGTATAAGTTTAGGATTTTAAATCTTTTGCATTCCTTAACGCCACATGCTATTTTTTTATCTATATTAATTAATAATTTTTGTTCTTATAATATTATTGAGGATAAACGTGATTAACCCGTGACACCCTGTATATGTACGTGAGAACGGAGAGACGTTCGCGCAACGAGGTCGCTGTTCTTTTACTAATTAAAGCCCTATTCTTTGATCTTAAAAGCGCGAGTTGGCAAATAGAAGAAACTGTCGATTTTCCGGGCCAACGCTCGACTGCACAGATCTCGAGTTCACTGCTTCTTCGTCGAGTCGCTCTCCTTTTATCCGTTTGTGACGTCTTGGCCGACGTCTTGTCTTAGGAAAAATACCCTTTTCCATTATGGGAAAAATGTGCGAAATTCCTTTGGATTATCTAATACTTTTCTTAATTCCTGGTTTTATTTGTTATCCGATGATCATTAGTAAATGATTGTTATGAAAAGTATCGTGAAGGATATTCTGTTTATGAGATACCTCGAAAAATATATTTGGAAAATGAAATAGAAGAGTTTATTGCGGAAATAAATTTAAAATTTAATTTTTTCTTGAATATCAGAATATAAAGTTCAGAAATGTTTTATATTAAAATTGTAATAAAATTTATTTCTTGCACCATAGTGCAATTTTTTAGTTCTTTTAATTTTAAAATATTTCTGTACTAACATTTTTGCAATTTCTAAAGTTAATTTTTTTTACGCGCGCCGAATATTTTGTCAGTAGTATTCTACGTATAAGAGAACGAACCGAGAACGAACGCTGAATGACCTCGATTAATATCAAAGGTAAGTAACATTGTATAGTACAATTTTCGCGAAATCCTCTCATTTCGGTGCGCTATTCATTCAATGGTAATTATGTAACTTCTCGCGCTGCTATTTACCGCGATGCCTTGTTTTTCTTTCCTGATGTACATTGTTATTATCGCGAGCTATAATCTTAGCCAAATCTCTTGAAATTATTGTCGTAAAACAAATACTGCTCGGTGGCGAACTGCGGCAGTAAACGTAAGCACGCGGCAATAAATTTAAATTCCAATTTCGCCGAATACAGTCCGCAGCGTAGTACTCTCGAGGACTCCCCCCTCCCCCTTGAGCATACTCATCTGTGCCCGGGTAAAATACTTACTGTTTCATGTGCGACCCAACAATTTCCTTCATCCTTATTGTCAAGATGCTGGAAATCCAACGACTTCAGCAAGTAATAATAATAGAAACGTAAATTGCGCCTCATCAACGATAACTTGCCATTAATCTAGAATGAGTCATTAATTCGCTTCTTTAACATGCATTTATATTTTTATGAGAAAAATAAAATATTCACACCAGTTAAGATTTGGAAAAGTTTGAATCATAATATTTTATATATTTATATTATGTCACGTTATATATATTATATGCTATGAAAATTCTGTCACAAATTAAGTATGCCTATCTCATTTAAGGAAAAATTAATATACTATTAATGCCACGCGTTTTACAGTAAATTCTAAATAGAAACTATTACATATCTTATTCATCCAGAATTAATAATTTATCTAGCTATATATTTTATTAAAGAATCACGAACACATGAATTAAGAGGATAACGTAGAGAAGTACAGTTTAAATAATTATCTTACTTTTAAATATTTGTTTTATAATATCGATTAAATAATTGTATTTTTAGTATTTTACCAAAAATCGCGTATCTCAAGTTATATACAAAATTTTTTTAACACTTTCTTTGATGATATATTTAAAATATCGCTATACGATTTATCACGCGAGAGTTTATCTCGGAAAAAAGTCGAGTGCGAATACTAATAATAAGACGAATAGACATATGTGCAACTGCGAGGAGGATAAAAGAATATTGCTAATCGTTTCTTTAAATCGACTTTTGAAAGAAATCAATGGTGGTAGTAAAGTGAGACGAGTTACGAGATCACGATGCCCGACAAGTTCTGACAAGCGCAATTGCTCCTATCGAGCAGCGCTCGTTTAGGCTGAGCAATTTTACGGAGCTGTTCCTTTCTTTTGTTCCACGAGCTTGCGTAACGATCAAAGTTCTCGCCGATCGCGCTTTTCTTGATACGAGCTTTCGGCGTGAGAGTCGCGATTTGGCTTCTTTGATATCGCCCGCTGTTACAGAGTATTAGAAGTAATAACGACTCATTAAGCTTCAATGTGCGAGGGAATAGTGTCGGTAGAAGTTCGTTGCTGGAAGAGTCTGTAAAACAATACTGCATTTGCTTGTAAGAGTTAACGAGAAAATTCTGGGGTACACACGAAACTGCGCAAATTTTCGTCGATTGCATTATAGTTAAGAAAACTTTTCGTATTTTACAGAGAAGTAACTCTTTCGCGCTTTAATAATATCTACAATTAAAGAAATTAGACATTACAATCAATAATTAATTTAAAAGAGAAATGCACATTACAATTAACATTCAATATCTAAGAAAAAGAGAAAATGTACATATATTCTAAATTTTATATGTGTATATCTGATTAACCCTTAATGGTCACACTGGGTCCAATAGACCCCAGCGTTTTCTTGACTTCGAAAACGACCCAGTAAACCAATGGAAATGGGCTATTTTTTTACATATGTTAAATTAATTTTTTGGAAATCAAACCTATACAGTCTTTTTAAGGAAGACAAAGTACAACAGGATATTTTTTTTTTTTTTTTTTAAAGGTCACCTACAATTTTTTATACACGTGCAAACACGCTGGGGTCTATTTCACCCCGTGTGACCATTACGGGATTTTCCGGAGGTGTGACCATTAAGGGTTAAGTTGGAGAAGGAATTCACAAATTAAAAATTTTAATATATTTTTCGTTTACATTATAGTATATTTACACTGCAAGGAAAAATTTTTTAAAGGCAATTTTAATAGTAAAATTTTAATTAAGATCTAGTAACTGTAAAGAACAAATTTTTTAATATTTAATTTAACGTTTTCCTAATTTAATTTTAGAAACCATTATATAATTTATTTGAAAACTTTGTAAAATCAATTTGATACTACATTTTTACAAATATTTTACGGATGTTTATGGACATAGGGAAGGGGGGGAGGCGTTTGTAAACGTTTCTCATATATCTCGCTGTTTTTTTTATATAACAAATACAAATAAATCTCACGGTGCACAAAAATTTTCCGCGTAAAAACAGTCAAACGCGTTTCTCCTTCGAATGCAGGACTTATCACGCGTTTCTAGATTAGACGTAGCCGCAGATCATGGATACAAATCACGTGAGCATGCTTTCTGACGCGGAACTAATAGAGGTACAACAAGGTGGGCAAACAGTAGCGAAGGTTCTCCTGATTGCAACGAATTAGAGTGTCCCCTATAGCGATTCGGGCTGTGCGAGCAGGCGGACAACGTTGCGGTCTAGATGAACCCGGGCAAACCTACGAGTGTGGTCACCTTGTTTTGTTCAGGCTATAGAGAGTGCAACGGGTACCAGTCGAATGAAAACGGTTAATTGCTCGGTTTCTATAACACGCAGCTCCATTCAATTCTAGCATAGCAAGCGCGACCTCGCAGTCGTAGAACTTAACACTACCACTCGAATGTTACCGAAAGTTCGTGTTACCGCATATCGGGCAACTTTCAACAATACTATATTATATTCAAGTGCTATCAGCTGGAGTGTATTAACACGAAAGCACAAGCACACTCTCGTAAATGAAGGGAGTTGGTGGAGAGAGAAGCATATATAAGTCAAGGTTGTACTCAACTCAATGACGTTCCAATTAAATAACATTACATCTCGTCAGTGTCGTTAGCATTACCTGGCTGTATCACGTACATGAAACGTTTACACGCACTCGTACACTCGCCTCGACATTTCCAAGAGCAATTTCGCATGTTTAAATCTAAAACGAGCTGGGATCCAAAGACGCAAACAGCGGCTGCCTGCATAAAGTTATTTATTAATTACATTTGCACGCGCATCACACTCGTTACTTTTTCCTATTTTCCTTGGGTATCTATTATATCACACCCGGGAGAAATTGCTTCGGAATATTTTAAACTTCGAAACGAAAAAAGTAATGTCTATAAGTAAACGAGGTGATAGTTTCGTGGTATAAAAACACAAAACCCCGACGCTGTTACGCGTGTTCGCCGAGGCGATAAGTTCGCCACCGCACCGATGGTGCGTTTCACCATTCTGTAAAAATAAAAAGGCAAGAATAAATAAAAATAGCATGCATATATACGGTCACCGAGCAACGACTAAATTTTGTTAGCGTAGATTTTTACTCGTATGATATTTCGGGAAATCGTATATTTATACGAAAATTAATTACTTTCTCATGAATAACGTGAGCATTTATTGCTTATAAATATTATTATGTGATTGTGTAACATGGGGTGCGTTGAAATTGATTGCGTATAGTAATAAAATCTTGGTTATATCGAAATTTCTGACATTGTAATAAAATCCGATCGACAATGCAATTCGTGTTAAATGTGATTTCAGAAAAAAATCAATTAAATATACGTTTCGTAAATCTGTTATATTTATCTTAATCGTTTTTTATACATCTTATATACTGATATGTTTTAGAAGACGCACACATGTTATTATATATATTTTTAATAGTGATTATGTATATAATTCTGTTATTGTTTAACTATTATTCTTTCTCTCTCCCTCTCTCTCTCGGTCACATGACATAGCATCTCAAACTTCGAAATCGATCTTTTAAAAAGTTTGGTAAATTTTTCTTATCCTGTCGGTATTAAATTTAAATAATCGCTTCTCTCTCAGTTAACGTAAAGTCCTATTTATCTTTTTAGCTTCTATTGTAAGTGGTTTGCGAGTATACGAAAACAGCGGTATCCTCTTGAATTACCGGCGCGTGGAAGAAAGCGGAAATTCCATTATTCTGCCGGAAGCGTTTAGCCGCGCAACAGAAGATAAATGAAATCAAAATATTGGGACAAGTTTGACAAAGAGCGTAGAAGTCTTATTTTACGATATCGCGTTACACGGATACCTTGCATGCGAATGTATATGTGCGTAATTATAGTAGGTAGTATAGCAGTATAGCACACATATACGCTTAAGAAACTAGTCCTTACAAAGGGACAAAAGGGAAGAAATCGGAGAAAAGGGAAAACTAATAATTTATCCGATCATTAATTCTATTTACATTTAATTCAATAGTATATAATTATTTATTTTTATTATTTACAATTATTTAGGTACACAATTTATATATTTAAAAATTAAAAGTTTTATGAATATTTTTTTGTAGGAGAAAATTATAATATATATAAAACTTTTCCTTATGTTCTGGAATTCTGGAATTTATATTTTTGTTTTCTTGTCTTTCAATTTTGATAGCATTTATCTTACGTTACATATTGTTAAATAATTATATATTAGTTTGATAAATACTATATTATTTGCTTTATAAAGTTTTATTAACAATAATTATACAAATCGTATAGTTATATAGATGTAACAATTTCTATATTAAATTTTATTTAATAAAGATAAAAATAAATAACTAGGAACAATTGATTATATTATTGGTTACACTTTTGCACGTTATCTATTTTTAATTAGTACAGTGTTAATTAATAACGACTGGTAGACATTAACGATTAGTCGAGCATGTTTGATGAATAGTGCAATATGTTATTTCCAATGCATACGCTATGATTCTATTGCGGTTTATTAGTAACAATAATTATTAATACCAAAATTTATAACGTGTATGTATAATTGGTATTATTTTGAATTACAACAATGCGAAACTATCACTTAGCTTTGATAGATAACGTTTGCAGATAATTAGGCAAACGCCACAATCTATACGTATAGATATCTATTGTATTATGGTACATTGCGTATTTCCTTTGATGTAAAATTTCAAAGTGAAAGTTTTCTGTTATTAGTAATTTTAAAAATCCTTGTTAATTTTTACGTTAAATATTCTTTATATTGAAAAGCGATAATAAAATGGAGTATACATCGCATGTAATGAAAAAAGTTATGGTAATATAATAAAACATAGTTTTTAATAAAAAAAACTTTGAGATTTCCGGGTGTTGTCTCAACATTGGATCTTTTATTATTGCTTTTAAATACTTCTTCACACGCTTTCAAGGCAAAGTTCTTATGAGATATAATATCTATAATATACGTAGCATATATCGCACGCCGGTAGTTTCGCGCGGCAGCATAATAAAGGGTGTATGATTTCAAAGATGGAACAAAAATAAATGGAGATATACGGTATATCTCGCGAGAAGAGGGGCGCGCCGTGGAAAGCCGTTGTAAAGTGATACCGGCCGGTTTAACCCTCTCACTGTGTCTTCCTCTGCCTGCTTTCTTGCGATCTACCCGCGAAGAGGATCGCATTCGTTATGACGGTGAAGCTATTTGAAACTCGATCCGAAGGAAGGTTTAATATTTTGACAAGGGTCTTCCGGATCTAGACGGATACTTCCGGAGCGCTACGCAATTCGTATAATCGATCGCGACACTGTTTTCTAAAATGCCGCTCGCTTACCTGATATCGTGCACCTGCAAACGCGCTTTTGTTGTTCACATGAAACGTGAACGTGGTGCGTTAAACAACAAGAATTTCTCTCCTGTTCTACTCGAAATTCGAAATCATCAACATTGTTCGATTATACGTTTATCGTTCAACTCTAGCATATTATTCTAGTTTCAGGTTCTATATTTATAGACTAGCTAGAATTGTTTCTAAATAAAGCATAATTGAAACACAATTAGATTGACAAACGTCTGTTGGAATTTATGTATGATTAGAGCTAAAAAGAAGGTTAAGCCACATTAAGCGATATTTTTGTATAATATTGATCTATTTTTATTACAATTAAAAGCTTATTTATATCATTAATTTTCTCATATTGCATCACGCGATTGACATTTTATTATAATTATTTATTTATTTACCGTACTTATAAAAAAATAAAAGGATTGTTAGGATTGCATTAATACAAAATACTATTAATTAAAAGTTGCAATTTTTATAAATGGGATAAAATATAGAGTTAACAATCTGATATGCATCATATTCCGAAATATCATTATCAGCAATTTTCCTCTACGCCGCTACTCGCGATTCGAATTTATTGGTCGTTTATAAAGCTTTAAAACGATCACCTGGCGCTAATTACCTCAAGTATATGTACTCAGACAATATGTATGTATACAAGCAACAACGGCGCGCCGCGGTCAGAGTTCCGGGGGCTTGCGGGCATAGATCGATAACACTTTCCGGCGGAAACTGAGCTTAAGCGACCCAGCTAACAAGAGGAAATGAGTTACTATGGGCGAATACCTTTAGATCGGGAAAAGGGTTTCTCTCGTCGTTCGAGAAAGGTTCGAGAAGCGCGGTCGCAGGAACGACGGGGATTGTCTCTCCGCGGACGGACGCGGAGGTTAAAGGAGATCGAAGTAGTCAAGGTGTCGGTTCACACATTACGCTATAATCCCGGTATACGGTATACAACAATACCGACTTGGGAGTCTTGGGACGGCCGATGCGGCGAGACCGCACCACACTGTACTGATGGGGCTCCCGACAGCTGGACAGTTCATGAACCTGAAACCAGCCCTATGATTCTGCTTCGCGGTCGCTAACTTTCGGCGTTTGCACGTAAACAACGATAGTGTATGCGAGGAAAACCTATAGATCGCCTCTAATAGCAATAAGTAGTTCATTTTTCGTCCACATATGGATTATTTGAAAATGACTTCTACATATAAAAAAAAATAAAATAAAATAATTCTTTATATTTCCTTAACAGGAAAAAACAGATTGATAACATTTTTATCTCTTTCTATAAAAGTAATTTTAACATATGAGTATTATTGTCGTCTTAAAATATAATGCTGGTTTTTTTTTTTTTTTTTAGGGATTGAAAAATTTGAATTCTTTAAAGAATTTAAACGACTTTTTTTTAAAGTAAATATTCGATTTCAAACCATTATTATCTACCTATCTTTTTTTTTGCTATTAAATATAGATATGTTAATAATTATAAAAATTTCGAAATATAAGATTTGCTTGAAATTAATTGAAAAAAGAATATTAGTTTGTTTTTAAAACTATTTAGAGCAGAGATATTTATTGTTGAATAATTTTTAAAATAAATCTGTTATAATCATTTTATTAATCAATCATAAATTTATCAAGAAATCTAGATTTTTCTGGTTTAACCTCGTATGCCATGTGTTGCTTATTACTAATCATTCGACCATTCGCTAACTCTCCACGACGTGCACAATTTATCAAGACTTGGTGCAGCCACAATGGGCAAATTCCCCTTTCTTTCTTAACGAGTGTTGCCGACCCAGTGACCATCACCCTCGTAGTTTTTCCCTAGCTATTCTTCCATGGTCATATTTTTTCTTGCTCAGAAAGAATACGTTTTCGTAGAACTGCGACAAGTTGTTAGTTCTCGCAGGAATGACTATACAGCGACGTTTGTGCATTCTGCTTGCTTTAGCGATAAGAATCACTTGTATGTATTTTTCGCAAAAACAAGAGCGCGTCTGTACGTATCAGAGATAACTTCGCAAGACAAATACAACTTTTGCAATTTAGATTTCTGAAGTATGATAAGATTAGTGCAAGTTACGCAACATGTATAATGTTGCAATGCAACAAATGACATAGCTTTTCTTTTTAATAATGAGGTATTTCAAGCATAATTCACCAGCTTGACTTATACGGCATTTCCATTTGTCATCGATTATCTGCTTAAATGGTTTTAATACCCGTCTTTACGAATGGTGAAATATATTTATCTGGAGTCGACATAATATACGAGGATGATTAATCTTGTTGATATTATTTATCGTTTCTTATAACGATTGTTTTGTGTATATAAATTCTGAATCATAACCAATTTACTTGCTATACGCAATCGATAGCGTGTTGATTCAGTTGACTAATAAACCGACTCGTAATTGGCTTCGACATTTATTTCTTATAAATGTTCACTCAATGGTTGCAAGTCCAATAACATATATTCACAAAGCGAACAAGTGGAGTAACCTCAAAAAATGGCAAATATTATTTGATGATAGAAAACAATACAAAATGCTGCTTGTTTACATAAAACGGTTTTCAATAAATATTCGCGGAATTTGCAAATGGAGATATGCATAACGTAAACATTGTATTACCGGCAACTACAACACAAACCTATTTACGTTAGAAAAAAAACATGGTGAGTTAGTGTATTTTGCATATTAACCTGACAAATATAAAATGCTCGCAGAGAAATATAAAATGCCTATGCGCGCTACCTTTCGTTTGTAAGTAATTTCCATCAATTATGGATCAGCATATGTCACAATCTCGTTAAGATTGCACATGTTATGGTTTTTATTATATCTTCGTAGTTATCGAGCATTGGTGGGATATCCTGATTATGAATTATGAGATGAATTTTATATAGCAAATTTTAAGATGTTTTTAACAAATCATCTTAATAATCATGACTGAGTAAATTATTCCTGTGAGATTAATTTGGTTAATCATGATTATTAAAACGGCTTATTAAAATATCTTAAAATTTGCGATATAAAAGATCAAGAATTATTATAATAAAATAAAGGCTGAGAAATGTACGAGTATATGAGAATCTCAATATAGATGTATTCATTATCTATATACTCTCATATCGAACAATATAAAATTTTTAGTATTAGTTTGCTCAAGAATTGTTCTCGGAGAGTAATTTATCGAGAATTATTCTTTCAAAGGACAAAATTCACAAGAATAAGTATCTTTTGGCCGACATCATTCATCTCCGTGAGACAATGACGAACGCGTCGTTGTAGAGAGGGGGCTAATCACGGTCAAATAAAGTTTCTTGTGCCCCGAGGGATATCGAACGGAAATTTCAAATAATTACTCAATGCGAAGGGTACCTCGGGCTTCCGCCGGGATAATCGCTAAGCCCACCCTTTTACCTCCTAAGCCTGGGCATAATCCAGGAACCGGTGAAGCTCCGCGAGGAAGGGGTTGAAAGAAGATGAAGACGCGTCCCGGAAAGGGAACGAGAATAACGGACGGAATTGTAGATAGACTCGGTGGCAGGCGAGATGGAAGTAGAGTCGAAAGGATATTGAAAGACGGGAGAAGAGAGCCGAGGACGTGGATGCGTTTAGCCCGGTCACAGTCTTCTTCCCTCGTTCCAATTGAGCTTCAATAATTCGTGGGTCCGCGACTGGTACGCAGGACGGCAAGTGGAAAGGAAAGGAAATCGGGGAGAGAGAAAGAAAAGGCTCTCCTGCGAACACGGGATACGCGGGGGAGTTGAAAAGTTTACACGCTCCGACGGTGATGTATGGAGATTGCGCGTGCGTGACTCGCTTAGCTCTGCGCTCTGTCATTCGGCCGTTCTTCCTCGCGGTGCCGCGGCGGCACGCTGATAACTACCCTCTATTGTCGAGATACCGGAATGGGCACCGATACCTTTCTTACATACGCGTACACGCAGCGGCCGTCAAAGCTGATAACTGCCAACTTATTAGATTTTAATCAGTGCGCCCGATGCGAGATTAATTCAGTTTTATTTAGAATCCGTCTTACGTAATTCATAAACTCAACTTATATCTTTTGCATAACACTCTATTTTTATTTAGAAAAATTTTCTTTTTTTTACATTCTTTTTACTTCTGTTAACTAAATTATTGAATGGGATATAGCACTATATATGTATATGTAATTAATTATAATCTAATAATGTTTATTAGAGTGTGTATTAAAATTAAATGTTCTAATATAATATAAATTTTGATACACACAAGATTTACCAAACCCGAAGAATTCTATAGTGAAATATCTAATTTAAAAACGGACGAAGATTAGAAATGTGAATTGGAATCGTGAATTATCGCAAACTTATGGAAAATGATGATTTGGGTCGAGGAAAGTTGAACGACAGACTTGTGTGACCTAGACAGGCACGTTCCGAAACTAATTTTGGCTAACTCGAGATTTCACTGTCGCAAGATTTATAGAACGATCCGCGAGAAGATTGAGTTTTAGGTGCTCATAAATTATTGAGCTTCGTCGGAAATGCGAACGTCGTGTGCATTCAGCGTTCTAATTATCACTTTACATGTACCTATCAGCTGGCTGTCGGATACACTTTCTACCTTGATTGAAATTAGTTCATTTGAGAAGCACACATAGCGTCACATTGTGTCCGTATAAAGCACATAAAAAAGTGACAGTGAAGAACTTATATCAATTTATAATAAGAAGTATTCGAAATACAAGATTTTATTTAAACTCTTTAAAGATATTTCTTCTTATTGTTAGTAAAAATCGTATTTAATTCGGTTGTAGCAAATACGATTACATGTGAAACATGAACTCAGAATTAGAAATTAATAAAATAAAAACCAAAATTATTGACTTTTTACGAAATACACATGCAATAATCTTTTGCACAGTTATTGATTTACCAATAATCTATGCCTTTTATTAGCGAGAAATAATAATGTGCAATTTTCTTTTATTATAAAGAAATTATTAATGGAACAATCTTCTTGCAATGATTTATTCGATAACAGAGATTATACGAAGCTCGTCATATTTCCTCATGGATATAATTTAAAATTAGTAAAACTGGAAAGACGTTTATTAAGAATTCTATAAAACGGAACCAAGTTTAAATGAATTCGGCAAGGCAATATCCGGGATAAAATACTGTTCGGACCTATATTTTCATTTATAAAATATTAAAAACTTTTAATATTTTATTTATAACAACTTACGCGAGAACTTACATGTATACTGGTAGCATAAAAATCTTACAATCTTTCCTTTTCACTTTTTATGAGAAACTGAGCAGTTTCTTATACATTCAGTGTAGACTTAAAGCGTATGAATTAAAATTTTTTCCAGAATATGATCACGATAAAACCATAAATATCCAATTTGCGTTGCAATTTATTGCACAATTGTATTCATTTCTTAATCAAGAAACGTGAACATATAAGTTTTTAACATAACAATAGTCGTTCTGCACACACTCGTACCCGCATATTTTTCGTCCTGAAAAACGGCGACAATAAAACGCTTTTAGTAATCATGGTGTCTATTCGTGTATTCGTTAGGGGAGAACGAGCTGTCTCTAATTCGAGACTCAAGAGCGAAGGATTAATTGAAGGCAACAATTAATTTACGATGTTGAATTAACTTGCGACAACTTTGACAAACTGCCAGGAGTGAAAGATGAAGCGAACAGAAGCACTATAAATATAAAGACGGATGGAGTGAAAGAACGAACTCGCGAATGACGCGAAAGTCGAGCGAAAATGGCTGGAGCTGCAACAAAAGTAGCGAGAGAAGAGAGAAAGAGATCCTTAAGCTCCGGGACAAGCCAGAACCACCATATCGTCTCGAATTAGTCGCGCCGGATTTACTCTCTGATGGATCAGAGTTTTTTAATCTCCACCGGAAACCACGTATTATTCTGCAAATTATTTTTGGGATAAAGTCTGACGTACAGGAAAGTCGTATGAATTATTGCAGGATTATCCTTCGTTTTCACAACCATTAGTGGTATATATACGTATGTCACACGTATGCAATGATAATAATTATAAGTTAATAAATAAAATATTTTTGTAGATATTGCTTTATTGGAATTTTTTGACGTATTTTAAATTTAAATTCTTAGTTACACAATTCCATATAAACTCTCCAATATAAGACTTTAATAATCCACTTTTTTTATTTCTGTGAGTATATAGATAAAAATAAATTATTTTATTTTAGTATTTATGCTAGGCTATTGTATCCGAAATTTTTCAATGCACGTGCTTTTAATGTAGAAAATACGGTAGTGTGATACTATGATATATATTACGATGGTAATAAATCTGTTTAGGGAGGGTTAAGGAACATGTGTCATTGTTATCAGCCTGTCGATGATACGCCTCGTCGCGTCGCATATTTTCGCGACCACGTCTGCTTAATGATCTATTCTAATCCTTAATATTCGGCCGCAATCGGCACCGAGCCATTTACCTTGCTTATAGGGCGAGATATATCATTGACTAACGGCCTGCCAGTATCCACCGTTACTCTCCGTTTGAGTGCTATGTCGGTTCCGATCTATTAACGATCGTTAACACCATCGCGCGACTTTTAACATACAGAAGCACATAATAACAATTTTTTCATAATCATTATTATATCTGCAATTTGGCTATTCGTTTTATGTTTTAAATATCGTCGGTTTTATTACAGTATGCAATTCGCATAGTTATTTTCAAAACTATTTACATATAATAAGAATGTAAGATTAAGGTACAAGCAAAAAATAATATAACAATTCTAATTTTATTATATTCATACTTTTAATATTAGTTATATTTTTATCTTTTAATATTTGCATAACAATGACTTCATGGTTGAGTTAAGGAATAAGGCCGATGTGTCTCCGATCTTTCATTCGATGCATAGGCGAACTGCTCGATCAGTGTCGAACGATTTCGAACAGACTTCTCTGCCCTGCCTTTTCTACTTTGTCTCCGTCCTACCGCTTTCCACCTCGTTCCTCTGTTATAAAGTGGCGTACACCCGCCGACTCTTATCGGCACTTCGCACGAAATCGATATGAACGCTGCACCGCTCGCGACGTGAGTCGGGCCTGTATCCAAGTCCATTTTGGTCAATGTACTTTCGTAGTGCGTGATCCACATTCGCGATACCGTAGAATACCCTGTTGCGATTATTAATCCTAAACATGGCGATATAAAATATACTTTCATAAACATACTCTCTTACATACGAAATATCGGGCGAAATATCTCTAAATACACTCCACTTGAATCCTCGATACTGCATGCTATTTGCTACAGTACGGAAATGGTATTAGGTCAGCAGTCCAGTCCCCATCGCGCTAACCGCAATGGCATAGTCCGTCGGAAATTCAGCTAATGTATTAAGGTAATAACGTGGATGAAACGGTGTATTTTGGATAGGACATATGCGAATAATCGGAACTACTGACCTGACATAGTCTCAATTTATATTAGCATAAATTTTAGAGATTTTGTTATAATATATTTTGCAGAATGATATATACTATACTACGTAAATCTCTAGTAGTAACAGGATGTGCAGTAATTGGGCAATAATAGTACACATCAATTTGGGGAACACGTAATACTTAAATAATAATAAAAGTCAATATAACTTTTAAAAAAGCACTATTAATTTTTATTTAAAATCGTTATCTTTGATTTTTCTTACTTGGTATATTTTATTACCGCTTATTTTTCTGTTATCTTGATAAAAAATATTAATAAGAGATTAGAGTGAAACAATAATACTTAATATAATGACTTTAATCGCTTTTTAAAATTATATCTTGTTTAATATAATTTTATTATTTTTATTTAATTTCACAATTTTCATTTTAAAGACATTAAGAAAAATATAAGAGTAATTATTATTATCAACGTGCGAAACAATTAACGCAAAGCTAATTTGATGATTAAATGGAAACACAATTAAATTACAAGTATATGTAAACGCAGTTTGATGTTGTTGGTTAGTTCAGCCAATGCGTATCATCGAGCTTCCGTGTATATGTCTGGCTATCACTTTAGCAGTCCGGTTTCATCGTACCGGAGATATGGGCAACGTATTAAGGTAATCACGTGGAGGAAATTGGGACATTCAGATTGAACCGCTTGCGAATGATTGAGTCACGCAATATTCATGTCTCAACCGCGCGTATATAGAGCTCGATGATTGAACGTTGCGTCGATGGATTAACAATCTTTCAAGTTGGCGCGTAAAATATTTGCACGTTTGACTTTTTGATCTTGTTAATCCACATATATAATAAAAAAACATTAATATGTGTAATTACAGGGTATGGAAAAAATATTGATGACTTTCACTTTGAGAAATGCTTATACCTACATAAAATATACAGCGATTATTCTGTATGAAGTAATCTGATATAATTCGAAAGTTGTTGATGTTTTTTATCTAAAAATCGACTACTTTAAAATATTGCTTAAAATATGCTGTTCAAATTAAAATTTAAATCCCTGCAGGAATAATTATCTATTGCCTGTGTACAATAATAATAATGATCTATTTCCGTAAAACGTACGTCGTATTTTAATGCGATCAGCATCTTCGGATAAACGTAGAATCCTATTATCCGTTTACAAAGAAGAGTAACGTTTTCATATTTTCCAGCTTTACGGGATGATACGAGAAAATGCTTTTGTTGCTGCGAAGTAGGAGCGCTTCCTCGCGTCGGATAAGAGTGACGTAGATAGACGTCAGTAAGAAAAGAAGTCCCTTGCTTGCGCCCATCTTTGACGGTTTGCGTATTACTTATTTATATTCATTCCGTATTACACAGCCCCAGGACGTGACACATGAGAGAATTTTAAATTCTGAAAAATAAATTTTTGGAGAGCATGTTTTCTCGCGGGTGTCGTAGAAAATAGCTATCGTAGGAAATATTTTGCGTCGTTACCGGACTAGAACGTGCCGGATTATTCTTTGATGCCGTTGTGAGCTTACACCACCTCGCGATAGATTGACATACATGATGTCAATATTGTCACCCTTTGATGCGCGGAGCCTGGTAGAGCTGCATCCGCGTTGGAACAAACTCGACGTAATAAAGCGTTGTATTTTTTGAAATTTTGCCAACGTGGAAAACAACAATTTCTTGATCTTTTTTCTCAATATGATAGGACGAATAGTATCAAAATAGAATCAAAAATTGCCGTGTATCGTTTCAAAGGACATAGTTCTGTAACAAAAGACGTGCATGTTCGACGTCAATAAAAAGAAAGACATCCGTCTCGTCTACGAATTTGCCAGCATCCGGTATACATAAACCCGACGATCAATCACAAATGTAATAGCGTTTTTCATTGGCAGAACTAGTGCGCACTCAGTGCACATTTAGGCCGTTGTACACAAATCAATGTAAAGTGTATGTTTAATAAAAACAGGTTAAATCACTGAAATCCTCAATATTCTTTATTGTACTATGGTAAAATAAGTATTGGGTATTTTATCAGTCGAAATATTTGCATTTTAATTTAAATATTAGATTAAATTAGTGTTCAACGGCCTTAATGTGCACTGAGTGCGCACCAGTTCTGCCAATGAAAAACGCTATAAGTTTGCGCAATTCGGCAAAAATATCGGAAAATATATTACATCAAATTTGTGTCCTCCACCGGTTGATCGAAACATATATACAGTTAACTTCTTAATTCGATCCTGGTCACAGTCTAAAGAGATTTGTAAAGGCGTAATTATTATTTTTCGAGACAATAAAATATCTCTGTAAAAGTTGTATAATAAATTGAGATTGCGTCAAACCGCTTGGTCAGTCCTGCAGTTTGCACAGTCAAATGTCTACATATAGAAGAGATATCAGATTCTTTTCGCAAAAAGGAAAGATTTCTTTCTGTAAAGACTTATCAAAAAGCAAAATTATTAATTATACTTGAATCATCAATAAATGTTTTCTTTTTTACGCAAATTCTGAACAGATTTTAAAATTCGTGCAAAATTGTTCTTGCAAAGTTAATATATTTCAAGAATATATTCACATATTATTTGTGTAAATATTGTATTACTTGAGATAATGAATTTTTTGTAGAATTACATCTTGAAGTTTATATAGTTCTTCGTGTAATATATCCCCCGTTATATATCACTGTTCATCTCTCAAATAACTGTGAGAGTTGGTTTTATTTTATAACGTCATCCTTTGGTATAGGTTTTACTTTTCCAATAACATATAAAAATCTAGAAGATGGATTGGATATCTTGGACAGATATAAAAGAAACTAAATGCCTTTATGTCAAACTGAGAAATAGGCTCCTAAAGATTTCTCTAGAGAAAAGAACATCGAAAAGCATTTTGACTATAAGAAAAACTTACAAATAGATATTAATATACTTAACACAGAGAAACCAACCATTAAACCTAAAATTTATCTGTTAATACACACACACACACATTGCCGAATATTGATACTTATATAACTTACATAAAAATAGTAATTTCTTTTTATGTAATTATCTCATGCTACGAGAGTTACTAATTTTTTTTAACCAAAAGATAATTAAGATAGGCGTTTGATTTTTTTCTACTATAAAAGTTCTTCAGTTCTAATGTAATTTAATGTACTTCTCTCTTCTAACGAATATTATATATTGACATTATGTGCAAATATTATACATTAAATATTATATATTGATTTGATAACTTTTGTGTGGTCGGATTGACACACCTCTTGTATTTCATTCAGGATTGGCTCTACATTCAGCTATTTGCACGCGAATGCACATTTAACATGTACACACATACGTATACACACACACGTTTAAAATACATACCCGAACGTTTAAAGCACATGGATCCGTGCACGTAACTTTTCTATTATTCTCCGCAGACAGCTTTCCCGGCTGTCTCGGTTACATCTCTTCTGCGATGCTTTGCGAGTTTTTAAACGAACCGTCCGCAATAAACTGACAATAATATCGCCGCTTTTCTACCGATCCCCGCTTTTCCGACATCGATAACGTTCGCGTGCGGCGCGGCGGTTTCCCCAACGCGAAGCAGACGCAAACGGAAAACTCTCTCGACGACCTGCTCTCGTGGAATTTCGAGCTTATAATTTATGACCGTTATGAGAACTCCGCACCGACTGCGTTACGTGCATAATGCACACGTAATAAAGTCTGTATAATATTCGTACAGATACATTCAATGAATACGTAGGCACATGACGTGATATATACATATACATGTATTACTCCAAAATCTGAATGTTTCAGAATTAGAGAGTTGCTTGTTACCGAAGTGTGTGCACTGAAATGTTAACAGAAGGAATACACTAATGCTGCGAAATTACAATATATAATGTAGGTACGCATTCACAAAATCTGCAAAAGCAAAAATAAAATTTTCCACAGAGAATGTACGGTCAACAGGATAGAAATTAGTAGTAATGAGAATTAAATAAATAATCTCAGTTGCCAAATAAAATGATTAAGATTATAAAATATGCAAATGATTCTTATTTATTATACTTGAAATGTTATATTTCTATAATATTCCCTTGATTGACAGCACTACTGAAAATTCAGTTTATTTATCGAACAATTAGTGAACTATATTCTACGGCAATCTACGGTACAGAACTTACAATTAGTAGGCGCGACGTGAGACGGGGGGGGAGAACGTAATTTCGTTACTCATTCCCGCAAGTTGCCGAACGTTGTATAGACCGCATTCAACCAATACCTGAATTAATGCGAGAATTTATACGCCGCATCGGTGCGTAGATATTCTTCCGGAAATAACGTGGCGATGCTTCGTTCCCATAGCCCGGCATCGGCTGCGAACCTCTTCCCGAAGCAAACCAAGCGCGCACCGAGTCCGTTCTGCATATAAAATGCATTCGTAAAGAATCTCACGTCCCGGCAGAGGCAGACACTTTGCACGTAGGTACGCAATACTTTCCGAGGTGCATCTCGCGGTATACTTTATGGCGGTCGACTGTGCAAGGGGCCGGGTATCAATTCGCGAGAAAAATTAATGTCCCCCCATCGGCGAGGCTGGATCGCTGCACCTCGCGCGAGATATTGGCAGGCATACGAGTATGCTCGGTGGAAGAAATACTTTTCTAATAAGAAATATCACCAATGTGCACGTTCATACATATCAACGATATTTGTTAAGATATGATCTAACATATATTACAACATAAGAAAATAATGTTCTATTTACGTTCTGTATTGTCTTTTAAATTTACAATAGGTATATGTGACTTTAAAGCTTAAATTTTAAAAAGCACTTTGGAAAACGCTTTAAAGAAAATCTCTATTTCTGTGATGATGTATATACAATGTTACGGAATTAAAATTTAATTGCGGTCTGGTTTCCATAAAAGAAGTAAATAGTAGAGAACTCGATTCAAAAAAGGAAAGATCTGGATTAAATCCGCTGGTTTTTCTAAAAATTCTATCCAAATAAATAATTCGTACGCGTATCGACGTATCGCAAGTAGAATTCAGTTTCAAACCAACAACGATGCAAGTATCACTGCAATATTCAATAAATGCATTGTAGAAGTATGATTATGCAACAAAGTAGAATATTTAGATCACATTTTCATGATTATCTTAGCACGTGCTACAACGTAATGGCTACGACAGTACCATCTTGTAGCGTATGATGTGAAAACTGGGGAGCGAATGCTTGCATGATACATTAAGTGCGGCGATGTGACGCGCGACACACGTTTTTTATCCATACTTTTTTATTATACCACCGCGTGCTTGTAAGAGGCATGCTTGTGGCGGAAGATGCGAACAGTTTGTTACGTGGAGTTTCTTTCGAATGCCGAGAGGTGTACATGAATTCTACATGAAGAGGCGCCGTGGTGCCGTGTGTGTGTGTGCGGTTTGCGAGAGAACGGCATGCTTGCTTCACCAAGTTGTAAGTTCAACGGTAAATTTGCATCGGCCATTTTTCGCGATGTGTCTCTTTCGGTGTTTCTTGAAACGTTTCAAATCAGAGTGGTCAACGCGTGCGATGTGTGTGTGTTTACACGCATACTTAATTAAACTGTACTCAATAAATTAATTATAAAAATTATAATATTTATAAAAAATTATATATGCGCTCTTTAATACGATCTAATTATCTATAATTATTTATAACATACGTAGTTTTATGCTAATGATATATGTAGATATAGTTTTCCTTATAAAAGAAAAAATATGCTCTTTCTTAATATTGAAAATAATATAAAAGTTGACTGAAAATTGTGATTTAATTATATTCTGACTTATTGTTAGTCGAAAGTTCTGGTTTTAAAAAATATGTTTAATCTTTTTTAATATTATTTTATTATTATAAAGGTTTTCGAAATCACCAGTGATGGCATTATTGTTACTGGTATCATAAATTTGACGTTTATTCAAGCTGATCAAAATACATGTCTTTCAATATTTTCAATACTTTCAATACTGCGACGCAAAGTCGATATTACCGGGCTTTCTTCACGATTATCATGCATGTCGCGTTGTGGCGCATTACATTTTCATATTTTATGACAACTGGAATATTCTTACAGAATATATTCATTTTAACTATCACTTTGACAGTTCTTGTTTCTATTCTATTTATATTTGTGTATTATAAAGTATTGTATACGGTATAGACACATCAGACAAATATGATCTAAAAATTATATTAAATTTATGTCATAGCTGTAATAATTACGGATTAATAAATAATACAGTATCTATTAAATCAATTTAATTAAATTCTTTTTGTTATAAATGTTCGCTATACATACGTTTGCACTTAATATAAATATTTAACATCTATTAAAACAACACTATAGTTATATGTATTAAAAATATAAAAGTTTATATAAATCGAAAGCTTAAGAGAAATCGCAAAATAAACTTTGTTCGTAGTACGATTCGAGGTTTTTACAACAGCTCAGCAAATTTCGCGACTTAAGCTGTTCGACAATATCCCTGCTTAGAAACTTAAGCCGTTCTCGGGAGCTTAGCTCGGCACTTTTCTATAGCGGTACAACTAGCGGAGGGTCAACATGGGCGAGAGGTTGGCGACCGGAAGGAGAAGAAGAGTAAGAGGTATAACAGCAAGCTCATATAACGGAAATTGCCATTAAGGTCACGGTTCCACTGGTGCTAGTCGCGGTTAATCAATTCCGCAGCCATTCGCCAATAGTTTCGGGGTAGTAGAATGTACAAGTGACATTTACCTACAACTGAAGCGACTTCCGGCACAGTTGTATTCGTGTGATGGTTATTACGAGAAATGCCGTGGTTTGAAGCTCAACAGCAATTCCCGATATATCCAAGCGCTCATGCGTTTACTATTTCAAGCGATGTCTCGTATTCAAGTTCGCTCAGAATAATGCATGTTAATTTATTTAACACCACCCTCACCGATACATACATACATACATATGAAGTTTTAGTTAGGAAGAACATTATTTACGGGATTATATCTCACGAATAGATATAAACTGAGCTTTAAATTATCGACCTTCTTATCAATAATAGCTAGAGCATATAAAGGCAAGATGTATGAAAAATAGTAACTTAATTGTTTTAAAACTTCTTACTCTGCACCGTACGTAGTTAAATCGAACTAGAGAGAAATCTTTAAGCCACTTACCTAATTGTAAAGTGGAATAAATGATTCAGTCCTGAACGTCTTGTTAAAATTTGTACATCAATCATATTTAGAATATGTTAACAGTCTGCGTTTGCTCTTTTTTTTTAAATAAATGACATTTATCAATTCATATTTCTGCACATTTGCGAAATCAGTGCTCAAACGGCTCAATGGATTATTTATACATATGTACATGCAAAATACCATTCAACGCATATTCAGCTTTTGTCAAACTACATAAAATGCAATTGACCGAAACTATTGCGCAGATAGAGGTCAAATCGATAGTATCTGCGGGACACGCGCTACACTCTTCGGCAATCATCGGGTCAACGATCGCTTACTCTATTCGCATTACTTCATGAAACCAATGTGGCATAACAGCCAGATATTATACTATACTTAAGAATAAGCGAATTAAGTGATATTCAAAGTGTGCACTTCAATCTATGTCTTATATCATATTACAACATACTTTACGCTACTTTATAATTTATCAGTTTGAATATTTTGGCAAATTAATTTCTTGTGAGAATAATATGACAACTAAATGACAATAATATTCACAAGAAAATTAGTAAGATATTATTTTATCGTAAACATTATAAGATATTATTTTATCGTCAATCTTAATCTGTGTGCCAAGTGAATTTTTCAGTTATTTAATATGAATATTATTAACGTTTCAACGAAATAATGTCATCCTTTTTTTTATTTTAAAACATTTTGAGTATATTGCTACAACTTCACGTAATAAAATTTCATTAAAAATAAACCAGAGCGCATGGTAATGTACCCGTACCCGTATGAATTACTAGAGCCGCGTTCGCTTCGAAACTCGCCGAGTAAAAAGCGAGCCACGGAGACGGCTTCCGACAATTCAACGAACAGTAATACGGCTTTCTTGAAAAAAGCATTTCTACAGGAATGAGCTTTTTCACTGGCCACGGCAAAATGCGTGTCTCGACACGTCGTCATATACCCGCCGTCCGTAACGTTAATCCGCATTGCGATCGCATAAAAGCGCGGCACGAAAATGACGTCGTTTCTCATCTTCTCGCGTAACCCGTCTGCGGCGTTAGAGAGTCATCCGACGCATCCTACCAATCGGGAAATATCGCGGCGTCGATGCGTCGTACATCATGCATAACCTTGCACCTTAAATTTACAGTAACCACGCGCGGCGGTAGGCTCGCCTAAGCGTGCATTAAACTTATATTACGAGCCCGCAGATACACTTTGACATGTCTCACGATGTGTGTGAGCGATGGGCTGTGTATACTCACTTAAGCCGCGCATACGCGCACGTACGACGCCTGTGAAAATTCCTGGTAGTGTGTTCCCGGCAGAGAGAGATGCGCTTAGAGAAAATTTATATCGAAACTTAATTACATAACCGCGGCGTCCATTGGCGATTGTAAAGACAAACACATTTTATTTTAAATTAACATTCCTGAAAACCAGAAATTTTATTTGACTTAAAGATGAAATGGTATTTTATACTCATTTAAAACGAAAACCTGTTTGCTGGATATTGCAAAAGTCTTGGCAAATTTGAGTTTCTAGATTCTAGAGTGTATATACAGATATTAATAAAACAAATATAAATTTGCGCGTGTAAATAAACGTGCAGTATTTTTTCTTCATATACAGACTCGAATCGCAATGTGTGTGGATGGACGGCTGTTAGTGAAGATTTAACTGCATTGCATTGCCATCTTTACATGTGTGTTGCGTATTGGTGCGCTGTGCCAACGGCGCAGTCAACGAACGCATTTACGTACACTACACATTAATCAGAGATACATGCGAAGGTACCAATCGTCGATGTTCTGACCGAAACCCGTTCTGTTTGTAAGTTGCGCAGTTGTACGGTCTAATGCCTCAAAGGTGTTATTCGGTTTATTTCAATTCAAATTTTTTATTCTGTTAAACGAAATGCTTAAAATACCTAGATATGAAATGAATAACTGAACGCGCGTAGTCTTATATGAACTGGCACACAGAGTACATCAAAAGCTTTGCGATTGTGTTTTAAAACTATAAAAAGCATATCTCTCATGAACGATCGATTTTAATCTTTTGATGATAGCTAGATTGTAATATAGGAGACACGATGTCCTAAACCAATTTTGGGGAAATTAGTAAAGAATGTAGCTATCATACGCGCATGACATTTCTGAATAAGCACAAAAACACGAACAGGCTATCGTACACATGTAAAAGCGAAAAAAAAGCGGAAAAAAAGCGAAAATGCCAATTTGCAAAGGATTCCAGTGCAGAAGTAAATTTGCGTGTTTGTACAATTCGGTGAAACGATTATTTCCGTTTATATGCGGTCGGTCCGCATATGCCGGCCTTTTTTTCGCTGCTGCATGCGACCGCGGGCGAAACCCGTTTTTGTCGCGGCTCCTCTGCATTATGCGCGAGTGCGGATACAATGACGGACGAAACGAGTCGTTCGGATAATTGTTGGTTGAACCTCGGGTTGAATGACTTCTCCCACGAAAGAGAACGCCGCTCCCAATGCACGTTCGGCGCATTCGAAAGACTATTGTAAGCGAGCAAAGATTGTACGTGACTTCAGTACAAGAAGAGTTATGAGAGATCTTTTTAACCCCTACGTCATAATTTACATAGTAAATAAAAATTGTGGGACAAATATTACGAATACTTTAAAATAATATATCTAATAAAGAGACTGTTTATTATATTACTATATGAATTATTCGATAATATATGACAATATCAATATACGTTCTTGAATCTTCAAACTGGTGCGATTTAAGACGAGAAGACAAAAAAAGAAAGATTTAGTTAACAAATAAAAGAATTACTATGTCAGATTTGTTAAATCTATGCAAGTTTCATTAGCTTCAATTAGATATTCAAAAAGCTATTGCTAATACACTAGATCGGTGTTTTGTCAGTCAAAGACTAGGTAATCTAATTGTAAGAAGTTCCATCGAATTTCATATGCGTATATAATTTTAAATTCGATATAACTTTAAATTCTGATTAGACATGGAAATGTTTAAGTATTGAATCTTAAATTTCACTGTCATTGTTTGCTACAACAGCAAAATATCTAAAATGCTCTATGTATAAACGTTTGGCTTGAGATTTAATTACCATGATAGTTCATGTGAAAAGTTAAAAGTTTCCGATATCGTTTTTGATTTCACCCCTTCTCTCTATAGAAGAGTCGATATCGTATTTTTAGAAATCCATAACTGAAAGGAAGCTGCGATAGCTCTGGTATACGTTCTGTACAAGCCATAGGAGCAAATTGCCATATTGAGCAATTGAAAAGCTCGGCAAGTCGCGGAGCTTCATTTCCGTCGAAGTTCCCATCGGCGATTATGAGCTGCGAATTCTCGAATCGTCCGACACGAACGTTTGCGACCGAGGCGTTGACCTCCATAATTGCATCGCGAATTTCATGTTCAGGTGCAGGTCCGTGCTCTGCCTGCGCATCCGACACCGAGGACGCTTAATACTCTCGGCGGATAATTTCGCGACGAAGAAAAAACCGCGACGCGATGCGGGGAAAAGTGCGCGCGCGCAAAATTCTTTTGCAGAAATGCGGCAAGAAAAATAAAGCTCAACTATCCCGGATGCACCGAACCATCGGCACGCGATATATAAATGTAAATGAGTAGTGCTTTCGTGGTATGTGCAATTAAGAGATTATGAAATTCTTCCCTGTCGGAACATCCTTCTCGTTCGCCGTACTGTCTCCTCCCTCCCTCTCATCATCTCCCTCCTGTTCCGAGTTTTCCAGTTTATGATTTATGGTTCGCAAGCATGTGATGGAATTATATAATTATTTCAACGCTCGTTGAATTTCGAAGCGCATTTGCACGAGATGGGAACTGTCGATTATTGAGTGGCTAACACATCGAAACAAAGAGCATGATTAGTGCTTATAAATTGATTAAGAGATATAAGCTCACGATTTGTGTTTTTTTCTGCATATTATTTTTCAGGTTTTTTTCCTGTTACGGGAAATCTTTTAAATGAATAATATAAAAGGATCATGTTTTTCTCTCAAAATCGAGATTACAACTTATTAATTGTTATTAATTACTCTTTTCGATAATACCATTTTATTTTTTTACGTCGTTATTTTATTAGAATATATACCAAACTGGTGAATATGTCTGAAACGGCGTACTCGTTTCATTGTAACATCCACATATTTCTATCGATTATATGTTTTGGCCTGTCTCCCCTTTCTCTCTCTCTCCTAGAAGATAAAAATATAAACAGCGGCAGAGGTACCTAGCGGATCGGAAAAATCTGATGGCAAGAGAGCGTGAAAAATGAAAAATAAATAACATCTTTTCACAAGGGTATTGTTACAGAGGTTGAGGCGCCGCTTCAAAAGGGTTTGGTAGATACCAATCAATATCACGAAATATAATCCGTGCACCACTTGAAATATTCGATTCGTGTAGTGCATCGCACAATTAACATTCATTCATGTAGACTAGGAACAGTTATATCGATGCAGGTCGACTTGTCAGTAGCGTACGCGTGTCTGTTTCTCTATATACGCATTAAAAAATATATTTCATATGCAATATAATGAAAATTCTTTTACAATATTAGATCCGATTAGATCAGTGAAAGAACATAAAGTTCAATCAGTATATATCTTGGAAGTGTATACAACTTTAAGTAAGTACTTCTGAAACGCTTTCCACAGGAAATTAAATGACCGGTCCGACCCACGGTCGGTGTGTCGCGCATTTTTACAAAATCCACCTCCGTTCTTTCTCGTAGCGGAATACCTCTACCCCTTCTCCCCCTGAAATACAATAGCAAGTTCGAAGCGCGAGGAGAAAGAAAGAGGAGCGAAGGAGACAGGGGCGACGTCAAAAATACGTGGAAAATGGAACACTGCAAGCCATTCTTTTTATAAAGCCATATGCGCGCACGTGGTGTGCCTCGAGACAATGCTCGGAATAAATCCGATCGGGATCGATTTGGTGATAGGAGGTCTGCCATTATACGCGTGTAGCTCGGAGCTATCTCTGGCACACGGATGCGCTACTGCAGCTACAAGGCTATCGATTACCGATCCTGAGCGCGTACGGCCGCCGATCTTATTTGACCCGCGTTGCATTTCGAATCGGCCAAAAAGGCCAATGTGCAAAATCGCATATTCAACAGTATCGGCAGTGTCGCTTTAAGCTATCCGCTGTCATCGGATCACTCGCGGGATAGTTAACGTGTTGATATTTAGTTGCGCGCGAGTACGGCTATCATTAAATTTACGGGAATTTCGGAGATCTGCAGCAATGCTGAAACACGATATTCGCACAAACTTTGATTACGAGAAGATCGTTTTGCTACATTTTTTTATCTTACGTTAATAGGTATCGTACGCTAATAGGACGATATCTAAACGCAGATATATATAGGAATGATTTAATGGATCCAATTTTTATTAATATTACTTTTTCGTAAAATTTTATTTTATTTAAAGTATTTTTACGTGGATCTAAATAAATTTTTGAGTTTTTAACATAATATAGAAAATGTTTGGTACAAAAATCTCTACGTATATAATATTTTTATAATATTTGCTAAATATTTTCTATATTATTAGATAAAAAAATTTAATTTAGACATCTAGACGCTTAGACATTTAGATAACGCATTTTTTATGTGGTAAAGTTAATACCGCCTCAATTTGCTTACGTGAGAAATAATAACTAATATATATACATGATAATCTCTTGATGAAAATTGTCGCATCACATTGCGATTATCTTACTAAATTTTAATGTGTTTACTGCGTTTAAAATATTGTTAAATTTACACTGAAAAATACAACGAATGCCAAGCTTGTTTTTGTAGGCATCCATCACTTTTGAAACTGCGCTCTTTCCGTTTTAGAGTAGCTGCAGAAAAACATTAAAAAATCGCCGTAGCCGATGATATTTCACATCATCACGTTTATACGGATTGTTTGTATTTACGACATCTTTCACGTTACTCCGATAACATAAACTACGCGGTCGAGCCCGCTCCTATTCCGAGAATCCTTTCTTCTCATCGTGTCGTTCTCTTATACTAAAACAATCTTTCGCTCAGTATCGTGTTGTCTATCGCAAAGTCGAAATTAGTCAAAATTTCTCATTAGCTACAACGCGTTATTCGCGCGAATGAATATCAAGATCAACGGATCAATTATCTGGCGAATACTGCAATGCGTCTATTAATAATCTATTAATATCCGTTATCTATTAATAACCGGTGATAACGATGATTATGTGATACTCGCGTTGTATGTGATGTACCTATACGTGAACGTCGCGTTTAACAGAAACAACGTTCAATTGACGCACGGTGCGTGTGATAGCCGTACTTGACTTGCCGAATGTACGAATTCAAAACCGCGGAATTAGTAACGCAATAGAACTACTTCGTTCGTTTCGTGTTCGTCTACGGTGAATTATTTACGGTATCAGAACGCGGATTTAATCATGATCGAGCATCGTGAATGTTACTGGAAGGAAGTCAGCCGATCACCGTGATAGATGCTGTGAGCATAATGTGCACTACACTCATAATTATATTACGGTACGGTATGGAAATTATGGTTATATGATTTAGTTATTTCGTTATATAAATTGAGATATTAAGTTATCGAGAATAAATATACACGCAAAGATAAGCGTGTAGTATCGAGACTGTCGAGAAAAAACACATTATGCACTGATACAGTTTCGCTTAGTGCGATAATTCCGTTGAGTGAACTCCATGCGATCGTAGTACCACTTGCATGACGGATTTTCTATACATTGATTACTCAGAATAAATATTGCAACTGTAAACATGTAGTGTCGAAAATATATCAAGGAAAATAACAGGTGATTTTTGTATTATAAATATGATCGATAGCACAAACATGCGATAATTACATCAAATAAATCTTATGCAATTATAACATTATATGTCGTAATATTAATATTGTTCCTTATTTTGGAGACTATATTTAAAAATTTTTATAATATTTACATTATTGGAAAGTTATGTCACGAATAAGTAAATGTTGGAAAGAGCGAGCAAAGCATCATGGGTGTCCAGAGTGCTAAGTAAAATCCCAAGTATTAATTGTTAATGAATTAATAATTATGATTAAAGTTTTAAAAATTTAATATGCGAGTATTTTATGTATATGAAATTCGTCGTCGAGGAATTTACGGAGCGGCATCTGAAATGAGTAAATTCATTATTTATGCATGATCACTGATTTATTTATTTGCTTTGATTTATTTATTCGCGCGAGGATCTTATTCGCAGCATTTTCGCGATTTACTATATAAAAGTAAAATTGCAGTTAATGTGATATAATCCTAAACATAACATGTAGGCATGTTAAACGTAACATGTTAGCACGATGTATGATTTAATATTTTTACATAACAGAAATGTTTTAAACTTTGTTTTACTGAGATATATTACCTATATGTATATTGTTTAAAAAATAAAAACTAATTATGATTATAAATAATAAGATTATGATGTGAAGTAAAAGATAATTTTCAGTAAATTTTTTTTTTTCAAAATATAGGTAATATGATATGAAATCCTGGTTCGCGAAGAGCGAAAAGTAGAATATTCATTAGGGAACGATTAAATCTAAATTCGAGAGCGATATTACACTTTTATCTTTTCCTGAGCTTTTCACCCAGTAACCCCTATACAGCGAGTTGTGTACACGCCTGTCATTACAAATTACAGAGCAGCTGCGAGAAAGAGTCGCGCGCGCGGACACACGGGTGGCAATTAAAGGCGTAAAAGCATTCTACCGGATACGTACGCACGCATGCTAATTACGCTAATGAATATTTATTCAATCGCTGCGTGTAACCTCAGCCAGGCCGCGTCACAAAGAGCCGCGGTCGCATAACGTCCGACACGGATATAACATATGCCGTGTATGCCCGCACACGTCCCAGGCATACACCGTGTTGTGTGGCTCAATCCTCGCGTAGCGTTTGTGGTATAATACCGCGTCGGGACCTTCCTCGATGCCGTTCGCCAAGTTCGTCGTCACGCGTGTCTAATTGCGACATTCAGCATCAAAAACCGTATTACCGCGGCTATTTCCCTTGGAGAATTACGCGTAAATATCCCTGATTACAATTGGCGGAGTCCTACGAGTGACAAGTGAACAGTTTACGCTGGCATATCCGACGTGTTGCAGGTAGCGAAATTTCGTAAAATATATCAAATTTGCTCTTGCTGCAACGCGAGCGTTTTCAAACGTATATTCACATAAAAATAACTTTTTTAGAATCAAATAACTGTTTTCATTTGCCATGCCTTTCCTTTTTTGTACGATAAAGTATAATGATTTGTATAATAATTAAATACACAAAAATTTGGTAGTTGTAAACTATTCTTATAGTTATACCTATATGTTTGCATTAACGTATTTTGAAGACATAGCAAACTTCTAAAAGAGAGATATATTACAGAAAAAACAGAGTTTTCAACTAAAGCCATGTCCCCCGTGTAGCATGGTAGAAAAAGAGATTTATAATTTTACACCGAGTAAATATGATCTCGCGAAACGTATGCGCTAGTGGGAATGGATAGAAAAAAACTTTGTGAGCGCAAGAAATATGGTTTAGGATGTTCGCTACGCAAAATTGTTTATCTTGATATAATGTAGCGACCGGTTGACGCAGAAATCTAGACGTAGCCAAACGTTAAGACATTATAAAGGTTCTGACATCATAAAATGCCCGTAGCGCCAACTGCCGCTTGATAATACAAAGTATAACTCGTGGAAAGTTTACTGGATGTATGGGCATGCTTGCAGGAGAGCCGCCAAAGTTTACAAGAACAGCAATGTTCATATACATGATACTTCGTATATTTTTATACGTTTCGTTTTATGATATAAAATTATAAAACAACATTGCACATGATAAATAATAAGCGATTAAGGGATTTTGAAACAAAAATTAATTTGCTTTAAACTTGAATATGATATTAAATGTTAATTGATTTTTAAAGAGTTTCTTATGTTGCTAATTATAATTTTGACATTACAGAATCGTAAAACTCAAAACGACAAATTCAACACTGCAGTTATAGAACGATACTATTTTTGTTTGTATAGCAATGGTTTCAAAAAACATCTCGTATCTCTAGTTACAATACTGTGATGAATATTCCTCACACTTTCGTAACAGCAGCTACATCTTCCTCATATATAACTTATGTTCTGAATATCTGTATATATCGATTATCTTCCATATATTTTTACATTTATAAATAAATTACATAATTCTAAAATTATCATCTGATTGAGTCTGAAATTACGAGTCATTGTATATATTTGCTTATTCGAATCCTGCGAGTCGCACATGTGAAAAAGTTTCGTCGCTCGTAGTCAGTTTATTCGCGCATATCCGTTACTCCTGGGAATTTTAATTCCTGAAAATTACAACGTCCTGTCTGCAAGCCTGCATTAAAAGGTAATGGGCGAACGCGCTATAGTCGTGTAATTTTCGTAAATATCTTCTCTACGTCGTAAAACGCCGGGGAGCACGTCGTGCGTCGAAACAAAATGCAAATCCGAGAAAATTGAATAGACGAATAGTCGAACTCGGAGAAGCCCCAGTGGGTTAACTTGCGAAAATTTCCTGTTGATAACTTTTCGCGATTATTATCACAATTATCAATTGCAACCTTTAATTATCAGCATTGTTATAAAATATTCTTGAAAACTGTCTTATAAGATTGAAGAAATTTTTTATTTACTGTTATTACAAAAATTATATTGTATTTTTTATAGAATAAAAAAATAAATTTTTAATTAAAAATTAATATATAAAGATGGTTTTATACAATATATTTTTGTTTTTATATATATATATATATATAGAAGTTTTCACGCGCATATAATATAAAATAAAAAATTTCGTCTTTTCTGTAAAAGAAATTAAGCGAGATATCACATGAGTTTTCGTTGCCAAGCAATCGTAAAACTCGTAATAGTTGAGCATTATCAACTTCGATATTTAAGCAGTCGAAGAGCGCGAGCAAGGTTCCAACACTCATGAGAGAAAGTCTAATCCATGCACTCCGGAATTAATTAGCGGAGTTCTGATAAAGCAAGCAAAACGCTCGGAAACTCTGCCTTGTCGCGCTTAAAGCAACTCAAAAGTCCGCCGTATGTAGTCTGCGGTTTTCAGTCCCATTACTCTGTTCACCACCGTTTTTAATTTGGGTTACCCGACTAACTCGAGTGAATGCACCGAGAAAAGTTTTCGTAGCTCGATGTCGTTGATGTTAACAATCGAGGCTGCGGTTGAGACGTAGCAAGATCGGAATATTTTTAAATAGACCGTAAATAGGTCGCGCACTTTTTTCATTGACCACTTTCGCGTTATTCTTGGCATCTGGACTATTTTGGACAAATGACTTGAAAATTACGTATTTTAGCTACAAAAATTATATTAAAAATATAGATAGACAATACTTAACCAAGTTACATACAATGTATTATAGAACTAAACAAAATAACGATTTATTTTGCCTTTTTTAAGATTTTTCATTATTTTACGCACTTTTATTTATTTTATGTGAATTTTATACATGATAGGATTCTATACTATTTAATGGAACTTAACGAAAATTTCATAAATAATAACATTTTACTGTCACGAGACAGATAGATATAGATTGTATCAGAATCAGATAGATTGAATCAGAATTCAAAGGAATGAAATTTGTGTTTGTTCCACGGACCTAAAGTTAATCTTAATAACACGATATTGCGTCGCGTTATATCTCTGTTTTGACGAAAAACAGTGACGAACTTGGAGTTTTGTCGCTGCCGCATTTCGCGCAGGACGAGCATAAAAGGCTCGGGATCCGGGGTGCATGCATAAATGTAACACGCCGTATGCACGAGATGCGCACGCGATGTCACGAAAGCAAGGAAAATAGAAGCGTTGTTCGGCAAGCATGCTCGTAAAATTGGCATGAAGATGCCGCGACGGCGACGTGGCTCAGAACGAGGATAGCCATCCGTTTCCGGCTCGCGAGAGAAGTACTTCCGAGGATTTGCATAACGCTACGCAAACCGCCGCAAAATTATCCCAACTCAGGCGTGCTCCTTACTCTTTATAAATTTACAAATGGCTTTTTAGCTCTTTCTCTACCCCTCCTCCTCTCTCTTTCTCTCTCACCATTGCTGGCATTCAGTAATACAGGAAATTGTCTACAGTAAGCACAATTGACTGCTATTAATGCCTTCCTAAGAAAGATTCTCTTATAGTTTATTAATCAGAGTTAATTTTAAGTATACATGTTTGAAGTATGATGAACTTTTCTTCGATATTATCTGTGGCTTTGTCAGGTGTGTTTTTCTTAGAACAATCTATATGTACTTATTAACTAGGAATAGAACGTTATCGTCATTGTGGCTCTTACACGGGTCAGTGAATGGATAGATAATGGATTAACGCCAAGCCACAGATTCCAGTTGTTACAACCTTGTGTTGCAGGTCTTCGATATAACTACCATTCGGTGCCATATACCAGAACGGTTCTCCAATTAGGATAATTAATGATCACGATATTACGCGTACTTGGACGGCTCGGCGATCGCTTTAATTCTCTGTCAACGACGAATATCCAGAATGAATTAAACTGATTCATAGTTTCGTGTAATTATCAGAGTACCGCACATTTCCATCATGCTTATTTTTAGATTATTCTTTTAAATTGAAATATTAGTTTGAAATAGTTATAACAATTTTAATTCAAGATTGGTGACATTATACTTATGTTAGTTGTAACTTTCTTCTCTGCCTTCTTCTGCTTCTTTTACTTCTTCGTCTTCTTCGTCTTCTTCTGCTTCTTCTTTTTCGTTTTTACGGAACGTATTGCAATATACGTTATTGATTGCGAGCCGCGTTTTCTTTTCAGGTATCCAACTGCAATGCAATTCGACACTTCGATACAACAGCTCTGGCAAGACTGCGAGAGAATATGGGCGATGTGCCTTTCTTTTCTCGAGCGCCGAGCACAGGGAACGAATTATCTCCGCCTCGTTTCCCACGTCGTACGCAGCTTTGTCGCGCGTAGGAAGAAGGGTCTTCCGCGAATTTCGGTATAAAAATAACGGGCGCGTGCCGCATTATTTTACCTTGCGGACGATCGTGCCGACCGTGGACGCAACGCGCATTGTAATGCGTGCGGACTCGAGCTCGCAAATTGCAGCCGAGTAATATCTATGTCGGGACGTGACCGCGAAGTCGGATTCGTGTCCCTTCTCGCGAACCTGGTAATTATATCTACTCGCAGCGAAAAATCTCTGATTGCGCGGTCGCTTCGCTAATTAGCTGGGAAATAAAACTCCTACGATCACATTCGCGTTTGACTTTCTTCGCTCTTTCGCTCTACATAGATTGATTCTGTTATCAAGTTTTTGTAGAGCGCATTCCCATACGTTAATTTTAATTAGATTTTAAGAATTTGTGCACGTTTAAAGAGATGAAACTCTTTTTATAATAAATTAAAGATAAAATTGCTATAGATAATTATAAGTTTACGAGTTTCGTTTTAAAATATTTTTTGTATTTAAGATTTAAAAAAAATGTTTAAGTAAGAAAAGTTTTTACTCAATTATTATCCGAACAAACAGGAAAACAATTTTGTTGTAATGCTAAGTAATATGTATATGCAACTGAATATTATGGAATTAATTTGAGATGTAAATATTGAGGAATTAGCAAATAATTGCATATCGATTCCTCAGATAGTCATAACGCAGATTTGAAATTGTCTTGTCTATTTCGGCAGTTAGGGAGTCTTATCTTTCCTATTTCTAAATGGAGCAATATTTGGCTTTGCTTTGTTCTCGAGGGGCGAATAGATAAAATTTCCGGGAAGAGAGAATTTATTTCCAATCGTGTAATTATTGTGGATCTTGTGGATACATATTTTTCGTTACATATGTATATAACATTTTCCGAAAAAGACGAGATTTATATCTCCTTCATAGATTAAATCCTGTTACGCTCGATGCGCTATCCGAATTACTTTAACACACAGTAGCAGTCGTCTATAACACAATGCCCTGACGATTTATTCGGCTACCGATATCGCGGTACGATCGAGGGGCGATCAAAAAGGATCGATGAAACTACATAAAGTAACTCATCGACCATAAATGGCTAATAGAAATAGAGGTCGGCGGCGTTGTGGGACCGAGCTTGGACGAAGGACGCCCTGAAAAAAGTATAGAAATAGATATTGGTCTGATCATTCGCCGTTTCGAAGGAAATTGTCCCATCAGGAGATTGAAAAGGGGATCGGGAATAAAGCTCCTTCAATGTATCGGCTCTCTCGGCAATGATCGGAGCGGGATGCGATAAAGGGTAATATTTCCCGGTCGTAATAATAGCCGAACTTCCCTTTTTTTCTAACTCGTAACTTTTTTCCCAGACAACATTTTCCCAGACGTCGCTTTCTTATTGAGATTGACGCCAGTTAATGCGATGAACGCGGATTTCTCAACTAACTTCGTGAAAACTTAATTTTTTACCGCGCCGGTAATCGGTGATCCTCTCACCGTTGGTTTTAACGCATAAAAGATCATAATTTCGTACCTTCAGCGAGATTTACATCCCTCTCATCAGTTTCGATGACATTAATAGTACGCTGTGCATCTCTCGCAAAGACATAAATGGCCCGAGGATATTTACGCAACCATCGCGCGCTAAATCGGGTACAACACCGTCACTTTCTCTGTATGTTTTCGATATGCTTTCAATTTCATCCTCTCTCTCTCTCTTCTTTTTTTTTTTTAATTCGGTGCTCGTACAAAATTCCTCATGTTTCTTTTGGCGTGCGAGAAAGATAGAAATCGGCTCGTCGTATTCTTCCTCACGTCTTGTTTCGCTCTATCGATCCAAGAGCCAAAGCCTGCAGTTATCTTTCACCCTCTTGCCTCGAGCTAGAGCGTAATTAAACCAGAAATAAGGGGTCAGGATCTGCCTTTAGCGGATTCAAACATTGACTTGAATGTGCACGTATATTACAGCGAGTAATAACAATGATTAGGGGGGGATCTTAGCCACAGGAATTTAAAATTTCAAACTTTCGAGAATTGCATGCTCGATATTTCACGTTTCATCGTTAACAGTGTGATTTTATCTGTCAAGATATCCAGAGAAAGCTCGCACTATAAATGACATGGACATTTTTCATTGTATTATGCGTCTTGAAAAATAATCCGTAGTAGTATAAATTTGCAAATTCTAATTCTCTTTCTATGAATATATTTATACAAAAATGCTTAATGTATTCATCACACAAAAATACGTTTAATTATGATAGCTTAGAAGCAACGATGCTGCAATTACCTAAATCGCGTTAATTTTATAATACATTATGTAAAAGATTTTATTTTCTGTTACTTAAATTTCGCGAAACGAGATATGTCTATTTTCTCGTGAAAAACCAATATCTCTGGGCTGATCTTTCACGTTGGCTCGTCGATTATGAAATAAAGCGACCGATACGGGCAAAATCATAATTAGAACGAGTCGCGGTTTGCATTTCCTGGTTGCTCGTTATTTTTAGGTGGCGCGCGGAATCCCCGGCGAATTTCCTAGCGCGCAAATTGCTTCCGGCGCGTTTCGTCTGTCAGAGCGGGCCATTTGTCACCGCGTGGATTCTGGATGCGCGGCGCGCATAAGCTAGCCGCCGCGCTAATAATGACGGCACAACGTCGGCTAACTACAAGCTCATCGCCACGCGCATTCATGAAGCAATATACATGCATTTACTCGGTTGCCACACCACTCTGTCTGCGCCTGGTCTCGCCACCGCGACGCGACGCGACGCGACGCGATGCGTCGGCGAGCTGTCCTGGTTATTTCGCGCATGCACACAGGGCCGTTTATCCATTAAGGGATGTCCTTACAGGATCAATATTATTGCACTATAATTGTACAATACTATCAATACTATAGTGGGTACAGTATCGATCGGTCAAAGGAATTATATCGGCATTATTAGATTAAAATAACAATAAAATTAAGAAACGTTTGTAATTTTACTTATTAAGAGAAAAAAATATGACTAAAGATATATTACTCGTTTATGCCTGAATTTAAAGCATTTGCTTTTACAGTGATTTATAGCTTCCGCGGATGAAAAATAATTCTGTTTTATTCATGTTCCATTGTATTGATTAATGTATCGTATCTCGTCTACGAGTAATTGCATGCAATGGTGTTCTGTTACAGTTTCTTTCTGTTACAGTTAATAATTATTCGAGAAGAAGTACCTATATATTTATCAAATTTTAAATTCTCGAAAACATGTACTTTTTTTTTAGTCAAATAATGATATATATAATTATTCATTTAGCAAACATTTAATTAGAATTAGATTTAATTAGAATTTTGGTAAATTAGTCGAACATTATATTGATTGAGATGCGATTGATTAAATTATAGAAGCAAAAAGATCTAGAGTAATTCATGAAATGTATCCTGCATGCACCCGCTAAATGCATTCTCCGACCCTTTATCCAGCTTGTACAATCGAACAATGAACATTACCGTGTCAACTTGGAATTAATACATTCAAATTAGCCATTGTTACCACTAAAGTCAAAGTAATAGCATTGCAAATGGTGTCTCACTTCATTCTCTCTGTATCTTTTTCTTTCTCGTCGATGTCTCGCGAGTCGAAACGATCGGAACAGTGCGAAACAAAGGCATTATCGCTAGGGAAATGCCGTCCTCGCATAGCAGTTTTACGCGCGCATATTGCTTCGAGCGTTTTATGCGTATACCTACATAGCATGGAATTACAACGCTTAATTACGAAACGCAAAATGTAAGCTTACAAAGTTTCCGTGTACTGAAAATAAACATTATACCTCCTTTGCCTCGACTATACCTTCATCTCTTTCCGTTTTAACTTGCTAAGCAGTACGGCAAACAAAAGGGAAAAGAATACAGCGATAGATATCCCATTAGTGTGAAGAATTGAAAAGTAGATGTTATAAATACAGGAAAGAGAAATTAGGGACGGAGGAGGAGAACGTGAAATGAGAAAGGCCGAAAGGAGTATTCAAGGAAAAGTCGCAAATGAGAAGAGAACACGCGAGCTTTTACTTCCGAATACAACCTATATTGAAAGAAACAATACCACCGCGTACAAATTTCACGGAATATAAAGTTATCACTGCGGCAAAGTGGCTTTACTTGCGCGATATCCGCTGCCGTTCCTTCTCGTAGCCGTCAGAGAAACAAAAGAATAGATACAAAGCTGAGAAAGAGAGAATCCGAGGAGGGAAACGGAAGCGGCGCCGTGACGCACCGTAAGAACGGACGCGTTTACCTGTCGCGTTGCCGTCGTCGTCGAGCGGAAAAAAACGCGGCTGTCGGGTCGAAAAGAAAAAGAAAAACGGCTTGCGCGAATATGTCACCTGAATATCGCGTAATGCGTTCGCAAAATGTCGGAAATATAAGCGAACGCGCCTTCGACACCCCCGGGAACTGTCGTTTACATAAATAGCTTGCGCTCGCCTGCTAGATTCCGCGTGCGGTCGCCTTATGTGCACGCAGGTTTCTCCGTCTCCCTTTCTTCCTCTCTCTCTCCCCCTTTCTCTCTCTCCATCTACTTGGTGTGTACGTGTCTCAATATTTGACGGCGGAGTTTCCGAGCATTTGCCTACCAAATGCGACCAGGCGTCTCGCATGCTCAAGATCCTCGTGCGCTGTGGTCTAGGTAGGTACGTGCTGTGCAACGGGCATGATGCCTTCCGGATGTGGACCCGCGAAGCGATCGTTCGCAACCGACGCGGACGTTGTTTCGTTCACCGTGAAAGCGTTCGAAAATATTTTCCTTCGGGTTCGCTTGTGCTTTTCCCGAGAACGACGCTGTTTCTTTATCGGTAATAATGCGAAAATAATAGTTTTTAAGCAGTTTCCCATTACTTAACAAGAAATTGCACTTGGATAAGCGAAGATGTACATAAATTATTTTATTTATGCCCACGTGCAAAACTACTATTTTATTCTACTGACATATTTTATTAAAAGACAGAAGATTATTTAATATTCTCGAAGAGTGTTGGTAATATTTATTATTTACATGATTTTTTTCGCATAATGAGATTATTTTTGTAGATTAAGATGTTAAAAAATTCTTAGATTATTAAAAGTTGTATTTTTATTTTATAATTTTATAAATGTGTGTGAAGTAAAACGTCAGTTTTTCTTCTTACACGACATACGATTATTACATGACCTTACATGGCGATGGATTGCATATTTATATATTTATGCAATATTAGTTACGCGATATTGGCGAAAGCTTCCATCGGTATAAACGTCAATTATCTCGTTTCTTACTTTATAAACTCCGGACTTCTACAGTTCGCCAAGGCGCCACGATACTTTAACGCGAAAGCTACTTTTGACGTACTTTACTGATATTCGTAGCTTACCCCTTTTATTGTTGGTTCAGTCGAATGGCAGGATACCCGGAAATTTGAAGGGTAAAATACATAGAACTTCTTTTTCGAGAAAGGCGGCATCAAAGTTTCATTGACTTTAGGAACGCGCGGAGCCGCTGCCTGCACATTACCAGAATAAGTAATGAGAATGAAGTCTCGCGGAAATATTCTTTGCTACTTTTTACTCTGGTAGTCCTTTTTTTTTAGGGAACATCTCTGACAACATATATTAGAATACGTGTGAAGCAAGTTTTCTCACGGAACTTTTGTGGTGGGCACATTTCGGCACATGTATAAAATTTAATATTTATTATATGTCAAGAAATTATTAAATACTAAACCAAATCTCATAATTACAACCAATATTTTTTAATTTTTTTATAGTAATATAATTACTAAAATATTTCATCGATTGTATAAAATATTTCCAGTTTTTTTCCCAACAACTTATCTTGTTAAGTAAAGTCTGACTCGCAAAGTAAAGAAGCTCCTTTTCTTCTTTTTAAGCTTCTTTGAAATTAAAATTAAGCTCTTTCTACCCGGCACGTAAACAATAACCTCTTAATTAACCTCAGTTTAAATATTCGCGGAGAAAAATGTCTTTTCAAGTTAGACAAAGATATTATTCTATTTCGTCTCTACTCATTTGTTCCTGTGTACTTCGTATTGGAGATTAGTGTAGGCGAGCTATACGATCGGGCCGTCGATCGGCGTCATAGATACTCGATAAGAACGCATGATGGCCAAGCGAACACGGAAGAAGTTGGCTGCTTCGCGTCGGGGTTTAGAGGTAGCGAAGAAGGTCAGCGACATCAGCGGTACCGCGACCCTGCTCGATTCCTCCTGCGTGTCTCGCTGACCGTAGCTGGCACCTCTCGCCCGCAGAGAAAGAGAGACTGGTCTCTTCATCTTCACGCGGCACGTCCTTAGCCGATGAGTTTCCATTTCCTTAACTACTCATTGCCGCGCCGGAGTATAACCGCGCGCGAGCGCGCATCGCAAAGTGGCATATTGGATGGAGGAAGGAATCCTGTATTCTTTCTTTTTTTTCCTCTTCCTTCGACGCGACGGGTATCCGGTTGATTGAAAAATCTAATTTGATTCGTGGCAGTGAGTGAGAAGCTCTTCAGTATGCGCGGAGTATGCGGAAGCAAGGCGATTACCGCCGTATTATCCACCGAGTCGCTTGAATTAACTTTGTTAACTTTATCTGCCAAATGTAATCAATAATTTTGATATTCACATTTTTCAAGCGTGAATATCAAAATTATTTTACAGGGATATACATATTATATATTTGAAATTTTTTCTGACAAGTTTTATCTTACAAAATAAATTTCTTACCAAGTTTTTAATGCTAAATATCTCTATTTAAGTAAATTTTATATTTTGCTTCCTCATAGTGTATGTGTGTGTACAAAAATATGCAATAAAAAATAGGGGGTTTTATTTAAGAAAACATCGATCACATTGACCAAGGCCAGGTCAATGTGATCGATGTTTTCTTAAATAGGACTCCCTATTTTTTATTGCATATTCTTGTAGCCCTTGTCAAGATATTTTCGAAACACTATATTTTAGTTATATCTTAAACTATTCCTGAATGGAAGCTTAAATATGACAGCTATCCCTCCTCCCATGTGTCAGTTAGTCCGTTATCGATCGAGATATATTTTCATATCCCGAAGGATTCAATATTTATTTAAAATCCAATCTCTCGAGGTTGTATAACGTGATCGCTCAAGGGAGCTTGCAAAACGAAATTATTTAATTTCATGTGGAAGATCAAAAGGTTACGAGTTCCCTTGATATATTTACGTCGGCTGCCGACAAAGCGCATTTCACTCGCAGGATTTTCTTTCCGCGACCGGCGTTTGTAGGCTTTAGCTACACATTCAAACCGTCTGCCGGAGAGTGTACATTACGGCTGTCCCCGAAGTAGTAATGGCTGAACCGGACACGACGTCGTTTGCAAACGTACAGCTTTGAAACTGCTACAAACCACAGTTCTATGAAATTAGGAATGTCCACGACATCCTTCCCGGTTGCGAAACGATGACGCAAGTGTCTTACTCCGCGCTATATTACCCTTTTTATTACGCTTATTTCCTAATCTATGAAACGTGCAAAGCTCTATGTCTCTTAAAGCAACGAAAGATTCTTTAATAACTGCATTTTTACCTGAGAACGCATGCGGAATTATGTCTGGATTTTATCATTGTTATTTTAATTACTTAAACTACTTAAAGAATTTTCTGTCTATTGAAAAATAAGCACTTATAGAAAACATTAATATGTAGTGAAAATAAACCACTGTGTAAGTTTAATATCTTAAAAATATTATTGCAGAAATTAAACTTTTAAAAGTTCTGATCTCATATTTAATACAATTTTTATAACTTTTTTATTAGTTTACATTTTCGTAGACTTAATTTTTTTGTTTTAACAATCTTAGATTTGTATGTTTTGTTTCGTCGATTTTAAGGTAAAACGCTTTAAACTTTCTGGGTGTCGTGCAGCGCGACGTTTAATGCTCGGTATAATCAAACGCGTGTATTTTCACTAGAAACATGCGGGCATGTGCGACTACAATTGCACTATGGCGCGGGAACGGAAATGTAACTAAACAAACGCACGTTCTGGGATCGCGTTAAGTGTTTGCACGGGTAGTTGGGCTGTATTATACCACACAGTTGGGACAAGCAACGTGAATTCTAGCCACGGGACAAATACTCGTGCAATAATGACATCAATATTTTTACAATATGGATAAAACGAGCACAAAATTCGCATTCTAAATATACAATATTTCTTTAATATTTCAAATATTAAATTGTAACAAAATTGCGAATAAAATAATGAATAATTTAAAAGAATAAATAATTTCTTTTAAATGTAATTTTAAACTGACATGATCCATGTTAAGTATAGTATATAAAAACTGTTATGACGAAATGTGCTCGTTTTGCGAAGAATTAGCTAATTACGACAAATAAATTTTGTTCAACAATTCTGATTTAACTTAATATTTACATTCAATGGATGTTACTGCTGCTAATGTTTATGACCTATTTCAAATGGTTAATTACTAATTTTTATTGATTAAGTAATGTAATAGTGTGGTACTATTCCATCTGCATTTAGTTTTGATTAATAGGAAATGTTTATATATCACAAGTCAAAAACAATTCAAATTATGTTTCCTTTAATTAAAAGTGCGAATAAATAAAATTACATTTTATATAATTGCAGATAGAAATTACATGTTAAATTCATAGATATGAAACTGTTTTACTTTGTCTAAGTAATTTGCTAATTGCGTCAGAACATTAGCATTTGTTACAAATTAATAACGTAATGGAAAATGATAAAAAATGTTAATAAATTAAGAAGAACGATAATTACATATTATCTAAAAGATAACGGTGTTTTTAATTTCGTACATTTGTAATGAATAAAAAGATTCTATATTTGCACGTAAGTCAATGGAGAAATCAAGAAAGCGATAAGCTGAAAACAATTAAGTAACGCTATTTGTCTGGCATTTTAAGAAATCTCTGAAGTCAGATTTAACCGCACTTTGATTGTCGAGGGTTAAACTTAACTTCAGTTTTAACGAAAGGTATAATTCCGCGTGCACGAAACTGATCGATCCATTTTGCGCGAGCTCGCGGAGGCAACGATGGCGCATCCGTTACGAACGACCGTTAAGGACGTGTTTCCGTTCGCTACGTGGCTCGGTTCAATTTCAACATTTCGCGTCCGTGTCGGCAGCTTTAATTAGCGCTGCACGCGAGCCTCTGTGAGGCGTAAGGTCGGCGGGTGGCAGTCTACGATAAACCGGACCGACTGTCGCTCACCTGTCCAGTTGGCGCTCCGGAATCCGTTCAAGTTAACAAGATTGAGACTGCAGATTGTGTTACCGGTAAATGTCTCAGTGTTTTCTTCTTGTAATAATGAGCGCGGTTATTCTAACCGCGGTTATTACAACCGAACCATTAACGATTAAATTTGACAATGTGCAACCAATAACATACGTATTTATTTGTCTTCTGTGATACAATTTCCTTATTGCATTTTGAGTCCTGTTAACAGCAGTGTTTGTAGCACGATTCAATATATGCGGTATTAGCAAAGATTATATGAAATATAGTTTATGAAATACAATAAGATGAAAATGAAACGTCGAAAGGTTTGTAGGAATTCGTACAATTGTCGAAAATGAAGTGAAGCATGTACGAAAATTGAACTTCAATTTTTACAATAAAACTATGAATAATAGTTTTGTTTTATTCGTTGGGGATCAGATTTACTTCGTATAGTACGTAAAATTCAATATTAACCTAGCGAATGTTCCATTATCTGAAAAATCGATTACCCAAGCAAACACTCGTCTCTCAATAAACTTCTAAAATCGATATCATCTCATCGCGCGCGCGCGTAACAGCTATGGGTTTGAATAACAGTAATCCTTGAAAATGTCGATATTTAATAAAAATAGTGAAACAATTTTTGAAACAATTTCAAATAGCAGCAGCATAAAGTATATTCATTTTTTTCACGTGTGTATATACTTGCATAACAAGTAACAAGCAAAGAATTGTCAGTGAATATGTATTTTATTAATTATTATTCAATATTTTTGCGTAATTCCTACAAACCTCTGACAATATTTGTACCATTATTTAGAAATATAAAATGCCGCTTAGCCTAACTGCTTTGTTCTAATGTGCAATAAGAAACAGATAATTAGTTAATTTTAAAATTGCTATTTCTGACATGTTTAAAATATTTATCGTTAAATATCGTATGTAATCTCCGATTTCTTTTAACAATTCTTTAAGAAGTATTTTTTTATTGTTTATAGTAATCAAACACAACTTATAAAGAGATTTAAGTCTTTTTGCTATAAATAAAAAAGAACTTGTAAGCCTGAAAGAATTAAGTCGAACATACTGTTAAATTTTAACGATCGCTATGAAAAGGCATGAAAAGAGGAGGGCAGCGCATAGCATGTAATAATACGTAATCCGTAATAACCAACATTGGCCAACGAGTATTAGAGATGAAATCCTGATTCACGCTCGAATTTACATTTTAATTGCATTACGTTTGACAGCGGTATTAATTTTATCGAGGCGACCGACCACAGGAATTCCGATATCTTCGACGTGAACCATTGGCTTACGCGCGCCATTCCGCGTCCGTGTGATAGCGGGTGCCGCAATAGATCAAAGCGAATCTAACGCGAATTAATTGCTCGTGCGTGACCATGTCCCCCAAAGAATTACTACCGTGACTTGTGAAAGAAGAGACGTGTATATATATTTTGTGGCTTTCGTTAGAACGAACATGTCGCTGTAGTTCACGTCGACCCCGATAGGATAAAAGTGTGACACGTTGCGAGCGAATCGGGGAATATAGAGAAAGGATATGGATGCGTATAAAGTTTCATCGGCACGATCCGTGCCAGTAATTAAAACATTCGCGTTAGGCGAGCAGATGCGTGACGGCATAACGGGAAATAGGCTAGAAACAATCTGGCGAATACGTATAAAATGATGAAATATTCATGTTACGTATAAGCAACGCGGATTGCTGTTTCCATTTTTTGGCCGACAATCGAAGATATTTATTTTGCGCGTTGCTGAAATGTCATTGGTACAATGCACTTATTGTAGGAATTCTAAATTTTGTAATTTGTTAATTGTTTTTTTATTTTAGCAAATTTTACGCATTTTTTTGAAGTAATAATTTAAAAAAAATACGTATTCTGCTTCTTTTTTATATTTGATGATTTTCAAAACTTTATCCATTATTATACACATAATAATATTTTAATTTAGATCTGAATATGTATAACATATATAAAGTGTTAAAACGCATGTTGCATAAAATTTCATTAGTATAATTAAATTTTAATTACTATATGAGAGGCACTCGTTGCAGTGGCGTGACTCATAACTTTTGATAGTTTTCTTTTTACTTTAGTTCATTATGGATCGATATTAACAAAATACCACGTCCTCTAGCATGTAAATTTATCTTAGATCACGCGGATAATTAATAACTATGTATAGAGCACAGCTAACATGTAGATCAGCATCTTTAATGGCGGCAGTATCATGGACGATAATATGTATAAACGGAAATGTGATATTAGCTCAAACGGAACATGTTTGCGCGACATACGGGCAAGAGAAGTTTGATCGCGGCACATCATTGTGTTAGTGGCTATACAAAGTAATTACTTTTGATTATCTAGAAAAGGGAGGATATCCGTCAGAGGAAAACATGCGATAGTCACAAGATTGCCCGAAGGAATCGATAATAATGATATCTGACATGTGGTCGATGGTTCCTTCGAGTCTTATGGAAATTTCTTACGGATACGGAAGCCCGCATTAAATGCCCACTCGGACAATTTCGCATTACCTCGGGCTGTCGCTACAAATTGCATGCAATCAAAGATCCAGATGTGCCCGGATTATACTTTAATATGGTTATCACGTATTCCACAGTCCGGTAAAGCGATGTCCAGTAATTTTAGAACTGTCGTATTTAACCCTTAGGCTGTATATCGGCGAGATGAGTTCATGACTCGTATTATATTAATTTGCATAGGCGCTATCAGTTGCAGTAAATTGATTATTATTATAGTTTATCGGATCATGTTAAATAAATTTTAATGAACATTTACTTTAGGATACATCTATTATTAAAGTAAATTAATCAAACTCAGGTAAACAGTATCGTTAATTATATTTAAAAAATATTTTGGAAGATACACAATAAACTTTCTATGCGATATTAACAATGTTCTTTTTTCGGCAATCTAATTTTTGATTAATAACATTAAGCGTTTAAATCCTGCTGCACGATATCAGTTTCAAATTCCGTCGCACAAAGTGCGACCCGCGAAGTAACGATAAACCAGAATAAAAGGGAATGACTCGAATGAATGACAGAGCCGCGAGCGAATGCCGTAAGATGGCTGCTAATTAATGGGGGCATCCATCTGACGTCGTCTTGCTACTCACGGGCCGCCTTCCCTCGTTCTCTCACCATGGCTTGTTACAAGCCTTAACATCGTACGTGCACAGGCGGGACCGGCTGCCTGCCTACATCAGCGACCAAAACGATTTGTAATCCAGCTAACCGTGCCCAAAGATTGAGAGAGTCGACTCGGTCCCGCGGCGCGCGTTATAAATTGCCCTCGGTTTCGTCCCTCGCCGGTCCCACTTACACTCCGCAATCACTGATATTTCGATTATATTTATTTAACATCGTACAAAAGAGTAACTCTGCTTTTTTATTTTTTTATTTGATTAATCGAAGCCAAGAAGAAAAATTAATTAAGTTTGAATTTTTACACTTTCACTTCACTGGAGCAGTGAAACTTAAATTCAAGTTGTTTTTCTTTCTTCAATGATGTCTCATATGTATATAATGTCTTGCGTAGTGTACGTTGATTTAAACATCAAAGACATGATTGTTGGTGTTACTAATTTTGTTACTAAAGGTAATTTTTATACCGATAACATTTATCTTTATCGGAAAAGTTAGACGTTAAAAACTTTTTAGTATGTAATGTATATGTATTACTATAGTTTAAGCATAATATTTTTTATTTTATAAACTTATCCATCACGTAAAAATGTTCTTATGAATAATTTGCAATCCAAGTTTGTTCACACACAACCCGTGTGCTCGAATATATGGAGCGTACATAGGTACTGGTTATTTTAATCGATAAATAATTAAAAACTACTGAGCATGCTATGATTAACATATACATGGAGTTGTAGTTGACCATGTTGACCGTGTATTTCTTATCTTGCACATATAATATTATATTTTGCATGATATAAGACTTATGCAAGTTAATTATTATATCTTAACGTGTAATTGTCTTTTGCATTTTAACATAATTACAAAATATCACGATATTTAAAATCGTACATTCGTTTCTTCGTAGAAACATTAAGGGATGTTGCTTTTGAAACATATACTCAGTATCGGCAAATAATTTTCCTCAAGGCACTTTATCTTCTGTGCAACTCGGGGATTTGAAGCTTCAAACTTGCAGCTTTCAACTAATTGACAATGACAAGACATATGGGAAACATGTAGGCTCAAGAGACTTCGTATTATGTTACTTAGCTGAAACTCTCATAGAGGAAACGCATTATCAGGGTAATCTTCTCTCGCGGGCAGGTGCTCGAGCGATATTGTTAATACTAAAGAACGACGCGCTTGATATAATGAAAATCCCGCGTTATATATCTGGCATGCGTTTGATCTTTATGGGGTTTAATATTGAACGCATGAAACTGTTTTCTGCAAAATCCGCGACCTTTGCCCGGAGGGATTGTTTTCTGTGAATTTTGCACGTCAAACTGTAAAGAATTCAAAACTGCAATTATGTTGGTTTTTAATTGTAACCTAGTTGACTTGCTTACAACAGCCGTTAATCAAAATGAATGAAAAAGTGCTTCTACATACGATTTCACGATTCCGAAATATACATATTTGATTTAAATTGCAAATATATTTACGTATAGTTATAAGCGCATTATTATCGGGACATATTTTTAAGTTTCGCGAATCGAATGCGTAATACTTTTGCAAATAATGATTGATGTTCGCGTATTTGCATTGTACGGTACCACAATAATGAAGAAGCCGTTTAATTAAATGATTCTGCCTGATTAAAGCGAATTTTACTGCTTATGGCACCGCGCTTAACCATACACGCAGCTTATTAATTCGTTTTAAACATTGGATTGCTTTAACCATCGAGGTTTTAGCGGTTTAATGGAAATCATTTATAGTCGCTCATTATTCGTGAATCAATCTATTTCTCGGTTAGCTTCGCCGACGCATATCAGCGAGCGCTTACAGTGCAAATTGAAAATTATTAATTTGGTAAATTTACGATGCAAATACTTCTTTGGAAATTGATCGAACTAAAATGATATGTGTATTCTTATTGCAATCATAAATATTTGTAATAGAAGTCATTTTTTTCTAAAATATTTCAAAGAAATTGGAGCAAAATTAAGTTTCAAATTACTGATAATACAAAAAATCGAATGAGTAAGTTTTTTTAGAAGCATGTACTGTTAAATCTGATACGCATAATGATTACCCATGTACCTACATAGTTTATTAAATTTGAAATTATTACTTATAATTAAAAATAATTTTATTAATACCACAAAGACGTTGATAAGTTTCGTCATATAATTTTGTTAACGTCTCGGGGGTAATTACTGTTGGACAGTTTCGCAAGTATATTCCATTTACGAACTCTCTCTTGTCACTGTAAATGAAAACGCATTACATTTATATATATATATATGTATGTAATCTGCCAATTACATTATTTAGCCACCGATAATACGTTAATAAAACATAAATTATTCATGGGACACGGTATTGCATTACTTATACGACGTTGATGCCGTTGGTAAATTAATTCTGCCCCGTGGAAAGCGCAGCGAAGGCCGCGTTAATAGGAAATCCGATCCATGAGAAGTTCGTAATTCGTTTGATGCCAATTATCGAGCATAACGTACTTTCGTCAAAATCTTATGAGCTTCATATAAGCGGTATCCGAGCACCTGCACCGTAGACATCGATATATTACTTCATATTACAAGCATCGTTGCATATTTCACCCTTATGCAAGAATGGCATTTACTTATTAATAGCGTTACCAGTATTATCTGAATATCAATCATCTCTAATAAAATAAATTTCTTGTTAAGGTCATATTATACAAAAAATTGAAAGAATTGCTTTAAAAAATTTACAAAATTATATTTTGGTATTATGCGCTGTTCTCTATAAAATTAGAACATAATTTACTGATGTTTCTACAAAATAACAATGAAATTTATATCTTATTTACACAGATTTATAAGCACATTTTTGTTCTGGAATTATTTTTTAATAATTAAAAGTAATTATTAAATTTTAAATTATTAAAAAATAATTTTGAAAGTAATTTTGTCATTATCTTCGCATTTCAGTTAGCGAAGCTTTAATTTGAGACCAAAACACGCATAAAGTTAAAGAATTATTAAACATATGAAAGAATTCTGCTAATTCAGATCGCGGTGACTGCGTTTTGCTTGATTATGCTACTTAAGTATTTAGAAAGTTATCGCATCGAGTTCATGCCAGTTATCCTTTTCGGTTACTTCAACTAGCTCAACTACGGTTTGCGAAGACCGCCAGCACATAGCCCCGAAGTTTATATTGGCTTAATTGGTTTTAAAGCTAAAACTTTACGCGGACTTTTCCGTACGAAAGTTCCGCTATACGCAGTTATATATATCGCTTTGGCAATTTCGGACGTAACACTGCCCGAAAGGGATCATTACGTTAACGCTGAAATTTTATAAGCGACATCTTAATATAACGAGAGAAGAAAAATTTTTAAACGACGTATCTGATCAGTATAACCGTTCGAAGCATTGCGATAATAGAATATGAAAAAGCTCTCTTGTTATAAAATATCTTCAATATTTTCTTCAAATATTTGAACTTTTATATCACTAGTAGTAAATTGCATAATGATTGAGATAATAAAGGAATCACATGAAAGATAGGAAACGATAATATAAATTATACATATTAAAAAGGATAAAAAGTCTTAATTTTCATTTTTTATTTGCATTTCGGAATATATGTTACATTGTCAGAATATATTACGCGCTTAAATATTACTGATAATAAGCGCTGAAATGAAACAACTCATTTTTCTCAAACTTTTTTAACGGATACAGGCATGATTTAAAGCTTTTAGTCTGTGTGCGAAGTATATATGTATAGAACATCGATATCTCATAATTTATTGACTACTAAACAGTCTATAGCTGGGACCATGTCAAGTCGCCTTTTGGCAGTGATAGACAGTAGGACGATACACGTGTCACTGTCCGAATACCGGTAACTAACTAAATCCGAATCGATGCAACAGAAAATGGATTGCGAGTTTGACGTAGTTGACAGAATTCGCCGAAGCGGATTATCCTACAAATGTATAGAATCCGTATTCGCTGACTCTTGCGATTGCATTGGAATTTTTAATCCAGTTATATAAATACGACTTTTTATGAAAATCATATGAATAACACTTATGATAAAGATATAGTGTACCGCTTTATTCTATAATAATATAAATATATCTGTGGCTGTTTCTGAGAAATCTATGCGTGATATAAAGATATGGCGTACACAAGTTTCTCTGTTTTATATTTTATGTCTGATTAGCTTTTTACGGTAACGCATGAAAAACGTGGTTTTACTCCTGGGACTGATTTCCATTTTTATACCATATGAAAAGTCGGAATTTTTTTCCGCAGAAACGCTATTACGTACTGCGCATGAAGCGGAAGTTAGAAATGAAGAAAATGTGCGCGCTACGATCGACGATCAAATATCGGATAGAAATACGACAGTGCGGGATTATTATAGGCTATAGGTATCCAGAGGGTAGATTTCCCTTCATTGAAGAGCGGCTATGAGTACATATTTTATATCGCTCCGTTATCATATGAAGAATATTTCATCAGAATGAATCGCGGTCTTCCCTTTAATTTTTTTTATCTTATATTTCATTAGTAATGTATTTGTATTTTTCATTCTCTTTGAAGCATTAATTATGTACTGAATATTTATTTAAAGAAGCTATATATATACTATATAGTCATCGTTATTGTTACGATATTTGCTAGAATAAAATTATGTATAAACATTTTCATAAGTTGCTTTAGGAATAAGTATGAGTTTTAGCATGCTATTTCACCGCTCCCTTACCTTTTCTCTAAACATACGCAATAATTAATTTAATTATTTGATCTATATAAAGTTAATTTTGTTGTTCCAATAAGGCTTCAAAACAAAATAGCATATATTTGTATTATACATATTATAATTAGTCATGTATATTTCAGAAAGTTATAACAAATTTCTATAATAATGAAATAAATTTTTGGACACATTCAAACATCACGTATCTTATACTGCCAATTAAAATCGCAACTATAGTCTGCATTATTTGTTCTACTCATGCGAAATCTTATGGTTTTCCAGGTAATTCTGTACGATTTCCGATGCAGATACGTCTGGAGAATAATAAATTTACGAATTCCGCACAATTTGTCCGCAACAATAGTGGTTGACAGTACAAACATACGCGACGTACGTATAGTCAATCTAATGAACAAGTGGACCGCGGTTGTTTAAGGCCGTAATCAGAACTCGCATTTACGATTTGCCGAGTGCTACATAGATCGGGATTAATTTTACTTCTCATTTGCATGATTTCCGCATGATATTTACATTCTATACTTTTTACGCTGGTACGTTTATGCAACGCAAATGAGAGCGAAAGCCCGTGTCGCGTTTACGAACGCGCATCCGCTCGTTCGCGCTAATATAAAATGCAACACACGATATTTTCATCGTGGCATATACATGCACTCTGGTCACACTCGCTGGCATCTCTCATTAACACGGCTTATAATCGGATCGGATTAATTATAACGTCGTAATACCTCGTGCGCGCGCGCGCGCGCGGCCGGGTAATAGAAAAATATACATGCATCCGCGGAATATTAAACGTTCTCCGCGACGAATCGGCGCAATGCGGATCGTCGTCGGCAGATTATTATTCCAATTGCGTCTTTCCGACGGTAACGCCTCGGCTAAAAGGAACAGGAAGGGTTACGGAGCAGCTGGAAAGCTTAATTTGTCGGGGATATCCGCGGCTTTAATACATATTTATAAAGCGCATTAGTGTCGGCTAAAGAATATTCATGAAAATCTTGGCGAGTGCCGTCCGGGACATATCCGCTTCCATTTTCAAGAAAACAGAAGTAATACACCGAGGCAAAACCGTATGCCGCTGTGGACGGGTATAACTTGTAATTTTCTTTGGTAGAACTTGCAATATCTGGACCCGTTATCTCTTGCTGAAACGTGCCGATGAGAGACAAACTTCTGTCACCGTCATTAGTATGCAAAACGAATGCTTAGCAATAGTATAAAACAAGATTTGAAGAAGGTTTAAAGAAATTGTCTTTCAAGCAGAGAGAAATGACCCGGTGATGTTAATCTCGTATTTATCATGCAAAGATTTGAGGATCTTAGATATACATATACATATAATTATGCAAGAGTATACATTTTAAAAGAGTTAATAATTATATTACATGAATATTACATAAGGATATATCGCGGGACTTCTAAATTATACTGCACTTCGCGGCCTTAAGACATCTCTTTGCGAATAAAATCTTCGAATTTAATGACGTTCTTATATTTTTAAATGGGATTATTTGATAACACTGAAGTGTAGTGTAAATATTTGCACGTGCACAGGTCTCGAACGTGGCATTAAAGGGATCTACAAACACATACTCGGATCTCTTCCCGAGATGTCAGAATGATCTGCCATTTCCTGAGATCCGCATGATTGAAGTGTGGAGCCAAGGAGTAAACGGATGAAATGCATACACATACAAATACACACACACACACAGACAACAGTATATACAGAAAGGCTCACACAGAAACAGCGTTTCCTCTCACCGTCCCGTTAGAATCGTGGTAGCAGCTCCTCCCAGTCTTCCCGTCTGACAAATTATCTCTTAAGCACCTAAGTAGTTTTCCGCTTCGTAAAACAAGAAACAACACTTCAACTTTCAATGAGTCCTGCACGCTGCCGTGTCATCCCAACTTGCTAAATGTACCTACGCCGGGCATGAATGCAGTCGTCCGTAGATCGAGTATCGACGTTCTCATTTTCCTTTTTTCGGAACTTTCGAAGGACCGACAGCGTGTGCGTTTTCGTATACCACGTTCAAACAAGAAGCCCGCGCCACACACGTAGCCGTCGTATACACGCGCCGTTTATTGCCGTTACCATAAACTCGGCTTACTTTGTGACGCAGCGCTTTTTTCCTTTTAACTGCATAGCGCATTGCCGTGCAATTAAATGTCGCTACGGAACTAAGGCGATTATAGAATTCGTCATACTGTATTTAGCAATCAAACGATAAAAATAGAACTAAGACATAGCATTATAAAAGATCGTTCTATATACGCTATTATAATGCACGAAGAAATATTTTTAATAGTACATGAGATTATTTATAATAATTTATATTATTATTAATTATTTTTGTATATTTCTTATTTATATAAGGTGAATTATGTTAATACTAATGCTATAAAACAATATATATACAATATTATTTTATTTTTTAATTGCACATATTAAATTGTACTTAATTTTTTGTTACAGGGAGTGGACAATTTCATACTGTGTTCTACGCATTCTATGTGAGTAACGAACCTATGATAATAATCAACTTTTTAAATAAAGAAATTTATACAAAAACATCGGTTAGTTATAGATTAATAAATTATATATAATTCCAAACTTGGAGACTTACATGTACATGTATACTGATTTTGATACATATTTAAAATATCTGTCTTGTTTAATATTATATTGCTCATGAATATATTTATGCGTTAACGACACAACATATTGTTCGGTAATACTGGGAATAAAATTAATTTGCCTGGAGAAATTCGATTTGTTGTTCCATATCACACAGAGAGAATAAACAAAAGGTAATTGAGTCATAATTATTTCAAGACTTACACATCACAAGGTCGCGAAATCGTTTGCCTCACGTGCAAACAGCAATCAATTTTCCAGTTCCGCTTGCGAAACACATGTTTACTCGCGACGCGATAGCCGACCATATCGTAAAGCACATAAACGCAAAGAAGCACCGTCGTTCCGTTGTTGAAGTAACAAGAGGCGCGGTATCATTTCGCGGATATACGACTTTCGTAACACCTCCGCGAACGCGGAGTTTCCACGACGCTGGAAAGTTTCGCTCGACTTAAGCCCGGGCCCTCTGTCTTTCCCCTTTCTCTCCAACGCGCGTAGCTACCCGGCACAAAATCCTTATCCAGCCATCACAAAGTTATCACGAGACTCTGGGCTAGAGAGAGCAGATCAAGTAACTTAGCCAGCGCGCTGCGAGAGATCGAACTTCCTCTGACTGCTACCCTCCGTCCGCGTCGGCGTGGATAAAGTACATACACCGAGGAACTGCTCCTCTTTCTAACGTCAAATTTTTCTTTCGCGTGATTTATGCTCCGCTAAGTTGTGCTCGTAAGTACAACATCATGGGAATGTGTATGTAATAAAAAGCTCAATTAATTACCCCAATTAGTAAAGTCATTTATATCACCGTCCTTTAAACGACACTTATATCTCAAGCACTTGTATCAAAGTTGTTTTTTTCCTAGAAGTAGGTATACTTAATTTCTAAAATTACTGCCATTATATATTTTCCTCGATTTTGTTGCTTTTAAATTATTAAATTAATTAATGACAAATTATTTTTAAATATCAAGAAGCTGTCAAAGTATAAGGCTGGTATATAGAATGTTGGAAATTACATATTTCTTTCTTTTCTGTTTGAATAAAAGCGTGAGACATGCTAAAAGTGCATACGCGAATCAGTGTCACTCTCTCGTAAGTTTTCGCTAAACTGGCAAAATTTATCGCCGTAATAAGGATCTCGTGCGCGCGAAAAATATGTACCGCGATTTGGGCGGTCTGGTTAGCCGTGAAATTTCCCAGATTTACATAAGGGCTCTCATTTGCATGAGCTTATTAAATTTTTAGCATCAGCAGTAAAACACCGTTACGCGTGGACTACGCGGAACTACGCGGCAGGTGGACTTAATGCGTTTTAATACAGGGGTGCCTCTTCACGACTCGAGAGTGCGAGCGCGTGGAGTTGCGCGAGTCTTCCTTTATATACAGTCCAGCCTTAAATTTGCGTAATGACAGGCTCGCCTTTCCTTCTTCGTTATGTCTTAAGGCGGCCCGACTTAAATGCGCATTTCCAATGAAATTTGATGCAATTCTGATCTCACGGCGGTTTCGCGGCCGCAATGCAAATATCGTCGTCCCCGGAATGAGGCGGCGAGAGAAAGGCGCACCGCATCAAAGATCAACTCCTTTGTCCCAGTCGCCGGTGCTTCTCTCGCTCCTCGTGGAACAATAAAATCAAGGAGCGCGATTCTTCGCGAACTTAAGGGAGTAAATTTAAAAGCGGGAAAGTAAAATTTGCATGGGAGTTCGTCGCGCGAGCTTCTTCCAGGTTATTTCATGCAGGACTAGGGGGAATGGCGAATGGACTTACTTATATACGAGGAGACGTGACGATATTTTTGATAAATAGCTCTCTGAGTACGTGAAAATTGAACAATTCGAGTTACTCACTTGGCGCGGATTCCCGGTTTAAAAGTATAACGATATGAAATATTCCTTCTACCTTGTTTCATAAGTATAATTAGATAAGAGTACGATTTATTAAATATTTACTCTCTAAATTAATTTCGAATACATCAAGAATCGATTCTTTTATGTATTAATTTTAATTATAGTTTAATCTGTTCTCTATTTTGTTTTTCGAGATGTATATGTTTTGAGATGTATTTCACAAATCAGTCTCTTGCTTTTTTATAATAATTTTTTAATATCTAGTTTTAATACTTTTAATTTTCTCAAAATCAAACTAATTATTAACACACAAATTCCACGCTCAACATACCATTTTTGTCCGCTAATAAACATTATATTATCACTCACATTCTTTCTTTGTCGCAAAGCAATGGCGAATTTTGAAACACTTGAGAAAAATACTAATGCTAAAATGAATGTGACATGTCATACGAATGTAGAAGAAAAAAGGTATTTTTAAATTATTTATAAATTAGATAGTTTTGTTGGTCAAATTATAGCATAGCACGTTATGGAATTCCCCTCACATCTTGACCTTCCCGTTACGTACCGCCATATGCCGCGCGCATTGTTCTCGCGCAAGAATTATAGCCCGAAGTTTCCGACGTAAACCATCCACCTTAAACATGCATCACCTCTGCTGCTGCGTGTATATTAGGCAACGATTTGCGGATTAGAAACTTTGTTCGAGCGAACTTGCCAGGACACGCCGGCGGACTACGTAACTAAGCAGCGGCTAAGGAGCCCGACGAACTTGGGCCTGTGATTACATTCTGAATTTCTGAATTTGTTAAACTGCCGTCCTTCCTCGAGTTTGATGCTATCACGTCATCTGGCAAATATTTAACTCAGACTCGATAACGCGCGTTTTTATTACATCTACAATTAACCTTTCAGCAATCTTAATGCACTTAATTACGTGCACATATTTCTCCCGCAGTTGCACAATGCAAATAAGTTTTGGAATATAATCATGTTTTAAAATTATTTTAATTTTTGAAACATTCAGTTGTTTTTATGAATTTTGTTCTGTATTTATAGAAGTTTTGAATTATAACTTGATTACACTATTTGTCATTTTTACATGAAATAACAAAGAAAGAAAACAATATGCATATTATATCATTGCAACAAAAATTTTACTGGAAAATCTTTCCATTTTTTTATTTTAATTTTAAATTTTCTATCATAGTCCTTCTTTCTCTTTTAAGAAGCGATCTGCAAATAATATACGAATGTCTGCAAAATGTTGTAAAACCATCTCAATTTTCCAGACGTTGTCGACATTTTTTAAACGCCTTCTATATGTTGGCGCCTTAATGCAATATAAATGCAGAAAATCTAAATTCTGCAAACGCAAAGAACTTCATATCTTTACCCCGAAGAAAAATATGAATGAAATAACTTTGGTATATGACGTAAACTTAAAAAAAAACAGCATTTATTCCTATTCCTTTGAAAGAACGAACTCTTTTCTGTCGAATTCACGATTACGTCGAAAAAATCGGTGAAATCGCAGAAGTTCTTCAGACAACTTCGGACGATACCGCGCTCAAGGGGGCTCGGTACAATGTATCGCGTACAATTTACCGGTTGCGCAAACTTCGCGAAATTTGCCGCCGCAAGGAGGTAACCTGGCAGTGCGGGTCGAGTTCCGAACTATAAGTTAACATTTCAACTGTATAATATTCCGTCTCTCGTGACGCGGCCACGCGTCGCCGTCGTTGGCGGTTCTCGCCGGTTGGTCGTCTACTCGTAAAATATATGCGGTCTTGCGCGAAGAGTAAGTAATAAAACGTGTGAACGCCCGCGAACGGTTTTCCGCCGCCGTCACCGCTCGCTGAAACCAATAAGCGAGCCCGAACTCTTCATTAAAAGTCTACAAAGCTCGGCGAAGCGCGACGTCAGCTCGCCGACGTTAAAAAGTCGCGAGAGTTACTCTCTCTCTCCCTCTCGTTCTGTCCGCTCTCCCTTCACCGGTAACGCAGCCGGCTCTCACGCTCGCTCGCATTCTCCGTCTTTCACCCTCTCTTCCGGTATAAACCTAGAACCGAGATATTAAAAGTTATTCCAGGTACCGAATAAAATATCCGAACTTTTCGCCGGCGAACTTTCACCCCGGCGGCGATGGCCCTCCATTATACCACTGTGCTCGCGCGCGAGGACGAACGATAGTTCAAGAATGGGAGAGTTTTTGAGGGGCGGGGTGGCTGGGAATGGCTGGAACGGCAATTCTCATAGAGAGGGGTAGACTTCTTCATAAACCTTAAATGAATCTTCCGCGCCCGGGCTTCTGGCCGCCTCGCTTACTTTACGCCGTCGTATATTCTTCCAGTTGGGTCTTATCGCGTGGCGTAACTGGGATTACTTCACGGAAAAATTCCTCGAAACTTCGTGTAGGAAAGACATGCAGGATGTGACTGCACTTCGCGTCGGCGTAATTCTACCACTGTGACCCGCACTGTCGGCACGTGCCACGCACAAATGTCATATTGGGACAGGGAAACGTGTAATCTAGCTTTCCATTAATAAATGATTATTGTGAAACTACATTATTATTATTATTGTTGTTATACATAATCACACGTTTATTTCATATTGAAATTTACAGAAATTACGTAAATGTATCTTTTCGCAGGCAACCTGTATAACAAAGCATGCGATTAAGTGAAACTGTGGAAAGTTATCAATTTTAGAGTTTAATTGATGGCGTGATTGATGTTGGTGCATGGACGAATATGCCACGTGCAATATTAGACCATATATACATAGTGGTTCACGGATGAGTGCTTCATGTGCAATATTGGACCCTGCATACACAGTGGTATCGTCTAATATCGTACATCGAGCATTCACCCATGCACCAATTTCACTGAACATTAATAGCCATGTAGCAACATACGCGTGTGTACTGCAAAATAGAAAATAATATATATATCTCGATGTTTATATTAATGTGATATATTTCCTTTATTGATTTATCTCTTTGATTATCTCGTTGTTTTGGTCTCTTTGAGCATATCCATACAGTGCGCACGCATAAATTTCATGTACTATTTGAATATTAGCTGTACAGAACATACATTGCGCAGTGATTGCAATATATGTATAGTTTTATTTTTCTGAAATTGAAGATTTAGAACTAAATGTTATAATAATTAAATTTCTTACAAATTTTAAGATTTAAGTTTAACATGATTTGAATAAAGCATAAAGTTCGTTATTTATCTAGATAAGAATTATTCAGCAAATTTATTCATATCTATGAGTAATTACATACATTTTGAAATAATTCTTGTCTCATGGCCAACCAGCCGATCCCTCGGAAAAATTTGCAGCATGATATATCATTTTGAGATATATCTGCAGAAAAGTGCGATGTGACGCGTTTGCTTGCACTCGACGCATACCGAACGAAATCAGTTGAATCCGCCATCGGAAGTCGCTAACTTTATTACTCTCCAGACAAAGGAAGATGGAACGGGTGAGAATGGATAAGTCACCGCGGTAAGGAAAAATAGAAAAAGGAGAGCGAAAGATCGATTCAAGGAAGGCACGAACGAAGTCGAGGTAGGAGTCCTTCAAGAGGCGTTGATTGAAAAAAATCACTTTGAGGAAAGTTTGAATTTGCCTGAGTATCCCTGAAAGCCCCTCGCGGTCAGATTCAGTCGGATTGCGAGAGAGGGAGAGTAAACGAAAGAGCGGGAGAAGGGGGAGAAGAGAGAGGGAGAGAAAGAGAAGAAGAGGCATCGGATGGAAGTAGGTGGAAGTGAATATTATGCATAATTTTGCATCTTTACTACGCTCTATTTTCACTTCCCGCGTTGACTCGTGGAAGCAAGTGCTTCTCTATGCCGCATAGAAATCATCGTTTTGTCACCAGATTAGAAACTGAACAGTAACCTTACAATTAGTATTGTGATGAAATTATTTATTGAAAAACATGCGCAACAACTATTAAAGCCTCTCTTATTGCAAGAAGCGCGTACTCTTAAGCTATTATCTTCATATATATACGCGATAATTTTTTATAAAATTAAATCTTAAATATTCCTGTTTTTGCTTACTATATTATGTACATATATAAGATTTTGTATTGTAAAATTGAAAATCTACTCTTCTCAAAATACTCTTATATCTTATGAACTTTTTATATAACAGACTTTATTAACAAACTTTAATAAGTAGAGTTATTAAAGTTATTATTTTGTAACTGATTTGAAATAATAGAAATTGTTATAATTAAATAGGTCCCTCATCGTTTAAATTTCTTTTTTATAAATAATACAATACGATGATCCATTTTACTTAATATTATTCACGAATTTTCTCTTCTTCTTTTCTTAATCTCCATTTTGCGCAATGAACTGCGAATGAAAAGACAGAGATAATCTCATTATATGAAAATTTCTAAAATTACTTAACGGGTTTTTATATTTAATCATCATTTTTAGATATTCAGATTCTTGAAATCGTCGATATAATTAAATAAATTATGGAATTGTCGATTCACTATTTCTCCGCTATAATTAGTACGGAATTATTAAAAGCATCTGTAAACAACGACAGTATAAATGCAAGTTGTAAATTCGTGGAACATGTGATTCAATTTTGCAGTCGCATATGTGCTATAAAAGAAATTGAGAAAAACGGCCGATTTGGTTATCTTTGGAAAAATATCTGAATGAAGAAATTTACTGGCTCCAGATAATAGTAAGGAATCCAGACTGAATTTTAACGACAGACGTTTTGGACGGCAATCTAAAATTACATATTTGTCGCTCCATGATTCGCTCCAAAGATATCCAAACGGCGCTTCCAATCGCGCGCTTGACTACATTTCTCCCAGCTTTTTCTGTCTTAGCATTTCTCCATTCCCGTCCATCCCCGTCGCAACCTCGACAAATCCGCGGGGGACTCTCTGGGATTTGGGCTTTACGGATTTGCGGCGCGCCACATCGAAGTGGAACACGCTTCTGTGAGGCACGGCGTATGCAGTAGTCGAAGCTCGCGTCGGATCAGGCAGATTCGTTACTTCGCTTTTTCTCTCCCCGCCACACCCGATTTTCAACAGCGAATTCGGATGAAATCGCTGGAAGAGTTTTCTTTGATCGTGTCGGGTCTTGTCCCCATCGGAGCGTGTATTTGCAGGGCGGAGGAGAGAGAAGGTGAAACTTTTCGCCGACCGAAGTTTCTTTAATTTAAAACACCGTTATCGATCGGCGCGCCGTTAAAATTACGCGTATTAAAATATTCCCGATCGCTCGGCTGCCGGACGAAAGAAATTGCAGTCGGCGAATCAATCGCGCCTGGTAAAGAGAGTTTCCGAACAGGTCAATGCGTTCGGATAATTAATCGCAGTTATCGAAAGGCGAAACTCTCTGATGGCTTTTATTTTTAATGTAAGAAAGGGTACTGATGAATAAATTGTAGATATTGGAGAAAGTATAAGTGAAAATGAAACGACTTTATTGAAAATCCCAATCTATTTAGTTTTATAATGTATTCTCTATAATATTTTCTTTTGTGTCATAATATCATTTCTTTCAATTATTTTTTGCTATTAATCCAAATTACTGATATATTGTTTAATTTATTCGTTATCATTGATTTGATAAAAATTTGAAGATAAGTGTACACAACTCGTACTTGTGTGAGAAGATATAAAACTTATCAATTGCGTATATCTTCAATACCGCATGTGTCTCCAAAATGAAACTAACACGCGAAAATTGCACCGCATCTACGAGGTCGCGGGAATTTCACGCGCAAACTGTAAAAATAAATTTGTATAGGAGGGAATGTTTCTCGGGGTTTTTTTTTCAACTGCAGCGGTACCAGTTTATTTCGCTTCGATCGAATTCCATGTGATGCTACGGATACTCAGACAGCGCGGGCATTCGCGTTTTCGACCAAGAATTGCACCCCAAAATACCGATACAATTTTTTTTTCGAAACAAGCAGGGGGTGGAATTTCGAGCTTTCCAACATTTTTCCGGACGAGGGTTTAATTTTGGGATTTAATAGCGAGAAGCAGTTGCACAATGGCGCGCGATGATTTTTCCTCGTCAGTCATTCTTGAAATAATTTCCGCGTGACTGCCGCGCACATCAGTTCGCACGCGGACAAACACGTTTACCAAAATACATTGTACGCGAATTTGGTGTAAATAAGCGGGAAATAGGGTGCTTAAATGCGCGTGGCTATGTTATGCAAGAGGCAGCACTGCGGCATTGAAACATTTCCACTGGCGGAAATTTGTTTTCCCAAATCTGACCGGAGTTTCGACAAAAAATTTTGATGTCTATTCATATATCGGCACGCGTGGTACGTTTCCCTTCATTCGAGATAAACGCTGGGTGCATACACCATTTATTCCAATAGCCTATCCTATCGACATTCACTAAACATATTTATTGTAATCGAGCATGTAGTTAAATGCAACGTTTGAACAACTTGACCTATCATATTTTTTGATACTTTATATTTTAATATTTTCATTATCAGCGACAAATTAAAAGGAAACATCTTCCTAAGAAAAGAGAAAAAGAGAAGAGATTTTTCTTTAAAGAGATCTATATATTTTGCTAAAAACGTAGGACACACATAAATTATTTTATATTAACTAATTAAAGCTCAATAATTAAATATTATTTCAAAACTCAGTATTATTAATACTCACATTTCACTTTAGCCTTCCTGAAACAAAATTTGCAGTAGGTATGTTACATTTTCTGGAAAGTCTCTATTCTATATTTTCTTTGTAATATATGTGTAAAGACTTTAAGCTTCATATTGCTCTAAAAGAATTGATTGTTAATCATTTTGATTACACGATACATTTATGGTTTAACGTAGTAAGCATTTCCTTTTAATTAAACGCAAAAGCATTTCGCAAACGAAGGCTGATTATATTGTCTCGATGCACGGGCCGATTGGTCACGAAGACACGATCTCGGTCATGAATAATGCAAATCGTTCGGCAGAATGGTTTTAATGAAACAGCTTTTAATTCGCCTCTAATAAGAAGGTGTTATAGTCGTGTAATCGGGCAAATTACAATTTCCTCTCTAATTACATGAATACTCGATGTGAATTCATGTCCGAATGCGTTCTAATCTATCTGGACATACAAAATGATTTTTTAAAAAAGCGATTCAATTACTTCGAAATTTATTTAAACATTATAAATAGATACTTAAACCTTATAATTTATATCCTTAACATAAAGCATCGAAGATGTCTCTGCATCTCGAGTGTCTAATTAATTATATAATTTCATATGTCTTGGCGAAGTAATTTCATTTATCGACGTTACTCTGTCAAGCCATGTTATAATTCTTTCAGACCTCTGGGTGACCTTCCTTACCCCGTCATGTCGGAATGTTGCACAGTCTGCACGTCTTGCAGATCTACCGGGGAGCTTTACATATTTTAACGAAATGTCTTCCGCCATACGGCAACGCCATATGGCTCATGTATTTAATTATTTATTATCCGAGAGTACTTTTGCCTTTGAAGTTCCTCGAGGTAGAATGCGGGTGGCACTGGAGGATGGAAATACTTTCGTATGCTTTATATTTTGCGGGCATATATACATGCTATATACTAAAATATATAATGGGAGTAAGACAAAATATGCATTAAATAATAAAGAGTTCCCCGAAAAGAACAAATAAGTAACGCGATACCAAATTTTTGAAATCTACTACTTCGCAATAACGCATATTATCTACGATAGTAATTATGCGCGCAGCGCGACACACATCGGTATCTGACGTATTCAGAAGTTACTGCCGGATCCGAAGTGTACCGCGCAAAATAATAATTACCGCGTCGAATCGATATTTATTATTTGCATACACGTGTGCGTCGATATGTGCTGTTGAAAAACCAGTTCCATACATTTTGGTTTATAATGAAATAAAGACAGCTGCGCGTTTGCTATCGTTTTTCAATTACAAATTCTGCGCACGGCGCTAGCGAATTCAGCGTTACGAGTAAAATAAAACCATATAATTGAAATATTGATTTTCATGCTGAGTTCGTGAGCTCAACCGGTTATTAATATGTCTACGCGCTTACGCGAGATAAACCTGATCGCCTGATATCGTTTGGAACTTTGGAAGTAACATTTTACCTGCCTATTGTGTAAAAGAATATTCTTTTCCCATATTACATTTCAGCAATTATTGTTGATACCATATAGTTTTATTTTTTTGTAAAAATCGGTATTAATATTCTGGTTTTGTTACATAATTATATTTTCGTTAGTTTATAATACATTTAGATTGTTATGAAATATATGATTTATTTTTATTATTTAATTAGAGGATTTCTTCGTTTTGCGTTTCTTAATTTTATGATTACAAAATTTATATTAATGTAATATATTTATATTTTTTAAATTACATAAATATTATTTTTTTTGTTTGAAGTAGCTATCGTACTAACATTACATCGAAAAACATGTACAGATTAAAGAGATAATGAATGAGAAAAGAGCAAAAGTGGAGCTTAATTACCGACTATGATCCTGATTTATGTGATAATTTTTATACCTTATATGATAGATATTTTTTTTATCGACAATATTACGGTTGAGGATTTTAACTGGAATCGCAGATCTGTGAAAGCACGCGCTTGTTTCAACGTCACAATTTCACACCTTGCGCGAGAATTTTCTGAAAAACAATCGGCATGGATTTCCCATGGACGATTGCATGAAAATCTCACATTCAACCCTCTGGCTTTCGAATGGGCAAGCATTTCATCGTGGATGTAGAATGAGTCATGGGATCGGGGGTGAGTCGTAATTCCGTTTGCATTTGGGGGCTCGTTCGGGAATAAAAACAATAAAAAAAAGGTTCCTATAAACATGGCCCGGGAAATGCACAGCTCTGCAGGGAGTACTAGGAAAGGACGGGGGAGGACACAGGGATGAGAGATAAAAAATTACTCTCATCGTTTTTGACATCGTGCACAATCCTCTAGAAAAAAATTCAAACTATTATGCGCGATACGTTTGCCTCTTAGCGCGTTACAATGGAGTGTCGCTCGACATACTTTATCGTGATGTATTTTTATTCGGAAATGCAGGAATTTTATGGTTATAAATAATCATCACATATCGTGTAAAAAACAGTTGTTTAATCTGTCGAGGAGCAAGATAATATGTTTGCATTTATATCAACACTCATTATTATTTATTTGCACTCTCCAATCTAATAATTAGTGGGTTTCATTTAATTTTAATGAATTTTTAATTATGTTGGGCTTTTAATCAGATAAATTTTAAAATATGTTTATTCTATTTTATTTTAATACATATATATTTATTATAATTATAATCAAAATAGAATTTTATATATACAAAATTAACAATACTTACAATGTTAATTCCGATAGGCATCTATGCGTGACAAAAACGATATTTTTACTCTCTTATCCGATTAATCACTGATATAGTTATCGTATTAGGCGTTAACACTAAGCGAGCGCTACGATGAATCTTATCAGTGTTTCTTGCGAAGTGCATAACCGCGGCCCTGCGATCGGTATCTCAGAAATCCCATAGCTCGCGGCGGCGATTGTACGTCAGGAACCACAGGGAGCTGTCCGTGGGAGATCGGTTGATTCCCCGGGAGGCCGCCAGCCTCCCCCTGTTAGGTATCCCTTCTACGGAATAGCTCGCTCCGGTACCACCGTTCTCGAGCTGAGCTTTGACTCTCTATACTCTCGGTGGAGGTTCTTCTTCGCCCTCTGCATTCGGCCAAGAGCCATTTCCATCTTGCAAGAGCGCCCGCGCCCATGCACGCCACTCGCTCAGAATTTACAGTCCTGCAGATTGCGGGGAAACAAACGGTGCCTCTCGGTACTTCTCGCTTACAAGGCGAACCGCTTCCGCAAAAGATCGTGCGCATAGAAGTAGGTACTCTGCTACGTACGTAGTCGAGAGACCTTGAAGAGACACGAAGAAAGAAATGCGATCGAGATACGGCAAGTCTGTAAAATTGGGAGGTCGAGCTGACGTTTTTCTTGATTCGACGGTCGCTTCGCGTCATCGGTGTATCTCGTACCGATAATACAATCTGCAGTAAAAATGGCGAAGTCGCAGTAATTCACTGAGTTACCCTACGGCCCTGGGATTTGTCATGTTGCTCGAACAGTAGATCGTTTCCGTCCGCCTCCCTCGTCAGGGTGAAGGGAAAAATAGATCCTTCTCCTTTATTGGCGACTTCGCTTCGCTTTGCTCGATAGGAGGAAACTGAGAGAACGCGCGCCGTCGGGCGGCCTTTGGGAAAAGAGCAATCTCGAGTGAAGTTGCAGAAGGGATTGAGAAAAGGAGGCGAGTGTACGAAAAAGCTTCGCAAAATTTACAGAAGCTACCGGAGCAGCATCGTCAAGGAGAGCGAATGAACGGGGACGATTGTCAATTAAAAGGGACGAGCTTTCAAGAGTATCGAACGCATTTCCTATATATAACGCATGATTCTTCCAGCTGTTTGTCAGTAACGGCATTCCTACAGTGGCAAAGTGGTACGAGCTGGGCAAACGAACGCTTTATTTTGTCGCGGGAAGAAAGGAGAGAGAGAGAGAGAGGTAGACAAACGGAAGATGAAACTCACGTTTCTTCTCTATTTCTACCTTCCATTTTTATTGTTGAATCTCTTATATTTACCGAATTTACGGCGCTGCAGATTGTAGGAAACAAACGGTCGCTCCGCGCGCTTTCAGTGCTACAGACAGAAAGCTAACCGAGCGTCCTTTGGGAGGACTAAAGCTCGATATCAGCTCGAGGAAAAGCGCGCGAGAGCTTCTGTGGCAGGACCGCGCGAGGAAAAATACGGGGACGAGGAAGAGATGGGTGTATCGGCTTTATGGAATTCAGCGAAAGAATAGAATCAAGAATGAGAGAAATACTGAAGGCTCCTTTTTTGCTATAATTTAACTCTTACGTTTGTATGGCAAATCTATAAACATAACTGCATGCATCACACGATAGTCTATATTAGGAAGATTTAAATAATTGTACTTTTGACTTGCATTTAAAATAATTTTAATCTTTCAAAATTTAAAATTACATACACATATTTACTAAAATAAAAGACTGTAACGATTTAAACTTGAAGATTACAAGCACAAGAGATTTTACTTATTTATCTGATACTCGAATGATGAATGAATAATCAATTTGGAGTTAAAATATTTAACATTTCTTAAATTAAAAAGTTATTGGAAATAATAACGTTTAAGTAAATTTTGGTTGATATATTAGTTCCAAGATTGAGAAAAGTATATCATGTCCAAAGTACGTTTCTTGTTGAATAGATCTAGTCTGTGTTTAATTTGTATTTATACTCGCGATATTCATCGCTCAAAATCCGAGTCTCAAAATTCAACCTTATTGACTCGGAGTCTGTTTCATCTTTTATACAGCATAGCGCGCCCTTTAGTCTCGATCTTCCTCCACCTTCCCCACCTTGAAACGAAGTTGTCGAGATAGTCCGACCGATAAGAGTTTTAACTTTGCAGGCAAGAGTATTAAAGTATTTGGTTATCAGGCTCGTCTGAGAACTTTCAAGTACTCGGGGCTTAACCTTACCAATCTACAGTTTAGACGCCCTACCGTTTTCTCATTCGGCTGTCTTGAAAATTGCATACGCCCGAAAATCCTTCTGGAATACGGTCTCGTTACATTGTAAATTCGAAAATCTTCGTTTAGCGCCCGGCTGAAAATTGCGCGAGCGCAGTAGCGCTGCTGCATTCAAATGATGAAATTTTCCAATTCACGAGCGAAGCATTCAGCTTATGCAAAATATATTTAACGAAATGCAGGGAAACAAAACATTTTACCGTTTCACGATGCATTTCAAGATCAACACATTTTTGCCCTCAAACACTCAAACGAAGATGTCGACGATTCTGCAGCTCACATTTATCAAGCTACAAAATTAATTTTATCATCCGTCAAAGGGATTAATGTATTAGCAACAAAATACGCGTGATATGAAATAAACAATTAATCATGGACAATAACGCAGTTAGACGTGACAATGTATTGTTTTCCGATAACCAATCAAGCAGCAGGTAGAGCGTTCGGAATTCGCCAGTCCATCCAATTAGCGAACAATTGCCCGATGTTTTCTAGTTAACGTACCGAAATTCCTTAAAAACTAGCGGATTTAATGAAAAACTTGTCTTAAATCTAACTCGTTTTGCTCGATAAAATTGAAAATTATGATTTGCATGTATAACGGCGTCGCGCCGGAGAAATTATACACGTGTTAATTGTGTTACATTTGCAACTTTATGTTTCAAGCCAAGTCACTGAGAACTTATCGTAAATTGCATATTAATCATTATGCTCCATCAATTTGCATTATATTGAAAATCCAATGGGGCGTTATTTTTTAGATTTTTCGCACAGTCTTATATAACGACGCTGTTACGCTGTAAATTCATACCCGTTCGCGTGTAGACAACAGCAACGTTATTTAATATCACGCGAAAATGGATCTTTAAATCGCTGAAATCGCCCGTGCCGTGCCATCTCGCGTGTGCATACACCCGTGCGTCTATAGGGGACGATAAAAATAATGTATGTACGAGGTAAGGTGGTAGAGGTATTACTCGCGCGTGCAGCTTCGTATTAATTCATAAATGGTTGCGACACGACAAGGCTACCCGGCAGCGAAAGCCCCGAACGAAAGTATGAACTCGGTACATTTTGTCTCACTCGTTGTATTAACCCCCGGTGTTATGTCACTCGAGAGTATACTTCCAGCGAATACGGCATGACGGTGAAATTCGCGAGGATTCTCTCAACGAGCCGTGTAACATTGCTCTTAGGAATGCGCGAATATTAAAGCATAAATTGTGAGCCGCGTGCAAGATGCGTGAGGAAGAGAGATGCGTTTTGTTTCCGTATTATGCATTATATCTCTCGTGCAAGTCGGGTTTGTGTAATGCTGTAAATGTTGGAAACACTCATAACTGTAATTTCCTTTTATGCTTAAGGTAATAAAAATACTATGATTTTGTAATTACATTGCATTCAGACGTGGAAGTTTTTTCTACGTACTCGCAGTAGAAAATTTAATTTACATCCTCACTTAATCACAAATATAATAATTCTCGTATTCTTATTTATAATTATTAATTATTTATTTGTGCGCACAAGACGTGAATATGTTAATCTGCAGAAAATTATTATTGCATATGCATTTCATTAGAAGAGTACAAGAACATGGTGCATGCAGATTGATATGCGAAATCATATGATATGCTCGGCCCTCATCATGGTTATACAGGTGTCCGCCACAATTCCATCATATTAACTTCTATCATGATCTCAACTCAGGCGAACTATATGTCAAGCAGAAGAGATAGTAGCAACTGTCATGGTATGTACATGATGGTAGTGTCTTACAAGTCCAGAGGGAAGTGTCACTTCCATCGTGTCGGGCCGATCCCTATCAGAATTTCATAATTATATATTTGAAGCGCAATACTATTATTAAATAATATTTACATGAGAATGCAGCTGCGTAGCAATAAAATTTTTTTTATTATTATTAAAGGGCTGCTTTTATATTAATAAAAAAGATTTCATTCAAAAGCTTTTAATGAATATATATATCTATATATAAACATATTATATATTTTCATAATATTATATATATATGTATATATCTCTATGTAGGTCCTTATTGTATATATTCATAAAAAATTTGTGAATTGAATTTTTTTATATGACACTATTGACGTATCAATAATCTTTTTAACAATGAATTTAATAACAGGAGTCTCTTTATTTTCTTGCGACGATGACAATTTTCATTAATTTTTAAAGGTCATCAGATAACTGAGGAAATCAGAAAAATATAGACAGATTATATTCGTAAACAATGTACGAAAGAATTTCTAATTAAAACTTATATAAATTATCGTGAACATTAAATTTGCTGGAACTAATTATCATCTGCCGCTAATAGTAAATGTTACGAGATAAAAATATTACGAATGTGTACGCGTTGATCAACGGCGAAAGGTAGGTCATTTGACGAGGAAATAATGCGCGGTTACGTCACGTCATCAGACGGGGCATTCACTCGCGTCGTTATAGTGCATAATATTTCATCGAGCTCGTTACCTCCCAATTTGCTTTCGCAATTAATGAAATCCTACTGGCGCCGCATTGCGTCCCAAACCAATCCAGACAATGGTACATCCGATCTAAATGTAAGCGAATCACGTTTGCGGCTGACCCATGTCTGTACTTATACATAATATTCTGGCAATTACAACTTTGATGCATCGAGCAGTTAATTTTGAGATTCACCTCGAGATAAACTGTGATCTTATTATTGAAGCGCATGGCATTCATACAAATGCAACAATATATTCTACAACGTGATTGGTTGCACGAAGAGAATTTATGTTGCGCTACTTAATCACACATGAAGTAGTTCTAAAATGAAAGCAATTACAACGCAAAAGATTTCATGAAGTCACACAAGTTAACTTTTTATTTTATAAGTACATAGAATTTACAACCGATAATTATTTTAAATACACTTATTGTAAATATAGCAACGATGATTATAAATTACTGTACATTGTAATGAGAAAGGTGTAAAATATGACGTTTGCAAAGATGAGACGACCGCGTAATTTACGATCCAGGAAATTTATCTAAATTGCCGTAGAACGCGTTCTGCGTTGCGCCATTTTTCATACACACCACGGCATTATGGTAATGCGGCAATAAGCGAACAGATTTAAACTTGGTGTAACGGGTGTAGTTCGATGCATCCGCGGATAACACGACCAACAAAGTAACATTATCTCGAGCTTTCTTATGCTAATGAAATTTCGAGATTACAGCTGGAGAGGGAACGTGACTAAAAGCTCGTTAAAAACTGGTTGAGTCTTCGTTAATTATTCTTTAGAAAAATGCGTTAGATGCTGTAAACATACATTTAACATTATGGATTCATACATTAAACATTTTGAATTATAAATTGCAATCCATTAATAAAATATCGAAACGGTTGAGCAATCTTTTCTTGCTGCTAATGAATAAAATTATTTACACAGTACCAGTATAAATTATATATTATTATTTGACGTGAATAATTAATTCTCTCTCTCTCTCTCTCCCTTAACTCGAGATCAACGTAATGTTAATATCTATGTGTTATATAAATTATGCAATAAATTAATGATATTAATGTCATCTCACGGCGATCATAAAATCAGAAGGCCGATTCTACCGAAAAAATCGATTTAAACTCTGATTGAGTTGTGTTATTACATAATTTTACATGCATACATAAATAAATTACGTAAGTCGTAAATGAAGAGAGAACCGTGATCTCCAAACATGGAGACCCAATCCTGAGTGTTATATAAATTATCGGAGTTTGTGGTTGAGATACATCGTAACGAGGAAGAAAGCATAGTCGGACGAGGGGACGTCAAATGAACAACGTGCACTAGAAATCCGCTAATGGAAAGCCGGAAGAAAAAGGGGGTAAGAGACGTGCACTGCTCCACTGTCGATAAAACAACGAAGATTGTCGGACGGCGCGCCTTATTTCTATGGCCTTCCCGTGGGGTAGATACATGGCAGCTGCAATTGCAATGCGGCGAATAGGTTGGATAGGTTGCGGTGTAATGAACGAGCAGTGCATAGCGCGATGCAGCATTAGCGACGCTTGCAGTATGTACGGTCCTTCTAAGTTTAGACCGCTCTGCGCTTCGGAATTTTCGAGATCGCCCACTTTGCCGATTTTGCAGCTGAAATAATCTGCTGGAAAGCTAATACAAGATTACAGTACTTAGTTCTCCGAAATTGTGAAACTTGAGAAACTTTTATTATTTATATCAAATAATAATACTTAATTCACATTGGTAAAATATTTTAATACTTGAAATTTATATTTTTTTATTTTTATAGATTATACAGAATGGCCAAAATAAGACGCTGCATGTAGGTTTATTTACACGATTACACGATATAATGTCGTTTATATCGCGTCTAAAACTTTGCATACGAAGTTATGAGTGATTCTAACTTTCATCATCAATTATGCTTGTTAAACAAAATTACTTATACGTTGTAAGCATGGGCTAAAGTTTTGTATCGTTGTAATTTCTAAATGCGTTATATAATTTTATATGTAATTTGCATCTTTTCTGGCTATTGCCTCAATAGTGAGTGCGGTGTGCAGCCTCGTGATGACAATTTAATCGGTCATTACTCACGCGAGAAAATTTAGAGTTTATTTTTAGCCCGACTTGTGGCTAAGCTATTAACTATTTGCGGCGATGTGGTTAATTTATGTGTGCAGTAGATATTAATTAGCGTATCGTGACGCGGTGGAAGCAATTAATGCAACAAAGTGAAACGTTACGTACGCGGCATTCCGAGTTAATTTCGGTAAAATTATACATTTCCTTTAAACTTTAATTAGACGCCATACAGCGGCGTGGAAAATACGAGGAAGTCGAGAGACGCGCGCGCGGGGAATTAGAGGGCGAAGCCATTTCTCCCAAAATGCGATGGAGAGAAATGCTTTCGGTGAGCAGAGTCGCTGGCATGCCGGTAAACGAGGAGGATCCCCGGAATACTCGCACGTGAGTGTTAAGAAAACTCTGCAAAGCAATAGCAAGTTACAAACAATGCATGTATGTCCCAGAAACGTCAGGATTTAGCAAATGGAACAATAGATGCACCAAATAAATAAAATATGCCCTCAAAGCCTTTCTGTTACATGACATAGCTTTTCTCGCAGCTCATATTTAATTTATATATAAAACCATTTGTCAAATTTATAGGTAGATATCTATACAGATGCGATGCATATATATATGAATATTTTATTGTATTTTTTACTTATTATTGTTATAACGTATAAAGTAATAGTTCGGACATTCAAGGTACAGATTATATTGCGTGGTCGTTCAACTTCGGCTTCTCCGAAACATCATGGATTCGCGGTCTGTATCCTATTCACGTGCGAGGGGCCGATTGTTCGCGCGGACAATGCGTCATGAGTGAAAAAATTGGGTCAGCTCGGGGAGAGCGCTGGTTCTCGTAGACACGCCGCCCCGGGATAGGAGTTCATTCGCGTACACGTAGCCAGGAAAATAAAAGGCTTGAATGGACGGTCCGAGGGAGAAGGAGAACCCGCCCGGGGTGTTGCACGAACCCGGGTCGTCCATCCGTACGTGTGCAGTTGCTTTGCAGTATGATGCAGCTTGCGCGTAAGTGAGAAGGAGGTGATGCAGAAAGAGAGAGAGAAAGGGGAGAAAGAGTGTAAAGTGCAATGGCCTCGTTTGGAAGTAGGCACTTGGCCGGGCCGATCTTTCCACGCAAGGCACCTTCTTATATGTCCAAGATATTTCTTCGTGATCGCATTTAGAATCGCAGGATTTGCAGAGAGGCATTTTTAAAAAACGACAGTCATTTTTAGCTCAGGAGTTTGTCTGCTGACACAGTAGTCTTATGGAAATTTGTCGGAGTAGGTCTTTCTGCTCTAAAAGTTCCGCAGAGAATTCAGAAAAAAGAAGAAATTATCTCGCATAAGAATGTAATTATTGCGTCAGAAGCTAAATTTTAATATTTTTCTATTTTAATTTAGCTTTATGATACTTTTTGAAAAGAAATTGCTTGTCGAATTTTTGTAACTTTTAATATTGAATATTTTCACAATTAACATCATTTTTTAATAAGCTTTTTTTAAATATCTTTCTTTGTGAAAAGTTGTTTCTAATTTCTTCAAACTCGAATACATCATTAAAATTTTATTTGGCGAGCTAACCTCTGTAGTTAATTTATGTGATTAAACAGGACGTATCAAAGAGTTACTCTGTAATATACCCTGTGATCTTAATCAAGTTAGAATTCACCGCGTGATTATTTCACGAATGATTTCCGGTATTCGGTTATCAGCGCCGCACGCATAGCGCAATCTAATCTATTCGCGGCATGGCTTTCTATTTTTGCGTACACGCTCCGTAAAGTAGAGCATTATTTGAATATCTAGAAGACATCCTGGGCTTAATCGCGCGAATTCTTTCACGCGCTTGCCGTAAAAGCGAACCTTCCGCTCCTATTATTCCGGTTAATAAGTAGGGGATATTAAATTTTTTCGCATCCAGTATATATATATATATATATATATATGTATATTCGCTTCGCCAATCTCGTCTCGTTAATTCCATTACCGTTTTGTTAGGAATTTACAGCGAAGTTTAAAATTATATCATCGATATATCTAGAGTGAGGATTAATTCGCGACGCTTAGCAGTAACCTCGGTTGAACTCGCACGAATCGTCGCTTTACGACAGCGTTTTTGGTATGAAAAAGAAATTATCCTCTATACGGGATAGCTGCAGCGCCAAAAGCGGATTTATCTGAATAGGATGCTAGCTATACGCATAAAGCGGTTGGGCTCCTTCAAGATTCGCGATAAAGGAAAAGCCGCAAATCGTCTTTTTGTTGAGCTCAATCACGCCACGATAGCGAACGAATACACATATAGGTATGTACACGCGTATACACATGTACTTTGTATATGTATTTCTCCACGCGATTCTCAGAAAAGTGGAAAAAGGGCTGCGAAAATTGGGCAGAGATGAGAGAGAAAGAGTGGGTGGGTGGGAGGGGGGGGGGGGGGGGGACTAATGCGACGAGAGATGATGGAATTTGCAAATCACCCTGCACTTCACTTTTCTCTCCCTTGTTCTCGATTCTCCCGACCCACCAAATCCTCATCTCCCCGTTCCTGCCCCTCTCATTTGTAAACCCTATGCACCGTACTTTTCTGGCGCCTGACTTAAGGGAGCCGTACATTTCACACTCGCGCGAGCGTTCTTGTTAACCCCGGCCGGTTTTAATAAAAAGTTCAAGAGCCAACGCCCGAACGCTCTCGCACTCGACAGTCATCGATCAGTGCGCTGAAGCCTGCAACTTAGTATCTGCAACTCGCAACTGAAACGTGCACATAACGAGTTTCTACATTACACCCATGTCTGTGAAGACTGGGAAATAGTTGGGAATAGAGAAATTAATGATTTTATAAAATGATTATATAGGAAAGGGATTATATAGGATTATATAGGATTATATATTAATCAAATCGTTATTGCCTAAAAGTTATGACTATTATATATAGATGACTATTATTAATATTTATACTGGATTTATAATAATTATCCAGAAATAATCTTCACAAAGGGTGCATAAGCAAATTGAGTGAAAATTTATCAAAGTAAACGGTAACGTCTCGCGGATGATATAAGGTGTGAATAAAATTGGTAGCTCGTAAATTACGCCTTTACAGAAAACCTGCACGTCTTTCTATAACGTAAGAGAAGACATGGATGAGATGTAATGACCTAAGAAATGAGGCAGCGAGGAAGTATTATACCCATCAAAGAACCTATAATCTTATCCGACCCTTTCAAGGGACTAGCTGCTATCTCCCTTAATCATTTCATACGTAGCCTATTCAAGTCTTTCTATCCCGACTCTCCTTTCAGAAGAGAATAGTTCTTGGTCTTTTTCCTCGTTGGTTCATGTCTTTAATAAATGCCTCGATGAAGCATGGAGTTGGTCATAAGATATATTTTACCTAATCGACTTTTATATGATTACCTCAAATATATCGATTACCATTGATTACCAATGTGCATATATTTAACTTTAAAAAGTTAAATTTGAATTTACTAAGTTCATATTATACAGTCGATATTAACGATGACACACATAACGCTAGAAAAATCAGAAAACACGTGAACTTTGTGTGAACTCTAGACTTTACTCACACGATCATTCAAGTAATTATTTTTATAATTATTTTTCAGGAATATTTAACGTTAAAATTTGTGTAAAAACAGCTTACTTCTTAGACATCTAAATGTAATTAAACTGTTAATTAAGCCGTTAAATACTCTTCCTTGACAATATAATATACGAGTCGTTGCAATTTTACGGGGCAATTTTACTCGACTGTGTATGCAGTATAGTTACGTTCTATTCTCATCAAACAAAAACAGCAGAATTCCAACATTTCCAATTAACGGTGCTAGTGATGAATTAAATGTTCTCCCATGCGTCATCTCGAAATGACGTTCATTAACAAAGTTCATGGAATTCTTCGGCTCGCGTGAAGGAGAATTCACCGCAAAACGTGCGAGGTGTTGACTCGGCGTTAATTCCACACACTCACTCGTATGCAGTAGGTCGTATGGGGGCCTAAGCACGAATTGATTTCGAGATCGCCGAATCAGCCATTAATCACGCCTGTTTGCCGCAATAGCTGAAGAGAAGATAACTAGTTCAATAGTTGGCCGATGCGAGTCGATCGCTTACCGGCCGGCGCGAGGTGTAACGTTTCAAAGAGGCGCTATGATTGTAAGGCGTCGAAGTAATCGGCTGCTAACAAACCATTCAGCATTCACGCATTCTACGCGCGTTTTCCCAGCGAAAGACTTCACACGCGATCGCGAGTTTGCACAAAATCGGGCACGCCTTCCAAAAGAACCGTATAATAAAATCGGTTAAAATAGAGAAAATGCGAGCATCTTATTGAAATTCAAAATTATTTAGTTTTCCTACCGGGTATCTCTTAACTGCGTCTATGTTAAAATACTAATTAAAAATGCTAATTGTAAGCAAACAGATAGGAAAAAAATGAAAAGAAGACTAAAATCTAGAATCTTAATATACATAGTTTGCACGCAAAACTTTGAAAGTATTGCAATTTAATAAACTCGTGTCGAATGTTTACTGTAGATAGAAAAATGTGTGCAATAAATTGCAATGTAATCGTTGATCACTTACCAAGAAATAACTTGTAAATAACTACAGGAACATGATAAATTACGACGCGATCACGTAGTTCACGTAGGAACTCTTCGCTGAAGCATGATCATGCTCGGGGAAAAAGGCGAGGCAACTTTTCGCGATTATGGATCGAGCAGGACGCAACACATCACCCGGCAAGTTTCAAAGTTCTGAAGTTCGGCGACCTGGTTGCTTGCTCCCTTTTTTACACCGCGCCGTCCGGAGAAAAAAGCATCGTAAAGGATCGGAAGGAAACACCCGAAGCGATCGTTTTGCAAATGTGTCACGGTCTTTAATTCGCCGTCGCCATAGCGGCGTATATATCTTCTTTTTCGAGGGAGAGTCGCGATCGGAGCCGTTATGAAGTCGACCCCTCGGTAGACGAGAGGTTCATGCATTCGCGCGCATCAATTAATCGCCGTGACGTTGCGGGATTTTAATGAATGTCCCATAACAAAATACGTTGAGCGTAATTAGAGTACCTACCCGCTGCGGGCGTTAGTGAGCGAAAGACAAATGGCCGCTCGTCCGCGTGCAATTATTTTCCGTCTAATGATTACGAAAGAAATCGGGAGTAAGTTTGTCAAGTCTATAGAGATTGTAGTGATGCGCGCGCGTATGTTTTTTGTATAGCGATTATTTACGCGTGACGAGATCTTTTATCTTTATATGTTATCACAAAAAGCCTAATGGGAACAGTAAAAATGAGTTCTGCAGAACAACAGAATAAATGATAGAAGCGAGATTATAAAGACAAAGATTTATTCAAATTTTATATTTTAACAAACCAATTGTCTCTTTAAATATAATTACAATTTATAGCTTTGCACAACAATTATTTTGAAGAAACGTGTTCGTGCTTGCGATAAATTTAGTATTGTTTATGATTCATTTTGTTACATTATTTTTGTTACATTTTATACTACTGTCATAATATTTACTGTACAACATTTATTTTATCTACTTCAAACTAATTTCACATGACTATGCGATAATATATAAGGAATAGTAATACTAGAACGTTTTTAATTAGGACTTAAAAATTTGCTTGTTCACTGCTGCTGATCCTTATTTGTTTAAATTTCAATGATCGTGGAAGTGCAGCGGAAATAAACTGGAGAATAAAACTCTTTAAATAATCTCGTATCATAAACATTATGAAATTTGCAACGGCCCGTTTCATAATGGGATAATTAATCATTGATGCAAATGGTTTTCCATCGCATCCAGCAAAATATAGCATCCGCGATATTCACGCCATTTGTCGCGTTTACACGTTAATCCGATTGGCAGAGGGCCCGCGACAAAACTGGGATTAAATCGCGCAGCGCGTCGCGTATTTTCGTCCGAATACGATAAAAGTTTTTCCAATCGCAAGTGTATATCGACGTCGGTTGACTCTTATCGGCACATCGAGTTTAACGGCAATCACAGCGGATTTCCGTCCGACTCGTACAAAGATCGTGTTTAACCTTAGAACGTTAACGTGAACTGATTGCCAATTAACGGTAATATGCTTTCATGTGTAATGCAAGGAGGTTGAGTGCCCAGTGCGTAGACACATGTAACGCGCAATGTAATCTTGATTAACAGTCGATATAGATCTTACAACTGTTACACCATGTGCATAGTAATACCGCGTAACTTAATCATCTTATGCACGAATTATGTTTTTTAAATAAGAAATATATAGACATAGAGTTCGTAAAAGTCTTAAAAATCACTCTTGCATACTCGTGTGGAGAACTACTCGTAAAAAATGTAGCTTTTCTAAAGAAACAATAAACACTCGATATACAAGATTTAAGTCGTAGAGTGCGCTTTCGCACTGTGTGGCTTTTTACAGTTCCCTAGTAATTACCTCTCGCAATCCCTGCACACGTATGTACATACATAGTAGGTGCAGTCTCAATAATGCAATGCATGCGGAACGACTTTGGATAAGAGAGCGGGCGTTTACTTTCGCGACGGGCGACTCTCGTCGACTGCGAGCCGCGTTAAAACTCGTAATAGAATGAAACTCGAATGCATGTTTGTCGTGTAATACTTGAAACTCCATCGAGCAGCGAGCAATTTGTACCGTTCGGCGGGTGAAAATGCATCGTAAATAGTACTCGCAATGAAAGCGACCAGGCCAAAATCCTTCGCCATGATTTACCCGCGCTCTTAATTTCGCCGGCAAGTTATACGCTTCGTATTCGCATTACACTTTTTCTTGATCCTGCATTGTTATCTCCATGGATACAATATTGCCTCGATGGCCATTGTGCTGTTGATATAAAACGTTAGTTCCGAATAGCGCTTCTCTCTCGAGTAATGCCTAGAGGAATTCACTTCAACTTCACAATTACGTTTTATAGACTTGAAGATTTTATTTATAAACTATGTCTCTTCTCTCTCTTTACATATACACATATAACGAGGATTAATATGCGGAGTGGATTTACGTTTCCAGCACACGTCTCATTAGCCGTATTGATGTTCAAACATTATACACATGTTATTCTCAAATAAATTGATTCAATTATTAATGTCAATTGATCTCACTGGACAAAAATTGACTAGCCTTTGGACACCGACAATTGTTCGGAGTAATTCTGCCCTCGTCCAAAATGTCACGTGAAGGCGAGTTCTAGCCAAACTTTTTTGACCTTTTTGTACCTTATCGCCGTCGTGCCGGTCATAAAACTTGACGAGCCGCCGCAGCCCGTTGAAATTGGTTTTAATAAAGAGCGCTAGGAAAACAGCGTCCGGGGGAGAGATCCATCTTCCCTATCGATAAAAGTACCCGGTCGTGAGAGCAGGTGGAAAAGAGAAAGAGGGAGAGGGAGAGGTGCGCACTCGACGTACACGTTCAATCACTGCCAACTGGGATCGAAATGCGGACGATCGGACATGCGAAGCTCGCACCTAGCGTCACCAGGGGATGAGCCATCGGTACAGGTGGCCGGGAATTCACGAGCGGCGAAAAAATGCTAAAGTCAGCGACCGTAGTGACCGTAATAAATTCGCTCGGCGGACCAACGAGTCAGCCAGCCAGCCAGCTAGCCGCGCTCGATCTTGCACGGTTTCCTCCGCAGCCGCAATTTCCCATCGAATGTTCCTGCGGCCGGAGGACACGTGGGACGAGAGGGCAGTATTAGAGCAATCCTCTCTAATGGTAATTAATGCGGCGACGCGGTCGATGTAACTCACGTTGAAAGAACAGTCGCGCGATCAGGTTGACGTCTAGTTCGCCTTGAATCGAAAGACTCGCTGGAATCGGATCGACGGATAAGGGTTGAAAATCAACTTCGGCTGGAACGACGGGACGACATGTTCGAACTATATACGTGTAGGTACACGGTGACGGTAGTGGAACGGTCGTGGTATCGCGGCCAGCACTTTTAAACAATGAGGGCTGATTGAATCGGGAGGTCCGATGGCGTCAGCCGCGCGTTCTCGTCGAAGCTCGAAACCCGGGCATTCTATGCACCCATGGCATTTTACCCTCGACCGAAGAGAATGAGGGCTGCCGGTCTTCGTAGCTCGACGACGGCGAGATGGCGGTGGCACGTACGAGCGAAAACACCGGCGTATATTTACCCAGCGCCGTCGCTTCGCCGTTTATCTTTACCAGCGAGGCGATCGGAAAGGCGTGCGCTACTGTTGTTATTCTCAAACAGGCAGCGATGCGGTTACCCGGTATAAAACGGTATTACCGTTCATCGTGCGAGCACGTAGAGCATAAGTACACTAGACTGTATGAGTTAGTCGTTTTCTTTTTACACTCGCGAGAATACGCACGTTTAATTACCATTAGCGCAGCAAAGAGAAGCATTTTACAATAATTTATTTTAATAAATCCTGCACGCAAGATATTCCTTTTCACGAGAAAGCGTTTTAGAAATTTTATCATATCGTTACACAATGTAGTAACGCAGTTAGATGTTAATGCAATCACTAAAACTAAAACACCGTAAGAAAGATATAGCGGCGAAACAGAACAGGTACAAACCATGGCTCTTAAAAGCTCTCTTCAGAATCTCGCGTTGCTGAACAACATCTTTTTCTTTTCCCTCGCATGCTTCTGCCGAAACACTTTGAACTTGCACCGCATTAACCAGAGGCCAAGCTCGGTAGCAGCACGAATTTGTAACATTTCTTTGGATAGCTTCGCGCGGAGAGAAATGCCGTTTCTTATAAGGATGTTAAATTGGCCTGTTGTAAGGAAATAACCAGAAGAAAAGTAGGAAGTGGAAAATGCAGCGGGCGCTCGTTATAAACCGGATTTAGGAAGTAGAAAAATGCATTCTGCAGCGAAATGTCTTATTTGAAGGTATCAATTTCTATAAGTCAACTTTTTCTTGCCCGACTAATAAAATAGATGTACGTTTTAAGGGAACTTAAGTGAAAACAAAATTCATTTATATAACAAAATCTATTTCGTAAATAGTTAAAAACACGAAAAGTATGAAGCGACTAAATATTGGCATTGACAGTCGTTAGATTTTTGAATGTCATAATAAGGTAGTAGTTAATAATTTAAGTAAATAGTCACTTTGTGAAGATTTATTCGCACACGTGACTTCTCCATTAGCGGGTTACATTATGACAAAATCCGGCGATCAGTATGCGTGACGTGCGCATTAATTAATGGAAAAGCGGCAGCTTTAATAGAGCGACGGGCTGATAATAATATTACCACGCGCTTACTTTGCTAATGGTTTTCTATCGCGCGAGTGAGGGAATAATTAACTCATTACAAGCGATCGCGCATTGATTAAAGTCCACTGCTGCGGCGGACGAATTCGGACGGTACATAATTCGCGAAACAATTGGCTTACAATCGGCTTTAAAAATGTGAATCAAAGGTGCAGCTAACTCTGCCAAATACAAGTATTACGTTAAATTGTTATAATTATTATTCGAAGCGCAAAGTTTGTGCTTAACGCATCAGTAAATCCGCTCACCGCATTTGGCATTATAAATACGATTATACATATATTAAATATTAATAGAATAAATAAAACAACTAATCGCGTGCAGTAATTAGATACCCTAATTATAAAATTTGTATACATGTAATGTGAAGGATAGCGCAATAAAACTTGTAGAAACTTGCATCTTTTATATCGCTAACTGCTCCAAAAAGTAGAAAAATGCTTGCCATCATTATGCTATATGTGAAGTTTTAATATCTTGAATAAACACGCACTCCAACAATTGAGCGATAAGGCAACTCTCGAGATCCGTACGCATTCAACGTATATTTGACCGCCTACGTACGTTCGAACGTTCACGGCACGTCTTGATGGTGAAAAACACAACCCTGGAGGCAACAATTTTCTTTAATCGGCACAGGAGCTCGCATAATTGCCCCCGCTCGTCCTCTTTACTCGACGGCCACGGCCGCATGATATACCAGGTAGTCCAGAAGCACATATACCAGGGGTGTACCAAGAAGCCCGGTCACCGTTTCACTGACAAATTCACTGACACTGACATTATGGAATATCAATAAATACACAGCGTATGCACAGCGAACTGTCAAGTTTGTCAAATAAAGTGTGTCACAAGCTAGCGGCTATGCGATGTAGGGTCGCGGTCCGAGTAGTTGCAACATTTTTTTTTTTTAAATAAGTTTAGGAAAATAAGTTATAGTTATAGTTATAGTTATTTAAAAATAAGTTTAGTTTTTTAAGTGTTGCAACTACTCTGACCGCGACTGTACCACACCTGAGCGCGCCAACTTTAGGCGGTCTGATTCGCTAACTCTGAATGCTTATAATTCAAAAACTATTATAGCCTCAGCATTTTCGCATAAGAATTTTCTTCTTAGAATGTTCCACAGAATTTGTCAGTGAAACGGTGACCGGGCTTTTTGGTACACCCTGTATATATTCCGATTACAAGTATCAAACGTTAAACTATCAAAATTAATTGCAACGTCGAAGTAATTGATTACGAAGATATTTTCTATCGAAAATAAAAATTCCGGCGAACAAAATCTTAAAAAGATATATGAAAATGAGGTCTTGTTTTACTGTTAATTTTAACAAGAGTTATTTAATTAAGATATCGAATTTTGATATTTACGATAAATGCTGATCTATCGTATGCAAACAAAAAATCGATCATGCGTCCGATCAGCTGTGCGACTAGACACCGAAGATATTCGGCGATTTCGGGACACTCCGTACATATATATATATATGTATATTCCGGACGAGAAGGCACGTAAATGCCTTTGCCCGGTTGATTGAAATTTATGTTTTAATTCATAGTCGAATAGGCGGGAATGGCAAACAACATGCGCGCATGGTCGTCGACGATGGACCGCGCGGAAGAGAGAACGACGGGAGATGGAAAGGGACGGCACGGTGGCGAACGAGAGGGACGGAGAATGGACGAGGAAAGGGTGCGAGGGCGGGTCATCTCGTTTCTCTGTTTGCTGTTAATTTACAGTGACGCGCCGCGGCTGAGTGCGTCCGGCGCTAATAAATTTCTAGAGCCACCCCAGCAACTCGACGCCCCCTTCCCCTCTCTCTCTCTCTCTCCCTGTACTTTTTCCCGCACCCCCATTTTCGCTGTCTCTCTTGCCCCTTTTTCCCCCCGCGCGATCCACCGCAGCGACGAGATATTCCGGCCGCATCGAACAGCCTGTCGGCGCCGCGCCGCCCCGATGTAGCGGCTCGGAGAAAAAGCGGCCTGTAAACGTGACACGCGACCGCACGCGGGGATTTTGTATATTTGATCAAATTGTAACCATTACCAGTTCGTGCATTACGAAAATTCCATTTTAATCGCATTGCAGTGGAGCACTTCGATTGCCTGAACTAATTGTGAAACACGATTTCTGGATTACTGATCTTTTTTTAGAACAACGCCACTACAAGTAAAATTGTAAAAACATTATTTTAAAGAGTATTGCATGTATTTTATAGTAATCGACGTACTGTTTTTTTTTTTTGTAATGTAAAGTAACATTTTCATCAATTAACGTAGGATTTATTCTAGGATTAAAAAGATTTATAATCCTATGTTGAAAGATCTCGAGTCTCTCCGTAAATGAAATACAAATAAAAGTCAGTGAGATCTGACAGGATAACGGGAAATTAATAATTTTGTAGAAATAAATAATTAAAATGTAAAGAATGAGCGTTCCACGAGCTTTGCTGCAACTGGGGCTAGTATAACGCCTTGGATGATTATAAGTTTCTAGAGTTCTCGGTGCTGAAGCGCTATCCTCACTCCAAACTCGTTTCCTGCAATTTTTCTACTCAGATTTTTTTATTCGCAGCTTTAACGAGGCTCTAAAACTGCGTCATTACTATCGAGATAAAGTAACTTTCTCTTGAACGTAAAGTAATGCAACCTATATTCTCTAAAAAGTGGACGATACCTTGTGCAAAGAAAGTCAGTGAATCTTTCTCTGCTAAATTCTTCGAGAGTTTACAGAGTTTCCGCATTTTATAAAATCCAAAAGAAACCAGATTTATCTCGATAATTATCTTGAAACGCGTAATATGTCTAACAAAAAATATTTGTTACATTGCATGTTCGATTTGTTCTCTTGTATAAAGCTTGATGCAATTTCCTGCCGCGAGAATACATGGAAATGTTCTAAACTCTCGTATTATTCTATCAAATATCCGTGCCATTTCACGCTTTACTATTATAAATCAATGCTCCGATGAAAATACTTTCCAGTTTTGTTTCCTCGCATCGTAATGTCATGCGATGATGCAAAATCGCCGACTCGCGCGGCGAAACGTATCGGAGCTTGAGAAAGTAGAGCAGTAAAAAGGCCGACAAACAAAGTGACGGCCGCCAGGGACAGTAAATTTTCATCGATATACAAGGCAAAGCACACCGTGAGAAATGGCGTTGCGAGCAAATTGTACTAGCAGTCAGTATTTTTGCGCGACAGAGATTTATGACGATCGACGCGTTTCGCGAATTTCAGGCAGTCCGCCCGTGTTTGCTTCAGTATTTTCGAAATGGACGTTATGGCTTCCTCTGTGCAACATTGAGGGATTTTAAAATGGTTACAGAGTTCGACATTGAGAAATATATTGAAAATAAAATATTTCGTCGTTGAGGAACGGCTCATGTATAATGTAAGTGTATACATGTGCAATCTATATAGGTATCTGTAAATTACAAAACGATACAGTTATAACGAATTTCAAGTCAAATTCGTTGCCCGTATCAAAGTTTCGTTCATCCAATTATCCGTGAATTAATAAAGATAAGAAATTGCTGTAAGAGAAAGCCATTGATCGGTTTCTTAATAAAATTTATTGCAATAAGCGCGCTATATATGCATCGTTAAGGACCTACAGTTGAGTCTCACTCACAATCAGTCTCAGCCGTCGATTTAAGAGTGCTCGACCATGTTTAAATTTACACGGAAAGGGAGCAGTCGACGATTTTGTGTGGAAGTTTAACCGCTTTCAAATATCTCATTAATTTCTGCCAATGGCAGACGCAAGTTCGCCGTTCCGCTGCAGTTTCGAAACTCCCGAGAGATCATACTCCGGGGCAAAATAAAGAAATGCAGGGAGAACTTTACTTGAGCCATCCCACTGCGGAGCAGCGAGACGAACAGAAAAGAAATAAGAGAAACAAGTATTTCTTCTTTCTGTTGAAACAGAGATATATGTGAGTGTATACGAATCATCATCCACACGAAAAAAACAAATCTAATTTTCTGTTAAGATTGATGCACGGTAATGTAAAATACTTCAAGTACGTAAACGCAAATGCAAATGCAAAAAGTAAAAAATATTAGACTATCTTTCTACAATTTCATGATCTAACCGTTGAAACAGATAAATTAATATTTAGAGACGGTGTAATTAGAAGTAATCAATATTGGAAAACAATAATTCATGAAAACTTGATTATTAATTTTTAAGCCATCTTTCTGATGCTTAGATAATGCATTTCTTCCTTAGAATAGATATATTTTGAATATCCTAGTCACATATTCTGTCCACTGCGTTAAATCGATATGCACGGAGAAAATTTTATTGTATATTAAGTTTTACTATGGTGCCGCACCAATTGCGGACCATCAAGGAGCACAAGTTGGTGCGGCACCATAGTTAAACTTAATATAAAATTTTCTCCGTGTGGAAAATAGTGCTTAAAAATTTTTAAACTTTAGTTTAATTAACTTTATAGGAAACTGGTCTATTTTCAAAAACATAATTTTGGCCATAAATTGTTAAGTTTATTGCAGAATACTAGCGAACGGCATATGTATGAAATATCACCTATACATATGTGCGTGCTTAACTTTTGTATATTCTACATGTTACTCTATACGCAAAATGTAAAGCAGAGAACAAGAGAACATGTCAGAATTGCGAATATGTCGGTTTCACTTCAATACGACTCGTATTTCACTCTATGTCGTAAAGCTGCGTATAGACATTGCTTCCAGCTTTCGAAACTATTGTGATATTTTTGTTTGTAACTGTTCACCAAATATGTTTGCTACTTCTATTCAGTCGGCTCTCAATTTGTGCGAGCATATATTTTTATCTTCTACAAAAAGCAACTGCCGTAAGAGCCCGTGCATTAAAAATTATTTTATTTTAATCAAAGTGTAAAAAATTATAGCCAATTATAAAACGATAATGGAATATCAGCGAATAATACTGTTAAAGAATCTATAGGCAAATTTTGAAGTAATTTACTTTGAAATTACTATTACTATAGATAGGATTATATATTATTAGAAACTTTTGATACTTTTCATTTTCCGCGGACTTTTAACTCTTGCGCGAATCCAATTAAATCTTATTGTTTTTTTGTTACTAAAAGTTTTTTGATTATATAATTTCGACAAATTCATGTAAAAATATTCACTTTTTATCTCTTCCATGAGAAAAATTATTTTATTTTTTTTATTTTGAATTCTTGATCGAGATAGATTCTAAATGGATTATCCCTTTCTAAAAAGGGCATGGAAAGTCTATTGTTGTGTCTTTTCCGTAGTGTAATGTAATAATAGTAATAATATAATATTAAAACTAAATAGCGCGCGTCTGTGATGTCTAGTATTCGGAGAAAAAAGGCCTTTTTTCTATAATGTCTCTGAATATATTATCTAGTCAAGTTAAAACAAAAGGAAATTGCGAGATTTTATCGATTACATGCACTTAATGGTTCGATCCGTTTATTTCTCTCCGTCGATTCTCTGGAGATAACGTCTAATAATAGAGTAGCCTCAAAGAATGAGCTAGGATGGTCGAATTGATCGGACGCTCATTACAGGAAGACAAATTTGTCCAGGAGCTATAAATTCGTGAGTCGGTCGTGCGGCGGAAAGTTCTCAAGATCGAAGTTCTACTGTAGAAACGTAGGACCGTAGAATCGAGACGGTAGATCAGCAACCGGGCACTTTATCAGCTAAAAGTCGGACATGGTTCGGTCGGAAGTACGACAGCGGGAGGAGCAGATTTACATGCGAACGGCGCATTCGAGTCCGCGACCTCTCGCATTCAAGGGACGTATCGCCCCTTATGGATACGCGCGATAACTCGCATAACTTATGCAATCTCGGCCGCCTCGCCGTGCAAAGTGGGTTAGCCCGTTATTTCAATGAAACGACGTGGTCGCCGGATGAATGAAGTTGTAGAGGACACATAAGTATGAGGGCGATCCTTATATATAGAAAGTCATGTATATGTATATGAGAAAGGACATATAATATCACTATGTTACGGTATAATATTTTATTCATAATATAGTAAAGATAACATATAGCCGACAGTTGTGATCTGCATGGTTGTACAAAACAGTATTAAATTATATTTTCTAAATTTATTTATTTTTTTAAATATATTTTTCTTTATATTAAATCCGAGCTTTTTGTGAAATAACATATGAAACTCCTAAGAATGTATTTTATGTTCTACAGACTGTTTTACAAACTTTTATAGACTGATATTCATATATAAAGATACTTTAAACAAAGACGTTAAAAGCGATTAGATTTATAAAATAATCATCATTAATATTTTCTATTTTGTGAATTCGCTGATGAGTTCGTCGGAAATAATAATCAGTATATTACAAGTAATTTCCTCTCGATTCTGCACGATTCTCTGTCACTTTAATAATCTTTTCTTTCTTCGTTTATTTTCCCTTCGCCGTCGGTGCGCATCACAATTCGATCCGCGAAAACAATCAACGACGGAGATCGCGGCAGCTCGCTTTCGTTTCTCGTCATCGTTTTCAATCGGCAACGCGGATTCAAATCGTCCGTAGCTTCTACTAACGGGATTTAATTAACTCCGCTCTCGAGGGAAGTAATAATGGCACATTTTACATAAAATGCCGCGGCGAGGCGAGGGTTAAGAAATGTCACCCGGGACATCGATTTATCCGGGAAACGCGGCATCATTATTGCATAGTTCCTAGGCTAACAAAGTATAACTGCGATACAAGACTATCTGAAACAGCCGCGACTTCTCTACTGCGCTCTCACGATGGGAGTATCGAATGTATAATAACTCCATCATACTCTCGATGTCTCCTATCTCGCCAATTGCAGGCGGCAGTTGAAGTTTTAAGAGGATCTCGCTCGAGTTTGTAAAACGAAACTTGTGATCATTTCCATTTTATTTTTGCTTTCGCCGATATCTATATGCATTACGTACCATGCCAATCTCTATCGAGTGTGTCTTTTGGATTTATAATACGATAAGTTTCGTTTACATTTTCTTTGAGACAATTAACATATACTTTGGTGTAACATACTGTGTGTATACTATTAATAATATTTCAATCGTCATTTTAATAATATCGAAATATCGATTGTGCTGTCCCAAAGCTGAAGACATCAAAAAATCGCGCGAGGTTAGTCTTTCTTACTGCTTTTTAATAAAATTGTAGTTACAGTATCCGTGAACAGATAAAAAAATCGAGTGTTCATCAGCGGACGCAACGACCGCATCGCGACGCGTCCAAGTTTGATTAAGTGGCGGGCCGTTACCCGCGCATACCAGTATTAGAGAACTTGCCGGGAACTTCATTAATGGATCGGAGCTCTCGCGGACGCCTTGGGTAAATCCACGCTGTAATCCGATGGACGAGCTCGTCGGACGGCAATTGAAACTGCCAGCGGCAGCCGAACTGCCGTCCCGGGTCGCCCGCAAGTAATATACGCGCGTATAATTAGTTGCGTCGCACACTCGATAGCGCGCTCCGTTGGGGTGATTTGTTGGACATGGTAATTTTATCGCTCGCGCATGTCTGCGTGGCGTGTTTCTGCCGCACGAAGCTGTGTAGGTTTGCGGATGCTTGCTGCAACTCGATGCTATCGAGCTATCGATGTTAAAAGATAACTTGGAGTAGTTATCATTGCGCGTAATTAGTAACATTAATTATTCTGTCCCAAGAAATATATCGTTGTCTTTGCTAAGTGTAACATTACGATGTTACACTATTCTAAAAAAAAAAGCTATCTTTTCAGATGGCCAAGGTCGAATTATATACTTCTGGGAAGCCGAGCGAAAAATATCGGAACGTCAAATGAAAAGCGATACTTCAGTAACGTCGTAATATCCTTAGTGTAGTTAACGTCGCAAGCGCCGTATCCTGAAATACAGCCGGTCAGCAGCACGAAGACGGCGGAAATTGATGATGATAGAAGAGCGAGAACTTCGCCGTCCGGAAATTAGCGACTTGAAATAGAACGAGAAGCAGGTGTGCTTGATAAAAATATTAGGGTAAACCCTACCGTTATTACCCATTTACACATACACATACGTTTATCGACCACTCAAGTATACGAGTATTTTTGGACGTATGGTTAGTCCTTGTTTTTACACAACGCATAAATCTTCATGGGGAATTAATTTATTGTATGAAGTAAAATTTACTTATCTCTTAATTTTATATTTATATCAGCTTATTATTTCTCTCTGCAATATAATTAATAATAATAATAAAATAAACGTACAAAGTAGGTTCAAAACAAAAATTGCTTTAAAATATCATCGAGAATTCGAGAAAAATTCTCCAAACATTTAATTGTAGGAGCCAGGATGAGACAGGTCGATCAGTCAGACAATAAAACACGCATGTTTTAAAAAAACATTTACATATTTATATATATAAAATATAATACAATTTGTTACAGTGTAGATGATAGTGTAGCGTTTAGATGTTAATATCGAGTGTAAATCGGATAGGTATAAATCTAATGTAAGAGCGTTATTGGAAGGATAGGGCGCTCAGTGTATGTATATTATAAAGATATAAGATACTGTGTGTGTTTTTTAGCCACACCTATCCGAAATAGGTATTGAGTGTGTAGTAAGGTGCCTATGAGGTTCCCGGGACGTCATTTAAATCTAAAACTATATACAGGACATTCTATGTACACGCACACGCTATTCGCTCGATTTCCTTATATGCATTCTCGCGCTTACGCATTATCGCTCCGATCGCCGCGCGTCCGTATCTCTATTTTTTAACAAATGACACGGAAACTCGAACCGGCGATCACTAATCCTCTACGTACAGTACATACATTTTCGATTTCCCGGCCTTCACCGTCGTTTTCGTCAAGTCCGCGGTGATGTTGACATCGACCGACTTTCCAACTTGAAAACGGGAATCATATCCACTCAAATTTGGTTCGATACTCCCGATGGAATAAACATTTTTGTTGGAAATGTTGGAAGGTGGAAGGTAGAAGGTGGAAGGCGTCAGCACACTTCGCGATGCCACGAAATTCGATTTTCCAGCGTCGCAAACGTGGATTTTGCTTTCAAGAAAAGAGGAAAACTATCCCGTTGACTTCGTATTTCCCACACGATTTGCATAACAACTATTCTACGTATATTACTGTCGAAGAAAACAGAATTTTTGAATATAATTAATTCTTTATTATTTATTACGTTATTTTTAATTAAATAAAGATTTATTTAAGCCTCCTTAAATAATTATTTAAAAAATAAAGATGCGGTAGAAAAAAAGAAATATTAACACAGTTCTTAATGAAAATAATAAAGGAGATCGAAGTTTTGAAAAACGTGTGAAAATCGCCTCGGACGTCGTCGAAAAGATGGTGAATGCCAGCAATCATTACAAAAGAAAAATTACCTAACATATCTACGTACGATACAAGATCATCGAGTATAAATGGCATAACACGTCGCGCTACCGTGTGTTACCTAATATAATAATTATCCCAGTTTATTAAAGGACATTTACTCGTGACGCTTTGCTTGATTGTTCTGTTCATATCACCGGCAGTTCTTTAGCACCCATTTCACGTCGTCGACGATCCGCGACGAGAGGCTTGCCAGGATCCTCGGCATCCGTCGACGACGTGCATCAACTCCTCGAACAAGGATGATACATCGCGTATCGATTATTACAAGCCCGTTTGATGAAGTTAAAAATCGTCCGACATTCAGCAGATCCTAACATGCATGTCCACGCAATGAAGAGAGAGACAGAGAGATACAATCGAGAAGAGGAAAAAAAAACTGTAGCGGAATCGGTCGAATCCGCGGAATCAGTTGGAATTTCTGACTGCGGCTATACATGTGCTTTAAATGTGCATGATGTTATTGCGCTTCCATCAAGAAAACTGTATCGATCGACGTGCCTGAAAATAATATGCGATGCTGTCGAATCCCATCGATACCTAGTGTTTCAACGAATGATTTATTCATTTAAAAAATCTCACTTTGACGGAAAACATGTAACTTTCGTAACTTCCAGGAAAAACTTCGCCGCGCTCGCATTCTCAGGCAAAACGCGTTAAACGGAACGTATCCCGTATGAACTTACCGTTGACATGAGCGCTCCATTTTAAACGAACAAATTTCTCGGAAATATCCAGTAACTCTGCGGCGAAAACTCACCTGCTCGCGGATAACGGAATATCGGGAAAAAAAAAACTTTACGGTGGCCGTCTCTTTTGCGTAATAATTGTCCGGCGCGTTGCGAGTTATCGAAAATAGTTTGCTGAACAACCACGTACCATCAAGCACAGTTGGGAGGCGACGTCATGCACGAATTTATCGTCCGGCAACGCCGATCGCTTTCCATCGCCAGGATATAGTTCCCCGCGTTCTCGCCGTTGAACCGGGTCCAATCGGAACACAATATTTGTAAAGCAATATATACTGCAGTTCTCAGCAATTTCGATTCGATAAGTACAGCGTGGTTACGAACGAATGACCTCCGCGTTGCTTGTGACCCTTAAGTAGTCGATGACGTTCGAAGTGCTTTTTCTAATACGAATAATTTTTCACAGAGTCGATACAGAAATTACATTTCCATAAATAAAATTATAAATAAAAAAAAGATATAATACTTATAAAGTCATAAGTTATTTTTTATTGTACGTATTTCGATAAAATAATTTTAACTGGTTCTTTTCTTCGTTGATAAGTTCGATTCGCTTGTAGAAATATACATAGAGACATACTCGAGAATCCCGACTGCTTAAGGGTTAAGATACGGCCATTCGATTGCCCTAAGGTCTTCTCTACACACACACAGATTTTCCTATGACATTTACGAATTACCAGTTAGTATTAAATTGTAAAACGTACCTACGTGTCCGATACCGATTAGTCGCGCCTACTTTGAGATTTCGCTATACTAGAAGGGAGAGCAGGGAAGGAAAATATCTTTTCCGATCTAACACCGGAAAATGTGAGTTCGACAAAAAAAAAATTTAAAATTGATTTTAGCTAATGAAACTCCCCGTTTCTTCTTTTTCTTCTTCTTTTTCTGTTAATACCGTTGCAAAATGAAAATCGATAACAGCGCGTGTTTAGGGACACTTCCGTTTCGTTTGATTTCGAAATGAGGTAGAGTAAAAAACAAATCCGAGTCGAGAGTCATTTAAATGGAAATTATCAGGGGAAGCTTTCGAATCGAATGCAAATCGCCATGCAGATCGTATCGTTCAAAACGTTCGTTTAGCCCTTGAGAACGTTCACGAGTTTACTAGGCACGTCATCTATATTTATTTGTATCGTGCAGATGATTGAAGTATGCGGCTAATAATAACATCAATTTTATGATGGTCATAGTAATTATATTAATTAATCAATAAACTGTAGATAAACAGAACTTTGGTAAAATTGTATAACTTCGTTTAAAAAATACGTTACAAAATCATAAGTCGCTGAATCATATAGATTTACAAATCTATAATTGATAACTTAACTTATACGTTGAGCAATCGTAAATTATCGCACGCTCAAGCGCATATCGATTACTCTTTATTTACCCTTAATACGGATAAAATTAATAAGAATCACACAATTCATCGGAAAATCGAGTGTCCCAAATATGTCATATTTGTTCAAAATCTTGAAAGTGCGAAAGTGTGTGTGTATGTGTATTGTGTGTATGTGTGTACGCAACAATGAGAGATGTGTCAAGTCGCAAGTATATCGCTTTATACATTAAATAAAAAATAAATAACCGCCCATATACGACAACGAGCGTTGACAAGCGCGCGTGAATAACGTTACACGTAATAAACTGTACAGAATGTTACAAAGAGTCGTCGGGTATTATAATATATATAGTGTGTCTATTTATATATTTATATATAAACGTTGGTTAAGTAACACACCTCTTCTTAAAACGCTTGAACAAAAGAGTACGATTTCGGTAGCGAGACTTAGACTCTCGCGCGAAATTACCATCGCGTGCAAATCAACCAATGCTTATACAATCTTTATTAAAAATGCATCTTTATCGCTATATACGGTCTAATTAACAAAATGTACAAGACTTCGGCGAGAACCGTGCGAGCACGACGTAGTGAAGCGCGCGCACATTTATTGCGTGACTGCCGAAGTCATCGGAACAGTGTTTCCCAAATGTTGTTTTCCACGCGAACAACTTTTATTATAACGGAAAATATATTTTTTGCATAAGATATAATGCACGTTGCTTTCAGAGTTCCAGTTTTTCACAAATTGACTTTTTTGTTCAAGTCAATACGAAAAAGATTTATGAGATTTTAGGTAAAAACGTTTATTTCACTCGATTTGTTTAGCTTTCTTCGCTTGATTCAATCTCATACTATCCCTTCCACAGGAAAATGCATGATAAATGGTGATATTTTTTCATCATATTCCAAATGGATTTATGATTAACTCTTTATAACGTCATGTAACTTGAAAGTTACATACCCATACATACCTATATTCTTTAAATTTTAATGATTTAATCAATATTTTCCATTTACCGATTGTGTAATTTTTTTATAAACAAAAAATCCGATTAAAGGTCAAATTAAATTGGGAAGTACTGCACTGGAAAAACTTCGGAGAAAGCACGTGTCGTATGCTGAAAAATAAATTTACGAAACGTTCTTTCGCAAAAATCGCGACGTCTCGCCCGGTTCTCGAACAGCAAATAAACAGCCAACAATTAAACTCCCTCGATTAGATCGAAAGAAGTTTTAAATTAATATTATTATTCCGCCTTGTCGCGAAAATTTTCTAGGATATCTCTCGTTCGGAATCGCCGACAAAGTCACACGTAAAAAGATTAAACAGCATTTCTAATACTTTGATTACTAAATGTTACCTACTCTACCCATCAAGATGGAATAGATACATTTTAATGCAACTTAAAAGTAGCTTCGATTCGTGTGTTAGCATTAAGGCAGTGTCTCGAAATCGATAATGATAGAATGACTCACAGGCGACAACAATGAATGGCAGCTTTATCAGGCAGTGCGATCGCAGAACTAATTAATTTAAAGTACAAATAGACAGTGCAGTTACCAGAAGTATCACTTTCGCATCAATGATAAGAAGTATTGCATTTGCATGGAACTCGTTCGATTGTTATCATTTTATATAATGTTAAGAATATTACATAGATTAATATTTACAACAACATTCTACAGTAATTTAATTCTTGATTACAAGTTATTAAAAATAAAATGTTACTTAATTTTATTATTATTTTTCGTAATATCTTAGTTATTAATTATAATCGCAGTCCATAATTCAATATATTTAGGTCGTTTATTTATTCTTTACATTTTATCAAGATTTGATGTGAAAAATAATTTTGCACAAAACAAAATGATTCATAGGTCCCCTCTATTATACAATATATAATTTCTTTAAAGTTTTGATTATACATATTACTGTGAGTTGATATATCGAGGCAATGAACGTGTAGTATATAAAGAACAAGGAAGTTCTCGTGTTATTCATTTCCATCGCAACTTGCATTATTGATTCTAACGTGCTAAAGTCTACGTATGACAAAGCCGGTGCGTTCATATCCGAGAGATATCCCGCTATGGTCGTCCTATGCGTACACGCGAGACATTACAGACTTTTTTGCAGCAGCGTATTTCGAATATGGTAAATGCAAATGTTCCGAATATAAATAATAATATAAATTTCAGGTGAAAACTGTCACGCGACAATTTATAGATATTTCGCATCGAGCGTGGGACTTCCGCTTTTACCATGTTTCGAAGAGTACTGCTCGCAAAAATTCTCTATTATATAACAATGGTGCGCGTAAACGGAAGTCGCGAAAGAGAAAAGCCGATCGCGAAACGAGAACACGATAGATTCGATCTCCCATGCTCGGTTTTACCACGGGCGTAAATTAATATACCGCACATCCACGTCCGGCTTCCGGCCAGTACAACGTCATTAACTCTCTCCTTTCTGGACGATTTTTAAGTGCCGAGATGAATATTTGATTATCATCATGTCGAGTTTTTCAAACTCGTGTATATTTTCAAAAGCTATAGAGGACAAAATAAATTGAAAACGCGACGTAGAAAATGTGTCGAAAACAAAAACGTGGGAAAGAACATTTTCTAAATAAGAACAGCACAAAAATATTCTATACACCTGATACTTTGTAGATGTTCTCTTGAAATAAACTTTTATAGCATTATTCGCCTTGTAAAAAACAGCTTTTTTGGGTCAAGCTTTCAAAAAAGATTTCTCTGTAGAAAACGTCCAATTAAATTAAATTAAATTAAACAATCGCAAAATATTTTTAATTAATTTATTAGGTTTACTCTTTTATGCTCCCCTTATTTCTGATATTTTCCAAAATACGAGTACAGTCACGTAGCTGCACTAAGAAAAAGAGAGAACATTTCTTGCTGATAAAACCGAACGTGTATGGCGAAATATTTTCGATGACATACCTCCAAAATTACCATAATTTTATTTCAACACCTATAAGTCGAGATAACGTGGATTCGGTAATTTCTTCTACGTTTTCTATGATATATATATGTATATAGGTTTCATCTACACCGAATCGAATGGTGATTGCAATTGTCCTTCTCCACTCGCAGAAATTCGACACTCTCGACTAAAGGCTGGCGAATTCTTTGCGGTACGCGCGTATATACGTCGCTTAAATCTTTAGGAGCTGTTAATTGTAGAAATTAAATAAATTCAATCTTTAAATACTATGAATTTTTCAATGAGATGCGGATGTAAACTGCTGTGCTATATTAAGGTTCTCTAAGCAAGAATATTTAGAAAACTTATAGCACTTCCAAATAAAATGTATCCCGTCAGCTTCGATTACTTCATTATTTTAAACGTTTCACTATTCAGTATCGGAGTAACGAAGGTCAAAGACGGCTGTAATTTCTATTACCTATTCAATACGAAACACGATATGATACACGACGAAAATCGCGCCAGCCACTAGCCGTGCCGGAAAGGTCATCCCGCCTCGAAAGAAAAAAGTCCACCGATCGAATCACCCGAGGAATCCCGGACGCGCTCGGTCGGAGAACAATAACACTTATCTAAGCCTACATGTCGCGTCGCTGAGATTGGCATGTACTTACGCGAACATACGCACGCTCCAGCTGTTGTTGCTGCTGCTGTTGCTCGGTCCGCCGCGGGTTCGATCGCGATGGATGATCACCAGGGCGATCCTGGATCCGAGTAAACTCGAACGACTGCTCGTTCGGCGGCGACGTTCACCTGAACGCAGCGCCCGCGACAACGGTGACGGCGGCCAGGATCACCGCTGCCGATACCGTACGGCCACAGGAACTACCGGCCGTGGGTCCCGCGTCGCTGCTGCGGGATACCTTGCTACGCACCAGCTGACCTCGCTCGACCGCATTCGATTCATCGCTGTCGGGGTCGACGGGCGCGCCGATGTCACCGTCCTCGCTCAACAGCATCGACAGCTTGTTCCGCAGTGGCTTTTTCGCACAGGGCACGCTCGCCTCCTCGTAGGGCCTAAGGATACGCGGATAGTGCACCTCGAGATTGTCCGTATTGGGCAGGGCGCCCTTACTACTGCCGCACAGCGGCTTGAACGTGCCGCTGCGAGTAGCTTCTTGGAAGCTTTGGAAATTCGACACCCAATTGTAGCTGACTAGCCGTTCCTCGAGCGTCATGCCTGCCAGATTCTGCGGCTCCTGGATCATCACAGGACTGGAACCCCTGGAACGGCAAAGACGAAGTCGCCTCGTAAAGTCGCCGTGCTTCTCACATTTTACATACGTTTTTTTTTTATATTTTTTTTTTCTCTATATTGTCAGTTTGATTATGATTGATTGATGATACGCACACTTTCGTTATATAACTGTAGTTATTCGTATATATCATTAAATCATCGATTATTAAATATCGATACAAAATGTGGTGAACTTAGAGAATTCTAATTTAAGAATTATTTACGACAAGTTAGACGTTGTGTGGTGTGTAACTTAGCAATGGGCAGCACGTCTAATACAACGTAATGTCTGTCGCTTCTTGGGTCAATGACTGTGCACTTTCGTAATGTATGAGTTGTCCCTAATAGCCAATTTAGAGCGATCAAAGAGCAAAAAGTCGAACGATCATCGTTTGCATAGAGCCATATAAACTTGCAGCAACGTGCGATTGCGTCTTAGTGCACCGTCAAACTTTCCTCTCATTCGCGTAAACGATTTGCCAGTCGAGATTATAACGACATAGTAAGAAACTAGAGGAATATGAGCCACTTAAAACTGCGTAACGGAAACCATTATCGTAAAATAGGAATTTATGTCTGAGATAAATTTCAGACGAGCTACAATTAATTATTCAATTAATTCAAGTGCTATTAAAAATGTATTCCCAAAATTTGAAGAATATATAAAATATGTGTAGCATTTTTCATCTTCTTAACTTTAAGGACTTCATATAACTTTATCTTATCATGCATGATTTTTTGTTGATGTAACGGCAAATTTGTGGAAATGTCACTTACTGTATTAATTTCTGGATTCCCAAGCTGTGCAGCACTGTCGGTAGCGAAGGCAAAGAATAACAAAGAGATAATTCAATGCGAGGATAATAGAGAACGGACACCAGACAAGTTTCTTCTCTCGTTCCCAAGCCGCCGAGCGTAATGGCCGTCCGAGATTCGGACGAGTACGTGCATTCGGCGACTAAATGATCACCCTATAACATAAAAGGATCACTTGACGTGAACATCATCAAGCTAAACAGAGAGATTCTTAAGAATTTTAAAACTTGTAATACATTATCAATTTAACAAAATAATAAAAAGATAGCAATAACACGCAGGTTAAGTCGAAATTCTTAGATTGGTATAATAAAACCGTAATGCATATATGCATTATTGTAAACGTTAAATTTTCAGTTCTCACTTTTCAATTCAATTTTGTTATAATACATTTTTATTCTATGTTAACACGTAATCGCATTTAAACCCACCCTGTTCGAGCTCGTTCAAACAATTAAACTCAGGTTCATGCCCTGCATCTGTAGCATGTCTGCACTTTACGTGATCAAAGCTATACTTATTGCACGTTAATAAACTTTATAACAAGCTCATAAACTTTCTGATACGTGCTACGGGTTATAATGCAGCTGGAAGTATGTTCGCGGCAACTAAACGAAAGGCGTGCAACGTAGCGGAAACAGAACAGAAAAATAAGAATATATTAGAGGACCGCTGTAGAAGACGTAAGTTGCTCGCGAAGCGCTTAAGAATAATCTTGGATTATTTTTTTGAGAAAAAATCTCGGCGGATAGAGTTCGAGATTCTTTTCCCGATTCTTCGCGATCCTCCTCCATTAATCGGGGATATTTTATAATTGCGTTAGCTATCGCCGTAGGGAGGATAAAGTTTAATAAATTGGCCAATAAATTGGATTTTGATATAACGATTAAAATGAAATCCTAACTTAAGCCTCCAATATTCGATATCTTTTTCTTTCAAATAATTATATTAATTATACTTTGATAAAAGAAGTATTGCCGTTCCATTGGGAAACGGAAAATACTATCTTCCAGTAGTATTATATATGCAGTACATCGTACATTGTACATCGCACGTCATGCTAGAGTTAAGACTGTACTTACCGGGTACACCTTGACCGGTCTCTGAAGCCTCCGATACTCTTGATAATTGGGATCGTAGTTGGTGTCGGCGGCGATCGGCGGCAGCTCCTCGCTGGCGCGGATCTGCCGCAGGCGGACTTTTCTGCCGAGCTGGTGGGTGTGCATGATCACGGCGAACATGTTAATGCCGCTGTTCGGTATCGTCTGGGCGGTGCAATCGGCGATGCAGTGGCCCTCGGAGACCACCTCAGGCTGGCCGGGCGGTATTATATGCCGCCAGTTCGGGTCGATGCCAACGCTGAGGATACCGGCGTCATGGCCGCGCAGTCGATCGGTGTAGAGAAGACGCAGGCCGCTGCTGTCGCTGATGAAGGCGTCCAGCTGCGGGTTCGTGTAGTGGGTCTCCAGCATGTAGTAGCGTGGCCCCGTGTACGGATTGAGCGCGTATCCGGCCTCCGGCGGATAATTAAAGCCCTGGTGCGGCGAAAGGGAGAGGGAAACGATGGATTATGCAGAAGCCGCCAGTAAATAAAAACAGGACCGGCAGCGAGTACGCCGCGCCGCGCCGCGCTGGTCCGGTTCTGATCGGGGGCCCGTTCTCGTCCGATCTGGTCCGGTCTTGATCCCGCCCCTACCCTGGCGACGTTTCCAGCCTGCGTATAATCGGTATACGCCTCGATCCATCAGAACGGGCCCCCGATGAAAATTGTCGCTCATGGAATTTGTTTCCTTATTGGCGGTGCATGTACTCGCGAATTATGCCCGGTTAATTTTAATTTTCAGATACTGATGATGAGCGAGATAATAATCCGCCCGATTCAGGGAATCGTGCGGTAATCGCTATCCTCAAAAACGTTTTGAATCTAAATTTATTAATATAGCCCGAGTAATTTCGATCGTCCGCACCGAACGTGTTTGCATTATTAATGAATTTTTTATTTTGACTTTAAACGTTCAAACTGAGATCCAATAAAACGTTCTCATTTCGCTATAATTTATAGAACCAATTAATTACTTCCTCGTCCCATAGTAGAACTTTTATTTAATATTATTGATGATTTGATTTATATTTCCTATCTGGCATTTAAATAATAATAACATTACTGTGTAAAGTATTGACGAAATATAAATTACGAAACATATTATCGACATGATTTCTGAAGATAATCTGATAAATATTTGAAGATAATATAGTAGTGTTATATATAGACATGCGTTTTAGCATTAAAAAAAAACAGAGAATATGAAAATTAAAATAAAAGTAAAAGCGCTTAATGCACCATTTATTGAATATTATAGCAAGTACTATGTGTTATCTCAATTAACGTTATTATCAATATTATTTATCATTTACTGGGAATCATATACGAGATCCCAACACGTGTTTTACGATCGGTTGCAATTTCACAGAATGTTCGTATTACCAATAACCACGGAAGAAACAAGTTTACGGCTCTCTCGCATTGGTATACATTACACCGCATTCGGAATTATCACGAAACTCTGAACGTGCCTTGCACGATCGTGCGCAACATTTGACGAAGAGTCAAGTTTACATAACGAAGGTCAATGCCCATTTCTGACGATCAAAATTGCAGACGAAACAAATAAAATGCAACAGATTTAAGATATCTCTCTTATGTATATCTTTCCCCATATTTTAAAAAGAAACAGCTTATATTTCAATCAGTTACCGTAAATAATTTACTAAATTATTTTACTCTCTAACAGCCGAGAATCGAATACTTCGATAAAACCATTGGGTAATTCCGTTATTAGAAAAATTTAACGATTAAAGAGTTTTAATTAACGATTATCACAGAGTTCGTAATCGAAAATAAATAAATTGTAAAATTTGTATTTTATAATCTGTATTTTCTACAGCTTTGCAATTTTGCGCAACAGATATGGTTTCCATGACTACCGAAAACTTGCCAATATGGAAGCACCTCGGTGCTCGCGTCGAGGTCTTCGGCGTGTGAGCGTAAACGAAGTTTTCGACATACCTCAGAACCGAGGCTCCAAGTGGCTGCGATCGTGTTGCACTGGAATGTGGGTTTATCAGGAACGTAACAGACACTCCCGGTCGTTTCGGCCGCGGATTCCAATTCGGCTTGATCTCCGCGGCACTCGTACAGGGTCATGTGGTGAAGGTATTCGTGGCTTCCCGGCTGAATAACTGGTTCGTACTGAAATACAGAACAGGCGTGCGAGCTCGTAACGAGGATTAATGTCGAGCGCATTTCGGTCGTGTTCGTAACGTGTTCATAACTCAGGAACGACGTATATCTTGACACTTTTATCGCAGTAGAATCGATGCTGAATTGATTGAAGAAACCGCGAGTTTCAAGTGAAGATTATCTCGTTTATTCGTATAACTTAATCAGTTAAAAAAATTTTTTGCAATGTTCTTCATCTCTTTTTTAAAGTTTTCGCGATGCATCGTTTTACTGGCAATTAATCCGATTAATGATTCGTGTACTCGCTGTTCCGATTTAAAGCAAAACGGATGTCATTGAATTAACTATGGCTAATAGAATATCAGCAGTAACAGAAAAAGGAAGGCACTTCGCACCTGATAGACGTCGTTTCTAACAGTTTAGAGAAAGCTGTTCGAGCACAAAATTGGCAAGAACAGTCTTCGATGCAAGTCGATACGCGGGGTATTTCTCGCGCTTCTACGTCGGGAAAACGTGCCGTTTCGATTCCCTCTCAATAGGAGCAACAAATTAAGGTGCCCGCCGATACCACGGTTAACGGCAGTTCACTCGACCGTTAACCTCAGAATGCCTTGGTGCTCCGTCAATAAAAGTTCCGTAAAATGCGAGGGGGGGAGAGGTACGCGTTTTAAGCGCTTGAGTTATCGCAATCGGGACGCTAATCGTCTCTCCTCCCCTCCGCCGCTGTACCCGTGATAGGAACACAGAGCAATCGCATCGCGTAGTTGGGTCACGTCCGATCGAGTTCGAGATTCAGGTGTCGGTCGACCGACCGGCGCTAGATAGAGCGAACTATATCAGCTAGTCGACCCAACACCCTATTTCGGAAACACCCAGGTGCGGATATGAACATCAGCAAAAGTCGAGATACGATAAAGTGGAAAAGAGAATACAAGATTGAAGTAATAAGAAAAATACAATAGTTAAAGGTGCGCCTACATCTGTCGTAACGCTGCAATCGTGGTCGTAAGCAAAGAAGCTATCGTAAACAATATATCTATGTTAATATATATCTATAAACACACTTTTCTTCGCACTGTTGTAACGCTAGACAAGCGTCTCGTAATCGTCAGAGTTCAAATTCAATCAACTCATCGATGAGGTTACGATAACTGTCACGACGAGCGTTATGATCGTCGTAAGGAGCTTACGATAATCATTTACGATAGATGTAGCCGCACCTTAATAGTAAATAAAATAGAAATGTACAAGTACAATATACATCAAGACAGCTTCTTTGCGGAACTGACGGGGTGATGAAGATAATCCATCATTTATTTGTTCCGGTTTTCCAATAACTGTCGGACGCGTTACATCGGGTTAAATAACAACTGGGTAAAATACGCGCGAATAGAGTATAGTTAGGTGAGATTTTATTGAGTTATCATATGCTTGCGAGATAGGAAGAATATAACTCGAGAAGCGTAAAACGTGAATTACTTGCGGAAATATCTCTCGTCCAAATTATTCGCTGATATAAAATTCGCGTTGAATGGGAGTCTAGTAAAAATAGGCGAGTACATAAATTCTAGAATTTATAGCAAAGAGGTAGCATTTACGCGATCTTTCATATCAAGAATTCCAAGTATTACGGCACCTTTTCTAATCGCGTAATTTTCTTCAGTTTAAAACCAATTTCTCCTCAAACTTTCATATTACTGTGCTAATATCCATTTATTAAATTTGAGACATCCTGCGTATGTCATTTTAAAATATAATGAAAATTAACAGCTTTTAATAACGTGTAATCATAATGAGATTTTTATTTGCCATAGTTTTGATTGCGAAAACAAAGCAATAGAAATAGATCGGAAAACGTTAACATAACATAAGACAACCGATTTCGTCGACAATAAAATATCGCGTCTCGTTGAATTCGCGAAAGTGGAAATCGGCAAACTTTTACTGTTTTCGTTTTACTGCCAGTCCAACTCCGATTTTTAACACGCGATTTGGAGAATCGCACGCTTCTGCATCGAAATGGAACTTATTACCAGCGTGAATCGATACGCGGCAGTAATACTAGGTTTATGACCGGCTGCTTTGTCACTGTCGCATTTATCGATGACATCTCGTGCATCGATCTGTCAGCGTTGGTAGTGAAACCGGCGGCCGGAACGACGAAACGATCTCGCCTACCGCATTGATCCTGCCATCATGCAGATCCGCCCAGTCGTACATTTACAATGAAGCTTCATAGCCACATTAATCGATCGACTTGCATTCGGCACGCAAATCGAAGATCTTTTTATAATCGAGCGAGCAATGAGACACGCGATTATTTTATCATATTTTTTGTGCCATAAAAAGAGCAGATGTACAAACTTTGAGACAAAACTCTGGGAATTAATTAGGTATAACATGTGAAATAGATATGAAATATAATTATAGAACTTGTGGAACGATCAAAATTTTTAATTAGCATGTAGGATGCTTCAAAATTTTTATATGTATCAAAAAGGCGAATACATAAAATCACGCGCGTTAATGTTTTAAAAATATACGATTGAGGTATTATTTAAGAGATCATCAGAAAGGATGCGAGATTGTGAATTAAAACAATTCTTTCTCCTAGTACGTCAGAATATATCTAAAAGAAATCATCGGACATGATTAATCACCCGGTATAAAACATCGTAACCTCTAGATTATCATTTTGCACGGCATATTTATCGGACGGCTACCTGAAGATGCTACATCTCCAGACGCGAAAACACGCGAGGCAGAAGATAACTCCCGTATGGGGAAGAGAGGGGTGAGGAGGGGGGAGATAGGAGGGGCGAGTCGGCAAACTCGACGTGCAGTTTCTTCGGCATTACAAGAGCATCCACCTTCGCTTTAATCAAGTCGGAGAGCGGCGGGCGCGCGCGAGCTACCGTAAACGGGTTATATACCTGGAGGAACTCACCTTCACGACGTGGTGTTTCTGATTAATGCTCGGCATCCTCAGGACACGGCACCAGAGCAGCGTGTCTTGCCCCATGGGTAAACGAACCTGCACAGCAATTCGAATGGTACTTCGTTAAGCGAGTATAATTCCATGCGAAACTAACGGATAGAGTCGCTACATTGGGACCATTGATACTTGGGCATCAATGTCACGGGAAAGTATCAATGCGGTGCTTTATCGGGAAGAAAATATGATTCAGATGTATATAGTGTATATACACAATAAATACATGTATTTAAAAACAACTGAATTTTAAAGTACAAGCAAAATTGGAGAAATACGAAAATATTATATGTACCTACTTATATTTTATCTTCAGGTACCTGTCATTCTATTTAAAAAATACAGTAAATTTCTATTATAAATTCTCAAAATTATAAACTAATAACAAAATTAAAATTACAAAGCCTTAAATCAAGAGAGTGAAACATAAAATAAGATGTATAAAAATATTATTAAACAAAATGTATTGTTTGTAATAAAACATAAATGTCGAGTAAAAGATTTTTTAAAACAATATTTCGAGTATTGATCTTATTAATATTATCACAATTATCAGATAAAATTAAACTTCAAAAATATCAGACAATTTATCGGAAAAACATTTTTATGCGATATTATATCGCATTGTATCGTGTTACCATGAGAATTCATTGCTTCGAGAGAAAATCTATTACATAAAAATATTATTTCAACAAAATGTTTGTAATAAAACATAAATTTCGAGTAAAATATTTTTTACGTGATAACGATATTTCGAGTACCTATTGTTCTTATTAATATTAGCACAACTATCAGATATAATTATAAACTTTAAAAGCATCAGACAATTTATCGGAAAAATATTTCTATGCATTGCATCATGTTGCTATGATTTCATTGTTTCGAAAACCTATTACATTCTGTCTTAAAAGTAATTATCAGTTAATAAGTACAAAGAGTTCTTTTGTTGGAGCGAATAGCAAGAAGTAGAGGGGAAAATTCGGGAAACTTAGCTACTTGATGCATACGTCAGGTTAATGGTTTGTTACAACGGAGTAAGAGCAGTTAAACGCAAATGTATACGAGAAATTCATTACTATATTTTCCGACGCCGCGTGCGACTTACGTAACAAGGTTGCAAGTTGCTTTTGTGATATACGAGCCCATTTCGCCCTGTCTCAAAGCGGCGCCTTCCACGCCACGCGACTATTTTGCACAGTTCTCATGCACGGCCGGCTGCATTGTGCACGAACGTGTTGCGAGTTTTTCGGCACGTATAACAGAATAAGAACTGCATGTACCGGCGTTAGTTGCGTTACTTGTTCTAGGTGTTTCGCTCGATATACAAGCCGTATTGTTACGCGCAAACACATATTGTTCAAAACGCTCTCAAAACGGTAGTTCGCAATATTGTAGGCACCGCTTAGCTATATCCGACTACATTGATGTACTGCGACCGTTTTATTTATAGAGTAAGATTTATCAATGACGGAATGAAAAACATCTAGTTTTTATTTATATAAAATTTTTCCAGCGTAAATCGAAAGTAAGTTTTATTACATGATATGATATAGTGATTTGCTTGTGCCTGCTTATCTATTTTATTTGTTCGTCAATAATACGTCACGGTACCATTATTATAACTAATTGTACAACATGTACGGTTTTGCAACTAATCTGGTTAATTGCTTTTTGCTCCACGACAGGATAAGAATTACATGTACCAACATTAATCGTGCTATTTGTCCCGTATGTATCTCCCATCTACAAGTCAGATTTTGATGAATTACTCACGGAATACGAGATTTTGTGCATCAATGGAACCACGCTACACTCCGTTGCAATGTATCTCGGTAAATATGGAGACCCCAAGGGAAGTGGGGAAGGTAGGGTGCTGGTGGGTCGTTTCAAACTGCTCGCCGCAGGGCGTATGGACGACCGTATAGCGTCCGAGAAAATTACAATTCTCTTTTTCGCGCATCTCCTCCCCGACGACCGACTCCTGCCCTAAGCGCTCGAACCACGCCGGCGGATTCTCCCACGCGCTTATGCGAAATTATCGATGTCGAGATTACCGGGAAGGACGAGCGCGTTTATTGTTTTGCGGTCGAGCACGTTGAGTGACGCCCCGGGGGCGACGGAGAAATTTTTAGAGAACTCGCAAATACATTTCCGATTTCTACGCCAATAGGCATTGGACTGCCTTTGTCATTTCGAAACGATTTCTCTTTCTTCATTGACATTCGCAAAGTGAGATAAAATGTCTGATAATAAAGGCTGCAAAAACTTCCATCAGTCAATAATAAAATAATCAATCTTGCAGCTACAAGTTTAATTTTTCATTCTAAATTTGCGAAAATAAATTCAACATGTTTGAACAAAAAGTTATAGCAGAAATATGGTAGTATTCGCAAATGTATGGCGAGAATGTAAAAATTAACGAACCAGTAACAATCTCTTTAACAAACGAGAGAATATCGTAGAATATGAAGAGTAGCGCAATGTAAACCCATTCCTTATCAGCCTCGTCTTCTTTGTGACTATTCTTCTATTCCATATTCATCATAGCGCGATACAAAAGTTACTCGGCTATTCGGTAACTTTTGCGTACCAAGTTAAAAGGGAAGTTTCTCGCGATACTCGTGCGAAAAAGAAGCGCAGATCGAAATACAAAATATAACGCCAGTGATATTCTAATGCTAGAACGTACCAATAATTTTAAAAAATTAAAAATTGGATTATTATACTTTATATATTTCAATATTTTGACACTGATATTAGGAAGGAAACAAATAATTTTTTGATTGAATAATTCTCAATAATTATTTCAAGTGAATGATCAGCGAGATAACAATTTGGAACACTTTACGTTTCGTTGTGATTTCATCTATTTCTTGTAGCCCATAAAATATTTGCAATTCGCCCGCAAGCGTTATATTTAAATATATGTACATATTTTGAATCATGCTAAATAATTTTCCTGCGTATATTAGCACATGAGGTCTCTTTAGTTGCACTTTAGTTTTCTTTACATTGTTTGCATCTAAAAGAAACCTACTATATTTTTGAGAAGAAAAGAAGAAGGAAAGCAACGTAAAATGTAACTAAAAAGGACAGACCTGTTATCTCGATTATTCCACTACAACGATTGTAACAAAGTCTTTGTAATGTAAACAGTTGCACAAAAATTTAGCTACAAATGGTGAAATTCGACAAACTGGAAATATATTTACGAGCGAAATACATTCCGCGTGAGACGCTAGCTTGTCTGAAACGATATTACATGGTCAACATTTCCGGGTCGTTTATCAGCACGTCCAGCGAATGATCTTGCACTTTTTCGCGGGCCAACAAGCGGAATACGCGAGCGTGGCCCGATTCCGGTCTCGATATAAACTATAAACAGCGGCGGGGCAGACGGTAGAATTAGCATTGTCCGATTCTCGGCGATAGCGCCGACCTCGTAATCTACGACCCGGCGACGCTAATGAACGAATAGTTTTTGCCGGATGTGACCTGGTTAAGATTTATGCCATCATAAATTCGGCGCACAATGCCTTCTCTCTCTCTCTAACACGGCCGCGTGATAAAAATCCAGTCGCGCGCGCGCCCAGCTAAATGCGTTCGCACATTCATCTCACGCACGCGATGTACATACGCACACGCGACTTGTACACGTGTCTACGAATGACGGAAACAAAAGCGTATGACGAGAGAGCTTTGAAAAAGCTTGTTCGCGTCTCGGATCCAGATAAACGAATGATTCGCCGTGTCTCCGCTCACATCAAAACGTCGATCGCGCGAAACCAGTTTTTCCCTGTTTCGTTCGTGAAAATTTTTAACTCTCTCTGTTTAGGTTTACCTTCGAAATATCGATATGAGATAAAGCTTACGACTTTCAAAGCTTAAAAGAAATCAAGTGTTGAGCTCATCAATTATTTTTATTATTTCAAGAATTTCGAGCCGGGGTTCTCGGAATCTTCTTTCTTTTATTGCAAATTTTCAGAAGTTCTCAGTACGAAGCTAGATATATATCTTGGTTTAAAATTAATGTTGAGTTAATAACGAGTTACAATGCTGATGATGATTCTTCAGAAAAGCCTGAATAAAGTAACTTTAGTTATCTTAAATACTTTCCTGAAACCTGGCTTGAATCTGCCCTCCGCACAAATCGAGTCCAATATCACAACGCCGATGGCAGATCCACTTTCGTGAACTCTAATTAAAACTCTTTAATCGTCTTTGTTCGCGCTCGCGAATTTCTCCGCGGTCGGGATGAATATTAACTTTGTTCTTGTTTCTTGTCACGTGCCGTCGTAATAACGCAAATCATAATAAATGCAATGTGCACCAACTGTGCGCTCTCTTCCCCTTTCCTTCCCTTTCTCTCTTTTAATTACATCTGGAGCGAAACGAAATATATTTCCTTCTTCTCAGCTAGTTAATCTCATTCGTTAAGTATTTATCTCGACAGAATCTCTGTATCGTATATTTATCGTATCTCAGAGTGATTTTTATCTCTCAGAACACGTCTGATGAATATGAGAATTTAAATATTAAACTGAAAATATAGAGCTTCGCAACCCACCTGCTTGTTCAAGATATCCCAGATCTTCAGAGGCGGCTCCGTTTCCTGATTACGCGAACTTCGTTTGGGCTGCGCGTCCCTTTGCACCAGGTATAACGGTCTTGATCCTCGTACTGCTCCGTGATCGGGCAAGATACCGGCCGCTGATACCGGCTCTTCGACGTGATATTGCCACACCACTTGCATCGTGTCGTTCTGAAACACAAAGGACGACCCAAAGTCAAAACGGCTGTCTCGTTCTACACTTTTTGCTGCCGAAATATCGATAGAGAAGCGGGGCTACAAAGGCTTGTGCCTTTGTACCTAGGTCGCCATAAAAATTGCTGCTTTCCGGAAAGAGTTACCCCACACGACACGAATAAACGTCCTCTGCCGAAGATTGCGCGCTCGGCTGCGTCTTTTAATCCAACCTTTCGTAAAATTGCACCAGACAAAACCATTTTGTAAGCTAATTTTAAAACTTTATTTAGAAAAATAGAAGAGAAATACGCGCATTAGTTTTTATTGTTAATGTAGTTTCGATAAAATAGAAATTATCAACGTTCTTTTTTAATTGAAGATTTGCTTACACGATTCACTATATGAAGTATTTGGCAAAATAACGCGGTGCAAGGCATTTTTCTCATCTTGTGTTTTAATACTTCCGCAATTAAAATTCTGGACTTGGCTATATTTCGGACCACCCAGGGTGACCTAAACAGCCCTAGGTCCGCGAGGGGCGTCGATTTCTCTTGGCGCGCCAATCATCTGCGGTCATGCTGCGGGCATACGCGATTCACCCCTCGAGAAGAAAGGCGGCCATCGAGGGTGGTCGGACCATATATCGAATACAAGCGACAGTGTCCCGCAGTCCGCCTGTCGCGGTTGCCCGCGAAACGTACACGTGTCCAACCGCGCCAAACTTGGGGTCGCTTTTACAAGCAAGCCACTTACATGTTGCGGGACAATCGCGCCTGATTGGGGAACTGACCGTACGCGGCCTCGTTAACCGATCCGTTCCAAAAAAGGTCACTCATGACGCGACTGGTAGGAATAAAAATGAGAAGCGCGCAGTTATTGCCGACCAAATTTACGAGTTTATAATCAAGGCAATTTCTGCATTGACGCTAGTCTTCTCAAATGGTGACAAACTCTCTATTTCTTTTTAATTCTTAATCAATTAATTTCGCTCATTTATTACGGGATAAGGTATGAACTAAAGTATACGAAGAATAATGGATAGATTAAATGAGAACTTGAGGTTTCTTTCATCGAAGATGCAACGTTTAATTAATTAATGTTTTTTTTTTAGCTTTTAGCAAGTGCACATAGTGTTCGATTTTATTAATACATAGAGAATTTAACATTTTTTTATATTTATAGTTAAAAGAATTCATAGGAAAAAAGAAATTAATAACTGTATTCTTATTAATAAAATGAGAGAAATTGTATAAAAAAGCGTATGCCTATATATTAAACACATGCAAGTAAAATATTTAAAATATTTGCGATAGTAATTTGCCTAAATCACTTTATAAAACATTGATTCAGAAATATTAAACCAGGTACCGCGAGAATTCACTTCCATCATGTCCTCGATCGTTATCGACCCCTGTCTGCCGCCATTAACGTATCGGAGACCCAGATTAAGAGCGTACTTCGCCACCCCAGACACGTATCGACGTGAAGCAAAAAATCGTCGGCGGAATCACAGAAGTCTCGCAATCGGCGACATACGAATTTGCAAACCGCTCACGTGTTACCCATTCACGTTTCTCGATAATCGTCAAGCCCCACATCGTGTCTACCCCTCCTCGAGGAGGAGAAACCCCACGTCCGTTAACTTCGCCGCGTATAATCGCCGGCGCACCTACGTTTGTTTCCGAATTGGTTGAGACAATCGGGCGCCGCTTCTCGCGAAGGAAAACGAGGAGGTAGGATACGACGTGGCGACCCAGATCCGACAGATCGAAAGATTCCTGGGGCCAAGATGGAAGGTCGATCAGAGGAAATGGGCATCGCTCCGGAAAGAACGAGGTGAGAATCACGCGATTCGCCATCGATCGATTCCGGAGACGCCCTTCGACTATGTTATGCACTCTCGTTGTCCTCCCTTCGATTAACCGCGCTGCAGTTTCTTTTCAGAAGCACGTCATGTTACAGTCTCAAAAAAGCAACCAATTTTAATATTAAAGATAAACTTCAGAGCTATCAGTAAATAACAGAGCTATCAGTACAAATTATCTTATTCTCTAATAAATTTCAAATGAATTTTGCGAGAAATTTTGCTTTGAAAAAAAAATTTAATTTATCTGATGTTTCCTCGGATACATATAATATCGACAATTAAACGACTGTGAAAAAGGGCGATCATTAAATTTTCGCGACAAGAAAAAATTCACTCTGATCACAAAATTGATAATTTAAGAAAAGTGCTAGTTTCAGATATTATAGATTTTTTGCTTAATTTTAAATACGAACTAAATTAAATTTCTGTTGTATCATTAAATACTGATGTTATCGCTTTTTTCCTTGACTTCAAAAGAGCCTGTCTAAGGACAATAATAAATACGTCTTTTCCGCTCTTTTTTCTTTTTCTGTGTTTTCTTCGTACATAAAGTTTGTAATTAATTCGGAGAGTTCTGATATCTCGTATTTCATCTTGACAGTTCCGACATAATTTCACATTTCATCTTCCACAATGTTATCACGATTGCATAATTACTTTTTATTTCAATTTTTCTATATCATTTTTCACGTCTCTTTATTTGCCTTAACTAAATTAGCTTTCTAATTTAGCATCCGATAGTTCCAATTCATTTTATAATCGTTTGAAAGATTCTGAATTGTTACACATTTATTACACAATGCACTTTCATTAAATTCACAAAGGAATTTACGCTACAGCATAATAGATATTCTCTCTTCTATCTTCTATTTCGATACATTTTATGCAAGAGTTTCGTGGAAAATAGCAGCTTGTGAGTCTCGTTGATCGTCAGGTTCAAAGAACGCGATGCTATTGTGAGATTTGAGTCCGCCATTCGCGATGCAAGTACCTAAGCCACGCGCTCGATCTCAGAAATCCTGATTTAAAAGATTCACCTAACCCGCTGTATGCTTAAATAGATCAGCAAGGGAAGAGCGATGTAAAAAGATTCTCCCGGAAATGAGAACGATATTGACGCTTGTAAGGATCATTAAGCGAGGATATGATCCAGGAAACCATAAACATGCATTTAATTATCACACTGATGCTTATTAGGGATGCTCATTAGACACAAAAAGTTCCGGCATAATAAAGAAAAGATGTGTGTAGTGTATGGAGAATTATAATAAGAATCTTGAAAATGAGAGGAAATAATATATTATGAAAATTTATAAAAAGATTTCGAATAATAGTACAACAAAATTCTTTAATAACTACCAAGCAACATTTTCACTAATTTACGTAGGTATCTGATAACATTCTGAAAAAAGTTTTATATTGTTTTATGATAATATAGATCGAATACGATAACAAATGCTCTTTAAAAAATCCACATGTTAAATTCAAAATTTATTTTTTATTATTTAATTTACATGATTTCTTCTGAATACTAATTATAATTATGTAGTCGATTAAATGTGTGCTGTTTTATAAACATATGAGTTAATCGTTTGAAAAAAATATCCCTGTTTAAAACATATGAGTAAGATATAAAATATCTTGTTTGAAAGATAGGCTAGATAACTTCGAGGGACAAGATGTAAGCAAGAAGACAAACGGAACGGATTTGAGATTCGAAGACATCCTGTACTAACTCAGACGACGTTTCTTTCGCGGGACAACTTTGTTGTTCGTTGTTCTCGTAAGCCGTAAATCTCTTCCACTTGTTCGTTTTGCACACCAACGTCCCTCTGCCTGCGTATCTACGTTAGAAACAGTCGTAGTTCGCAATTATCCGTTCCAATAGTCGTTGGGTCAAAGGAGAGAAGAGAGAGAAGCAGAAGATCCCATTTCGTAAGTTAAAGATGTCAGCCGCGATGTGAGCAAATGGCGCGCGAGTTCCCTTGGAAACCCTGGCATAAAAGATCTGGGCCACGTGCTCCGTGGAATCCCAAAGTTGAGTGCGAAGAGAGTGAGAGAGAGAGAGGGGACAGCAGGAGGATATATCAAAGGGAGCGTAGTACTATAATGGAGCCTAATAGAGTTCCCTTATTACGCGAAGCAGTAAGGTTATTGTGGACTTCGCTTTTGGACTCCGGAAACGATTTCGATCGTGACGTTAAAACAATTTCTCGAATAGCAGTAAACGGAGCGATATTCCTACCTTATGGACAATTCAATTTCAGCATTTCACAATTATCTAGAAGTCTCCAGTAGCCAAATACAATTATCTTCATCTAATTTAGTATCACAAATCCACTAGAATTAAAGGTTGATGTCCTTTAGATTCAAAATCTAAGGGTCAATGTAATATTGACGTTACTATAAAAAGGGTTACAATAAAGGGATAACAAATGGGAATCATTCGAGCACACGAACTGGTCTATCCTCCGAAATTGAAAATCCACTTCTCTCTCTTCTCTCTTTCAAACTTCCCACCCCTGTTCTTCCTCTTCCGTATTACGCCGGGAATCGTATCTCACGGCTAACGTCGCGCGGCAGTCGTTGAATTTAAGGGGCGTACCCCAATTTCGGGGTTGAGAGATATCACTTGCTATGTGAGCAAATGACGCGTTCTTCCTTCCTCGGAAAACTCCGTTTTAGAAACTCGATAAGGCTCCCCATTTTCAAATCTTCACTTTAGCGGCGAGCTGAAGGAAAAAAAAAGTTCGCGAAGGGACGGCCCTCTTATTAAAGATGGCTCTTTCACAATGACATTAAACGTATTCAGAAGGCGGTTTAGAATTTGAAGTTATCAAAGTTTAAGAGTGACAACGAATTCAACGCGTATTTTTCAGTGTCAGTGTCAAAATGTCAAGAATATAATTAATTTTTTAAATAAGAATCATTCAAATAATACCTATAATTATTTGAGTATCTCGTTTAAAATATTTCTGTTAGTCTATAATAATTTGTAGACAGGATGCGTCCACTTTCATCGCAACAGATTTCAGCTAATTGCGAATGTAAACACTCACGGTTTTCGTTCTCAAAGAACAACTCAGGAGTCAACACCGGTGACAATTGTTTCACTTTGACGCGGTGGATGCAACCGCGCTCTCTTCGAGCTAACTTTCGAGCGTGCTAAAAGTATCTTCCTTTCCGTAGGAAAAAAAAAGAGGTAAAGACGAGAGCACCGTGAAACTTCGACGGCGCGAGCAGTTTGCTTCTCGCTAAGAGAAGGACGATTTCCGATGTTCGGAATACAGACAAACCGATACCCGTGAGTAGCTTCTTTCGAAGGCAACGTTAATTGCCCGGAGTGCAAAAATCCGACGGCCAGTTATCGACAAATCAGCTCGCGCGCCCGTCCCCCGTTTTTCCCCACCTCCGTCTCTAGCATCCGTCTTGTTCGTCTGTCGTCTTAGCCGAACGCGCGTTCGCAACCCCGATAGGGAAAACTAATATTGAACATTCCTAAGTAGAATGCAAAGGGTGCGACGAGGGGGGTGGCGATGAGGGCTGCCCACCGTCATGCGGCCGGGGAAGGAGGGAGAGAGAGGAGGAACTCGAACTCGAAAGTTTTAAAAAGCAATTAAGGGCTTCAAACTCCCAACACACTCGCTTCTCGCCTGCCTACAACCTCGTTCATGCCGCGCTCAACCCCTTGCACCCCTCTCTTTCTCGCGCTGTTCGTCATCAGTCTCGTTCCCTCTTCGTATCCTCATCATCCGTGGCGGGCATTCGAGGGTGGATTCGTTGCTATATCATTGATCTCAGCCAGAATTGAATTATTTCGTTATCCTTAAGAGAGCTAATGTACTTTTTTCACAGAAGAATGTCGATAAATAACATCCTCCATTAATCACAATGGTAATTTAGAAATATCGTGGAACGTGGGAAAAAAGTATTTTAGGAATTACTTATACAATGCTGAAAGGATGCTCGGCAAAATAGCTATTTCCATCTGCTATAATTTAAATATTTTAACATTTAAGGAAATGGATCAACACAATTGATCAAAGTACATGTTTATGCAAATGTGGATTTTAAATAATTGTAAAGATCAAATGATATATAAAACGATATTTCGTATTACTGTCATTCTTTCGAAACAAGATATCGAAAAATTTAGTCATTGAAATTGAAGATAAAACAACACATTCTCAAATGCTAAGGAAACTAGGTATCGACCATTTCACAAAATTTGTTGGTTTGTTACAAATGTTTAAACGTGTGTACCATAAATAAGCGTAGTTTGCCATAAAGTAGATAGGAGTTTGCTCGCATACTCGCCACCTGGGGAACGGCGGAGGTGCCGAATCGATAATCTCAGTCTCGCGAGATCCAGCCGGGGTATCTCGAATTCAAGTACTCCCGCGAGCGTGAGTGCAATTTGCAATAAAGCAATACGCGGGCTTCTACATATTTATCACCGTGAAACGTAAGGAGAAATCGATAATAGCGCCGCGAATACCGATCCGGTCGGCGGGATCGAATCGGTTCTTCGATGGTCGACAGTCTCGATTCGCCGTAACGAAAACGCGCGTAAATCTCGCCTGAATCTTAACCACAATTACATATAATATCTAAAATTTTACAGAAATCAATTTAAAAAACCGGTGAACGATTTGAATATCGATAATTTTTCACGAATGATTTAAAGCTCAGGAATTTCGTATGCGAGTTAAATTTCAAAAAAGTATGAAACAAGATCTCTTGTTTTTATATTATATAATTTCAAATAGCTTTTAGTTTCATAAAAATTTAATTTCAAGCACAGTGAACGACATATGATGTCGTTTTGTGAATATGCGAAAGTTTGCGACTTAGCGATCAAATCTCCGCTAAAAAAAAAGATCGATGAATTCGTTGAGGGTTAAGCGACTGGAAGGAATGGCGATGAAACTGGAACACCCTGTGTTCGGGATCGCGTATGTATCCGCCTCGGCTAGAATACGATATGTACGCTATACATGGTGCAATCATTCGTAACGCCAGTGCCATTGAAAGTGTCGCAGGCCCGGTTACAGCAGCCCAGCGCACCTACGTCGATTAGATTCAAATACGTATCAGTGTTTCACGTGCACGCGAGAAGAATACTTTACGCGCATCGATTTTCCTCACGGCGCGTGCAGACCGAGCTTCGTATTCCCGTTTAAGCGCTAAACGTGCTCGCCTGTTCCTCTGCGCAGATTGATACGGAACGCGATTTTCATATTGTCGAGACGAGACTTGAAATTTAAAAAAGAATTAGAATTAATCTATAATAGTAAGCACTTGATTTTCATATATTTTATCGCGACCAAATATTATCACTACGTTAAATTAAAAATGGCTCCAGTCTTTCTTAATTAACTACCTAGAAGTTTACAGGATGTGGAAAAATAATTAAAATGTTGATTATTCTATTTTAAAATATAAATTAGCGAGATTCTTTTTAATATTTAATAAATTCCACCTGATTTTTAACTGACTTTTTTTCTCAACAATTAAATCACAGAGCGAAAAGACGAAGAAGAACTCCCTTTTTCATTACTACTGCTGAAAACACGATCAACCGTGTCTTTTGACTTAATAAAATCGCGTACATTTTCTTTAATTAGACAGGTGCGATATTCATTAGTCTCTGAGATAACTCTTACTTCATGTCGACTTACGAACTTCGAAGAATCCCAAATAGGGCCGCCGCGCCGCGTAATGTCAAGTGCGAGTAAAATCGCTTTATCATGGCGACGCGAGGCAATTCCTTTTCCACGTTTCCACTCTGCGAAGTTCCTCCCTACATCGGCTAGATAATTTTGGAATCGCGTGATTAAAGTTCTCACGATTAAAGTTCTCGCTCCGTTTGAATAATGACGCGAAAACGCGCGCACGTCTGCGAAGATACACAAGCTATCGGCGCTTGTTGTGTTAGTTTTCGTACTCAGCGCTGCACAGCCGGCGATAAAACGAGCGCGATCTCACACGGATATCTAACTGTAACAGATAAGACGGCACGATTCTCGCTCGCAGATGTATGCTACCGCGCGTATATATCGCGCTATATACGTTTAATGAAGTTTAACAGAATTTAAGTCGGTACGGCGGCACTCTGGAAGGTAACACGTAAGATGAGCCTGTGCAGATCGATAATGGCTTCTTTTCTGCTTTAAAGAGCTTCAATGAACTGAACTTTAATATTACTTTCATTTCTGATGTTATTTCTAGAAAGGACATGAATCGTATATAAAATTTATCAGAAGAAAGGAAAGAAGACGTAAGAGAAAAACTCTTATAGTCGCTTATTATTAGATCTTTTCTTCACGGAAATGATTAAAAATTAATTCGTACATAACAATGAACGCTTATTTTGAAATCTCTTTTGTCATTCCGACAAACTATGTAAAATTGCGAGCGAGGAACGGTTTAAGATTATTTCTAACGGACTTTTTCAACTGTTTATTCTCTTGTGGAGATGTGCTCATGGGTATTGCCGATTAACACAATGTTTTCATGAGATTAACGGCGCGCTTTATTTTTTAAAACTTACAAGGTATCGAAATTTAATCACGTATAGCAGGCGGGCTTTGTCGAGAAGCATTGATTGGATACGCTTGTGTACTTCGTGTTGAAAAAGGGTGGGCACCGCTAACAAGATTCTATCGCTTTGCTTGGTGTATCGTTGGTGCTCTCTTCATCAACGTGAAGCCGATGAGCCAACATCGGCGAATACGTGGCCACCGGCGTACCTGAGCACATCCTCTGGTATGTACCCAGTCATTAACGGGTAAACTCAGTCTAAACTTCCCGGTGGATCCTGTCAAGGACCCGGAGCAATACTCACAAGCGTTGTTGCAACGTAACTAAGCGCGCGCCGAATTCGCCCGCCGACGCTGAACTTCGGTGCTCGATATGCGAAGATTAATGACGATCGCTTAAAGTTTCCGGATTGACGATCTACACATCAATGTTACTCGTCAGAGACGGGCCGAAAATATTTGCACTTAATCATTAGCAAATGTTATCGATTTTATATATAATTGGAGATGTATTATAATTTGTTTACGTGTTTGGCGCAAATCCGCCTGTGGACTTATGCTTATTTCATGAGGCAATTAACTGCCATTTTCATTTATTGGCCATTAATTAATGTTACGATTGTTTAATGAAATGACGATTGAATAAAACATGTGTTTTGTTGAGCGGCTGCAGCATTGGCAATTTATGTACCTACATGTTCACCATGTTAAAACGTTAACATCAACTCGCGAGACTAAAAAATTAATCATTTTAAATATATATATTTATATAACTAGGTATGTATACTGAATTTCTGTCTCTTGTCCCATACATACACTTAGGTACATGTGACGGTGAAAAATTGTGACGAGATTTCACATGGTGCTAATTTATGATTACAGTAATAAGCGGACGAGTTATTACTTCATTTCGTACCAAACTTTCATTTTAAAACCGCTTCATTAAGACAACTTCTAAACTAAAATCAAAAACTATACAAACGCAAGTCGGTGTAGTACAAGACAGCGTGCGTCGTCTCGCGAGACGCTCTATCCGTTATTTTCGACCGTTATTCATTCAAGGTCAATAAACGCACTCGGACTCTAGCGGACCGATAAAAATAGCCGGTCAAGACAGTTGACTGTCGGAATTGGAAAGTGGAAACCACCCTTATTGCTTATCGACGCGCAACAAAGCGGCGCGTGGGCAAAGCGCGAGTATTCGCGTCAGCAAGCCGCGCCGAGGTGAGCACGAACGGCGTTTGTATAATTAACGAGCTTGCGGTGGGCCCTCTCACTCTCTCTCTTTCTCTCTTTCTCTTTCTCTTCCACCTCGCGGGCAGGTTCTTGCAGGTTCACCCTCTGGCAGAATCGCATGTGTTCATTCCGCGGCGTGCGCCACTTATGCCGAGAATACTGAATTATTCCGCAGCCGCGCACACGCGCGGCTCCCTCTCCTCGTAATTCTTCGGCTATCGATTCCGCGTTACGCCGACTGGTGTACCTCCGCTTTTTCTTCTCTCTTTCTCTCCCCCCTCTCTCTCTTTCTTCCTCGGTTTTTTTTATTTTATCCAACGCGGAAGGCACCACTCACTGCACTAAATGACCGAGCATCGACATTCGCGTTCACGCCGCGCTAGCTCAATACGGAATTCGTCGTGTAAACGCTAAGAATAAGTCCCGTGGTTTTTCACCCCGCGCGTTGCGGCACGCGCGAACTTTTCCCTGGGGTCTCATATCCTCTCTTTTTCCTTCCTTTTTTTCGCCGATAGCGCGCCGATAGGAAATATAACGGTGATATAAATAAATGTGAAGCGCACGTAAGTGCGAGAAACGGAGGAAAAGTTGCACCTGTCAAATCGCGCGTAATGCGGACGTACAGAGTAATGCAATTTCGTTTAAAGATATATGCGCTCTATACTGCCGTTCAAGGCGGAACAGGAAAACACAGAAGTTACTCTAAATCGACGATGTTTGAAGATTCAAAACTGCTTGACTCGTAATCATACAATTATCCATAATTGTTCGCTGGTAGGTATTAATAAATAATGAAAGACAAATGACCACCGATTAGAGCCGTTCTACTTGTCTCTGCAGTGCATGAAGCTCTAATTTAATCTGAAGCATAGGGCGCAGGGATACTCGACGTTGCTTAGCGAGCGATGCTTGCGGCAGGACGAGACGTCGTCCTGGTCTATGACGTTGACTGTCGTGTCAACGAACCAGGGAATCCCTAGGGACCCCGTCGACGGCATAGCAGACAGGAGGGCACTAAAGTTCGCGTAATTTAGCTATACGGCGCAGACTCTACCTCCTGTATAGCCGCGTCAATATTAATCATCGTCGTTCTCGGCATGGCAAAACGTTCGGGAACGTGGAAAATCGGAAACAATGAGCGGTCATATTACTCGCAAGCGCGTATCGCGTATAGAATGGCGCAGGTATACTGAGGACTGACTAATATTTGTCGGAAGTAAACGTTGAGAGCCGAACCGGAATCATCCGGATCTTCTCCGGGATATATTTCACGAAATATATCGAGCGACATCCGTCTCGCGATTTCCTTTTAAGAATGCTGCTGCTCGTATTACTTCGTTTCAGTTTCCTGATATTACTCGACAAATACAGAACATCCTCATATTTTCATGTAGAGCATAGTATGGGGTGATTGCGAGATTACCGTTCATTTCATCAATTGTTATAGCAATAATTATGGAAATAATAATACTGCATAAAATACAAGGCGTTTTTAATATTTCGTATCTATGACGTTCTTTCGCTCGAATTTCCTTAAAGAATTTAAAGTACTTTTTTCTCAACAAAAGTTTTGATCGACAATCTTCAGACAGCCAACTGAAAATAAATCGCTTTTCACGGGTTAAGTTTCAAGCGTGCAAATAGGTATAACAAAACTTTATTCATTCAGTCTTAAATATAATTTCTAAATTAATAACTTTTATATCTATTCCATCAGAATCGTAAAAGCTGTAAGGATGATCTCAGTTTCAGAAGAACGTATAATATCATTTCAAATTCACTTTCTTAGTTCTGTCCAAGTTCTGTCGGCGTTCAATTTACGCAAATCTGAAAACAGAGATACGCTGCCAAGTTTGTATACCTACGTTCCTGGCGGTGAATGAAAGACGGAGAAGGAATGGCATTCAGCTCTCGCGATAACGACTGGCATCAGCGGCGGTGTGCACCTTCTCGCAACCCTCGCGAGTTTAATGCGCGCGGAAGTAGAAAGGATAGAACTGAAAGAGGAACTGCGGAAACAGGATGGTGAGACCGAGAGAAACGTACTATACGTCAAGACAATAAGTGCCATTAAGATAACGGCGGTGGGGAGGCTTAGATAACCCCCGCATGAACCTCTTCCGCGAATCCGGTAATGGAGAATTCCATTTTATTCCGACGTTATTTTTGGCGTATCCGCCAGGAACTTACGGGTGTCCTTGCTTTTCGGTAACGATCCAATCTCGCTCGACGCGCGCGACTGGCCGTTCGCGACTCAGATAAGCGCGATAAAGCTCCCTTCATTCAGAAATGTCCAAGCATTAACCCTTAAAAATGAACCTACTTTTCTTCGCTTGAGATTTCTCTTGAATTTTTGCTGCAAGTTAAAACGTAACGTTCAAACTTGTTTTTCATTAAAAACGCTTACAAGCGTTAAACTCTAATGTGCAGTTATAATTTATTCATATTCTAATTTCCTTGAATTGAAAATTCTGTATTCTTGGATTTGTTGTGAATTTCGTGCGCAATCCTCTCGAGGAGCTATAAATAAAATATCACTTCTTTCTCCGGTGCAAAGTTCCATCCGGCAGAAAAATTTAAGATATACGGAAGACATAAATGGTTTAATAAGTCTATCTCATTAATGCTTTTGTCTTTGATAGTTACTCTACCAGGAATTTTTTAGATCATGTTCGTTTCGATTCTTGTGAAGATGGCGTATTTTGTATCTTTTATTTCTCCTTCCGCAATAATAGTTCTTGAGATCACGAGTAAAATTGCTCGTGATCTCAAAAACACGCGTATTGAACAAAGGAAAGAGAAAAGATAAGAACATGCTTCTATATATGGAACGCGAGGAAATCCGCGCACATATTACCACGCCCATCACTCTTGCGCGTCTTATCCCGATCAGTAATTAGTCCGTTCGTTCGCTGGGAGTGAAGGGGCCGATTATTGATTAATATTAAAGGCATTGCTGATTGGATAAAATCGACGCTACCGCGGTAAGCGGACTCTTTCTCCAGCATTACTGCCGCTGTTTTCTTCGTCCCCGTTTTCTCTCGTTTCCTTCCTTCTATTCGTTCTCCTGGGAATGTGACAGAATATGATCTTGATGTTAGTAGATTGAACGTGTTAGCTCACGAATATTGCGAATTACACATTCTTATTTTCAGATTTTATGTTCTAAAAATCTCAATACATTTCCAGAAGAATAAATTGAAAATTTGGTATAATATACAAAATGAATAAACATGTTATAAATATATACCTATAATATTAGTGTGGTATAAATTGTTATAAATATTAGAGAATACTCCAGAGTTAATCGTCACCCTTTGAACCCGTCTCTTTTCTTTCCGAGCAAAAATATCATCTGCAGATTCGATAACCAGCTCAAAAGAAATACGCGACTTCTAGAATCCTCCGTAAATCCCCTCTTCTGCATCTTCGATCTTCTCGCGAGGAGTTCACCGGAAAGCAAATGACGCGAGCACGCTGAATACGCTCTGAAAAGTGCGAATTTGCGCGTTGCACAGAGGTTTGCGGAAGGGATGACGCTTGCAAGGGGGTGACGAGATGCAGCCCTACAGACACTCGAAAGACGAGGAAGGGTTGCGCATGAGGAGGGCGGCGGGGGTGAGGGGGAAGGATGGTGTTCGACTCGGTGGAAAAGCAGCGCGGAATAGCGTGGATCGCGAGGGCGAAATTGGAGATCGAGTGGCGAATGCCGGAAGAGTGGCTGTGCCACTCGGCGGTGCAAACGCGGGACTATTCGATCGGGTAGGATGGAAAATGGAGAAACGCGTGTGCGCCCGCACGCACAGGAGAAACCGGAAGATTGGTGCGACGAATAAGCCGCGCCAATAGAAAATCCCCGACATTCGCGTTCTCGTGGATTCGGTCTGGTCGCGAGTCGCGAGATTCGTATATATTTCAGCCATTGAATTCGCCGGGTCGAGTGTGCGCGCGAGTCGATCCGATAAACGGATCACCGACTTTCGAACGTCAATTCGGAAGTCATAAGCCGACGGTAAACTCTCTGCTCTGCATTTTCACGCGGATTAAATAAATATCAACACCCCGAAGAATAGATTTGCCGCGCCGGTAAACTCGGAGAGCACGAGGCTGCAGGAGAGAGATCGTGCTCAGGATAGTAAGATGACAAACGTCAAGTCACTTTGGTTTCGAAGCAAAAAATTAGATAAATATTAAGATATTAAAAATATGAATATCGAGAAGCAGATGGCAAGAAAATATCGACTTCTACCGTCCGCGTCGTCTCGAAAATCTTAAAGATATGTTTTTGCATTTCCATGAAAATCAAGGACATGTCAGGAATATCAGAAATGAGATTTTTCACGCGAGAAATTTAAAGCACGAAGACAAAAAAGATAAAAGATTTGTCTTTCATTCTCATTCGATTTTATTTATGTCGACTATCGCAAAGAAAAGAACAACACACAGAATGTTCCATGCGAGCTTCTACGAATCCTTTTTGAACGCAGATTAAATCGATGCCTTAAAACGGCGATGATCGATGTCATCCTCCTGATTGGTAGAAAAAAGATGTGTAATTTGCCAAATACTCTATCACATACTTCGCCAAGTGTGTGTGAGTACCAAGATAGTACTTGACGAATGAAAACTCTCTTCATGCGGGAAACTTAAAATACGAAGGTTGAAAAATTTTCGAGGGAGGAAATTCTTCATCGCGCACTTCTCATGCGACTTCGCAAGCACGGACAGCGAATTTGTCGTAGAAATGAAGGGACGTGGGTGCAAAATGTCTTATGCGATCTTCTTTGAAGATCGTGCGATCGGTGGAAATGAGGTTCCATTGAACACTCGGTTATAGAAAAATAGATAAATGCGAGCACTCGGTGCAAACATCTTTTCGATGTGTGCGTATCTGTTATAATATCGATAATCAATAAAGATAAATTGCACTGAAACGCATACGCATCATTTTAATATCAAATAATATTTTCGAAACGTATATCCAAACCTAAAATTATATCTACATCATTGAAGGAAGTTTGCAATGGATTGATAAACAATTATATTCATATTGCCGATTTTGTTGCATCACTTATATTATTAATATCCATTTAGCTTCTTCCGATAAATAGAGAATAGCTCATTCATGCAACAGTTTAAATGCCATTGTAGACATCGCTTCTATATGCCTATCGGCTCTTCCAGTTTTCGCAACGTTACTCTCCGTCCGTGATGCGCCGCACAAAAGGCACACAAGCTCGCTCGTCACGTCGATGTGGCTGAGACTTGTCGCGCGATAACTACCTGTACGCTTATAGTTTATCTGCAAAAGCGACGACGCATATTAACGTAACGTGGCGTGACGGCCCAAGCCAGATACGACTTCCACACGTATCTGCAGTTTGAACCACCGCTGTCATCACCGCCTGCACCGTAAAACTGCATTCGGAATTTCTGGTAACTCGTAATATCATTCGTGCACTATTAAGCCGTCACACCACGAACGAGTTTAGAGCGAACGTTTTCCGCAGTCTGCGCAGACAGGAAAGTTAATTTCAACGATGCGTCGGGAACATATAAGCGGCGAATAGCGTTAAAACAGTCGCGGGAAAGGATTATCATTTCTCCTATGTTTTACTTTTTTTACAGTGGAAATAATTATTCCTCTCTCGTTTTGAGCTTAGGTATATATCATCGTTGTTATAAACACGATTTAAGTATCATTTACCGTATCCAAAACAGGCTCGAATACTTCGTGCGTCGTTAAGCTAACGATTTTCCAAAGTTCGCTACTTTGTGTCGCTTATTACGAGTTACCCGCGCTCGATTAAAGATTGTAATAGCGGCAAAAGTGATTTCAGTTTACTCGACAAACTTTGGTTGAAACTCTAGCTCCTTCGGTATCGAAAGTGGGCGTTTCTCAATTTTTTTTTATATATTTCAGAGAAAATAATTCATATTTTCGAAATATATTTAGAGTTATATATAGTCATGTAATTCTGAGTCTTATTCGATCAATATGAAAATAATATATTCAGTGTCAATGTCCGATTTCGGTCCAAGCTTTGCTAATCAAATTATATTGCAGTTCAATATGCATTAACTGACGCGACATTTCGATCCTGATTCCTTCCCACAGAGAAAGAGTAATGAACAAATTCATGGAATAAAATATTTTCTAGACAATTATGGAAATCACAATGTCAAAATGTGTATTAAAAATGTGTAATAAATACGATTAACATTGTGCATACTTTACTGAATGGATTATCAATGGTAGGTTTATTTAATGTAATTAATCACTTATCTAACGATTTAAATCAAATTATTATTTTTTTAAATGTCGCAAGAATCCGATTTATTAGATTAAATCATTTATATTTACCTAATACTTTTTGTACAATAATTTTAATTTAATCTTATCAAGTAATTTTGTAAAATATGAAAATAATATTTTTTATTAACTGAAATACCTGAGAGGCGGAGCTTGCAAAGTGCTTCCTTGGACTTGTTCATTGCTCCGACTCTAGCGATCTGCAGTCGATGTTACAAATCAAGGAGTTAGGGCAATGGACTAATTATTCCAACGATAACGATCACTCTCCGAGTTCTCGATATCCGGCGCTCTATCCGAAGTAATTTCGAGTCGTAGCTCGAGATGGATCTCTCGCTACTCGTTTCCGCCGAACGGTGCGGAATTGCACGTACGAAAGATACGTCGGCTACAGATGTGGATCGGTGCACGCGTGCACGTGCACGTACGCGAAAAGACGCGCGGACACGACTTGCGATATGCAACTTGGCGCCGTCGTCTCTTTTCGCGCGGAATCCAATCGGTGGCCCAGATTCCTCGACGATATTCGTCACCGGATCGCGTATTACACATATGGGACGTACAGGGTGGTTCACGATACGGCAGATATAATATGACGGATCGGTCTTGGAAGATATCTTCAAAAAAAAGTTTCGCGAGATCCTTCATGCAATCATGAAACTGCGGCTATTCGAATCTTAAAAAGAAGACACAAAGAACTATTCGCGCGATATGAAAAAAAAATAATAACAGTACTCTTATAAAAATCGAAAAATATAAATACTTTGCACAATAGCTCAGAAGTTTGCAATGATGAGTTTTTAAAAATATTACATTCAGGAATATGCTGCATAATTTTACATTTAGAATCCACCACATTCGTATGTATCGCTTTTTATCTACAATGACTCCGGAAAATCAAATCTTAAGGTTATACTGGCCTCATTGTGGATCGCACTGTATAATTTTCCATCGTCCGCTGAATACGAGCTCGTAGATGGACGAGAAAAACCCATCGGGCGAGCACTGTTTGCGAAAATTTTATTTCGAACAAATTCCCGTTCCTGCACATAGGTACCAATGGCGTTTTCCTTCGTAAAGTACATTCGCTCGAACGTTATTTCTGCGGTTTCTGTATCCGCGCATCGTGCATTTGGAGACGTAAATATTTCGTAGAAATAGAAGAACGGCGAGTTGGGTCAGCGTATCGACTGCATGATGACTGTATCCTTTGAATTTATATTTACTTTCAACAAGCACTCGCGCTTGCAAAAGCGATTTTTCTGATGGGAGATATCTATAGGTCTCTATCTATGCATCTATAAAAATATATATTCTTCTTTTACATTTTTTTCCAGAGACAATCGCGATATCAGGATTGACATATATCGAAGATGATTGATACATATCAAAGGTAAAATGAATGTATTTTTTAAAAATAATTTATACTGGAGTAAAGTTAGAATATGGAAGACACAAAGCATAAACATCTATTTTTTAACGGTTTGTTTATACATACGGAATTCCATTTTAAAATTTACGTTTTATATAACGTTATTTGTAGCATTGATTCGGCTGATTCATTCCGTGCGATCATTGGTTTCAAGCATACAAATTTGCCTTAAATTCGCGGGTCAAGGTTTCCTAAACTTATACGAGGCAGGAAAATTTTCGGCTTTGCTCGTTCCAGCTTGTGGCCCGTCGGCGGTAGCCGCGACACGATATTCCACTCGGCGAACAATATATTATGCGCGATAACCCGAGCGCGGAAACGGGAAAGAGTTGTTCGCCCGTAAGTTAGTGGAACTATCGCTGATTCCGAGATATTTGCACGGGATTACCCCTTCGTTTAACTTCCGGTGCAACCACGAAGGGATGGAGACGCGGATTGTCGCGGAAAGAGAAGGCGAGAAAAAGCGAGAAGAAGAGCTATGCACATAGATAGACGTATTTCACTCAATCTAGAAATTAAACGTCCCGAAGAATAATAGGAAATACATGAAAAGCAAAGCGGCACGGAATATTTTTTTATTATATTACAAATAAATATTTTGTTATGCTTTAACATTAAATTTCTTGTCGAACCATAAATTTAATAAAGTCAAATGCATATACATTTTAACCATTTAACAAAGCTTTTAACAATGCTTGCATATAAAAAATTAAAAAATTATAAATCAATAAATCAATAAAATCGATAAAGAAGCCAGAGAAACAATTGCCTTGATGCTTCTAAACTCTAAACGATAAAATGATGAGTGTCCCTTTAAGATAATAGACTACGCGGAGACTGATAGATAATAGATCAAACAAAGAGAAGAATGAAGAAGAGCAAACGCGGCGTTGTCTCCGTTCGAATGAACGGAGCGTACATCAGAGGCCTAGATAGAAGCGAGGGAAGTTTAAGGACACAGAAGAAGAAGAGTCGGGAATTGAGAAGTGGTGAAACTTTAACGCAAACTCCAACAGCAGTGTCTCTACGGGTAAGTGAGCGAAGTGCCGCCGTTTTGGAACGCGAGAGGAGGATCAAGTACACGATAACTCCCGCAGTCTGCTCTCCGGTCAGGTATCTCTCCTGGGGTACGTGTGTTACCTGACCGGAACTCAAACATCGGTTACAGTTCCGTTCGCGATCTCGGAATCGAGTGACGCTCCGTTATAGTAGGTCAGATGTCCCGTAGCGTTTCTCCGAGTTTCAATTGTTGCACAGTGTATATCGATCTCTATTATTTGCATAGGCCGTAACGGCGTAATCAAGATATAGAGAGTCTGATAACTATTTTATTTGAATAAGATAAAATATTAATTCGAAGATATATTTGATTCTCTTGATGAATATATGATCTTTTTTCAGATAAAAGTGGATGTGTCGACAACTTTTGAATAACGGGAATAAATTTCAGAAATAGGATGAGCGACTGAAAATTAAAGGTTTTTGTGCGAGTATAAATTAAGAGTATTGGAAATTAGAATAAATATATACTAGTCTTCTCATAAAATATTAAATATACTTTATCATTATTTAACATCTTAACTTAAGAGTTAGTACAGAAATATTCGCTATTAGTAATTGAAATCCATTGTGGAAAATCGTTTGATACAAGCGGGATATTTTATATGTTATGAGAGTGCAATGATTTATTCAACAGATGGTAGCTAATTTCACTTTCACAATTAATTGGAGAAGATGTCATTTTCGGTCGGGCTTGGTTCTTTTATATACTTTTTCCAACTCATAATTAGTAAACTGCACGCCGATTATTTGTCGCGGTCCTAAAACACTTTTTGTAGGAACAATAAATCCACGTACTAAAATTGATAATCGATTTAACTTTTGATGCTAATAAGCATCCAATTTAAATCACTGTAAAGAATTTATTAGGATTTGAACCCCTGAACTTCCCTACAATCAGTGATATCTTTATCAATTCGATCACTGAGACAGAATTTCACTTTTCTTCGAAAATGACAGTTTTTTAACCATGATTTTAATAGTGATCACTTTGTGATGCGACCCAATTTTATATTTAACAGATACCTGTTAACATATTAATTCTTAAACTAATTATTCAACGTGAGAACATTTCGATACAATATTTTTAAATAAAAACGAAATTTTTACACGACCGAGATTAGCGCACCCACAGATACGTTATACTTCATTCTTTTCACTTTAATTAGTCTAAAAGTCATCACTCATCAGGATAAGCATCTGAGGAATTACGCTTGATTACGCACAGAGGTGCTCGATGTACTTCCGATAATAAATCCAGTAGATATTCTATCTAAAAAAAAAACGCGATGCGGAACATCGTCACGCGAACGAGATATGGTGCTTTCTGGCGAATGACGTCATTCGGTAAATACAATCGAACTCCCAGGGTGACAGGAAACGGTCGATTTTAATACTACCATGCCGAACGTGTCGCGGCCATAGCGAGTTCCGATCCGTAGAATTCAATCCAATTAAAAAGCAACACATTGCCGTCTGTTCGGCGCGCTCTCAGGTAACTCTCCTGGGACGCAAGCTACCTGACCAGAACTCAAATACTCGCGGTTGTTTCGCCGATATGACGCGAATTCGTTAATGGAACTAAATTCTGGCAACAGAAACTCGAAACTGTCGTCATTCCGACTCCAGTCGATTGTCAAGCAGCGTTAGGCGAAGTTGTACGCGTTGAACATACCAATATCCATAAACGATAGCAAGATATAGACCAATTACGAATCAAAAAGATCGCATACCTGTACGATACTTTTAAAAAGTGAACATATTTTCACTGCGTGAACATTGAAATGGAAAAAAGATAAAACGATCTGTTAAGAAATACTATATAATCAGAAATAATAAGAATAAATAACACTGTTAGAAGCACTGTGTGAATATCACACTTTTTGCGTGTAATGTGTGTCCGCCGTTTTAAGACGTCTGTAAGTGTGTGATAATGACTTTTTCACATTTAAATCAAATTACATTCATTCGTGCGTGAAAAAGTCATTATCACACACTTACAGACGTCTTAAAACGGCGGACACACATCACACGCAAAAAGTGTGTGATATTCACACAGTGCTTCTAACAGTGAAGAAATAATTATTTTATAATAAAATTGTAATTGGCAAGAAAATCAATCACGTAGCATTGATTCGTTCGCCAATTCTATTTTTAACCATATCTGGCTCGAAGATAAAAATAAATTCGCGGGAAGCTTACGGAAAGGGCAATAATTCTGGGTCATCGAAGTCAAGGAACTCGAAAGCTGCTACAGCGGCCTCGACCCAGCGAGCCCCTTTATTGCAACGTCTTCTCTCAGCCCGAAACATAAATCTCAGGACTTCGTCCGAGTTCGTTGGTCGGGCGCTTACGCAAACTCGTTAAAAAGCATTATACCCGTCGCGCGGAATGAATTTAACGGGGAACGAGCACGCACCGTGCGAAAGAGAGAGAAATCCGCTCGAGCTTTAATGCGTTGCGGAAATAACGAGATCGAGGCCGTGCGAGAGCGGGCGAGCTTTCGTGCAAGCCTCTCGGCGACGATCGCGTCGCATGCGGCCGTATCGCTTCGTAGCCATATTATGCGATAAACGTGGGATCCCATATCGGGGATGGAAATCGTGATTCAATAAACTCCCTCCCCATTTCATCGGCGATAAAAGACAGTTGATATAGTAACGGTCGATTAATAATATAAATGCAGTCATGATTAACAATTGAATATGGAACATTCACAGCGAGCAAAACGCGGATATTTAAACTACTCATCGCGAGTTTTATCAAGTCACAATCATGCGACCTTCACTCACTTATTGAACATGATGCAAAAAAAAATGTAATAATTAAATTAAATTTGTTTCTACAAATCTTAATCTTACAATTAATAATTATACTATCTTGATTATTCAGCAAATCACAATAGTTAATATCTATCAATTACAATAAATTGTTATGTCATTAAAGAGTGTCGTTCGCTTGTAGAATTTAAAAAGAGAAAAACCACTGCTACGGTATAAGAAATTTGTTTATATGATCAATTACGAAGTTTTGTAAGAACGTTTCTTGGAATGCTCGCTTGCGAATGCATTTTAGGTACCGCGCGCGCACGCGGAATTAACCCACCAACTTCTCGTACCTGTTAACCACGCCACTTCCGATTCGAAGGATAACCGCGGACATAATAGTTGCATTATCGCCGCCAACGGACATTTCCCCGCTGGCATTTAGGGCCGAGACGATCGGACAATTTAAACGCCCGGGCCGTGGCCCGATCGATACGCGAAGCTTATCAAAGCCGCAACTATATGCGAAGCGGGATCAAGCACGAGTTTCGTTTAGCATTTCATGGCCGAGCGGCAAGGCAGGGCAGGGCCTCACGTGTCAAAGCCTTCGTGCACAATGTAATCTCGCTATTAATGTGCGCGTTCATCATCGCAAACGCAAATAAAATTAGAATCGTAACCAGAATAATTTCCGCGAATTCCGATCAAAGGTAAAACAAGCAATACAGCGATTAAAAGTCGCGTAACAATTACAATGCAAGAATGAAATTGGATCTCTACTTGCACTTTGTAAATAACGAAATATATTATTTAGAAAGATGATTATTCCTCGAATTTTTGTTTTGAACGCTTATGTCCATTTCTACCAATGTAAATCAACTTTAATCTCGGTTTAACTTGCTTTTCATCTTTTTCTTATAGTTTCAAGAATTAGAAAAAGATGAAAGGCAAGTTAAACCAAGATTAACGTTAATCTGCATTGGTAGAAATGGACATTAGTCTTTCTCATGTCAAATATGAAATTATTAACATTTGATGCGCGCGTTAATACATTCTTCCGTCATCGAATCTGCAAATGGCAAAATTCAAAGCTGATGAGAGTCGTAATGCGATTAATTCTGGACTTAATAAACTCTTTTGTGATCTCATTAGCTCGCGATGTATTATTTTAAATCTAATAACAAAGTGTATGTGCTTGCGCGTGCGTTAATAAAATTTATTATATTTGATTGAATATACAAAATTGTGCGATTATATTGGCATATCCAAAGTAAAGGCAATTAGGTTTCATGTCAACATTAAACTCGATAGACATGTTTATAGCGCAATCGCTATTATTGCGAGAGATGCAATAGATCCAAAATCTCTTACATATGACAGGTAAACGATTACACGCTATAAATTGCTGTTTGCGCAGCTGTAAAAGGAAACGATTTTTGAGTATCACCTTGCTCTCGCCGCGCCATAAATCACATCCTTATTCCGCACGTGGACGCGTATAAATCTCGTTATAAATAACTGTAAACTATCGTGCACGGCCACGGTGTAATTCCGTGGAAGCACAGGGTGCTCCATCGCCTGCTGAAATCGTTTGTCGGATCTACTTTATTAATGGATCCTCTTGATCGCGATCGACAAGGCTACGGCATACTTGTCGACTTGCGAGAGATTAATTGCACTTTGTTGCATGCATGATTGCAGGCTAACCCCTACGCAAATCCGATATTTTACTCAATTTAAAAAAATCATGATCGGCATCAAATGGCATTCCACTGAAACAATAACACGCGATAAAATAAAAATGAAGCGATTTCTCTTGGTATATTCGCTATATTGGATAACCTATTAAATTTACTATTAATTTTTTCGAATATTAGAGAAAAAGATCATTGATATAAAGCTAAAATAAAAATTTATAATCGACATTTATCTCTTCAGAAACAATCATAACAGTTATTTTTAAACCGCGATGAGTGTATCGGGACTGTTAATTCAATTATATTGTACTTTCACTATAGTTATACGGATTTAAAATTAAAAATTGATTATTAACGCGACTATAAATTAGGGCGATTGAAAATTATTACCAAGTAAAAAGACACATAATCTCTTGTTATGATAGTTGATTAATGAAATTTCTTCATGCTTATGCTAAAACCTGCCTCGGACTAATTCCCTTACTTACAACTTTGACAATCTCGTTCTAACAATAAGCCTTAAGATCGCTACTTAAGGCTGTGTAAACGCGCGGCTACCTTGGAATCGACGTGCGGCTATATGAGGAGTAGTTGGTCATTAAACCCGTGTTTCGGATTACCCCTAATTCCTCGCGGGCGTCGCGCGGAGGGAGCCCGGATTAGTTAAAGATTAAGCTGTTGGACACGTTACTGCCCGTGGTTCGACCTCGAGGAAGCTTCTCCACTACAAAAGCACGCTTCCTCATCGTAAGACGAGATTAATCGCACAAGCTTCGCATACCGTTGACTTGACAGAATTACTCCCAATGGAAGGCAACCATACATCCACGTGCCCGCACACATCGACGCGGGACGTTCTAAGGACGAAACTAATTAAATTCGCAACTGATAATATTATTATTATCATTAATGCATAAATTTACAAGTTAATTAATCTGTGATGTATAAATATAAATAAAAATTTTAATTTTAAGATATAAGTTCAATAACACTTTTTAAATTACGACTTAAAATTTACAAAAAGCAACGAATAACGTCAAATATTTTATGCATCTATCCATCTACCTGCTTAACTCTATCATTTAGGAGCTAAACGACATTTTGAAAACTCAGCGAAAACGAATAACCGTTCGTTTAACAGAATATAGGCATTCGAGCAGCGCGGAAACATCTTGTTGGCACTCTCGAGTGTCGTTCTGCGAGATTGCAGGAGTGAATACGAAATTGCGAAGGTCGAATGCACTCGCGGCAACGTATAATCTTATCACTCACGTCGCAACGTATCGAAGCAAACTGGCGCGGTATTCACGAAGCTTGCGGTAAAACCTCGCATCGGACGAAATCGATTACTCCGATTTAGCCTTCAACCGCGCGAGAGGTTTTACCGCATCGAATATTGATGCCGCTATTGATATGTAAAAACCATTGTTTCAATTAATCAAGTTTTACAAACTATCTTTTGTACACCGTTGTTCGTAATTTATTTTATTAAAATCCATGATATTCTCTGACGTTAATGATTTAATTTATTTAATGTTCGAATGTTCAGAATAGATTGATTCTAACGATATAGCGACGTAGAATTCAGCTGAATCAAGTTGGATAGAACTGAAATATGTAAAATATTAAAAGAAACTTTAATAATCGAGTGTGAGCAACGCGAGAATTGTATTACAGCATTTTATACAATTGGGGCATTATTTTACTTTACTTATTTTAAACATTATTAACTTTTGTAATCAATATAAATCGCTTGTAACCCTGGGCCTTTCTGTTTCTTTCTATCTCGTCTGCAATGTTCTCCTTCTCCTGACTGTTGTTCCCCAGCATATAAAATACTTTTTTGTATTTTTGTACGAGTCCTATTCTGTCTAGTTATTTCTTATTTCTTACATACATAATCCGATCTCAAATATGATGCCCACGACAAGATGATAATTAAGGATGCTCCAATATACTTTAATAAATCCACAATATCCACAAAAACTGTTGTTAAGGCATCTTGTATACTTGTTATATATCACGCGTATACAAAATACTCGTCCAAGCGTATACGTTAGGATGGAGGGAAAAAACCATTACAACCACGAATATAAATATTTCTCGATAAATATAACGTTATTACGTCAGCATATCGGCAATATTTGTAACTCAGGATACATGTGTAGTACAGGAGCGCTGCCATGCTGTCAGCAAGTATTTTATTTCGACGCTGCAAATATTTTTTTTAAAAGAGTTTATATGTTTCCGATACATTCCGAATGTTTATACGAGTGATGACTTTAAAAAATTTATTCACTTTACTTATTATTACCTTAAAAAAGATTAGCAAATGGATTTTTAGTAAATAAATATAAAACAGAATTCTAAACTTTCAACTAACAAAATATAAATAGTATAGAATAATATTTTTTGAAGACATCCGGGATAAAATATTTAGGTATTCAAAATATGTATTTTTATTTTTTCAAATTTTTCATTATTATCTTAATAAAAACAATAACTTTCAAAAACAGACGTTCAGAAATGTATATAAATTTCTCGTTTTTAACTCACATGATTGTAAACTTTCAATTATTTAACATGTTCGTATAAAAAGATTCTTTTCACATATTTCCCTCATGATTGATATATCTTAAATATTTCAAATTACTCTCCGAGGAGAAAATATTATAAGATAGATACTTCTATTTTTGCCGATTGACTTCCCGTGCGCAAACCAATATCGCGTTCGACATCCTTCAAGATAACATTAGGGTGATTCCAGGCGATACGCGCACGAAAACAATTTCGATCACTGCCTCCACATCTCTACGATTATAGCGAATGAGGCTGAACTGCGAGCTCTCGCGGATTTTATCGCGTCGCCTTAGTTTAAAGAAAGATTCGATAAGACAGCAGGAGTAGGAAAACGAGAAGTCGAACGCCCGGGGGATGATTGGAAAGCGCTCCCGGCGTCGATGGTCGCGCCGTAGGAAAGAGCCGCCCGATAACAGAGGTAGAGAAAGAGACGGTTCTGGTATATCGCAAAGTAAATCCTTCTAGGTAAATGTCAGTTTGCGAGTTTTTGGCCGATTGGAAAACTTGGAAGGGCAGCGGTGCAAGGAGCAAGGCAAACTTCTCCGAACTGTCATTAGTTACCGAAGAGCGTATTCCACTTCCCGGTGGTCTTCTGCCTCCCTAGACCCCTCCTCTGCCGCTACCCTGTCTCTTTTTAACAAACATGTTGACAAGAGGTAGATTGCTCGCGCGGAAAAAGCAGGGAAAAGAGGCATCTGCCTCCCTTTCTTCTTTCTCTATTCTTTTCTCTCTCTCTCTCTCTCTTTCTTTCTCTTTCCTTTATAGTGCAATTCGTGGTCGTTATTGCACGCGGTTAGTTTCCCCTTTGTGCGAACTTCCGGACAAATTTCACGAGCGAGCGCTCCTGTGCGCTGCATCTCTTGATCGACGCCAAGGGCATCCCTAAACTCCAGCGACGCGGGAATGCGGTCGAACGTATGACCAATGCGAAGCACGGACCTCCCGAGAATAATACCAGAAAGGTCGAAAATTTAGGGCGAATAAAGATAAATTATCAAGAAATGTCTTCCTTGAGCAGTATAAAATATCAAAGATTTATTTGATCAGTTCATTAGTTAAATTTTCTTTAATTTTTATATTTACTTTGTTGGTTAAAATATCTCTTATATTTCTTTAATCATCATTTTAGTTCAATAAAGTTTAGCCTTTTAAAAACTCAAGAAACTTCCCGCCAAGAAAAAGAATTTCAGACAGATAATATCTTTCGTGAAAAAAACTATTAATTTAAATAATATTCACAGAATTTGCCTAACGGGCGCATATTCAAGAAAATTTGGCAAGCGTGATATTTAATTTCCTGTGACTTTAACGTCAAATTGAAAAAGATATCGCCGACAGGAGAAAATAAACCATCGAACGGTAAAAAGTTCTGCAATATACTCACTTGGGCGTAAAAAAATTGAAGTGCCTCTTAACGATTGAAATGCTATAAGTACTACATATTATCAGGTACTAAGAACTTAAGGTTGTTAAGGTATGTTCGAGAAAAAGTGTTAGTTTATTTCCGCGGCAAATCATTTAAGCGCGCACGCGGATTACGAGACCACGTTTTTTTTATCGTATCCACCGGTGCGATAACGCCGAAGAGATCTCGCTTAAGTTTTGAAGAGAAGCTTTGATCGACAAGACTTGACTTGCACGTGAAGCGTGATAGCTGATCGAAATCGAATCGGCGCGACGATAATTGTCTCCAAATGCACGTAATCTCACCCTGTCTTGCCGTAGAATATCCCGGGGTTTTTGCCGCGTTGATTCGATTTCCCGTCGTGCCAAATAGTTCCTTCCCTTCTCTTCCTTCTTTCCTTTTCCTTCCTTCCGGTGAAAACCGCGTCTTTCCCCTACATCCGTTTTCCTTTTCACCTACGAATGGGATACGTATCCCAATAAGCCCACCGTCCGTGCCACACCTGGGCGACCAGGCGCTCTCCTCTCTCGTCCTTTCTTCCGCCTCTTCTCTCCCAACGGCATCGGTCAAATTCGATTTTCCTTTTACATCCAGCCAAGCCATTCGGAATAGCGATCAGTTCCACCGTCAAGAAAGGACCTCACATATACTCGGGCTGGTTGGCTGGCCTCCCTCTTTTCCCTTCACGCGTCACATGCGTTCTTCCTATACTCCCGTCTTTGTCCTCCAAGCCCTTCGTCTCTCTCTCTCTCTCTCTTTCTCTTCCCCGTTCGTTCTCTCCACAGTAGCGAACTATTCGAGAGCGAAGTGGTAAACTAGATAGGGCTACGGATAGGAGCGGAATAGAGGCGGAATCGGGTCACAGCTAGCCAATCCCCTCTGTAAGACATCGCCAATCTACCCACCAGTCACACGTACGCACGCACATACGGACGCAGACCTATACAGAGATACACACACGCGCGTTGCATGCGAAGGCTTCGTTATCATTTCTTCCTAGGATTCCTCTGACGACTTTCTCGCTCGTCCTTCCCATTTTCTTCATACGCGAAATTCGTGATTAATTCACAAATTCTCCATGCTTCATATATCATCTTCGCAATTACTATGTGGCTCCAGGTTTCATAACCAACGTTTATTCATTATTCTTACTTACGTGCTTCCTGCTTACGTGAATTGTTATTTGTCATGATTCTTCCGCAAGAAGCTTCTAAATTAGTTTCTTTAAATCATTTAGTTTCATTTTCAACCGTATTTGCAGTATTATTTTATGAGAAAAGATATTATAAATACTATTCACGAAATCTTCATGTCATTTTTGTAATGTTAGATTTGTTACTTTAGTTTTGATTTCTAATTTGGTTTCAAAATCAAATTCACAAATAAAATATTTATTATATTTATTAATAAACTTATTGTTAAAAATCCCTATTTCTAGAATCTTTTATTTCCTATATTTAGCTATTGTGCTTTCATTTTTTACCCCGTTATTTTTTTTACTAATAGAGTAGAAGTCTAATTATTGGAAAATCTTTTTAAAAAGGAAATAATCGAATGTCGAAATAAAAATCACAATATTATAATACATATTAGATATAAAAATCCAGGACTACAAGTTCCCTCTGTTCCTTGTTTTGCCTTTTTTCTTCTAGAAAATTTGTTCCTTCCATAAGTCTCATGTGTTCTCGCGGAACGTGATGCACTATTTTTGTGGTGTATTTTCCTCGAGAGGATTTCGCACGAGTGAGCCTCGTAAGAAACTCATGGGCTGCGGCGCCGTGTATGTATGAACGGCGCATCGCGAATGTCTGACAAAGTGGAAATTTTCAGTGATGTCGATCCGGAGCTGCATAATGCCGCGCCGTCGCGCGAAATCCGCGACCGGCATGACTCGCACATCGACTCTTCAAAGGAAAATCCTCGGCGCGGAACTTGCCCGACTTCCCGCGCTATACGTTCGGCTCCGTAGTTACGAACTGTTCGGAACGTCAGAACTGGTCGGATCGCCGAACTGGGTGTAGAACAATATTTTCAACGTTCTTCGAGTGACGACATATTTAGGAATAGTAACACCGCGACTAGCACCATGATAGAGGAAATTAATTCGCGCGATAGAAACTTATGATTTATCTATTCTCATTTTGTTAATCTCACACTAGGACTGTACAAGTATTTATCCTATTTAAAGCACTTTAACTTTTTTCAATCGAAAAGAATAACGCATGGTACCAATTTTGCTTTTCAAGTAAATGATTCATGTCTAACAAAAATCAAGAATATAGGTATGTATATTTGAATATAGGTCTGTTATAAAATATAGTTGAAGTAGACATGTAGCGCCAAAAGTTATCAGTCTTCAGTAATGTAGCGCAGTTTACCGGAGAATAGAATTCCGCGGTCTTCATTCACATTTTCAGCGCAATGTCAATCCGAATTCGCGTGGTTGCGCGGCTAACCGACAAATGCGTCCTGAATGCGTGTTGACAATCGCGTTGGTCTGTATCGCAAAACAATGTTGCATGTCGCACATGATAACGCGAGGAGTACACTTTCGTTTACAATCGTGACTTAACGGGAACGTTGTTCATGCTTCTGACGATATTTTCCGATAACGACAAAGTCGCAAAGTGAGAAATGATACTTGATTCATTACGCGATTAACAGAACAGTCAGACAACATGTAAAGTTTAGAAACTTATTAATTTCTTTAATAACATACCTAACTATAGAGTGTTATATATAGGGTGTATTACCAATGTTATAATTCATATAAATTTTAGTTTTTTAACCTTTGCACTTTTTTTTAAATATTAGTAATGTAAATCATTTAAATCGGAAACTAAATATGATATTTAGTAAAAATTAAATGCAATTAGAATGCAGATATATATAAGATACGAGAGACATTTCTCTGGTACTGAAATAAAATCTAACCGACACGTCAACCTCTATACAGTCTCTCGTTCCCTCTCACGACTGCTAACACAAAATGCAATATACTGTCGCGTATTCCGCGGTCGTAATACTGTCCAATGTATCATTCCACTTCTATCAAACCGAAAGTCGCGCTGCACCGCGGCCAACAATCGTGTGACGAAAGGCTAGTCCGCGAATTGACACGGCAATAAAAGTAACTGAGTGCGGCAATCGTGCGAAGCGGCGGTATACTGTTCGCGAAATTCCGTCGAAACGGTGCTCACGTCGCCATAAATCTAACCAGGCAGATCTACCGTTGCGATACTCAAACGTAAGTGGAGTAGCCGGGCGAGTAGTAACTCCATATCGTTACAAGTCGCCGCGATGACCGAGTCGAATACGTACGAGCGCCGTGAAATTGAAAAAATTGATTAATTCCGCCGGTGAGAGGAAGTTTGAATATGTATACTACCGTGGATAGGTGCTGTATATTTTCCTGTATATCAACACAGATGTACACGTATATTGGTAGGAATATATACGGTATAGTGTTTTCTGAGCTTTTGCATCGAACTTTAAAAGTGTGCTGCTAAATAAATTCGAAATAAGCTTCTATATTTCACGAAAATGTAAAGCGAACGGTAATTACGAAGTTTAACATTGAAATCTGAAGTTTTGACAAATTAAACGTGAACAGCATATAGACAGAGCAGAAAATTTTTAATTAACTGCACGATGTAAAACAGCGAAAGTTACATTTTTGTCGATTAAACAGCATTTAACGTGGAAAGTTTTAGTCTTCACATATAATTATTTCTCATAAAATTTTTTTTCTCATAAATTTCTATATATAAAATTGAGGGTACACAGTTTCTATGTACAAAATTTGCTCATAGCTATAAATTGATACACGATAATAATTCAGAACTTATTTCTCAGATAATTTCATCTGAACTTTACGTTAACGTAATTTTAAATTGACATTCGTGTCACCAAAATATTTAATTTCGAAACTTCGAAAATTGCACGTGAGCAAATTTTCGTTGAGAAAATATCTCGCAAATCGAGCAGAAGGCAATCCCTCAAAGTTCGACACGAAGGTTACGGAGCACCTCGTACATTGGCATGCTAGAAAGCTGATACACCGGTGTATCGTTGTACCACGGGATAGCATCACATTTGCGTCAGTATGCCGAAGTGGCCGATACCGAGGTCACGAGCGGGTGCAGCTTAACACATATCGGTCTATTGTAACTTCCCGGCAACCAACTCCGCCATTGTTTCCGGCATGGATATTCGCCGATATTGCTAATTAATTTGTTTTCAGACGGCCACGCTTCTAAAACAACCGCGTTAAAAATAAAGCTATAACGTCGCGAAACGAAATATGCCGTAGAAACAGTCCGTTTGCATGATTATAGAATAAAACGCTCCGTTCTGTTGGCATAAATAAGCACAGAACTGTACGAATACTATGAAGCAAATTTAAATATTTTTTTCTACCGCGGTTTTCGTCAGAGAATACAGATTCGTCTCTAGATACATTTTTCCCCCGAACAATAGGTTTTTTTCACGATTTTCATCGTGTATGATTTTCCACTGTGTGGAATCTGGCGAAAAAACAAGGGAATATTGCGGGATGAATTAGAAAAATTGATCGAGAGCTTCGTGCTGTCTGGGAACTTCGAGTTGCGAGTTGCGCGGCTATATGTCCTGCCGCGCCGGTGGAAAGGTGCGCGAAATTGGGTTACGGGCGTGAGGGTGAGTTAACCCTTTATGAGGCTATTCCAACTTCGCAGTTGCACAATGGCATTGTTCTTATTTCCTTACGTAGTGTCATGCGGTGGTGCCTTCCGCAGCTCGTAGAAACGTCATTGCGCTGTTTTAAAATACTGTCACGGTACTGAAGACGAAATCACACTGATACGTATAGTGTTATAGCCTCATAAAAATCAGCAATGCGATAAGTATAAAGATTGCACGAGAAATCGATAAATTCCACGAAACGATACAAATCATGACGTTATGCTCTTTATTTAATGGTTTAATTCCAAAGGTATATTTAAATTGCTAACTAAAAAAAAGTTTACATGTTAATACTAACAATAAATAATATGTTTAAATATTCACATATTATATACAAACATTTACTCAGTTACTTCAGAGAGGACACATTAAGCTGCGCATTGTAGAAACTGATTTTCTCCCCTAGGCGCTATGATCACGTTTAAAAGCAATATGTTCAGCGAATGAACGACGTTGAAAGTTCACCGTTCGTGTACTTGGCAGCGCAATTGGAGGTCCGGAAAAATTGCCGATCGACGTACGATCGTGGAAATCTCCTAAATTCGAGACGAGAAACTCGAGATAAGCGCCGCGATAAAGTACGAGCGTATGAGACGAAACTCGAGAAGTAATAACTCCCTGAGGCGATCTCAATATTTGATTTCTATCGATGACGCAAACGGTAGGTACGGGATAAGAGATAACATCGGCACGACACTACATTTCGCGAACGTATTTCTGGAACAAACATGTCGCCGTGTGTATCTCGTCAAAAAAAGTAAGCATCCATCTTCGTATTCTGTTACGTCGATGAAGATCGCGGGGAAATATCAGCGCGGAAAAATATGGTATTCCAATCGAAGGGGTTCAAACACGAGGATGTGAGCGAGCTTCAAGCTTGCATGATATTTTCCGCGTAATTTCGTCCCGCGTAGCGCAATCCAATCTAACGAACATTATATTGAGAGCGTGAGTCTGGTTTTTTAAAACATTACTCGTTGTTTGATGTACGCGATTACAAACTGTGCACTGGTTTCAATAAGATATATATCCGAAGCTGTATCTACACCGTCCTAAAAGTAACATATACAAAGTCTAACAAATGATTCATATATATCTCTCACATTTTACATCGAATCTGAACTCATTCCGCCGCCTCTCGCCTCTCTTTCAAAAAATCTCAAGGGTTGCGGACCACATCTTGTTGTATCCCCTCGCAGCCAATTTTGCCTGCTGCACCCACGATTGTATCTCTCGACGAGGATAGACGCGACGCCTCGCAAAAATATTATATCGGGTATCGATACGTCGCACAATCAGATAAGGGCCCCGAGAGGGGTCCCGCTGACTCGGTCGTTTCTCGTCGCGATGGAATCGCGGTCCGCTTTTATTTTCACAGCCAAGTATTTCGATGACTCAACCGCCAGACGGACATTCTCGTCGGGGAACGAGATCGTCGTCGTCGCCATCGTCCTCATACGTTCTCTCTCGCCGGAGAGAGAAACGATACTTAAGATGATCGCGACCACGATGAATTCCTCGAGCGTTCCCGGGATGAAGAAGTAGATCGTCTTGGCACAGATTGGCGATTTCGACAACGCAATCGGCCAATGACCCCGTTTGCTTCAAGATTGTAATTATCTTAAATTACTTGTTATAATTCAAACAGCAATTTCCGCTCTTGCTTATGCTTTAAAATAGTTTAATAATAAATAATAAATGTATATAAAATTAATTATTAGAGAATCTGATTACCTAATTTTACAGTAACATATTATTTGTTAAATAATATGTCCACAAATATATAAAAATAAAGCTTTCGTATCCATTACTCTAAAATTCTAAATAACTATTTTATAAAATTTTTGGTAAACGAGTCTGTTCTCTAAAATTAAGATATTTTTATTATTATATTTTAAGACACATTGTGGGATTTTATGTAATCTTTTTAAAGTAAAAATAATAAAACGTTAATAATCTACATAGGTATGACGTAAAACGATTTAGGTTAATATTATACTACGTTATTTTTTGATACATAATATGGAAATAAATGATGCGCAGCGTAAAGTAAGAAAAATGATCTCGTAATTGATATATTGAAAGAGGCGATGCTTCGGCATTAATTGAAAATCCGTTAACCGAAAATATCGTTTAATTCGACGTTACGTAACGCGGGGGAATTCGATTTACCGCGAGCGAATATTTACGAACACGTACGGCGTTTATCCACGTGGCATCGAGCGGCAACCTCGATAGCGATGCGGCTGCAGCGAATTATGCACGCGCGGGCAGACGATGAGATCGCATCGCAGCAAACTCGCCCGAAATTGATGCGCGATAATAATACGATCAGGTGGAAAATCGAGCCCCGACAATTGTGTGTTAAGCGCTGTTGGTCGATAACACATCGCGAGATTTCGTAGGAGTGATAACGAAGTGACGATAATAGAGACTAATAAGCAGTCGGGGAAAACGCTGATTCAAACGAAGAGAGAATACGTATTTACCTCCTAAATAACTGTATATAGGATATGCCCAAAGAGCTTTGGTAAAATCCTACGGTTTTCTTTTTCTTCATTTTTCTCCCTCTATATTTATCTTTGCTAAAGGCTGAAAAAGTCATCAAAAAAGGATTTTTGGTGTAAATTCGTTATCCTTTTTCGAACAATTAAGAGAAATTTAAGAATGAGAAATATCTATTAGTATTTTCATAGTGTCAAAAAGTACTTTCTGCAATGTTATAAGTTACTGTATGTATTTTCCTTATTTTGAAAACAAACGATATACCTGTTACATAGAATCAATATTTTTGTTGTTATACTTTTCCGTAAGCATCGGGCGTACAAAGAGATTTCATAGTAGAATGAATTTCATGCGAAACTCAAAAGCAGTAACACTCTAAACGATAGAATTGTGCAACGCAAAGCAATAAAATTTCCTTCTCAGAGATCTGCTGCTTCAGTTAATAGTTAAAGACACGCGATTACAAGCTAAAGTATTAAAGGTGTACGATTTTTTGCAAGAAACTGCGCATTTCTATCTTTAACCGTGTCGAGTGAACAGCTGTCGCAAATACCATTTTATTGCCTTTTCTTATCCTCCCTAGAAATGTATCGTACAAGATGCGCTCGGCAAGTTTAAAAAAGCGGAAAAAGCGAGAAATACCAGTAAGTTTGGCGCTGACTGAGTTTTTCTAACCAATTTTTCAAAAGCGAGCGTAGCTTTATTTTACCGGTCACGATTTACCGAAGAATATAACTGCGTATCGATGGTGCTATTAGTGAATGCAGCTCTACCCGTTATAACGGAGAGATAGTTTAGAGTTTAGGTCTTTGCGGCCTCGTCGATCGCCATACATTTCACGTTGCACGGCTTAGAACAGATCGCAACACTGGTATAATCTATTTTTCTTCGGGTTAAGCCCGTACCGAGCACCTTCAAGCAGCGAGGATGGCTCTATCGCACAATCTATTTCCAAGTTAATTACCGGCGAAATAAAGAAGTAGGTCGCGTTGTCCTACAATGAATACGGAATATCGCGCAGGAAAATTGCGATAACGAGCCGCCGAATTTAATTCAGGTCCAGCTCCGGAGCGCAAACATTGCCAACATTTTTACGACCGTGGATGTAATAATTAAATGCAGTAATTAACCATACTTTTGTATTTAACATTTTTACATGCGTACTTTTTGAAACTGGCGGGCATAATTCCTTTCAACTAATTCCAAATGTGTTTATGAGAAGAAAATTACATTTGTATTAACGTTTGTATTAATTAAGATAATAAAAAAATTTTCTGTTTTAACGTATAAAAATATTAATAAAAATATAATAATATACCAGAAATGGAAATCCACTTTTCTGAATACGTGAACAAAATTCTGTTTGCTTTTATCAGCTAGATATAAACGTTCGTATTTATTTACGTTAATAAAATAACTGGCACAAGATCTACTCATGCAGGTAAATTTTTTAAGCACACACAATCCCATGTATAAGTAAATCTCATATTAATCTTTCTTCATGGATACAAATGCATTTATCTCAGCAGAAATAGTGTAAGATAAGCGCGCCAAGTAAATCTCGCGTGCTTTTGTGTGTACTCCACGGGAAATTGTCCTTTGCTCCTCCTTTCGAGCTGCATAAATCGCATCACCTACCGTGATCTTCAGGTCCCGCGGGTCGCATGTGTCGTATCGCCTACTGAAGCGGAGCACTGTGTGCGTCTTGTTCTCGTAACCCAGTAACAGCCGGTAGTCCTGGCTCGAATCCATCTGCGGATCTCTGCTGGCGTCCTTCACGTGCCGGTCCTGGAAACAAGCAACGACTTAATGTTAAGATCGGCGCCAACGGGACCATAAAGTATAATGCATCATCGAGGCGCTCTGCACACATTGCACACTTGCACTCTTTTCTTCTCCGAAAAAGTTTGAGATTGACCGTCGTAGTGAAAGGCTACATGGCGAGAAATAGCAAAAATTCTTCCAGATCGAAAAAAATATCTTCTCAACTTTTTATAGTTGCGCAATAAATTTTTTAACGTTTTTCCACGTGAGCAATATGTGGAGGAGATATAAAGATACGTTACCAATAATTCTCGAGTTTTTACTCCGAGAAAGTAATATCGACAATATCGAATGTTCCAATATTGGAACTTCATAACGAATGGATTAATATTGCTTCACATTTATTCGACGAATATTCATCGAATATTCTAATATCAAGTGACGCGTCGCATATACGGGATATTAAACCGTTACTTAACGAAACATGACGTGAACGCGGCACATCGACACTTGCAGCGGGGGTCATCTTTCAATTCTAGACGTGCGCGAATGAGGAAGGCAGCTGGGCTTTTTCACTAACGAGCCAGGCGCTCATCGACAAGCGTCGACCAATGTGCAGAGACGCGTCATCAACGGCGTAGTTAGCCTGTCCTACTCGTTTCAAATTTATCCGCGTTGCCGGCTCGTTACCGTTAGCAGTTAACGACTGATTGGTCATCGACTTCGTACGTAAATGAATAGACCCTAGTACCATAATTTGCCCGATAATATCCGCGCTCGCGCGAGTCTTTTACGGCCACCTCGTACAGTTTCGCGCGCGAATGACGCGAAATTGGATACACCTCTTGTAATAATAATCGATCCTCGTAACGACGACGATCGTGGGACTAGCGAACGCTTTCCCATGCGTGACCACTCGCATTTACAGTTAGCCAGTCAAGAACCGGCAACGCTCCTACGATCTCGCGTGAAATACGAATTTATTACTCGGCCCGCCGGCGACACACGGCTATACGCGTTTTCCCCCTCTATGCTAATTACATTCCGCTTTTCACTGGCCACGACTAGCACTGTAGGTTCAGCCTGACAGTGCTAACTTGACAGTAAAGTCACTAAGTTCTTCGTGATAATTTATATGTCAAATTAATATTACCATTAGAATTATAGTACCAACGATTCATATCTTTCTCTCTTTTTCTTTCTCGCATAAAACTGAATGACCGCAATAACGATCTGAAATGTTCGCTGCTCATTACACATTTTTTTAAATTTATATTGTGAACATTTATCTTGAACTCCAACTTTTATCCTTTTTGATTGAATGATTCATTTAGTCTTTGTCTTAATCCATCACATTGATTGAAAATCTTTCTGGCCGGATAAAATTTCGCACGTAGGTATGTGAAACCTTTTACATGTACCGCGAAAACTTATGCGGATATATCAACGCGCAGAACTTAGCACAACGAAAAGCTGTTAAGAAAAAGCGCCAGCCGGAAGGCAGCGCTATCGACACAACTCACACAACGTGTACCATGAAAATATTCACCAGCTTATTATACGCTGCTATTTTACGAGGCTGCGTATTATGTTCAAGACATGCTCGACTAGAGATCCCAGAAAGACTTTTAAAAAGCGCAAGGCAACGAGATGCGATGAAGAACTTGTACGCTTCTATTGTACCATAAATCCGGATAATGAGATTGAACGGATAAGTCACGTAATATCGACTACGGGTTTAGTAAAATTAATATTTTACCTTACGTAAAAAGCAGACGAGGATCGTGATAATCGATGAAAATCGATGAAATGATGAATTCTCGTGAAAGAGATTCAATGTTCAATTAAATATTTTTATCATGTTTTTAATTTTTCTACACATACAATATAGATACATATCTACTTGTAAGTATATACTTTGTTTTATTTTATGACGAAACGTTTACGCTCCTTCTAACTTGTGAACTCGCAATCTTTATTTTAATTTCCATTTCGACTCGGCTTAAACGTTTTAGGCATTTTATTTCCATGCTTTTGATATAGAAACCGCTGAATAACCAGAAAATGCTGAATAATCATAGCGGTGACTTTAAATTTTTGCTAATTATCTAACGCTCGGTCGCTTTTGTTCCGAATACCATCGGTCTTTTTATTACGCGCGCGCACCAATTTCTTGCACGATGTCGATATTAGAATGCCATTCTATCGTCTTACAAAGAAACGCCCGTTGCCGACAAAAACTAGCGGCGTCGCGCCTGCTTCGCCCTTTTCCCTCGCCGATCGAGTTTCTCGTTCGCGACGACGATCGTCGAACCGAGACGACTGCGCGCTCCTGTCGCATGGGAGACAAAGGGCGAGAACGAAGGTAAAAGTTAAGGTAAATTTACACATAGATTCTTGACGATATTGATCGAAATCATTCGAAAAGTAAAAGCAGAATGAATCGCGTAACCATTACTTACTTATTGTTAAACAAGACAAGAAACTGTTGAATAAGCCGTTTGCCGTTTTTGGCTAGCTTGGACGATAATTCGGAGTAATGCAAAATAAAGCAAACCGTGAGATTTTATTCCACTTTTTGTTTGACTTGATTTGTAGAGGCAATTAATACAACCCGCGTTTCGCGTACGACGTGTAGATTTTACGATTAAGCCTCTTTATTAGACTGATCACGTGCAATAATAATACAAATCGAGTTCCGCGTGTTCGAAGTGAGGAATTGTGGGTTTATGAAACGCGAGATGAAAGTCGAAAGTTCGGAGTTGTGCAGAGAACTCAGAGCTGAGAGTTTAGGAAACCGACAGCTTACAGTCGTGAACTGAGCGTTTATAGTTGAGTGTACAAACTTGACGTCTGTATACATACAGATATACGCGTGGTATGTTTACTCTTCAAGGATGATATATAATTGAGTTATTGTACAGATTGTGTACGGGAGGAGTACCCGACGTCGTTCCATTCTTTCTCACGTTGAAGTTTTTAAAGAAGCGACGAACGCCCGCGTCGGATCGGCCGCGAATCGGGTAGCCCACTTTTAGCGCGATACATCCGAACAAAAACGCGTTCATCCAATTTATTTTGGATGATTCATCCGGGGTAATCATCAGGAGCGAACCGTGTAAATTCGCCTTTAGTTAGGCGACTGCGAGCGGCGTTCTTGGGGACTCCTCGGCCCCTTAAGGGCCGAAGACAAGTTTTTCTGGCGAGATTCCGTGCCGCCGCCTCGATATAATTATCGCGGCGCGGCTGCTCCTTCGGAAGAAGCGCGCCGACGCCTTCGGACGATTTCGTGGCCATTGTTCCATTGTGAGGATCGTTCCCTCCACCCTGCGCTGCTCTCTCCGGCGCGCGGCTTTATTAAAATTTCATTTAGCCGCGAGCCACGTACCTGCGCGTGCTGCGTGATTCTCGACGAGTCACGCGTGTTATGTCGCCTACCCGGTACCGGACACCCTTCATCCTTATCCCTTATCCTCCGCGTGTTTCTTTTTCCTTGGCTGATGTTCTCACCTGGGCCGCGTCACGTCGCCTTTGCGGACGTCAAGATATGCGAAGGGAGAGAGAATAGGAACGGAAGCTACGTCGACTCGCGTTAGCTTCAGAAAGGCGAACGCGCGAAAATAACTCAGCCGAGAGAAAAAGAGAAAGGTCGCATCTGACTCTTCACCGATTTTGATCGCCTTTTTTGTGGTGAATCTATATGGGCTATAGTTAAGTTCTGCAAGAGCTTTTCATCGAATGCGCCTTGTAAGAAAAGTTTGTTATTCTAAAAAATTCGAGCGATCGGTAGAGTACTTTATAAGGTAGAAAGAAAGAGGTGCTATAGATTAGTGCCGAACGGCGCGGTGAGTAAGCGCAGGACTAGTAATGATGAGATCTCGGGTTCAAAACCTGCACTGCCGAATTTTTTTTTTACATATTTTATGTGTAATTTTTTTAACATATTTTATGTGTATATGTAATATGTATTATTTGTTGCAAAGAAATAAATATTTGACATATATTTATTGTTAGATACGCTTTCATATTTTTTTGGATAAAACAATAATAAAATTAATGAAATATTTTTACACAAAAATACTTTTATTTTTATTTTTAAAAAGGTTGGTCGAGTAGACTCCCTAACAATACAGGCCCTAACGGTTACAAAATCAGTGTACGTATATCCATGTGTCGTTTTGGCTCGGGCGCCTCGTCAGAGAGAGAACTATTATTTTTTAAAACTACTAGTTATTAAAATATAAAATTACACCGTTAGGGCCTGTATTGTTAGGGAGTCTACTCGACCGACCTTTTTAAAAATAAAAATAAAAGTATTTTTGTGTAAAAATATTTCATTAATTTTATTATTATTTTATCCAAAAAAATATGAAGGCGTATCTAACAATAAATATATGTCAAATATTTATTTCTTCGCAACAAATAATACATATTACATATACACATAAAATATGTTAAAAAAATTACATATAAAATATGTAAAAAAAAAATTCGGCGGTGCAGGTTTTGAACCCGAGATCTCATCATTACTAGTCCTGCGCTTACTCACCGCGCCGTTTGGCACTAATCTATAGCACCTCTTTCTTTCTATCTTATAAAGTACTCTACCGATCGCTCGAATTTTTTAGAATAACAAACTTTTCTTACAAGGCGCATTCGATGAAAAGCTCTTGCAGAACTTAACTATAGCCCATATAGATTCACCACAAAAAAGGCGATCAAAATCGGTGAAGAGTCAGATGCGACCTCTCCTTGTCAGCCGAGAGAAAAAGAGAAAGGTGATAAATTGAGTAAAAAGACCGAAGATGATTATGTATACGATGAATATACATCTTGAACTTTTGCAGACAGAAAGTTGAATTGTAGAATACATGTATCAAAAAATGCATCTGATTAAGAGCTTCTCGGGTTAATAATACTTATTTATCAAATATTAAAATATTAGTTTTGATACGTGCTTGAATTGATAAGATTTGTGAATCGTCAGCTTTAAGCAAAAAGTTAATAACCAAAATCAGTAAAGAAACGTGTTAAAACACGTTTCAACGAATCAACAGTGAATAGGAATCAATTCGATAAATTTGCGCTTTAAATTATAGTATTATTAATCTCCATAAATTCAATTAGACATACATGATGATAATGTTATAAGACTTATTTATTATTTTTACAAAAACGAAAATAAAATTGGTTGAAATGAAATTAGAAATTAGTACTTAGATATTTCCCCATTATAATTTTACGCGAGCGCGCAACAATATTTTCATGATTATAATTCATTTGTACTTTGAGATAGCTTACAGCTGTGTCTTGCAAGTTCTTTTCATTGTGCAACTGCTTGCGGACGGTATGCGGTTACTCAAAGGTAAGAGGGCCGTCTCTGACGAAGGATTCGAATTCTTGCATGAGAAAGGGCTTTACCGGCGACGACAAGGCTTTGAACCTCAGGCGAGCTGGTATTACTTCCAAGTTCAGCGTTTTGATGAAAAATTGAAAGAAAGTACGCATGCGTTCGTACTTAAATGCCTTTCGTCTCTCGCAACTGAGATATCGAGCCATAAAGATACCGCGATAAGATGTAAAGAAATATAGGTACTTTATCTCGAGAAAATTGGCAGATCGAGAATGACGATGGCACACTCAGACTCTTACATTGATAATTACGGAGCATTTTTGCAGAATAATAAAAGTTACTATCACATTGTTTAAAAAATAAATATATAGCTAAGACATTAGTTTTTTCTAAATAAAAATATTTAATCTCGTTTCATAATAATTACATTCAACGACGTCTTAAATTTAGTGTCTCGCTTTTCATTATTGCGGAATTCCGAAGTTCGCGCATGAAATGCGGCGCGATGGAATTTCCTCACGGAGGAAAAATTCCTGTGACATCGTCTACCGGAACCGCGGATCGCGTTATCATCGATCGCGCCATGAAAAATTACACAGGAAGGACGTCTCGTCTCGCCTCGTCTCGTCTCACTTCGCCACCGTCGCGTCGCATCGCGTCGCGATTCGCGGGAGTTCAGCGCGAAACGATAGAATAATAAATAATTTACGGACCAGTCTCCCGTGCATAACTTCTTCAATTTCCGCCGTACCATCGGAAGTGAAGAACATATTTTTTCCATCCCTTGGCGCATCTCTTCCGCCTTCTCGAGACATGAGTAATCGAAAAGTCCAAGAACTGTCACGTTTTCATCCTCTGCGTTTTCAGTCCTCTTTCGACACTCTTGCCATCCCATAAGAGTATTCAACCCTTTTCTTCTATCGAAAATCACGCAAATAGCAAACGTCATCAATTTCGTGTAGCGTACCTAGGTGTAAAATCTTTGTAGGCTCTAAATATTTTTATTTGTAGCACACTCATTATAAAATACATTATATAAATTGTAATTAAAATTATTCATCTTAAATTCAGATTTTTTTCACAAAAAATTAATATCAGTTTGATCTTTGTTCATCAAACATGATTTTTATGCGCAGTTAATTATTTATATATTTATATTTTGTATTTATATTTCTTTTCTGCGAAGTTATTGTAAATTCTAGGATAGTTTTGTTATATAACTACACATTGCAATATGTTTGTGACATTAAAATTTATTTTACTGATTACTTGCGTCTTTAATGATTAACCACAAACAAATACGGAGTAGGTACGTTTTCGAGATCTAATTTTTCTTTCTTTCATTCTATTATCTATACATTATATATTTCCTTCGCGAGCACGCAACGCAATTGGGACGGATAAACTCTCGGACTGGTTACATCCCCTGAAATTGCCTGTTATTCGCGATTGGACTTCGTATACGTCCGTCACGGCGTGAATCCGCGGTCGACGGCCCGATAAAAGGAAATCGGTTCGAAACACGTACGACAGTAAACTCGCGCAATGTACGGTTCTCCATTTCGCGCTGGACGTACACATGGGACGCGAATTTTCAGTTGTGGAGAAGTGGTGACAGCGACTGCATCCTCTCTCTTTCTCTCTCTCTCTCTCTCTCTCTCCCTCTCGTCGCGTAATGATTTTTCCCAATCCATACTGTAATCCACTGTTATTTTCTAAAATTATTAAGGAAAATCATTTCTCCAAATTTGTCAATAAATGTGTTACCCTTGCAATAAAATTGTAAAACTGCATTTTCTACAAATTCGATGTTCGAATATTTAATTGTTATCTTTTTCTTAACCCTGGAATGGCACACATGGGTCGTTTTCGTCTTCGGCATTTACGGTGCGTTGCCTCAATTGCTTTTTACAAAAATTAAATTAACAATTTCAAAATTAAGATTATAATGTTTTTATTGTTTTAATTTATAGTTAAGACCTCAAAAAACATTTATGAATTTTTTCAGAACTTTTTGTAAAGTTTTAGATTGTTTAATATGTCGCGAACGAAAACGACCCATGTGTGCCATTAAAAGGTGCCGAAAAACAGTGTGCCATTCCAGGGTTAATTCAATAAAGAATTGACAAAAAGTTATTAATAATAAGAAAACTTTCTTTTCGACCAAAACTGGCAACATTTATTCATCAGTTAACACGACGTTTCGACTGAGATTCCAGTCCTTATCAAGTGTAAATGTATAATATATACGCCTACGCAACACTTCATAGTCTCATGTATTGTTCCAGCAATAAACTTAGATCTACAAAGTGTTTTGTGAGACGGTTGACAATAAAATTGTACATATTCTTGTAACGCGAGGTGACAAATTAAATTAATAAAAACACGTCTAGACCGAACAGCGACAGACAACGTAAAAAGTTATTAAATTAAAAATTAGTGCGATCTATGTGATGTCCCAACTCCATTGTTGAATGAAAAATGAAACAATTTATATATAGTTCTTTTTCTTGAAATTATAAGAATTTTAATAAGCTGGGGAGTTGCATTCATTGTCAGTAGCACACAGAATCTGTACGAAATTAATTTTGCTTTTATACTCCTCAAATACAGTAGTAACGTGTGCTCGGCAAGCCATTTATGTATAAATACATGAAATAAGGATAATAATATAATAATAATAATGTCGGCTAGCTATGCTTTATGATATCGGCTATTGATATTCATACGGTCGGATTAGTCCGTAATCATGAAACATCAGTGACATCAACAGGCATTATCGGCATCCAATTACGTCGCTTTGTGCATACTGGGAGCTTTGTTCCGCGAATGTCCGTCTTTCCGTTCTATCGAGCGCACCACGCGAACGCGCAATCAATGCATTACTGAGGGGAAGGAGAGGGAGAGGGAGAAAGGGAGGGAGAGGGGGAGAGAGAGAGAGAGAGAGAGAGAAAGAGGAGAGAGAGATTGAGAGGAAGGGAGGAAGAGAAAGAGAGAGAGAAGGAGGTGCGTGTTCTATCCCACGCGGGCCAACGCACGTATGCATTCAGTAACTGATTCCGCATGCCGGACAATTATAGCAATTATGCCGACCCAATTCACCGCGCGCATTAATACGCCGCGCCGCCGCGACGTCGTCGATGCTTGAGCGTCCCGTTGCGCCGATCAAACGGTTCCTCGTGCGAATGGCACGAGCCTAAAAGCGAATTACATAAACCTACACCCGATTAATGATCATGTCGCGTGAGTTGCTCACAGTGAAAAAGAACAAGTTGTATAAAAACGACGATTTATTTATACATACATACATATGTATATACGTATGTATAGCGTTTTGATTGAAATTATTCATGCTAAATGATTTATTATCAGGTAAGTGATTTATTAATATTTGTAACAATTTCGCCTCTTCTTTGTACTAACTGTATGAAAACGTAATGTTCATGAAAGTAAACGTGCTATTCTCTTCTCCACACGAGAATTAAAAGATTTTTTTCATAATTTTGCTTTATTACTTAAAAACTAATTATTGTTTAAAAAAAAAAGCTATCTCTGAAATTCCATGTCGTTGAGATATGCTTAATTGACAAGCAAACACACACAAGACATTCTTCGTAATAATTCTCGCATTTATTATTTCGGTAATTGAAAATACTTGAAGTGCGGAGGCTATTAACGTAAAATGAGCTCAAGTGCGGCTTAAAATGCAGAGTGGCGGGCACATATTTAACAGGAAAGCACGAAACGTGCGAGCACACGAGCCTGGGTCGTATAATCGATCTCCAATCTTTCGTGTTGCCTTCCCATGGTTACTTATGCCGTGTGTCGCGGTGATTACCCGATCCTATATGCATGTTAAAGGAATTATACCAATTACGAGCGCTCCAATTCGCCATTCAGTGACAGCTTCTAATAACAAATAATGACCCCGGGGGTCCGAGAGTAAAATAAATTTTCGTGAAAATCGTAGGGGTAAGAGTAAACCTGACCACTTGATCGTCGTCGATGTTGATAGCACACGCGAGGACAAGACATGGTCTGTTTTGTCTGTTTTCTCCAGTACATCATAATTAGATCGCGAATATCGTGGCAGAAAATCAATCTTAGTGTAGGTATCACATACATTTATATGAAATAGTCCTCAATTGCGAAGGCTATCAACTTTTCGAGGACTCTTGAAAACCAATGTTTACCGTGAATGACTGGTTCTCCGTGTTTTCAAAGCAGCATGTTATTATCGACGCGAGATATTATTCACATTTCATCTGTTACAATCTTTGATTATTGCAAAATTTTATTGACTTTATTCATTCCTTATTTATTCAAATCTTTCTGTCAGTTTCTCAACGTTCTTGCTTTTTCCACTGTCCGACTGCCCCGTACGCGCATAATACTCGGCGAAAAAAATTTCTTTCGCCGAAAGGAAATTGGTCGCACCTTGTTAGCGCAAACAGTCGCGCTCGAAAATCGCTCGGGATTTCATTATCGCGGCAGTTGACGGCGAGAAAGAGTGCGCCTCTTCAGCATTCAAAAGTAATTCGAAGTCCGGAGGGCAGTGTAAATTGCTTTTCACGGCGTGAGGCTGCGGACGGCGAAGGATCGGAAGATCCCGATGCGCCGCCAACTCCTTTGAGTGATGTGCAAATAGTCTCTCTCTCTACTCTCTTTTTCTTTCGCTCTCCGTGCGGACTTCTCTCGTCAATGACTACGGCTCCCAAGGAGATAATCGTGGTTCGAGCACCCGGTTCTTGAGGAGATAATCCGAAGCTCGCGAGCCAGCCGCGAGATATTCCTGAATGAATTTTGATGACAAAAGTCGCGAACGAGAAAAAACTTTTAAGGCTACCAAAGTCGATTTTGTCGATGTACGTAGGTTCGCGCGCTTACACCGTAAATGATGTAAATCGAAATTACGCTGCAAAATTTTTCGCCCGTTTTGGAATTAGCGTAAATCTCGAAGATATGTATAGTCGACGTGCAGGCGGAAGATCGACGCGATACACATTCAGAATAAATATTTTATTCAAGAAGAGCCATGTTGCTTCGGAATTCCAAGCAGCGGCTTTACTTAGATCGTTCCGGCGAACGAAAACAATTACTGATACGCGAGATAAAGAAAAAATTTCATGAATATCAAGAAGCGCATGGCGGCGAATTTCATTCAAATATTCCCGCATGAAAATGTAACTCGCCATTTATTAGAATGCCCGACCATTCTGATCAACTTTTCATTTTCCTTATATGTCACTTTACAAATTTTTTAAAATTGTTTTATTAAATCTAGTTGTATTATAATAAGAACACATGTATTAAAAGACGCATGAGTAATCCAATATTTTTTATCTGTATCGATAATATTAAAAATCACTATAGGCTCCATATATTCATATATTTAGATGAAAAGGTTAATAATCTTGTGAAGCGAGTGCAAATATCAATTATTCCTTATAATGTTGAGATCTTGAAACCAACTTGTAAAGAGAACGTGTTTCTCAACAGATGTAGTTTATATCGTCGCAGAGATGCATTATGCGGAAATATCGCGACGAAACACGCGATCGCGAATGGCACGTGACTCCGAACCTGCCTCGCATTTCGCACGTGGCGTGTTTTCAGACATCGCGAATCGAAACGTGTGACTTTAAAAGATTCAAGCCAATAAAAAAAAATATAAAAGCAGTATACACCGTGCACCAACGTATACATCGCGACAAGTTTTTATCTTCCGCGCTACAGTTGATTCGGGATGGCGTTCACCGGCACTACGCATTCGGCAAACCACATCACGCTTCGCGGTTGCAAAGTGCATTCAGCCAAAGCATGAACGCGAAACGTCCTCGCTAGCGGACGCGACGTATTACGCCGCATATCGGAATCGTATAGCGATCAAAAAGTACGAACGTAAAATGATTTCCCATCGATTCATTCATCAAAACTTTTGTCGCGTTATTAATATGCCGAAAATATATCCTTTGTTAAAGGAAAAATATTAAAATTAATGCAGTTTATCAGTACATAGCTGTTCTACAAAAACATTTTTATAACTTATGAAGCTACAACGATTTGAAACTATCAGTATCATGAAAAGCCGATCATTAAAACTTATATACCTAATTTTATACTTTACATAATCGTAAAGATAAAATATAGTCTGTGATAAACCATACTAACTAAAGAAAACACGCGAACTTGATAGTTGGAAAGATATACATGTAATCCTACCATCAAATAATTTTTAGAGAATACTGTTTCCCATCCTTCCTCACGGAAAAATGAAAATGCAGCATCCGAAAGACAGTGCCAAATGCCGCCGCTCAATTCCGACCTCCGTCCAATCTGCGTCCAATCCCGAACGTATAATATGGCCTTTATGCTTTTCGCGTCGCACGCTCGCATCATGGCCCGACTTTCTCACGAGGAAGAATGAAAGGGAGAAAGAGAAAGAGAGAAAGAGCCCGGTCGTCGCGACGCCGGCCGCGCCGTGCCGTGCCGCGGCTCGCCTCGAAAGAAGTCATCAGCGCGCGTCGCCATTATTCTTCCCGCCCCGTGCAGCCGCTTTTTCTGGATCGCGAGTCGATCCCCGGCTCCGAGCTTGCAACGCCCCCGCCCTTTTCTACCGCGCGCCTGCATTAATCACGAGACACCGGGGATATTATCGCGGCAATGCGAAACGTCCGTCATTCTGGCCGCTCCTGCCCCCCCTTTTTTCCTCTCCCCCTGCACCATTCTGAGAGCGCTCCGAACCGTAATGCCACTCTCCTCGCGACTCCATTCTTTTTGCACTGCGCACCACGTGCTCCACCACGTTAACGACTCGACGCAGCTTAGCGAAGACACGCGAAACGCATGGCGTATTCGGCAGATCCCTCTTAGGAGTTAGGATGATAGAATTACGTTAAATCTCAGAGTTTCAAATGCGCGTTGCGAGTTTGACCTCCGGGGTGAAGATTTATTAACTTCAGCAAGAGAGATTCAGAATTTGATTTACGTATGCCACTTTCGAAGTGAATGGTTCGATTATTGGGTTTCTACTAAACTGCACGTTTAACGATGTAACTGATATTTTCTTCAATAACACAATGTGTTCTTAATAAGATGAAGGAGAATCTTACATTCATGAACATTTATTAAGTATAAGCTTAAATGCAGAGAAGGAAAATGTAAGAAAATATGTATGCAAGATATTCTTATACGAGTGTTGCACCGCGGCGGTAATTAAGAAATGACAACAGCTCCAGTTCGCCTTTTCAACTCTGAAATGTCTGCTATTCTTCAAAAACGTAGCTCCTTACTCGGTCTTTCAAAAATACAAGTCTGAAAAAAGGTACTCAGTGCTCAGTGTAAAACGGTACACGAGGTTGGTACGCGAAGCGATAAATAGAAAAGGAAGATTAATTGGACCGCCGCGGAGTTTATGCCGTGCGTAGCTTCTGCGTTGTCGTCTCCCGCCGACTTCGCTCGCATTAAAATTCGCAGCACGCATCCGCGAGATAATCAAAAGGCTGGAGTTTTACGAGAGACTATCGTGACATCCGAGGCAGTTTCGCCGATAGAGTAGCTGGTCAGACAGAGAGAAAGAGAGAGAGAGAGAGAGAGAGAAGGAGGCCTCGTTACTCCACGGTCGGCCACAAATTGTTCGAGCGAACGGTGATATCTCGCTCCGCATCTAGCGACGGAAGAGGACTATCAGTACGGAATTCCCTGCCTTGAACCGTAAATCTCGTTTCGTCGCTTACCTGCGCTGTTTACATGCCTTGCTTCGTGACTAGGGATGCTTAAACAGAGTATCGATGCAATATCGAATAACATAGATGTATACTATTATTATATTAGTACTACAAGATATTTTCTCCGAAATTCTCCGTTCTCTGATTATAGCTTCTGGTTTGTAATTATCTTATCGCGCATCTTCCAATTAATCTTCTCGTAGGGACTTTTGTTGATAAATGACGTGCTATATTGTCTTTCTCCATCTTACATTCACGCAGATTCCCATTTACTTTATATCGCATTTTATATTACTCTTTTGCTTGCTTTAAGAGATTAAAACTTAGGATATAATAAATTTCTCTTCTGTCTGCTTGCCCGTCAAAAGAATCAATACTGCTCGATATTTATTTTAAAAGTATAGATAAAATATTTGTAGAAAATATACATCGCTTTTTAGAGAGAAATGCTATGTTTACAATGCTACCAGTTGATTTTGCATCTGCATTGCTTTCACGTGCATCGGTCCAGAACGTAATAAATCGTTTACCTATATCTACCTGTCATTCTGAAACTTCATTCCATAGCATCGATGAGGAGTTTCCCCCCATTTATTCTGCCGGATGGAGAGAAGCTACGAATGAATTAGAGCGAGTCGACTCCGCTCCTTCAACTTTTCAATTCCGGCGATTCAGCATCGCTTTTTTTTCCTGCGAGCTTCCTCGTTTTAATCTGCGGTTTATATCGATATTGGATATCGCGTGAACACGCTCTCGAGACTGTAATAATCAAAATGCGAAACCAGCGAAAAGAAACCGAACGACAATGCCATTTTACGCGTTATTATACCTAGATGCTTATTGTTAGTATTTTGAATATGCGATTATCTTCAACATGGTTATTAGCGCGTATGCACAAAATAAGCATAGAATTAGAATTCAATTATCATGTTCTGCAAAATGTGCAGAAAGTTGTTCGATCCATTTTATATAGGTACATTGCCATTTATGAATTCTACACCAATAGTTTAAAATAATTTATACGTATTTATTTAATAATACACAATTTTACATAATTATATAATAAATTATACAATATTTTATATAATAATATAATAACGTACATTAAGTTAATACTTATGGTTATGGAAACTTGTTTCTTTCATTATCGCGAGAGTTGCATAATAAACTATCGATTTCCGAGATAAGTATCGTGTTTTAAGGCAATTATGGATTTGTATCGCTTTCTTGCACGGTATTTCGATATGAAAGCGGTAAAAGTATCGATACCCGTGCGCTTAAAATGAAGCAACTCCGGGTCTGCGGTAGACAAAAAACCCCGAGAACCATTCGTCATCCGGTCGGGCCGGTGCCTGGCAGATACGATTTTATTCGAAACCGGTATCGCAGCAACGTCGTAACGACACGAGCCACGGCCTTACGAATTAAGTAGTGCACTCATGAAGCGAACATAACAGCGTGCCTGCGGTAGGCAATGAAAAATCCGGGAGCTGCCCCCTCCCCCCGCCCCCCAATGCACGGCTGTGTTCCTCGAAGACCCGATGCCCGATGTCCCTACGGCAAACGCGCCACCCGCATCAGATAATATTGAAATTGATGATAAACATTTACGGGAGCGTTTTGTTACACAGAAAACATATTTGGATCATTGTGCGCAGTCATATAACCGCGCGGCAGATTACGGATTCAAGGGCCCGGCCGGGCCCGGTGAGGCATTGTCTGGTGGCCCTCTCATTTCCATAACGGGTCTCATCTCTCTTCTTCTGCTCTTTCCGCTGCCCTCGTATCTCTTCCCCCTTCCCATCGCCATGCGGGGCTAAGGGGCCCTTAACTCGCCCTTTCCGACGGCATCTCGCTACGCGATGGGTCCCACCCTTTCCCCCTTTTCGTACTCGAAATCTCGAGCTACTGCTCTCGGCAGTCTCGGCTAGTCGAATCGCATTGCTCTTTGTGAGCCCGAACTCGATCCCGATCACCGATTGTTTTCTCTTTGGTCGTGGCTTAAATCGTATATAAGAGACACGAGAGGGCCCCTCATTGTGCGCCGCACGCGTGTGTACGTGTGTGACTGAACGTTAAATGTCGACGCGATATTAATCCCTTCGGCCCAAAGTTGCCTGCTCGAGATTACAAAGGAGATGTGTGTGGTAATGCATTTGTAAATCACTTTGAAGTCATGAATAGAAATTATGAGCTCGCTACGTCGCATATATATCTTATTAATCTTATTATCCACTTCCGGAACTTCTTCACAAGTTCTTTGCATTATTACATTTTCTATTGCGCCGTCTAAATTGCAGCATACTTTTTCCGAGAGACTTCATGTATTTTCCGCTATATCGTATCTTCTTCGAATTACTCTCATGAGAATGTCCCGCGACACCGTATCGTATCCGTCTTCTCGTGTCGCCCGTTCGCGTTTTCACGGCCAACTGAGCCGGATCTCGGTGGTCAGGAGCCGCCGCTATAACTAATATTTATCCTCGAAGTGACATCGGAGAACGTCCTTCGACGGGACACTTTTATTTTCCTGTTGCGACGCGAGGTCGTATCCCAGGGTGGCCGCGGGCTCCACGGCCTCAAATTGCATCGACGGATGCAGTGACTCGAGCCGGCCAAATAAAATACAAACAACCTCGTTCTCCCGGGAAGACCCTCGTAATTCATCGCAAGTAAATCTGCCTGTTCTCTTTCTCGACTTCGTCGTCGGACTTCGGTTCTCGAGGATCGTTTCTGCGTGTAACGCAAAAAAACACGAGTACCGCGAGACGAAATGGTAGCGAGCGAACAGAAGTCACGGCCGGACAGAGACGGCGAAATTGCCGGACAATAATCGACGTGGTCAAGTGAGTCTCTGTTTACGTACAAGCTGGCAAATCAGGCTCGCCTGCTGACATTCGATACTGCGCTCTGTGTTTCATTTCTTTCTGAAATGCCGATCGTGCAGGCATCTCGTAACGCAAATACAACCACGACGGAGATTTAAAGAGATTTGCGTGAAACGTAATAGATCCCACGACGCGCATAACTTGTATATTTCTCACCTTACTTTATCTAACACATCGATTCTTTTCTCCCTAATCTTCCTCGACTTCCTAGAGATGGGACAATGGGCTGAAGGTTAATCGACTCCGTGGACCGGTGGTCTACCTTTAGGAGCATCCGGGTGATCGCAACAAATGTTTCAATCTTATTCGTCGCCGGACGATCGTATCGTTGTGAGCTATCGCGTGACGTGATCTGCCTCGGACCGGTCGTAATCCTCGACGAAGTTCTCGGATTTCTTCGCTTTTTCACGGCGCGCGTACTCTTCTCTCTTTTTTTTTTTTTGACACACTCGCCGGTGTGTCGTAGCCGCGGCGACGTGCGTTGACGCCTTCACGTGACAGGACGTATATATCCCGGGACATAAAAGCGGGAAGTAGGAGACCTCCGTTGGTTTCGCTCCTCCACCCGTCTCTTCCTCTTCCCCTTTTCTATCCTCCCTCCTCATTCCCCTTGCTCCACGAGATCCTTGCCGTGAACCGACACGGCCGCGGCGGTGCGTCCGTCGGATTAAGGGACTTATGCTCGCCGTGGCAGACCAGAAATAAGATTAATCTCCACTCCTCCCTGCGGTTTAAATAACCTGCAGTGCGGTTTACTGTGACAACTGTTTTCCCTAATGTAGCATAATTCGTAGAATAGGTCGGATATTTTTATTCGTTGAGTGGTTAGGCGTCGTTCCAAGAATTATTATTCATGCACGGAATTGTTTCATTCGTCATCTTGGTGAATCGCTTTGTGAATATATAACTGTATATTGCGTGTGTGTATATTGCGAATTATTCCAGTGATTTCTGAAATCATGATGGAATCGTACATATTTGATTTAACGATAATGTCACTCTTTATAATACTCTAAAAGATTACGGTAATCACAAAATGATATGTATATTTCAATATTGTAATTCTTCTCTCGAATTGTTTTTATGTAATTTCCATTTTTCTACTTCTCCATCTCCTAAAGTTCAAATTTGATTATGATGAAAAAAAAATTATTAACGCGATTGACAACGCTTTAAATAGCCAACAAATACCGCCTGTTAGATTATCGTCAATTTCAATTATAATCCCATTTTAATAGTTCGAGTTTATTTTAATTACAACTTGATCTTGTGTTAATTAATACCCGCTGCGTAAGGTTACCACAAAGATCCGCCGCATACCGTATCCAGGAGCAGCATGTGCCGGAGGTCCCGTCGCGGGACGTTGCTTAAGCAAGCCCCCGTACGTTATTAATAAATTACTATACACCCGGGATGTTAATTACCGGCGCAGCCTCCGCGTTCAGGCGGGCGCCCGGAAGAGAGGAGAAGGATATACAATTCCTAATTACTCGCACGCCGGGCGTCGCGTCGCTCGTTCACGATTAGAAAACAACGACGCGAATCATGCGAAAAATAATTCGTGCAGGTGAAGCGGACCGCGCGATTACTCATCGTATTTCACGCGTCGTATAATTGATCTACGTTTCTGCAAATTGAGGACGCGAGAATGCCAACGTGAAAACTGCATGCGTGCAATAAATCCATGTAATAAATGTGAAGTGAGAGAAAGAGAGAAAATGTTTATTATGCTCTCGGGTAAAGTTCTTTCCGAGCTAAATTAGAATAAGAGATACGTGATGTTGTATATTGATAACATTTAAATGGTAAACTCTTTGTTATCTTGTGAAAACGGTTCTTGCAAAAAAAAATTTCCAAGATAAAAAGAAAAATAGAAAAGGTAATGAAAAATAATATAGATGTGTATATAATATAAAATTAATGTATTGTCAGAAAGTTATATGAAGTTTGGATACTTGAGAAAGAGGTCCGATTTTTTGAACAATTCAAAATACGCTTTTACTTTTTAATTTTAGTGCGTCCAAATATTTAATATATTGCTAAAATGTAACCCAGTCAAATTATCACTACGGAAAACTTCAACATGCATATTTATCGACAGGCCCGACGCTTGCGATAGATACACCATAGGTGCAAATTGTCCGAAATCCGCGACATCAAGTCATGCCGTATCCCTGGAAAGATTCGGCGCCGCCTCGGGCACGTCACCGGAAAACTTTCGCCGTGCAACGCAAGCAAAGAAAGGGAGACGCGAAGGCAATCCCTAATAACTTGCGAGACAAACCCTGCGAGACAAAGCCGACGGATGAAAAAGCGCGAGAGTCGAGACAAATCGCGTGCAACCGCAACGCGGCAACCGTTTTCCCGCTTTCTCCATCCTGTGCCTTCTCTCTCCGTCTATCTCTCGTGACGTCGCTGCTGTTTCTGCAGTCGCTGACTTATCGCTTCCTGCGACGTGAAGATCAACGGTCCGCGATGCGCGAGACAAACGATCCGCGTTCTTCTTCTTTTTTTTTTTTTATTTATTGTGTTTCTTCTCTCGAGCGAAATCGTTTCCGCGGCACAGCGGCGGAGAGCGCCACGCTGAATAGGGTAAACAGTATAACACCGTGTGACTCGTGCCTTCGTGTGGCTGAAAGGCTTGCGATAAAACGTCACGGTATGTGACGTTTCGAATAACGAACATTTTGTACTCGTGAATGATGTAAAATTTCAAGGCAGAACAATATTTTATATTTTAAATGCAACAATGTAACTGTATGAGAGATATTTTATTTTTCGTTGACATTTTTGCTTATCCATTGTGTGCATATGGAAAATTATCTAAATACACACGCTTTCACGATTAAATGGAAAAAAAATAGTAATAATAAAAGTCAACGTTGTTTGGATCCAGAGCTTGTAAATTAAATCGACCATTTGTAGAGTGTATAAAATTAATCTGCAGTTATATCAATTATTTTGTAACGATGTTTTGCGCGATGATTACTAACAGCAAGATAAATCGAGATAAATGTACACTACACATCTACATTAAAATTCTTAAATGCAGATATGAATGCGAGCAAAGGTGTCTTAATTGAAAATCACACGATTCATCAGAAAAATGATTCATTAGTTAATGGTCACATTTTTTTGTACGTTTTATAAATCTAGCGTCGATATCGAGATTTCAAGCGTCGCGGAAATAATCGCAGCCAATAATCGCAGTAGTTTCCATCTTGCACAACGCGATATAATAAACTTCTCGCATACTGTTTAGCCTAATTCGCGAGCAGCTCCCGCGAGGGACATGTGGCTACAACTTGTCGACCGCGTATATGCGCCGTTTTCGGGAAACTCGATGCCTTCGCGCGCCATTCTCACGGGAGGACATACACACATCCACGTGCAAAGTGTGCGCACCGCTGCACAAGCCCGCCGCTGCGATCTTAACTCCGCTTTAATCAACGCGCGATCGCGAATTACGAGCCCTCGGTGGGCCGTGCGACGAAAATTTCTTCCGGTAATCCTCGCGCGTGCCGTTGCCCTGTGCAAACTGCCGTTTAACGATCCGTTCCCCTCCCTTTAGACCGCATATCCCGCCCCGCGATCTAACTGATTGCATAATGGTGCATTTATATTTCGACAATGCACAGAAAATGCATTTTCTTTGACGTTAACTATTTGCACTATTTACGTCACGATGGACTTTATATAATAGTTTATGACAATTTTATAAATGTCTGAAATAATTGTAATTAGCAAATTATGTTTCTTGAATAAATCTTCCGTACATAATGCGAAAATGAGCTTAAATAGATGTAAAACTTATTTTCTACAATCGAGTCAGAATATAAAATTGTATTTAGTTATATCTTGAAATAATTTCATAATGAAAAAGATTAAGTATAAAGATTGGAATAAATATAACAATAATGTGTAGGTACGCTAATTATAAAACGCGCCCTAAAATTTACAAGTTAAATTATGTAATAAATCTTATATATAAATAGTTAATAATTTTACGATAGATAGCATTAGAACTTGTGACAGAAGTTTATCACAATGACATTTATTAATATTCTAAATATTTAGTTCAAATTGTAAATTTTATTTTTTGACGATCAAAATACAGGAAAAACAATTTCTCTCTATAAAATAATCTCACGTGACATGATAAGATCAAATTCCTCTTTGAAATCTCTCACGATAGTGGAAAAGATTTTAAAACAAGGATCAAGAGCGCATTGATTCACGCTCTTTCTATTATATTAGCATCAGATATCGCGCTCGATATCGACATCAAGAAGACGTAAAACTCGTTTTTGTCTTAGAATTAAGCGGTCTGATAGGCGATGAGCTGCTGTCACGAATTTCCAGAGGCGAACATCCGACCAAGCATTTTTTCCCTCTATCGCCTTCGCGATAGCACTTGGCGGTGCGCGGTGGCGAGCAATTATTGAAAAACGATTTGCCGGGCCGCGGAATATTCCGCAATTCCGGTATCGCCAATACGCGGCTTCAGGCTTCGTTTTTGCCAGCTGATCGTGCCTGACGGAATCGACCACCGCGAGATCACATGGCCGATGACGATCGTCAAATGCTTTAATGTGAGACCGTGCGTTAGAGTTCCTATAATAAAAGTTGGGACAAACCGCCGCCATTTATAGCCAACTATAGAGCTTGTCTCACTCCCACTTATAGCTTTGTTTCACTCCAACTAACGTCTCCTATAAATGGCGACTAATCTCATCGCGCGGTGTCCTAACTCTTACTAGAGGAACTCTAACCGTGCGTTAGCTGGAACTGGGAACTGACATCTTTTTTCACAGCACTAAAATATTTCGGACTGGTGGCGTGTTCCTGTGTGCGTCTGTGTGTTTCGAAGAAACACTGAAACTTTCGGCTAGTTTTCACTAAAAGCGTATGACATGGTCAATTTATTTATGCACCAAAGCTGGTCATTTAAATCATAAATATCAGACCAAGTGCCCTGAGAATGTAAATTACAATAAATTACGAATTTATATATTCCTCTTCCGACGCTTCATAGAATTCTATAAATACGATATAAGATATATAATCGATATAGAATCAAAAAGTATAAGTTTAATTTTGCAAGAGTAAAGAGCCGAACAAATATTATTTTACAATCATAAGACTGTAATACATATATTCAAAATATATGAAGTTATTTATATCTTTATTTAATTTTTTCTTCTATTCTTATTTATATTCCTTACGTATGATGTAATATTGTAATTAAAAGTTTAAGAATCAATAATTATATAGCTAAGAACAAAATAAATAGAAAAAAAAAATAACCAGAACGATAGACACTGAAAAAAAGCTCTTTTTAGAGCTTTTTAATTGATAAACCGACTTATTGGTTTCTCGTACAAACCGATGATATTAGCGGCAGTTCGATGTTGCTTCTCTCAAAGCTGTGCTTTTATATTCGCGTGCAGTTCGTTTAATGTCGAAACAGTATATCTGTCGCGTTAAAACGCAACGAACGATCAAAATCGACGAAATATCGTTCAGTAGAAACATACATGTGCGTCGGATAACGGATTCAAACGCGTCATAAAATAATTTCCACGAAATTACCTATATGAGAACATAACGTTTCTTGGCGCGATATTTATGATTGGTGGTTTTATATAGTGTCGATCTGACATAGCGTTAGAATTTCGTAAAATTTTAAATAGTCGATACTTACAACAGAACACAAATAGTAGAAATGGAAAAAAATGTGGAATATTATATCTATTTTGTATGTGACAATTACTTATATATAATTATTTCTCGGTAAAGAAAGTTAAAATTTCAACTTATTTCGCATATTTGTTAATTCTTTTCGTTTTTACATATGTGTCTAAAATTGTTCATTGATTCTACTTTGAAATAAGAACGAAATTAATATTAGAACATATCTCATTGAAATTCCAAGAGTTAAATGCATAACTCTGTCTCTTCCTCAAGCGAGAAGAAAGATGAGGGTATATATCAAGTAAATTGAAAGCTCTGAGAAAAATCACAGTTACCGTCGAAGAAAGCAACGCCGAGTATACGCTCGCATTATTTTGTAAATTAATGTCATCTTGGGAAGTCGGAGAGATTGCTTCGCTCCACTCGGGATAAGATAATTTCAATACAAAAGGCGCGTGATAAATCGGGCTCCGTTCCGCTAATTCCTCGTCGAAATGTCTGGAAGGGTTTCTTGATAACTTATTTACCCGGACTGCCTAGCGGTTGGACGGATGACGTCCATTTAGCCCCCCATTTTCCTCTCGCCAGCCTTCTTCCATCAGCCGCGTCTCTTTTTCCATCTGTCTCAGGGGAAATGCCGTTCTTCCAGTCAGCCCGACGTCACTCCCGCCAATTTCTACCGCGCTCGAAAACCGTAGGATCGCGCGAAAGTGAATTCCCCCTCGGCGGAATTCTGTCTGAATGTATTAAAGCGAATTTGCACGGTTTACTTTGGGCGAACGAGTTACAGATGAATGGGCCAAAGGAAGGGAAGGGTGAATGCGTGGAGTGAACGTAAACAATGCCTTCGCAAAAATGATCACCGAGTGGCAAAAGATACAAAATCGTTATATATTTTTTACTCTATTTTTTATTAGATAAAGTATATAACGTAAAATAATGTAAACGATTTTATTTTTAACTGCGTTAAAATTATAGATTTTTATCGATTAGAATAAATCGTAAAAACAATTCAATTTACTCAACATAAACTTATACTTTCTTTTAATACGGCTGAAGAAATCTAAAAAGTTTTTTATGAAATTTTTTGTCCTGATGATCAGTAAAATTCTATCCTTTTATTCGATGATAAAGCTAGACGTACGTGATAGAATTAGACACTATATTACGGCATGTCGAAAAACTTGCTAATTGTAGAAAATCTCTTTAAGAATCTTCCGTTTTACTAAAGGAAGCTTATCTATAAAGTTTGCGGGAATACGTTTTTGGAAGTTTAGCTTGCTTTGAGGCTACATTGAAGACAAGGCGTTATCTGCATATTAGCAGCCATTATTCCCCTATTCGCATTAACGGAAGAAACGATGTATTATCCCGCTCGAACACAACTTCCCCCTGCGGGAAAATGTACACGCGAGCGCGTAATTCGCAGTTGTACGTTAAACGAGATTCGAGCCGTCGCTCATTGTTCGTCATTCAAGGAAATAACGTTAGAACGCTGAAGATCAATGATCACAACTCGGTGCCTGCGATGTTGAAGAAGTTTGTTCATCTTCCCGTCAATCAGTCAGCAACTGTTCATTATTTCAGAGTGAATAATTATCATGCTTCGTGCCATAAAATTTCTAATCTCAATCCGAATCAATATATGTAAAATTGACATGCAAAAGTATCACTATATATTTACTGTCTTTGCATTTCTTTTGCCTAGTTTTCTCGATAAGGAAGAAACGTTACATAGAAAGAAAATATCGAAGATATTCTTCTTAGAAACGAATCGAAACCTGACACGGGAATTCGTCGAGGACCTTTCTTTGTAAGCGGATTCGCGCGCGTGATTGTTGTTAGAGGCCTGTCGTTTCCACTCCTCTTTGCGTTTTATCTCGCAGCGGATACTAATGTCAGGCTGGTCCGGCCATTGCTACAGCGACGTCGGAGTAACAAAACTGTCAGCGACACTGGAGAAAAACACTGCTGTCTTGCCGACTCAGAAATACGCACGAGGTACGGCGAGGGATTGGATGAGAGGGAAAGGAAGTGACAAAGTACCGCCGCCGGTATCACGCTACGTTTCCTCCCACATTGCGCACTTCGACGTTGCTCTTTTCGGCGCGCTTCTTGCCCTCGTCTCGTCGGAGGGAATATAGAAAAGATCTCCTCTCTCTCTCTCTTCCTCTTTCTTCGCAGTCTTCATTTTTCTTTCAGTCGTCTCCTCATCGCGGCTCATTACCACACGCAGGATTCTCTTCCCGAACGGCGAAAACGACGCTGCAGCTGCCGGACACGCAAAGGGGAATCTCGAGTGCGACACATCGACCGTCGCGAGAACGAGCGAAGCAGTAATTCATTCTGTAGTCTGTCGTCAACCGCGATTATTGTCTGCCAGATGATTTACACTCATACGAGAAATGAAGCGATCCTGTTTAAAAATAAATTTCCTTATGCCCAAATAATCTTCTAAGAAAAAATGTAAAACTAAGTCGTATGAGAATGAAACACACTTAATTGCAACGTCACGTACAAAATGAAAATCTTTTATCTTTATAATAAAGCTATACAACATTTTATGTATTTGCTTATTAAAAACAGTTCTTTTATTTATAATTTAATTTCAAGATAGAAGTTTAATGTTGGACTTTAAGAATTTAATGTTGGAATGTGGATATACCTATAATACATGTCAAGATATTTTATATTAATCAAAAATCAAGAAGAACTTAAGAAAGGAAATAAGCAGCAGGCGAAAAGTCATTTATTACATATCCGAACGTATCCGGCGAAAGATGGACGAAATGGCAATTTCGTAACAGTCTTTCTACACCGCACGCCAAAGTCGTGATAAATCGTATCAACGATTAATTCGTGCCTTAAGAATTCTGGGTGTTCCCCGCAGTTCAATTTCGTGCGTTAATTGGACGCGAGGGCCGGACGCTGAACTACGGGCGGAGCTCGTCCGGAGTTAGAAATGAAAGCGTCGTTAAAGCGAGCCATTAAACGGACGTGGCCGTTACACCAATTAGCCGTAATACGAGTTAAGTAGCCGAATAGCCGGAATTTATCCCGGGGCGACGAAAACCGCCAGCCTGCGGCTTCCTACGGGGCTGATAATCTTAACAAGGCGAGCGAGCGCGGGTGTGCCAGCCCAGCACGACGACAGTGGTGTGTTACACACGACGATTACAACACGGCGCTCGCATACGCAAACGACACGGCCCGATAATTTGTCGAATTCACGGACAATTCGTTCTCGCCGCCGCTCAGGAATTCGAAGATTCTTAAGATGCTATCGCGCTCGGAATTCTCCACCAGAACCCCTCCGCCGAGCGCTGAAGATAGATCAGTCGAATCGGTTAATTTACGGTGAAAATGTAAATTATAGCATGTAATAATGATATAATGTAAATTATTCCGGATGCAAGGGCGAAATGCAAATCCTGAAACATTATAGTTTATTTAAATTGTTTCTTCCTAATTATATAGAAAATTAATCAATTGCGAGTAATTATAAATAATATCTAAGAGAACCAATCTAAAGATGTTTAAGTGGCTTCTGCTCTGCATTCTTTATGTCATTATTTTTCAATTTATTAGTACCGAAAAAAGCGCATATATATTTTGAGCAAAAAAAGAACATTGAACACCTCTAAAATCTGTAAAAATTAAAATCACCCTCATGACGATCACGGTGACTGCAAAGTACTCGTTGGAACAACGGCGATTCCGCGTTACAGATAGTGCGGCGCCACTGCGCGAGTTATTTACCGTGTTTAAAGTGAGCAGCCGTCCCATTATGCGACGTATGAGCGCGCGCGGGCGCTCCACATGCATAGCCGTACAGAGGAGATTGCGAGTCGCGCGGATAACAGCCACGTCCCGGTGAACAATAAGGCGTAAAAAGGTGCGTAAGCGGTCCCGGGGATCATCGCCATACGAAGGTAGAGCGAAGGTAAAGAGTCGAGCGAAGCAAAAGGGATAGAGAGAAAAAAAAGAGGAGGAGAAACAAGATAGAGAAAGAGAGAGAGAGAGAGCTAACTCGGAGCGAACGGCTGAGCTATCATTGCATCTCCTCATTACCATAACTAGTTCCTCCCCTTCGTCTCCGGCGTGCCCTTCTGGACCTCCTCCTCCGTTTCTCTCCCCCCCCCCCCTCCCCGCTCCGTCCTCCCCTCTTCTTTTCACCCTTTCTGATCTCGGCCTCCATGCATCATTCCTGATACACATTTACGCACACAGTTCTCCAAGAAGGTATGGAAGAAGGAGAAGGGTAGACCGCAAGAGAGGGACGGAGTGAGGTTCGAGAGACCAAAGTTCTTCGGGAGGCCAAGTGCGGCAGCAGCGGCTGAAGGTCCAGAGATATGAACGTTCGCCTTATAAGATGAGACAGAACTCGTGCGAGGGATGGGAAGAGAGAAGGACGCGCGATGCGGAGTCTCCGGCCTCTCGGCCGGGTAGAGATGGTTGTACATCGCGCGGTTTCGCCGGGAATCGTTACTGCGATGCCGTTGCACGCAGATAACGCGCGTACGATAAACGTGACGAATGCTATAACTTAATACCCGCTACTGGAATATGACGTCACTGAGAATTATTAAAGTGAGAAATACCTAAATCGTTACAGTACTCATATAATGCCTGCATAATCGTAAATTAATGTTTTCATATCGGAATCTAGTATAACAATATCGAACATAAGTTTGCACAGAACATATAGGTTTGCGACTGCAATGTGTGTGTCATCTCTCAGCTCTTAATCTTTATTCAAATCGGAATGAAGTATGTATATTTATAGAGTATACGCACAAAATTCAAATTTGCACTGTTATATATGTTACTATATTTACTTGAGCGTCGCGATAAATTGCCAAATTCGTAAACCATGATATACGTGTTTCCAGCGAAAACCACAGTGAATATATAGGTTTACTGAGATCTTATCTTTATGAATGAGGATTCATCGTCCGCCATGCTTTTCCTGCTGTTTTTTCTCAGGCTTTAGTTTTGTCTCATAAATGTTTGCTCCAAACAATGCGATGAACAAAGACAAACGGCATCTTACGAGAGATTCTCCATTTCATAACTTGCAACTTTATTACTGTTATATATTAGATATTATTATTTTCGATCTTTACATAAGAGAATGTAAAAAAAGACATATTGCTTAAGAAAAAAGAAATACATTGATAGATATAAAAATAACTTCTGTTTTGATAAAAAAAAAAAAGAGCAGTTGTACAGAAATAAATTTAAAAGAGAAACAAATATCGAGATGTTCTGTTACATGCCACGTAAACATGGAACTGTCTCTCCAAATTTACGTTTAGTACGGTCGACTTAAAGTGACAATTCCCTTCTATTCGTTTATAATGGAATTAGACTATGAGGCGAATATTTTGACAGGCGAGAACAAGTAGAGAAAACTGACCAGGTGAAAAGATTCGCGCGAGATTGCCAGTGCCTGGTTGGTTTCAACCGCAACAACGGCAGCTACAGCTGTACTCCGAGATATGGACGTTTGCCTTATAAGATGAGACAGAGCCTGGAGGGTAAGGAGAGAAGTGAGGGAAGGGCTGGAACGATGAGAGTCATGATGCAGACAGCGCGCACATTCCGCCTAACTTGCACACCTACTGCGAATCTCACGTTTCTCGCGAACAATACGTTCAATTAAGAACTTTAAATTTCTTCTTTGTGTTAGTTTCGTCAAACTGCGCTAAACCTTAATACTTCGCTTCTGTTTATTTTGTTTAGTTTCGTCTTGATTTTATCTTATTCTATTATTATCGTTAGAAACTTCCAACAACGAGACGCCATTTCATTTACATTACACTTTGTGCTTCTCTTTTAAACAGTTGCATTATCTTTATAAATCGCGCCACTATATATGTATGCTACTAATATATATAATTCTGTTTTCTTAATATTACTACTGATTTTACTACCTGTAGCTGTCGTATTTTTTGTCATATAATATTATCTGAATCGTTTTAGTTTATCGTTTTAATATCTCGCTCTTATCTCGTCCTAGTTTCTAAAAAGCTATCAAGCATCTTAATTATTTAGCTATTGTTTAAATTCAAACTTTATTTCTAGCAATGCTCTAAATAAACTATCGCTTCAAGTGGATCTTGTTTTATTTCTGGCTACTGTGTACATTTGACGATGCTCTTTATTTTGAGATCTCAGAGGAGTTGCTCCGAATTCCAAATCAAGCTGTATAGATCTTCACGTTCCACCTTTGCTGGTATTTGTGGTTGCTAAAGCTGTATGTTATAAATTGTATATCCACGTGCAGGTATATTCTCGATGATTATAAGGATGACTGGGATAATTGGTAGATAGAGGAAAAGGTAGAAATATAATACAGCCATTATGTTCTTCTGATCCATAAAATTGCACGTTTACGTTTCACGGATATTCATTATACTCGTGTTTTAAGCGTTCCACATTTACTCCAGTGATACAAACACGAAATATATAAGTTATCATTCATTTCAAATTAAATATTCTTCTAAAAAAAATTAAAGTTACATCTCGATATTTTTTAATTCTCCTTTTATCCGAGAACTTTGGCTTTTTTCAAAAAAATATAAAAAACGCACGTAAATGTAATTAACGTTTATATCAACGCCGTTCAAACTTCTATGGTAAGAAAATAATTCCACGTATAGTAATATTCCCATATATTCAAATCAATCACGCAACGCTGTTGCGCGAGTCAGACCGGCACGGCCGGCGGACGGCGGACGGCGCGGCGCGAGCAAAATGAGGAATCTCATCGTCAACCGGATCGCCACGCAGAGGCGTAAAAACGTGTCACGCACGCTTCACGCATGTGGAGAGCAAGAAGGAGGTAGCCGGTTTCTGAAATCTTGCCGCGGCGATCTCGTTTCGTTCGCCAAGCGTTAACCTCGAAGTTACGTGGCGGCCGGCGGTTGTGCGTCCGAAAAGGATAAAAAGAGAACGAAAAAGAGAAGAGAATACACCGCGAGAGAAATATAATGAGCCGTACGTGACTTTAATAAGGGAACAAGGCAACTCGACCGGTTCCCCTAGTCCCGAGACGCAATCGCTACCGAGAAATATTATTTAATCTCGTCGCGGATTTAACGAGCATCGCTCATTAAGGGATTAATTAATGGAATTCGCTGCGCGAACAGAGGCTCCCGGGCGGAAGTTTGTTCGGGACGAAAATAATGGGATCGTTGAAACTTCAAACGGCGGCGTATCTACACACGTTCCTACACGCGAACTTCGCTGTGCGTGTATTCCAGCGAAGTGTCTGTTCGGCTTGCGAAGATGTTCTGATGAAGACTATAATATACGTACATTAAGCTTTGCAGTATCCGCATATCATGCCCTAATTCCCTTCAATCGCTATACGTCGCATATTATTAGATCAAGTTTGATGTAACCATAAGAGATTAACTTAATCGTGTAGAAATTTCTCTTATCTTTATAAAATACCTAAAATTTCAAGAAACTTAGAGAGAAATTACTCGCCATCAATTAAATCGTTACCAATTAAAGAACGTCCCGGTTTTTTTTTTTTTTTTTTTTTTTTAATGGGAGACGGGAAACAGAGAGTGCATCGCCTTTGAAGAGCAGCCAACCATTTTTGCCTGGTCTCAAGAGCGTGCAGGGCTCTCGGGAATTTCGATACAATACGAAAGTCGCAGAGGATGTGGGACGGCTCGCGAAGCCGAAGAACAGAGGTAGCGGTAGTCGAGGGCGGGAGGAGATGCAGGGGGACAGGCAGGAAAGGGTTGCACGAAGCCGTAGAGAAGAGGTAAAACTACACGGCCTCGCCGAGGCTGAGTCAGCCGAAGTCGACTTTACACTGGCACTGGCGCTTGTTACAGCCGGAGATACGGGGGACGAGCAAGGATAAGAGGGACATAGGGGGAGGCAGAGGAGAGAGAACGGAAGAGAGCGCGGGGTCTCCGCAATCCTTCTCTATCCGCCGACTAAAACTCTAAGTCTCTATCTATCTGTTTCCTAGCGCTGTGCAACGACATCTTCCTCTCCCTCCCCGCCCGAGACATCTCTCCTAGTCGCCAATGTAAGCCAGTTTCGCCCCGAGGATTCGCGTCCTAAGCCGGGGCTCGTTAAGAGCTGGCAGATTTGATCCTTTGTATCGTCCCTGCAACCCGCTCTAGGGCCATCCAGTCCCACTCCACCCGTGGACTCTCATTCGGTCTTACGGATAACAGGAAATAACGAAAACAATTATTAAGGATTTTCTCTGCGCCGTCGTCGTTATCCAAGCGCGAAAGAAAGTATTGCGAGAGTGGAGAAAAACAGAGAGAGAGAGAGAAAGAGAGAGAGAAGGAGGAAACAAATGTATGTCCTCTCACCGCGCTGGATTAAGTTCCAGGACGGTTATGGATCGCATGAGTGCAGAGGAGGATGATATCGTAAAAAGGCGGATTAATCGTGGCGAACGCTTCAACCACCCGTTTCTTGCGTGAACTCTCCTTTTGCCACCATGTAATAGCACGGCGCTACGATAGCTGCGATTAATTTCTTTTTGTCGCGACCAGCATCGTGGCCTCCAAAGTGTCTGAAGAACCTCATTCGACACGGGCGGTTCCATAAGCGCCGGCAAGATTTTCCTCAAGGACTTGCCTGCTCTTTCTGTTTTTCTTTTTTTTTTTCTGGAGAAGTACGACCGCAATTAATTTCCCGTCGTTTTGATAAAACACCAACAGGTATTATCGCCTAACAGGTTTAAAATTGAATGAAATTGTTTATGTTATATTAATAAGAAATGTACAATAATTAAACTTAATAATAACATTATGATATAATAATTGAAGATTATTATAATTATTTTGTTTTAAAACATTTTATTATTTTATTTCATTTTTATGTATTCCCGTTTATGTATCAAAGAGTATAATTACAAGAATCCCTTCATTACCAGTTATTGCAAACTATATAAACTCTGTATAGATAACGGGCTAAATAAGAGCCAGGCGCGGTTGGTGATGCGCGAATATTATAATAATTCTTTACAGTTTTTTCAGATGTTTCTGTGGTAGGGGATCGTCCTGACGAATAATTTAACCGATCTAGTTGGAGTCGCATTGTAAGTCTGACAAACCAAGTCGGCGCGCAGTTTTTCTAGCTAATGGTCACATCGTAATTGACGATTTAAATATAGCCAGTTATGTAGCATCTGGAAAAAGTAAATTAATCGGGGCGAGGGAAGGGATTTTACTACTCCAACAAATTTGTGTTGGAAAAATTATATGTTATAAACAAATTATTATAATTATTCGCGCACCACCAACCGCGCCTGGCTCTTATTTAGCCCGTTATCTATACTTGGTTATTCCAAAGGAGCCTATACTTCGAAATATATTAAACTCTTCTCTTTCTCTTTTTATCTCCGTCCACTCCTGATTGCAATAACATAAAACAATGTTTAGTGGAATATTGATACGCAGGAAGCCGCGATCTCTGCTCGCCACCTTCGTTAGCGTAGAGGAATGCCGATTTCACCGGACCTGGCTGTCGTAACGAGTCTATCAATAACGATCCAAATAACTCGCGGCGATAATAGAGGGTGAGAGAAGATCGGGCTGACGGCATGGCACGATAAACGTCAGTTCTGTACCACTTGAGCGATGTCGACACTCGCGTGGCTTCCCACACGCTAGCGTGAAAACGACGGACAGCCGCTGACGGTATTTAAAGTGCCTCACATCGACAAGTGCAGCGGCACGGGCGCACCGCACCGTCCGGCTACTGCCGGGAGTTTCCTTCGATTATCGACGAGGAAACTTTACACGGCCTGCATTTCCGCTTTCTCACGGCATGCTACTCGCCAACAACCGCGCGGCTTACACCTGTGCGTCGCGACACAAAAAATAAAAGGAAAGCAAAGTTTATTAAATAACAAACCTGTTCCCAAACTCGTCATACATAATTACTCGTCGTAATTATTATTATGATTTTCATAATTAGCAATTTATTCGAAACGCGGTTTTCGAATAAGTATAATGCCAAGTCGTTCGCTAAATTTAGATGCGACAAAAATCAATGAAATAAAATTGCAGAATAATATCAAAATGCATCAGCAACGTTAGCGTATGTAGTATCGCGATAGTAGAGTAGATAAAATCGTGAAACCGTAAAATGACGTCGGTAATAGAACACGTATGTGAAGCAGATTATTGCTGACGCACGATCAGCAAAAAGCGCTCGCGGTAGTTATCACGCAGCTCACGTTACGTCGTGGCATAGAAAGGCATATATTAAAGACCGGTTGTGAGCTCTTCTAGTCAATTTATATGGTGGTTAAGCTCATCACGGTGAACCAATTACAATGTAGTATTCGCGTTCAGAAAACGCACTAGGATTGCTCTACCGGTAGTTAAATGCATCGGGCGATGAGCTCGGAACTATATAATATATTGAGCATTCATGTAGAGCACTCCCTTTCCTCGTAATTTGTTGGATCGGATTAATTAAAATCAATTATTTCCCGCGCAAACGATGAATAATCGCATCCATATGTGCAGTTAAGATGCGAACGTGTAAAAAAAGACTAACTTTCCTTAAAATATCCTTCGTTCCTCTAGGACTCATATATAGAAACCGAATTTTCTTATTCAATAGAGATTATATTAACACAAATTAGCTACCGCAATGCGAACTAAAAGCAAGAGTATTACAGAAACGTGAATCTCATTGTCAGGTCATCTCAGTAATCGAATGGATTCTAATTCGTCGTCATTAAATTTTCAGGTTGATTCCTAAATAGACGGATATTTTTGCTTGTGACCATTGAGAGGGATTACGCAAGAGTGGATGGCATTAAAAATTAAAAAGCGGTTGTCTTTATTTATCGTATCGGCCATTAAAGGGACACCCGGCGTGGATAGAGCCGAAAGACAAAGCCGGTGTATCAGTAATTGGCTTAGCCGCAACACGATCGATGAGTCGTACCGTCGTCGTACAGAGAGCAGCCAATAGAAGTTGAACCCAATTTGGCGGACCCCGGTAACTTTTCCCTCGCACACCACGGCATCGGCGTTTCAGCAAATCCTTGTTTCGCTCGCGGAAACTTATACCGCTGCGTTTAATTCCGACTAATTGCGAATTAATGGCATCCACCGTCGCTGTCTCGAAAGTAAAATATTACGCCGATAGCTTTGATTTGCTTTCACCATTTAGTTAACTGCGCCTGTCAATTTTCTCAAACCGTCTCTCGACGATCTCGTTATCCCTTGGGGCGCGTCGTAAGACGCACCCCAATCCTGTGTGGATTCCAATTTGTATAAAATAAGAAAATTTATCTTCATACTTAAGACATTCAAGGTATTCGAATTATGTTTGTTTCGAAGTAGAACGAAGTAGAAGCTACTGGATGACATCCTGGATGTATCGATATTCTCGCTTCGAAACTTTGTGCTGAATGCAGCATGCAATTTCGCGAAAACGTATTTTGTGTATTTGCGCCGTGACTGTCCGCCGTTCGCCAATTTATCGATATCGTTTCTAGCAGCAACCGACGTCTCGCTTTAAATTGCCATAAAGCGACAATCAATTACAGTTACGTATCTCCGACGCTTGCAACCGTCGGATTGCTCCGTTTTGGCATAATCGCCGACGGTCGACGTTATTTATCGATAGATCGTATTTTACGGCTCAATAACTGCGCCCTCGCGCCACGCCGCAAATTTGCATGCGTATCGGATCGCTTGTCATGGGCATATCAGCTCGCGATAACGGAGCGGCATATTTGAAGGGTCCGCGATTTTCGCGCGACGCCTCTCGCGATATTAAACTGCCCGTCGAATCGACCTTCCATCCTCTCTCTCTACCATCCTCATTCCTCAGTAATTACTATTTTATGCGGGTCGCGCATCTGACTCGCCGGATGGATTCTGTAAAATAATCACGATAATCGAGCCAAATAATGTATGTCGGAATTATTTGCCGGTGTATTAGGTCACAGTTGGTCGATAACACGCGAATACATTTTTAATTACATCTCGTCGATCGCACAAACTACTTCCTGATAATTCTATATTAATGTGTGAAACGAAGTCATGCACATAAATGTTTCAACTATTTCGCAACAAGAAAATTATGTCGTTTTCCAAAGTGACAATAATCGACGAATTGGTCATTACTGCGAATTTGTCACTACTTGCGTGTACTACTTTTATTTACCTAATTATTGCCATGTCATCGATTCAATTATCATTTAATAATAATTTCAACAAAATACAACTATCGATTTCCATTTAGAAAATACGGTCAATTGATTCCCGGGTAAACCTTTTCGTAGAAAATTTCATTTCTAATGAGCCACAATTTCTACGATTTATCTTCTTTGTAAGAGCATGAACGTTTTGTAAAGTGCTTGTTGCTTTTCTCTCGGTGCATGTGTAATCCATTAGCTGCGAAGATATTAAAAAAACATATAGCTCTTTTAGCGGTCTAAAAAAAGGAGTTAAAGTCTGGTAGAAACATGTCGGTACCTACAAAACTACCATCTGCCACTTTCGAAGGAAGTCACGAAGAAACGCTTCCGGCGTATTTGCATTACCGTTTCTCGCGAACAGCCACGAAAAAGAGCCGTGCGCAGCTCGATCGAGATTATCCGCTTTCAATCTACGTAATAACACATTCGACACTTTAACTTTATCGGTGCCCATCGTCGGTAGATCGAGGTCAAGACTAAATAAAACGGGAACCACAATTATTATCTTATTGAAAGATTATTGGACTAAAAGAGTGCAAGTTAATATAACTGTGTTTAACTTTTACTTTTACATTACGTGAAGGTATAAGTAATGTCATCCAAAAAAAACTCACGATAAACAATTTGAATCAAATGTCGATATTTCTTAAATCAAAAGCATATGGGCGATCTTGTTAAAAGCATTTATGTTATATTTATCGCGCTCTCTCTTTGAAAGATCAGAAGTTTATCGGTTGATTAGCTACAATTCGAAAATTAACGAGTTATTTTCCGTGTCTCCATAGAGAAATGACGACAAGTAATCGATATCTTTTACAATCGTTTATTTAAGCTCCGCTGCCTGTTTTCAATATAACGATTCGGTAGAACGATGATATAGAGGGAATAAGAGGACCTTCGTTAACGATTCTCCGGCGCACATGCGGTAGTCGAGGGATAATAATTCCGGTGGTCCCAATAGAGCGCTCGTTCACGCCCCGCGTATGGGAATTTTGACAGTATCGCGCCGCCGATCGGCGAGTTTAACTTACCGGGAAAGTAGCTCTCTTTCGTTCAACAAACCGATGCGTTATAAATGCCGATCTATATCCACGGGACAAGGCACGATCTATCATCCGCGAGCACAGCTCCGGCCCGACTCGTTCCCTTCCTTTCTGACCTGCCTATTGCTTGCTCGTATTGTTTCTCGCTTGATTACCTTTCCAACGTCAGAGACCAGCTAAGCGATACAATCTTCGACAACTTTTCCAAGTTCATCTCGCGAGTGTACATACACCGCGGGCGATCGATAACGCCAATTGAGACATGAAGTAAAACGACAAACTAATTGAATTTTTCAGGTAAATAGAAAAAAAATGGTCTTTATACTGAATGGTCTGTATATTAAATTTCTTAACTTTAAAATTCACTTTTTCAAGTTCTTAAGAATGTCAGATTAATGCGCATTTAACCCTTCAGTCACCCACTGACGTATATGTCAGTTACGCTCTATGACTATAACGTCGCTATAAATACCGTAGATATACCGTTCTAGGTAGAATAATAGGAGATATCATTTCTGATTAGATGTAATCGTTACATGATGATGATCATCTGCCATTAAAGCTCCAAATAAAGGGCAATATTATCTTGAAATGTATGCGATATTGATCCGCATGGTTGAGCAATGAAGAATACACGATTGGACGATTTAAAATAATTACACGTGTGTTATCTTATGGAAAAAAGTATGGCCACATCCCTCTCTCTAAAGAACCTTAATGGCGGTTGGGAAGGCGTGTCCATACAGTCACTGTAGCGTCACGAACCGCGTGTATAGTTATCTCACATTCGATACTAATAGGTCGTTCAACTAAATCAGCGGCGAAACGCATCAAGAGACTTTTTTAATAATCACCGAAACGAAACGAATAGAATAATTCTGCGGTCGCTAAAGTGATTCCAACTATACATACCGTATACCGCGAGCGACATGTTAAGGGACTTGGCAATGTTATGCCAACAAAAGGAAGAAGAGACGAACTCCAGGACGTTGTTCCGGAATTCCTTCCGGGCATACGAAGCGCGGGGCGATCCCAAGAGTTCGTTCCGAGTGCCATAACACGCAGAGCACCCGGGTTCTGACCCGGTATAAGCACCCGTGGCGCGAACGCTAGGATGGAATCAAGTTGGCCGGAGGCTCATCGTCAGGACAGCGATCTTCAGCCGCCGCAATTTCGCGCATTCGCTCTGCCACGGATTTCCATCGCGACTCTACGCTGGGCGGGGAAGGGTGAGGCGGGAATGGAGTAGAAGGGTTCAAACAGTGCCGCGACAGTACTCGCGAGCGCCAGGGCGTACACATAGGTATACAGCCCACATGTACATACATCCCATATACGCGTATACATGTGAGACTGCATTTACGCTGAATCCTATTTGCCTCGGCTAAAATCGCATCGGGGGGAATCCCGTGGCAGGAGTGCCTTGGGAATAGCCTCCGCGCGCGCAGTCATTCCACCCCGCTGCGCTTCTCTCCCCTTTGCACCCCCTCCCCTCCCCCTCCGCCCCCTCGTTTCGTATCCTGCCGCCACACCGCCCCCGTGGCTCTCCGCAATGGTGCATCGCCGCCGCCGTATGCAGATGCATCGTTAGCATTTTTACGCAAGAACGTCGCGCCGGCGGGCTTTTATCATTTCCTCGTTTTTCCTATATATACGTCGCGCACCCCCTGTCGCGCCGGCAAAAGGTGATTTAACCCTTCGCGCCCCGGCAGTTATCTGCGGGGAGTGGATAATAATGTCTGTGAACCAGAAGTACCTAAAGACCAGTTTTGCCAATGTCGATTGTGGCTGATCAACGGCTTGCAAAATATATCATTCCTGCTCATTGTATAATCGTGAAAGAGAAAGAGTTATGGACAGTTAAGTAGTACTTGTTATCGCACACAGCTATGATCGAGAAAAGCACAGCTGATGAAAGTTTGTCAGTGAGACAGACTATCATCTAAAAAGAGGAGTTTGTTAAGTTCTGACTTTTTATATTACATATATGATCTAGAAAGTGACATCCAACCAGAATTTGTTCTGTTCACAGAATATAGCTGTGAACTAGAACAAAGAGTAACTACACCTACAGTTCATCATTATAGACAAGATCCAGTAATAGCGATTGTCTAACAGTACTGTGCTATAGATATGATCTACAAAGTAATAACTACAGTCGTTGACCAAGCATGTGAAGCGGGCTTGATGCATGAAAAGACACGTGTCCAACTATTTGCAGATTACGTTATATACAAGATTACGTGTATGCACGCTTATACCCTTCGGATAGTAGATGCAAAGTTTCCCAGTTACTTTAACGAGATACTACTACGCTTTACACAACAATACGAGATATTAAAAATCTCATCTCGGTGCCGTAGATCAGGCGTAAAGCTCGAGCGATAGCTTGACGTCGCGGAAAGACGCGAAGAAGAATCCCTCCGCGCTAATCCGTCGCTCGTCGCTTATCGGCCGCATTATTAAAATGCAAAGCGGACGAAAGCTGCGAAGTGCAACGATACAAATCGACGACAAAGGACCCCGCCGCGGGTGGCGGGGGCTTGCCGCGAGGGAAAACCGCGCGAAATATTTTAATAAAGCTGTCCGCGATTATCGCCGCGCCACCCGCCATCCGACATGCCGTAAAACAATACGCGTAGGAACCTAACGAATTAAACACCTCGCAATTGGACGCAATTATTTGGTCTCGTTGAAAATGCAATCTGCCGGCGCATTACGGGGGATTATGCGAACGAGCGGGCGGGCGGTCGGAGGACGCACGTTCGCGCGCACTTGACGTAGAACGCCGAATGCGCAATTCGCGCTTTATTTCGCGTTCGCTCGCTCGCTCGCTCGTACACACACGCGCGCGTATGGATAATCCCGCGAGTCTTCTATGATTTAGCGATATCTCCCTGCTGCACCGACTTTATTAATTCATCCAGTTATTTGCCGCATCCTCCTGTCTCTCTCTATCTCTCTTCCCTCTTTCTCTTCCCGCTTCTCTTTCACCCGTTATTCCAGTTATGCGCACGAATTTCACGAGTAGCGCACCGCGACTAGCGGTATTACGGGCTGTATCATTTATTCAGCAAACAGTCAGCGCTGGACGCACTCGCGCGTCTGGCTACAGCGAGATTTACCATGCAAAACAATCGAGTAGAGTTGTATAACACTATATCCCCTCGCAAGAAGATTTTCGATCTCTCGATATCTCGATTGCGTATTCGCCAGAATCTCGCCAATCACTCAAACTTCTTATTATGATTCACTTTTATGAGCTGAGCTGCGCGAGAAACGTTCGTGCCCTGCTACAGAAGGGAATATATTTGAACACCGCGCGACAGCAATAACCAACCGCGGAAATTTCTCAGCAAACTGCGATTGGGATCCCGCATTTCGCGCATGTAACTCACATGGCATGCGCAATCAGAGTGATTTTGCTCGTTACATGCCAGTCCCCCGGCGTGGACAAACGCCCGGGCGATCCGATCTCGGCGCGGCATGCATATCGGATTGCAGCGGGGCGTCGCTCTCCGATGCGTATATATCGCCCCCGCAAATGGTGGAATTAAAGTCGCGTATCGACCGGAGGGACGGCTGCGAGACGAGTAAGAAATCGAGCGGAGTAGCCTGCAGTCGTCCGGCTGGTCCGGATGCCCGCGGCTGGTCTGGTTCTAAGATTACGATCATAACGAAAAAGCTTCTCGCTCCCATTGGATGCCAGTCTTTCTCTCTTTCTCTCCTCCTCTCTCTCTCTCTCTCTCCGCCCGGCTCGCCACCGTCCCTCCCGCGCCCTTCCTCCACCGTCTCTCTCTATCGGCTCTCTCTTCTTTCACGGCGTATGAGAACGTCCGGCGACGCGCCGCGCTGCACTGTATAGGGCATCGCGCGGCGCGCGGCATGCATTATGGAACGAGCGAGCAACGATTCTGCCGGAAAAATTGCGGACACGAGAGACGGACGCGATCTGCAGCCCGACTATCTTCTCTCCACTTACCCATCCACGTGGAACAGTGTTTCCCAATTTGTTATATGGCGACTGCGAATTCTTCGGGATACGTCATAGAGCTCGTAATTGCGTCGACTTCAAGGGTCGACCGGAATATTTTTTTCTCTTTTCTAATACCATTTCCTGCGACCCTTGCGCACGTCACATAAATTTTCATCAATCCACATATATATCTGTGCTCAATTCACATATACTACATAATGTTGCAAAGAAATTATATTAAAATGCTAAGCTTTAAGTTTCGATAATTAATTGCCTGCTAAATTTATATGCTCACGACATTGTTGATTTCTATCTCATTTTTGTGTAATAATGCATATCTGACTTTAGATATCGCAATATCTTTCTTTCATCAGACACTGTCGTACTCAGTTTTCATTTTAAAAAGCGATATTAGAGCACTCGTATGCAAACTACAAGAAGCTATTGAAATAAATAGTAAAAATTAAATAAATAAAATCATGATACGAGACTATAGATTGTTTTTCAATTTTATTTTATTCGGCATTCCGGGAAACACCATTTGGGAAACACTGACATAAAGATACCTATGTAGATACCGATCTATGCGTTACCCACCTAACCACTCTCAGTCGACCCTCGCGATACTCGTCGTGGAAGATTGCTTTCCTATATCCCGTCCTCCCGGTTACGACTGCTTTCCATTTTGTAAGAAACGTCGGGAGGTCTCTATAATGTAAACGCGATGTGCCCAATGCTACCAATCACGATCGCATAAATATAAGCAGTCCTTTTGTTGCAAAAGCGAATAAATGAGAACAAGCGAAAAAGTCCTTTCTCAAAAATTTAAATATCGTGGAGATGTCATAGAATATTGTAAATTAAATTTACGTTTCAGGTTTTTATTATGTTAACTACATAATAAATCGCATGTTCCGTTAGTTAAGTACTTTTTATAGCAATCGACAAAATACTAATTAAAGTGAAATAAAACTGTCATTAATGACTGATGATATACAATTTACATAATTACGTAAAAATGATGTGACTATTTATTAGGTTATTATTTATTTTATTTATTTATCTAGCAATGTGTCATATTGTATAATTATTATCAAAATTGTAGGAGTATATGAATTCATTGTGTTTCTTTTATATCTTCGCCGGAATAGCTTTATCACAATATTCTTTGACTTCATAAAAATCTATCTGGTATAACGCGTTATAATCCCGCTGAGAAATTTAATAACGTCAGCATTACACGCTCCCCACCGAAATAAAAATGGACAGAGGGAGCATTTGCGGTGTTCCTTTGACGCCTAACATGCAACGAAAAGCCGAGCGCAAAGTAGCTGTTGATAAATCTATGTGGGAGGGGGATAACTGAGGAATAATGGCGAAGCGAAATGAATGTTTCGCGGCATGGCCGGTAAAAATACGGTAAAAAAGCTTGTGCGACGCGACAAGCGGTGCTCTCCCCTTTCTCGTCAGTTGATTCAGTCCGCTCGCACGAAAGAGATACGGCGGGAAAGAGAACAGAAAAAAAGAAGATGAAGAAAAAGCGACGCACACCTATCCCCTGGCCACATAGTAAAGAACCAGGCCAGAAACTGTCAACGGCTGCGTAACGCTGATGAAAGGGTGGATAGCGTGTAATCTCCGTCGCGTCCGGTCTCCGAAGAGGGCCCGCGTCCCCAAATGCGCGACTAACGACGTTTTAAATGTATAAAAAAAAAAAAAAGTGGTCGAAAATAACACTGTGGCTTGGCACAGAATTCTCCTGGCCGTTCACGTGGAAATCGCGCGAACTAGATTACGCCCGGCCCGAAGGAACTTTTCTCTCTTTGGTGTGCCATAAGCACGTCGGCGTTCCTTTGAATGACGCCTTGTTATTCAAAGAACCATCACCGCCAGCACTCACGTCGCACATGCACACAGTATTAACTCCGAACTATTATGGCGGCGTAGAATCTAACCGCAGTGCGGACAGCTCATGATATATCCGGGGGAAGTTTGCGGACCTCGGCCTCGCTATCGCGGAATTAAATAGCAAAGTCGAAGCAACGTGATCGTCAAGCGTTTCTTTTATTGAGCTGAGCGAAGATGATACAGATCATGTTATCTATCGATCTGATCTCTAGCGAGATCATCGTAAGATAATTTTATAATGATAGCTATTAATTTCGTTATTTATAACATAGAATTTTCTCATTCATAAAAAATCAAAATTTACATATATATTAAAATACTAAATAATATATTCATTTTTTTTTAAGAGAGAAAGAGAGAAGGGAGAAACTGCATTAAATATAGTCTAATTGGCTGATGCAAACAGCGGCCACATTTATTTTATAGTCGCGCAAATTCTCTTCGTCGCGGTGAAGATGAACAGCATCAAAATGATGAGCATGTTATACGCCATACGGGAACCGCATTTTCGCGGAAAAATTACATAAGGCAATCGCCTCCGCGGGCGAGTCCTCGATGTTACCGAGTGTCGTGCAAAATGAGAAGAACGCGTAATGACAGGCTGCCGGCTTTAGTGGGCATGATTGATAACTATCCGATGCGCCGATCGAAACGGGAGAGCCATTACTTATCTCCCGAATGACTACCATTAAGCGCGTTCCATCGCCAATGTTGGCGTGCCAGGGCGGACTTTACAATATTCAAAGAGGGAACTCCACTCGATCAGTAGCACGGAAATAATTATTCTCGATTACTCTCGCTTCCCCTTCCCCCCCCCCCCCCCACCCCCCACGGCACTTTGCGTACACAAGCGGGATGTCGGCGTGGTTGATTTAAATATCAGTGAGCTTTAATGTGAATGCTCTACGCGGTAACTATTTCCATTTGCAGCTCTTTGTATGTCCAAAACGATATAAATCAACAGTATGGAAACGGTATTGACGTTTTCTTTCTATTAAAATAATAAATTGTTACAAATGATAAATTTCGCATCGTCGGCCTTGTTAAGAAGTTATTTAACAGCAGAAATTGCAGTTCTTTAATCGATTAATTTTCAAAAGTATAAATTTATTTTTCATATATAAATTTAATTTTCAAAAGTATAAGTTCATGAATAAAATCATGTCTTTTACGTATTTCAAATGATCTTTAATTCAATAGAAATTTAATTTTCGTTACTTTATTAAATCAATATATTCTCTGTTGAAACTTCAAGAGCTGTGGGAAATTAGTTTTCGTACGATTTCTCATCAGGAATACTATATACTGGATTGCTATATCTTTTTAGACACACTTAATGTAGAATATGTAGATCATCATTTTTCCAAGTCAAAAAAATAATATATTTGTTCGCAGTCATGATGCGCAAGTGCGCACATCTATATTTCAACACAGCCGGGCGAAATGGCCAAGGGAGATTTGCTGGTGACCGCAAGAAATCAGATATTACCCGATACTGTACAAAAAGATACTCACCTGAAGGTGGACTTGACCGTTGTTATCGACCCATCCGATGACCATGTCAGCTCCTGCGCGGCCATCGTCCTTCGTGAAACCGAGCCCGACGTAACCGAGGGTCTTCACTTGGATCTCGAATGTAACGTCCTTCTCATCAGGCGTCCAGAGCACCAAGAAATTGTTATCCAGGACAGCACTGTGCTTCCATTCGACGGAGACGACACCGCTGACGAGCAAAAGGAGAAATGAGCCGACCGCAGTCTTCATCTTTCCGTGCGGTGTTGCTCAAAACATCTGAAACAGGAGCGATGCATACCTGAGGCGACTGTCTTATTTACGGAGGTAATTTATGCTACTTAGAGATGTAATCCGCTTAATGGATAAGAGAACGAGGAATAACGTTTATTCACATAATGTATTCCGCATATTACGAGGTAAGTTATTCCGAGTTTCTCCAAACGCGGAATTTCATACAAAATTAAACGATTACAAATGACGTTCACTGCATCACTAATAATAGCATAAACAGAAATCGTGAAATATGATTTACCGTTCGATAAAAAAAAACTTATTACTCGTTTAAAACTTTTGCATTAACGATGAAAATTTTAATAAATATCTACTGCAGAATATAATTTTGCACCATTAAACGTTTTCCAGAAATAGCGCAGTAATGTAATAAAATGCTATATGTAGAAAAAACAATGTACACGGTATGCTCCAGTTGGTTGCATTTTTAAAGACAACAAAACCGTTGAACTTTCAAATGAGAGTAATATTGAACATGCTGTCGATATTTTTCTTCGATATCGCGACGATCGTATTTCGTGTCACCGTTGTTGCCCATTACTTATACGTAACGGACGATTTTCAAGATATTCGCTATTTAAACCGCAAATAACTGGTGCATGCCATGTATGTGTATTTGCGCATACGCATCTACCACAGCGCTTGCTTTCTCACATAATTCGCACGATAGTCGTACGCATCGTATTTTATCGTCCTTAAGCACTAGCAGTGCAGTGGCTATTTACGCTTGCGCTCCACTCGAAATTGTTTCAACCTCTCTACGGTCGGTTTCGTTCTTTTTCCAAAATACAGTATATCGCGCCAAACACAGAAAATAAGACTGCTTTAAATGACTCTTGTACGAAAGTATCAGCTATTTCAAGTACTCTACTTTATTTCGTACAAAATAAATTTCTATTTAGTGTAAGTTTGGTTATACACATATATAAAACCTTCATATTAATTATTAATAATTAAAGTATATAGAAAAAGGTTCAGAGATTGCTAAGCGGACTTATTAAAAATAGTTCGCGTTCAAATTTTAAGATCACAATATATAAATATATGTGTGTCTGTGTATAAAAATATATCTAATACTTCATGATCTAATACAATAATCTTAAACGGCATTTTCATGGCTCGACTAATCAAAAATGCATGAAGCAGTGCAAAATATTATGATCGAATCTAATTTCAAGAGAGCGTATCAGATATTCAGAATGATCGAAGGAAATCTCGTAAATCTTTATGGGGAACTTTTGTTAGCGAAGTGTTAAGAACGCAGATATTAAAACAAAATTAAAAAGAGAGGCCGTATCAACAATATTACGACGTCCGACTCGTTTTAGCCGTCAACGAAGTAATGCTTATATTCATAGCGTGGAAACATATCCGACGAGTGAGCCGACTGCCTCGTTTTCCCAAGCAGAAATACTCATAAATAACGATCAACGTCACGATTAATTTATCCTCACGCCGGCGCGGTGGTCCGCTATTGCATTTTCAAGAATTCAGACAGGGCGGGCTTAATGGACCGCCATTCAACGAAGACATTATCGCCGATTCCGCGGTAAAAATTGCTATTGACCTCTTTATCGGCGATAACGCTTTGTTTCTTCAGGCATAACGACAGACACGAGGTGGAGCAACGGAGCTTCGAGGGGAAACGCGAGAAAATTAAGTTTCCGGCGGAATGAATCCGCGAACAAAGAGAATTTCTCGTTTTACCGTGCGCGTGTGTCTCGAAAAAGGGATGGGCCGGATTGAGGTCGGCCGGGATAGCCGCGCTACCGTTTATTTTGCATTTTCAGCAATCAGGCACGTCCCGCGGAGGTGGGAGAAAAAAAAAAGTCAATTTGTACTTGCGGAGTAAGCGCCTCGCGCCGAGCACGGCACGAGTTAAGGGCGAGATTGCTGTAGAGGCAGCAACTGCGAGCGCACACCATCCTCGAGATCGCAGGTGTGACTAAAATACGCACGCCGGAAATTTTTTGCAGTGAAATTTATTCGATTGAAAATATCGGGTAGAAACGCTATATTCGAACGTTTCAATAAATTGGTAAAAAACGGGAGATATTGGTGCATTGTTTGCGCGGATTGTGCAATACAGTTTCTCTGCTAGGCGACTATAGTATTACTAATAAATTCCAGAATTTTTGAAATGTATTTTAACAATGAATTTATTGGAACTGAAATTGGATGGCAGATTCAGTAAAAGTTTGATGGTGCGCTAGTAATTATTCCAACGAACGCTCAAAATTATTATCTTGGTTTATAATATATTATAATGTAAAGGAAGCAGAGTCCCGTAATAAAGCCGAACAGAGAGAATCGAAGTTCACGTGGAAACTGTTTTTCTCCAAGCGTTACCACAAATGCTCTGTTAATATTTGTTACACAGCTTGTAGCTCACTCTGTGCTACAGCGCTTTTTCAACGCTTTTTTTTTTTGCGTGCAGCGACCGCGAGAGAGCCGAGATGAGAGCGCTGGTGCGCGATTCATCGAGATCATCGATCAACCGAGGTGCGGTGATGAAAATACAAAATTACCGATCGCGTGCACCTGCGTATCGCGACACGCACGTGCGACCTAGGGGGCAAGGACGGGAAAGAGAGGGAGCGGAGATGGGTTGAACCCCCCGACCAGGAATCGACCGCGGATCTGCAAACGATCGTTTCAATTAACGGCGACAATGGCGTGGTGCATCGGCCGATGCGCCGCAAATAGTAAGCCAATCCGGCGTGTACACGCGCGGAAATCATCGACGAGTTCGGCGCCAAACACCAGCCGCCGAACTGGTTTAATCCTTCGCGATCGCGCGGTCCGAACTGATGTTTACCGTGGCGGATATTTGCGACGTAATTGTACAATGAGTTTAACAGGATTGCATTTTGCGCAAACGAATCTGTGCTACAAACAATATGGTTGCTCGATAATAAATAACAAACATTTTTTTAATTTCTAAATCGCTACCGATATATCATGACCAAAACGCGCAATGAGTTAATAATAAGATGTGTCTCGACTAAATGGGTTCAAGGATAATGATCTGTCGCTAATAACGATTATTTTTCCTGACAATTGCATTTGAGAGGGGCGACTTAAAGCAGTAATAACAATGATAAAATAACGCTCACGATTTTCATCATAGTTTAAAAAAAGGACACAATGTTCGGATTAGGAATCATGTGATTTAACGGGGGTCAAGGTACGCGGCATTGCCGACAGCGTGCATCGCAATCGGCCTGATTTACGGTACTGGTGCCAGTAACCGCGAAATTAAAACCGATCGATTCAATCAGCAATAACGGAATATGCGCGGGATACGCGTATCAGGAGCGCGACGTTACGCGGAAATAATTGGACGGTTCGAACTTGCATACAAAGGAGAAGCGCCGGCTAATTCTGCCGATTAACAAAACCGATCGTATCGGCAATCGGATGCGTAACACGAGCTTACGCGAATTCCAACTAAGCAACATGAATTAAACATTTGACCGAGCCGCCATTATAATGCACTAATTTTAAGGGCAAGTCGGCAGATACAAATGGATGACCTAGTTGGAAATTACGTTGATTAATTTTTAGGAGGAAAAATATCTCTTGATAAAGAAGATAGATTTATTTCACGAAAATTCAAATCAAATTTATTTGCACTACTATCCACAGCACAAAAAACGAATTGCTTATCTTTGTACAATAAGTTTGAGGGTATTTTACTTTTTTAATTAGTATTACATACATATACCAATTCTGGATAATTATATCATTTTTATGGATATTATAAAATATATTATAAGCGCATATATATTATAATTGTATATTATACTCGTAATATTATATTCTGTGTCTTACATATATTAATATATAATTAAAATACTTACAAAATATTCTAAATAAAAGTTTAAAGTTGAAATGTTATTAAAGGCATACAATTATATGTGTAATTTAATTCTCCCATTATTAATCATAAAAGGTTATTAGCTAATTTAAAAAATCGAATTAAAATTTATTTTTATTTTAATAGAATTATGGAAAGAATTACTTTAAAATAAAATTTTCATGAACCGCCAGTTAAAAAAAGATTGCTACAGAATGGCTCACGTTCATTTTCATCACAGAATACCGTAAATCTGCGACGTGGCACATTGTTGTAGTACATTATTCTCTAATTATTAATCAAGCATTATTAATGAATTTAAAATAACTTAATTAAAATTTGTTTTTATTAGAAAATAAAGTTGTTTTTAAAATCTGTTTTTATTGGAATAGCTATAGAATTATATAGGAAAAATTGTTTTTCAATAAAAGTTTCGTTGTTGCTCCATCAACCGCTAGTTAAAAATGTTGCTGCAGATTGGCTCACGTTTATTTTCACCATGGAGCACTTATAAATCTATAGCGTAGTACATTGTCGCCGCATAACTTCTCCTCTGTTTAATCCTCTTTGGTTCATCCAATGACTATCCACCGCCGTCGAACGATCGGCCGCCCGAAAACAATCGATGCAATTAACAGTGGCGGCGCGTGCGATGCACGAAACGTCCCGTCGAGGTGATGCATCGGTCACAGCAGCTGCCTGAACCGCTTCAGCGCACCGGAGAAATGTCGACTCAAATTGAGAGGACACAACGGAGGCGAATCCAAAAGGGTGAACGCGGACACCATCCCGGTCGAAAGGGACGTAGCGAAGGGAACGAGTGACGCGACGCGGCGCAACGCAGCTCGGAGAGGATGGAACTACGCGCGGGTACGCGGTACGGTTTGATTTGCGGCGTGTCGTTCAGTCGATTGCTCTCCAATTGCGCCCTGGCACCGACGGCATCAGCCTGGCACGGTTTTCCCTATATGGGGTGCTCCGCTAAGGTTCGCATCAAATTTAGAAACCGCGTTCTATTACGAACTTGCAACTGACACCGCGACTTTCGAATATTTAATATAAACTTTGCTAATCGAGATTTCGCCAATTGGAGTTCGTGCAAAAAAAGTCTCTTATCCGTTCTCCTGAGATTTAAATTTTATCAAAATATTTGTGATTTTTTAACGTTTTTGAATATTTCTTGCAACATAGGTTTATGTGTAAATGTTCATTTATTATAGTACAAAAATGCATAACTGTTACTTAATTACTTTGCAATAAGCCAAAGTAGTAAAAAAAATCAAATCTTTATTTTTTTTAAAGTGAAGAAATGATCTAAATAAATAATTAATTTTATTATCACGTTAGTAAATGTAACGTCACGTTAGTAAATAGATGATTCATGTTGGTGTGGAAAAATTTTATTTTTTACTTTTTGAATTTTTACAAAAAGCAATATGCGGTTCAAGTTCGGTATTGCGAAACCGCCTTGTATACACACTGACGCCAGCGCAACGGGATGCGACGCCGCACGAGGATGATAAACCACCCCCTCGGTCGGTGCAAACTCCTCCCTAAGATAAATAAATCGAGGACCGCTTTCGCGAAAACGACGTGAATCGAAATGTTGGTCGCCCGATAAATCGACGTGTCGCGTGTACGGAGGCGTGAATGGGCGAGTTGGCAAATAATGAGCGTCCGATCGGGTGCGAGGACTCATCGGGATCGAGGGTCTCTCGCGTGTACAAATTCACGCGGCGATAGTGCATACTATGCGTACATATGTATACAAGTGTGATGATCGATCGAATTCGCTCTCTTCGTATTACGTTTCTTTCGCCTGAGAACGCGAAAAAGATTGCGGATTTCCGTCTTTACTCACAATCAGCGCAGCATTTTATGGTGAAAAGCTACGTGTATAATTTTGTGAAGTTGATTTGTTTATATCCTCTCCCTTATATTTATCCCTTATATTTATGTTTATATAATCTTTTCTTCTATTTATAAAATTAAAATTATCTAAATCAAACTTTTAATTGCACCTCTATAATTTTATAAATTAATCTCAAATATAAAAATCTATAGAATACTGATAAAAATTATGAAGAGGTTTATTTAGGTACAAAGAAGATTCTTCTTTTGAAGAATTGGTGTTCTTTTCGGTCGAACTTTTATGAGCTTAAAAGCAGTAACTCTAATTAAGTTATTAAAACTTTAAAACATTGTATAAACAACATATACATTCATCATTTTCATCTCGTTGTACTACTTGTATACATCACATGCTTTTCATATTTGTGTTAAAATCACCGTTGTGGAAAAATTTAAAGTTATCAGAATTTTATTTTAAGACGACGGACGATGGGAGGAGGCGTTAGAGAACGTACGTATATGCCAAACTAAATTATATTCTCACAAAACACTCCAGACATGCGAGCACAATTGTCGATCGGTGCATTTCCGTGTCGCGCGTCGTTACCCCGCGTTGATTTACTTGTTTACCGGCGCGCCGGCATATTGATTTATCCGAAAGAAAGCGCATCGCGCCCTCCCCGAAGTCGTCGGTGTATGCAAAAACGGCAGCCGCGATGTATGCGGCAGCACCGGGGAACAAATAAAGCACGATATCGCCGACAAATGTCAAAAGCAAAACTTGGTCTCGCGAGCGCGCGTGGGTACGTATGTAGGTAGAGCTTCGCTCGGAATTTCACATAAATTTCAACGCGCCCGAATCTCTAGCTCAGTCTACTGCCATCGGAAATATCGTCCCGCCAACGTATTTACGCGATCAATAAGTGTCTTCAAACATTGTATCTATACATGTATTGTATATCTCCACGATGTCTGTAAAATAAAATAAAATTTTTTTAAATTTTTAACAAACATGATTAATGAGTGAGACAGTAATATAGATTATGTTATGGAAGTTATATTCTTCAAGATAAGCGGAATAAACATATCGTGCAGAATCTTTTTTACCGTCAGTATTTTTTTTTTATCATTAGCACGCTTGATAGTAAAAAGTATTGATAATTACGTTATACCGGATATTAAATAGCTAACTGAATTTATAAATATTTCAACACATCGTACTGTCTTAAGCGGCGGCGGAGGTCGACGAACTAATATCGAGATCGTCCTCGAATATGCACACGACTGCATCCCATCCATCAGGCTGACATCGGTCCTCTTCAGATGTCGGGGGAAAAAAATGAGAAAGGAAGGATATACAAGCCGACATAGCAGGCACCGAACGTACCAATTAACGCCCGTAAAATCGTTCGATGTGGTGTGAAGATGTCTGGGACGCAATCCAAATTGCGTTATTATCGCGATCGGGCATCCGGAGTCGGAACGCGTTACGGATGATGATCGAGCTGAACGACAAGCGGAGATGGCGGATTAATAGAATGAACGCGTCATCCGCGTGGAAATAACGGGATCACTGATCGCGAAGAGTCGGACGCGCATATCTCAATATATCAACCGCCTCGGCAATTCCATTTTTTTTAATTGCTAAAAACTATTTGTCTGAAACGCTCATTACAGCTTATTTGAATATGCAAGTTTAATTATGCAGCTTCAGTTTGCGAGCACAATTTGGTGGAGTGTACGAGGGATCTAAAATCTGAAAAAAATACACATCCGTTAAACTTAAAATATTACCGGGGGCATATACATCGTTGTTTCCCGGAGAATTGTTTTTCACGGAAAGATATATCCGTTTCACGAAATTACCAATTCAAATTTCCGCAACGTCAAGCTGACGAGAACGTACGTTGTTATATATTTTCTCCTTTTCCTCGGATACACATCTCATACGATGAGAATGAAGGATTAATTCCTAGCGTGGCTGCTACGCGCGACACACTTCTTTTCTCGTTCGATTAGCCAACAAAAAATTCAACAATGTCCTTAAATAAAAAAAAAAAAAAGTAGAGGAAAAAAAACGGGCGGTCTTATCCGCGGTTGCGACAGCTACAAATGAGTGTATGTACGTGACTCTGCGTGGAAGACTGCTGGAACTTGGTGCGCCGTTTAATGCAACGGTGCCCTCGCTAATCGCGACCGTGCACGTTACTCTAACGACGCACGCAACGTCGGAAGGAGTTACGTGAGCGATATCGCGAAGCGCGCGACGAGCCGTCGAACGCATTAATGAAATGGGTTTTACCGTCCAAAGACACGAAAACTCCCGTGGATTTAGAAAAGGGGAGCTTTTTCTCAGCTTTAATCAATCTCCGCCACAAGTGCGGGGCCTAGCTTGATTATATATACTCCGATGTTGATCAGCTGGTCAATTAGTTGACGAAATGTTTTCCCTGCCTGTCTACATTCGATGACAACTTAATTCAGTGCAAACAATTTCGACTATCATAAATTATATCATAGTTAATTCGTGCAGTATTTTTTCAATAATTATTATTCACAGTAATGAAAATTTAATCTATTTCCGCTATAATCTTAAACTAGAATTTAATACGTTCGATTGGATATCATTGGTGGAACTACCATTCAAAAAAACAAAGCAATTTCGCTAATCCAGCTTGTCGGTACATTTCGGTACGGACATTTGTATGCTAGAAAAACCTTTTGATTTCCATATATCGCTTTTTTTCATCTCGTGGACGATTTACAAAGTAAACTAGGAGAGAACAGAAACGAGTCACAAAAGGCTTGCGATATTTCCATTAAAAAAGCATTTCTACAGCATTATCGTTTACGTCATGCATGAAGATTAATAGCTCTATGTGTAGTAAATGGAAAGTTAAGGATCAAAAACAAATAGATATCATACATCATGACCTACAGAAATAACGAGGTCGCAATTCGAGATTATCAGGAAATCCGCAATGCTGATGCTTATTTATATGTATATGTATATTGTATATACAAAAGTATGCCAAATTACATTGCACATGTTAATTCTTTTTATAAAGATATATTTGTTATTACATCGCAAATAAGCTTTCTTATACAAAATTTAGACAATTTCAGAATTGCAATCTTATTATATTTTAGATTTTAGTATTTCTCAAAAAGGCTTCGATAAACCCTTTTTGATACACTTTATTTTTCCAAAGAAAAGTAAGTAAATAAGTCATAAAAATCCTGATGTAGTAAAGTGCTCCGTTATCTAACGGATAAGGAATAATTACGCTAATCTAGCAAATGGTGCTAAATTATGATCAATGGTATCGTCATATTCACTTAATCGCTACAATTGTTTAAGAGCCTAATGAGGCTGAAGCGAATATACGAACGCTAGAATGGATCGATATTAATACGATGCTCAACGTCGTTACGCACAATGAATAATCCACCTAGCCATTCTAATTGCAAATGAGAGCGTATTCCGTGTATGATCGTTGCAGCGATTTAGTGATTTAGTTGATGCAATGGTTTGTTAATTGTCTCTGAACACGTCATTGTATCGAACCAACGAGATTCAGCAAGCAGCATGGAAGTCAAAAACTTGAACTTTCGATTAATAAGGCGCCTTAATACGCCTGTAATTCTAAGTTCCCTCTATTAATAATTCGGTTTAATAATTATTTCCTCGTTTCTTTATTAATAATTTTACGAAATCTATTATAAAATTATTACAGTATTTTTTAAAATAAATACAATAAACTCAAAATCGATATAAAAATTCATAAATCAATATAAATAAATAATAACGTATTTTCCACACCTTAATGTATATAATTTAATTAAAAATTGAGAAAAATGGCAATTACCGGAGTAAAAGCCTTTCCATTAAATTTCAAAATTTTATGCATATATGATAAAATATTAAATTTTATTTAATTTCGTGTAAATTTTATCTAAAAACATTTTAATCTGATAGGTAAGTATGTTGAATTATATAAATTAAACAGTTTTTAATATAAAATCTAACAATTCTCGAAAAGAAAAGATTTTATCCGATTGTGTGCATCGTTTTACGGTTTGCTGCGACAAGTCAATGCGGTTGTTTGTAACATTACATCATTAATTGGCGACGGAACAGGTAACATTATCGAGTAAAATGAGTTCATCGAAGAAAGCGACCAGATGGCGATTATATCATTATGGAATATTTTAGCTACGTCGAGATACGTATAAATACATAGGTATATATGTATATACCTACGATTGACGGGAAATCAGATAGAAATGTTAAAAACGTCGCGCAATTGTATTCATTAGCTCGCATTTAATTGCAGCCTGTGCGATATTTAAATAATTTTCCCAATCGGGGTTGCCGTCAAACTCGTTAAAATACCATCGATTCATTGTCGATGCTGGTCGAGTAATTTTTCTATCATTATGGTTTCATTCTCTCTTCCGCTTTTGGATAACTTCATTAAATCATAATTTGTTTGCACTGGAATGGAAAAATTACATATTTTATATAAATCATTATAATTTTAACCGATCCTTTCCGTAATATTTTATACAAATTTTAAATTAGATATATTCAATATATCCCGAAAAATTTAAATATTATATAAATAACTTTTAAATAATACCTATATAAATAATATAAATATAAAAATTGATAATAAAGTACCTATTTTCGTCTAATACAAGTTGTTTTCTTCGAAAAAAAACTTTCGAACATCTGACAATTTAATGCAAATTTGTTTTTAAAAGAAGCAGAAAAATAATAAACAGGACTCTAGTGTGATTTGCGCTGTTCGCAGTTTCCCCTTTTAAAAATGGCCATACCGAATAAGTTCGCGAAATCGTGGTATTCATAATGCACTAAGTGTAAAGTTTGTATCGAAGCCGCGCGTTGCCTCGCGAGGCGAACGGCTCTGTGAGAGCGGCGTGCGGAAAGATAAACTTCGAAAGTTAAAAGTAACTCGGAGAAAGAAAGGGATGGGACGTAGGAAGCTGGGAAAAGGAATATCATTCTTGTAAGAGAGAGAGAGAGAGAGAGAGAGAGAGAGAGAGAGAGAGAGAGAGAGAAAGAACGAGGGAAATTTATCATACTTCGAGAAGACCCACTTACAATTAGAACAAACAGAAAAAGAAGATAGAAGATGGACAAAATAAAATATAATTGTTTATGCAATATTTAAGAAACGTATAATATAATTATATTTATTTAATAGTAAGTTTTCTTGTAATCGTATTCTACTTATGTTCTATGTCTCCATGCTCTATTTGCCATTAAACAGTACCTAGTGTATCTACATCGATCACGGTATTTCCTGAGGAAATCGCGATCACGTAAGTTCCTTCTGTCACGCTCGCTCACGATAGACTCGTTAATTACAATGCTCAGCCAATTAGCTTCTTGAAAAATGACGAGAGGACCACAATCCCGGTAGCGCCGATTAACGTGAGCTTGCGTCAAAAGTACTCAAAAGGGGGTCTCAGCGACCTAATTTTTCCTTTCTCGCGATCTCGACTTTCCCACGATTCGCTTCGCGTCCGCTCGGAGGATTTAATTACGTTTCTATGGACTTGGGGCAAATGAGGGAGTAATGGGCCAGAAGTACGTCATCGTCGAGGCTCTCTTCGGGGATCGAGAAATCTCGACGACGTCGAGACCGCGAGACCGCGCGCGGCTCGACTTGTGCCCGCAGATGAGCGCTGGGTATTCATAATTGGTTATTTAGCCTGCGGAACACCGTGAGGGTAATCTAACTCTTCTTATTTGCTGAAGTTCCCGCATAGGAAAGGATAAAAAGAAGAAAAAGAAAGAAATTCCAGTTGTTGCGTGCTTTCGGACACAAGCTGCTTTTATGTCGCTATAATTATCTATTATCTTTATCGGTCTTTATCAGTTAGAAATATCAATCGGAAGCATTAATACCAGTGTCCCCGCATATATAAAGAAACTTTATAGGTATATGCAAACTTCCGTCTTTTTTATAAAATAAAGTAATATAATACGTTACATGCTGTCACGCTGTGAGCGAAAAAATACATTTTACCGGACGTCGTTAATATTTTCATGTATACGGTTTCCATCGCGGTTCTTGATATCCAAAAACTTGTTCATGACACGAATTAATAAATTATTGAATAGTCGTTATTTACAAGCGGAGTTATTTAGAAGTTCATAAAAAATATCCAGTGTTTTCGCCGAAACAATTCACGAAAAATTTAAATTTTTCTATCAATAAATAAAAGCTCGTTTTTTAGAGGATTAACGCTGCATAGTGCCGAGCTATAACGCGAAGCCGATAGATTCAGGTCAAAAATGTATAAGGCGGATAACGCGCGCGTTCGCGCATGCGAGAATACATCGCCTTCGGAATGCATAATACATCGGTCGAGCAAGGAGGGACAGCGTGGCGGCAATGGAGGGATAATATATAGCCATCGTAACGTCACTATAAATATATTATGAGATAAGTCTCCGAACGCGTTATCCCTTTAAAGTGAGGTCGCGAAAGCACCCGAGGACCTGCGGAACGGCCGATGATGACGATACTACCGGTGGATGATGATGGTCGGAACTTCAGCAAATAATTCTCGCCCCCTCGGCCGTAAATTCTCTTATGTGAGCTGAAGTTTACACGGTTATCCGTCCGTGTCTCTTGCGCGATACAGTGGTGACAGGAATGACGAGATGTCGTGTGTTTTGTATTTCCAAAATAATTACGAGGCATTTTGCAAGATAGCTTCTTTATCTTTTATCAAGTGCGAAAATATTGAGGCAAATTGTTGACTCGTCTCACTGAATGCAACATTTAAATTACTTATTATTTTGCCTTTATGTTTTATTTGACTGCCGAAAATTACCGTTATACCCGTGCAAACGGGGTTTATCGCTAAATTGCCTATTACAGGACCATTCAGATACAGCTATGATTCTTGCAGTAGTCGACCAACGTTCTCTAAAAGCCGGCATCGCGACTATGCACAATCAGCGCGTGTAATGGATCTCGTCGAGAGCAGATATCTCGCCGCTCGCGATATTCGTATCTTGATCGTCCAACGCTCGATTTATCCTATAGCATTCAACGTTCGCTTTAATCGTATCGCTGTGTTACTTAATCCAACTTGGGCTTAAACAATTAAAGCAATCCATCTATATTTGCAATACAAGATCACTATATACACAACAAAACGAAACAATCTATATCGGGAAAGGAAAAAACTTTACCTCTGAAACATATAGGCCGGTATTCATAGTCGGATCTTATTTCAAGACCGGCTTACGTAATGTCTTAAGACGCTAATACGGCTCTGTGATTGGTTCATGACATCTTAAGATTGTACCTAAGACGGTCTTAAATATAAGATCCGACTATGAATACCGGCCATAGTTAGTTTAACAATCACGATTCTTTTCGAAATATTGACACGATCGAAGAAAGTTAACTTCCAACTTTTGTTTACGCGTATTTGAAATCATTTACACCCGACAACACGTTGCTCTCGGCAAAACGCACCGTCGGCATACACACTCCGTGCATGCATGTCGGGCGAAAAAATGGCGTCGTCGTGCGGAGGCTACGATTGGGCGAGTGGGCAGACCTGGTGCGTGGCGTCTTAAGTACATTTAAGGCACCTTTGTCCCTGGTAGGTACCGCAATAATGGCTGCTGAGGCCGGGACGTATGCGGCGCGCACCTGCAGGAACGGAAGCGCAAAGTCACGCGTTCCCTCGTCGACGCGGCAACGCGTCCGAAGGGGAGGAAGGGCGAGACCGCGAAACGATTTATCGCCCGCGATGCCTCACGACGATAGACACGTACGCAGGCGGTGCTGGAGACAATGGGCAAAAAGCCGCCGACGTTCCCTTCATGGATGATATGCCCCGGGATCGGCATCGAGAGATGGCGTACCCGCGGATCGCCGCAGACAATTCTTCTAGTTATGGTCGAATGGATGAGGGATCACGCGAAATCATTGTGCGCGAAGAAGAACAAATAGTTCCGTTGATTGAGAGCCACGGCCACGTAGACTTGTTGCAGAAGGTATTAGAGAACACATAAGGATCTTTTTTTTGTGTGCATTTGAGCACGAACAGAGCGCAAAGTTTGTCTTTGAATACAAGGCATCAAATGTTGTGCCGCCTCGCACAATGATCCAAAGCGCCGCGCGTTTACCGTGCGTTGTACTAGGCCGACGTCTAATTACAGCTGCATTGTGCCAGAATGTGCAAGAGAACAAAAGATACAGGTGTACAATTAACTCATTCCCACCTACGTTTATTTCATATTTTTGCCCTTTGTTCGCTTTCGGACTTTCCTTCCTTTTTCCGTACACTCTTGACTTTGATTTAATTGCTTTTCTAAGTGAGACTGATGTTCTCTCGTTATATTGTATGGTACGTGTATAGCGGAAACTGTTGCATCTTCAATCGACGTTTTGCCAAACGTACATCGCATGTATCAGATATTTTCAATCTATATGTTGCAACCATCGGAGAGAAATCGCATTCTTCTTCTTCCTTTTAGTATTCAGTTTTCGTTCCTAAGGTATATCTCTATCACAAATATTTATTTGCGAACAATTCGATATATGCCGTCGAGCATCGAATAGTTTTCAGAAACTCACTTCAGAACGTCGAGAACTTTTTTCTCCTCGGATACGAATAAATTTATGTTATTATATGCGATATTATCATGACGAAAAATAACCGTAATTTATCTAACCTAAAGTAGGTAATCCTAATTTTCAGTTTCAAGTATTGTTCGATGTTGTTTAACAACTTCCATTTTCGATTCTATAAATGGGTTTAATTCCATTTAATTTAAGTGAATCGACTTCGCCCGTAAATTCGCGAAAACCTTTTCTTCGTAATGGTCCAGGTAATTCATACACGACCCAAAAGCAACTTGGCCTAATCTAAAAAGTCTTGTCGGGTCTAGAAAGCAAGCGGCGCAATTACTATGGAAAAATAAACAGCGGAGAAGCCGACCCGGAGCGGTTTCATTATCGGGATTGTGAACGGCCCGGAGACGGCGCGTAACTTTCGATTCGCATTCGGAAAATACAGCTAAGAGCGATTTTCCCCCGACATCGCTCTCGGCGATTCGCAATCTCGCCGATCGTTTTTCTCCCGGCAACGTCCCCCGCGAGGCAAATTAAATTAACGGCAGCCTTCGGGACGTCTTCGGGGGCGAATAATTGCGCGCTTAATTGTGGCGATTCGTTACGAAGGGCGACTTCTTCCTGCCCGTTCATCCTTGCCGGAGCCCATTCAATGGGATCCTCATCATCAGCTTCCAACCGCGCAGTCGCAAAATCATTAAAGCTGTTATCTAAGTTAATCTCTGCAAAATTGTCGATTTTTCAATATTGTAAAATGTAGAGAACGATCACGAATGTTCGATGATTTTGGATGAATTTTATCCGTTGCCGCGGGCAATCAAATCAATGCAAAAATACTATGAAAATAAAAAATATGAATAGTTCTCAATGTTACTCACTGTGACAGCAAATAAGTTGAATTTTGATCAAATTCAATCGGTACAGTGTATTTAAAACCAGATATTACATATCTCTCTCCACCTTTTCAAAATATATTAGATTTTTTAAAGCTGATACACTATTTTCTCCTAACCTGCCATGGAGGAATCGTTGTAAAAACTAGCTACGTATCCATAATCGAACCGATGCGATGATCTATTTACATCATCTCTACTGGCGGGAACTGCATCGCGCCAGTAAAGATGCATACAAAGTGCGAGCTCGCGGCGATCGGCAGCGATTGGTACTGCCGACGATTTCCTCGCTCACCACGAGCCTCGTTATCACGTGCTCCGGGGCGAGTTGCAAATCGGCAAATAACTGCGACGGTGGACCGCGCGATGAAGAAGCCGCGAAGAGGGCCGCGAAATCGACCGGGAGAAAATCGAGCGATGAGAGCGCGTTCCTGCCGCGAACGAATCGCGCGTAATGAGGGATAAACCGCAGACTGCTCTCGCCGCAGATGTGGATAGATGCAAAAGACCGGTTCAAGGATAGTTCAGGGCCCTCGGCAAAGCGCGACTCTCGAGAAACTTAATTCTTACGCAGAAATAAGAATTCTGTATAAAACTCCTTGGAAAAATTTGAATTAAGATTGACGAAGAAGACAAAAATATAAAATAAAGTGCACCTTCGAGATTCTGAGATATGAAATCTTGAATTCCTTTTGAAAAGAAAAACGTAAAATTTTCAAATATGAAATGATCTGCAAAAGCATAATATTCAAACATTATAGACAAAATTTAATATGTAATTTCATGTGTAAAATCCTAATTGCACAAACATTCCCCAACATTCCTTAGAAGAATTTATATGCCATAAAATCTATATGACTATAAAAGATTTTTTCAAATTCATTTTTTATACAGCAGAGTTGGAGTCCTCAGTAAAATCGCGATCCTCGTAGCTATATAGTATCTTTATCGATCTATAGATATATCAAGACCGGAGGTGGTTCGTTATGTACGCTATGTACAACAACCAGATCCGCGCGACCGCGACGTGAATCCATCTGAGATTCTCGAAGCGCTTCGAGGAACACAGTGGTTCACGATCGATGATCGATCATCGAAGTCGTTGCGGCAAGATGCATTCGATTACTGATGATGCTGAATGCGGTGGCATACGCGGAAGTGCATACATACATACATATGTAATAATACACGTTATGACAAAGTGTTCACGCGAGAGTTACGTTATCCCAACACAAAATTTGCATATTTGAAAATTCATAAAAGGGAATAGGCATATAATAAATGGTACTTAACCGACCGTGAAAATTTATGAAAGTATGACTATGGTGTTCATTACACCATCGCTAATTTGCCCGTGCGAACAATGTAAAGCTCTCTTAATAACAATGGCAGATGGCAGCTTAGTAATAATATAATAATTTAAGTGTATTATTATAAATATTACTATACATAAACGTAATATCATTCTAAATATTAATAATTCTAAATATTGTTTACACGTAATGTTATTTTAAATACTATATATAAAAGTAATATATATTATTCTAAAACAAAGTATACACAATTTAGTAAATAATATCTTGAAAGTAGTTTAATATATCACAAACAGATAATTAAATAGATTGCAAATAGAAAAATAACTGTAAATGAAAAATTTGATGAAGAACACGCGTAAAGTATGCTTGAAACAATAATTTCGTTGTCATAAACATTGATAATTGATTTTAATCATATAATCTGCATTCCAACTATATAATTTCGGAAATATGTATTGATACACGTAGCACACTTTTGCTAAATTCCCCAGAGTTTCGAAGTAATCTGCCTTATAAAGCCTTAATTGAATTCAAGCGGCTTATGATCCCATATAGCTACACCCCATGCTTCCATGTTCCAAACCGTTCAACAACACCTGACCGAACACCAGAATATATATGCACGAAAGGCGGTATCTTCAAAGAGATTATTTCCAAACAACGATCAAACTTCCGGCAAATTTCCGCCGTAACTTAACGTTATGATTGGAAAATATTGATGATCTGTTTCTAATTGAAAAATATTTCGTGTTATCTAATGATAAGTACAGAAAATCCTATAACAATATTTAAAGTACAAAGCCAAAATATTGTTAAAGAGATGTAAAAATTTGCATACTTTGAGCGTGATTAACCTTTCCACTTTCATGAAAAACGTTTAATTCCAACGATTCGTATAAAGGATAGGTATATATTTTGCATTCGTGATGGGAACTTGGATAATGTGTGAAAACGCCGACGAAAAGTTGCTCCTTTAAAAAGAAAAATTGCCGGCACTAGACATATCGATGGAATGTAGTGTAAAAAGCCGAAAGGGAAATTGCGGAAAGAATGGAAAAACGAACGCTAATTGCAATTTAACGCGCTCGTGAGTGAAGCGTGTAATTTGGTTATGACGAGTGCAAGGCTTTTCGTCAGCGAACGTTTTCGCAATCGCTCTTCTTCCATTCACCGTGTTTTACTGATACCTACATCCTACATATCGTATCGCGATAGATTTTTGCATGAAATTCAGAAGTGCGATGCTATCTGTTGTAACCAGAATCCGCTTTACGGCTGTCATATACCTTCTTATGCGTTCGATCTTTCGTTAATAAAGTATTCATAGCAAAATCTCTAAAGTTTTACATCCCTGTCACATAAAACTTCTATTTTGTTTTAGGGCTGGTGAGGAATTTATAAGAAAAGTTTCGCAGCAGCTCGCTCGAGTATCGCTCCTTTAAAGGCATGTCGTCGACTTTATGACAGACACCTTCGTCTTCTCCACAGACATAGCCGGTTATTTATACTATCATTCTCCGAGGAGAGAAAAGAAATATCTCTCATCGCTATAACACAGAAAATATTTGAATGGTATTTATATATCCCCCCCCCCCCTTTCTAAAACAGTTTCTTCGCTCTTTCTCCCTTACCAACCAGTATTTTACGGAATAGCAAACACCTCATTTATCTGTCCTGCGGGATATACATATATCATAGAAATTATTGATATTTAAGATAGAGTCCTTTTCTATGTTTAAAACGCGTGTCTTATTTGTGTCACGTTTATTATACGCCGCAATTATGAATTCTGGGATGCCGTCACCCCTCCCCTTTCTTCGCCCGTTTTATCGATATATATATATATATATATATATTGAATTTTGATACTAATTGGAATAATTGCACGATCCCAATCTCTTTTATATATATATATATATGAGATTGGGATCGTGCAATTATTCCAATTAGTATCAAAATTCAATCATCGAGTCAACTCGGTACCACATTGACCGCCATTTGCGGGCAAACATATACATATATAACACATATACATATAAGCGCGCGCATATAACGTATCGCAAGACGGGTCATTCTCAAAGAGATGCGAGTCGTTTGCTTGCCGAAGGCGACATTAGCTTAATTGCAACTACTATACGTTGGCAAACCGAGACGCGCGTTACTCGCTGCCCGCCGACGTTCGTCCGCTAAATGCGAATTCGGTCAGCCGGTAAAACGCGACGGTCCAGCACGACGTACACTTCTCGACGACGACGACGAAGGACGATGACGTCGACACACACCAAGACTCGCGGTTCTACATGCTGTTAACAAACAGCACTCGCGCCAAGTAATTGTATAAATCACTGCGAGCGTGACAAACGACCGCGCGCACGCGACATCCGCGCTTTGGACGACACGCCGAAGCATGCTTATAGGAGCGAAAAGATCGTCCTTGAGCCTGCTGTTGCCTTTCAGGTTCGTTTTATCTTCAGGCATTATTCTCTAGGTTACAAGGTACTTCTTTTCACTTGATATTCGAGAGGTGGTCTTATTACTGGATCTTATTAGGATAGAACAAGCGTGAACAAAGTATCAGACATCCTATTTTCAGTGTATTATCTTTTCTTTTTCAAGATGATTTTTTGCGAACAATTTATGTGTCTCTCTTTCTGTTCGTATCACTCGATTTTATCCCAGCTGCAAAGTTTTAAATCGAATATGCCGAAGATACATAAATATTGGTACCATCTAACAGGATCGCTACGTCTTGAACGACATACTCCAGATAAACTGGATTTTGCCGCAGCTGCAATGCGACGCGTCGATCAATCGCGCCATATTATCGGGGAAATTCGATCGATAGCCAGATATTCTTCCTTTCTATAAAAGAGAAAGAGAGAAAAAGAAACCTGTCGACTCTCGTGCGCCAGTATGCGTGACGTGTATGCTACGGAAAGTCAATTTCCGGTCGGCGACGAAAACGCCTTGGCTCTCACAAAAAAAATGTACGTATCGTATGATCGGTGCTGCTTGGATTTCATACGCTGACTCTCGAAACATTCGTTGTATATTATTTCGACGTACATTCGCATTATAATATTAAATACGATACACGAATACGCTCCATAATTTTTACACGATCGCATGGTCCTCAAGCTAGCTGACACATGCGATTTTCATATTAGGATATCAATTTAAAAAAAAAACGATATTTGATACACGAACAAAGTAATAAAATGTATAGATGAGAATGTAGAAGTAATAAAACGACCTACGCGCACGCGATTATATGTGACAATACGATAAAATTCGTCGCATAAATGCGACACAATCGGTTTTATCGAATATTTGTCGAGCGAGCGCACTGGAATTTTAGGCAACACTCGAGACTCGGGCGATAATGCAAGGGTACAACGCGCGGGTCAAGCGCACGATTCACGTTTAAATATAAAACGCGAATATAAATCTCACTGCAATTTTCATGACGAACAAATAAAGCTCAAAGTTTGGTACATGCATGTATTATATTTAACATCAAATGCGATGGGAATACGGATCTTTATGCGTGATGTTCGTATCCGCGTAACCGTATGATTCTCAATCCATGATACATATTATCGTCATATCAGACAAATAAAACTCAAAATTAGACAATCGCGTTTATCGTTAAATATGTAGCTAATGTAGCCTAAATGCGGATCTTTACGCATAACGCATTTTATTATACCCACGTAATATCGTAATCATCTGATTGTCGACTCCATCGCATGCTATCTTCACATTAGACAAATTATACACATCAGGAATGGACAATCAATTTAATATTAGATGCGCCATACGAATGCGGACCTTAAGTTTCATATGACGCTGATAACTGATGAAAAGATAAACGAAAAATAATCCTATGGTTGCCGGTACTCGGCAGCGTTCCTACACGTTCCTACGCCACATTCCATTTACTACATGGCTTTGCGTGAAGATTTCAATTTTACGGTGGCTTTACAAGCGCCTCTGTGTAATAAAGAATCGTTCTTTATACTGACTTTTTGAAATATACTTTCTGGTTATCACATATTTACAATTAGCTGACGAGCTAGTCTGTGCATATATATTCATTTTACGCGCGAGAATATTTTTTAAATATTAGACAAGAATTATACTTCATTAATTTCATATTTATCAACTCTTATAGTATTTATCTATCGAAAAATATAAGAGATAGGTTTTTCTTAAATTTGTCTCTTTGACATGTTCTGTATTTAAAATAAAAATTAAGTTATGAAGTTTTTAGCGGAAGACGAAAGAAAGAAACTCTATAAATATATAAAAAACGCGAGTAAGCAGATGTAAAAAAAATATTTTATAATTTATTAAATTTCAATGACTGTAGTTTTATTTAGGTTTTGTTGGCATATCTGGGCACATCTGCTCATCTGCAGACTAATAATGCCATTATTTTAATTCCTGGAAACCATCACAAGATATCGTTTCTATATTAAATAGGAAAAATAGTAGACACCTTTCTTTACATTGTCAAATTAATTAAGGCCAGTCCACCCTCTGCCTTCAAAACTGCTAACGATGTCGTATAATGTAGTCCTGAGACAGAGATGCATGATAAATAAGGTATATGCTAAGACGCCCGACACGGGAGTACAATGAAAATTCATGAACGCACCTTTTTTACGGCGTTACCTTGCCGCCGGAAGAAGCGTTCGTAATTGCAAAATTTCTTGCGTGCCGACCATCGATGCGTCTTCCTGTGAATCTGCGAGAGCAATTTACCGCGCTAAAGAGTTACCCGATGAAAAATTCATGCAAAGCCGAGGATTTACTTAACAACAAGTGGGAGTCAAAGAAAGCTTTCCCGCGATCTCATCGTGGCTTTCTTCTTCGTCACTCTCTCGCATTCTTCGGCTACTTCGTACATGACTATAAGAAACTCTCTCTTTGAATGTTTAAGTAAAACTTTGAAACATACTTAATGAGACGTAGTGCTTTTGGCGCAATATTAATTTAGTAGTCTACAACAACTTAATTTTAGTAGTCTATTCATAAATATAATCGTCTCTTACAATTAGTTCTAAAAACTCGAAATATTTCATCTCTTTTATTAGTTTTGCTAGTACTCCTGTAATAGTTGCTCTTCTATAAAAAAATGAAATAAGATACAATTAAGATCTTTTAAAATAATGTCTCGAATTTTGTCGTAAAAACTTTTTATTGTAAGAGAGAGTTCGTTGAAATTGCCATTGAAGAGAAATAGAAATGATTAAGTTATGTAAAAATGAATACGTTCCGTGCGAGCCATCATTCTTATTCATACTATCCTATTTTGAGAGAAGGCGCAATAAAGTCACTAGTGGCCGGCATCCGGTTATCAAGTATCGCGAGTCGCGGGCGTTCCCCATAATTTTGACGCTCATCCCTTCGGCGAGAATATTCTTCCAATCGCAGGAACGCACGATTTACATTCGAAATCAGGCTGACTATCGTTCGATAGAGTGTCGATCGCGAAGGACTATCCTGATCGCGATCCCTCGGGCAGTGGTTGCGTCCGTTGCTACGAAAATTGCGAGCTACCGCGATATCTCTCGTTCATAGCGAATTCCGGGATAAAAAAAAAGAAAAGAGGGAACGAGAGAGAGTGCGCGTCGGAACTATAACCCGCAGCGGCAATTTCGTTCGGCCGTCAGCCTCCGCGCGCGTCGCAAAATCGTATTACAAAGAGGCAGCTTCGTGACGACTGAAAATAACGAGGCGGGAGAGTTTGACCGAGTGACTGCCGTGCGCGATTGAAAACGTTCCCTCTTTCGGGATTTTGTTAATACAATTTTTCGAGGGATCTCTTCAACTCGTTCGTTCGCCTATGTATATGTTCCAATCGCGTATTTCATTTGCGAAAACAAACATAGGCCCAGTATATATCACCCCATATTTGCCCAGTCAACATAATCATTTACTTATCCAGTTTTATCCGATTTTTTGAATATAAAAAGTACAGCTTGTAAGAAAATCTTTTTTACATACATATATCGGGTTTTTTATATACATTTTGAATCTTTATATAATATAAATACTTTATATAATATTACATAATATGGCAATATTCATAATTATCATGTAATGAATTATGACAACTATGACTGTACAAAAATACAGCAAACAGGTTACAAAGAAATGTTAAAATGTCCTATATTTACAGACATGAAAATTGAATTCTCTCGCGAGATGGAATATTTAAAAACGCACTTTTAAAAATGTATGTGCAAGCAAAGTTGGATTATACACAGCGCAAATTTGCTAGAATTTAAAATAAAGAAAAAGGTGCGATCTCTTTTTAAAATGAGAAGCAATGTTACAATACCATCTCAGTAAGTTTATAATTGTATTATCTTGTAATCGTATTTCAATATCAGGTATCTCATGTATTAAACTCCATTTTATATCCTTATAAATTCACTCATTTATTATATAACAAAAATAAAATGTACCACAATATACATAATCAATACACTATTAGAAATATATAACTAAAGTAGCTGTTAAGCATTAAAATATGATTCTATTTCAATTTTAAGTAAATTCTTGAACAGTGAAAATTACTCGCAACTATAGCCAATTATTCTAGAATGCTTTCTAGTTAAATAGTTTGAAAATTTATTTCTAAGAGAAATTTTTTAAATGTCTCGATAACGATCTATTTTAAGTAGTCGATTTAGAAAACAGCTCAGCTGCCTACGGATTAAAATCCGACATTTAATACCTATGTGTAATTACGGTTAGTCGATAATCCGGCTATAACAATAAAGTTTCGTGCTTTGTTGTGGTAACTGCTTTTTTTTTAGCAAACACGAGAAAATATTTGCGTACGACCGTGCCTGTATCTCCCAATAAACATTTACGCTTATCGTTACAATATATATTCCGGGATATATTCTATAAGTTCGATGTATTACTTTCTTTCATTTCTTCTATTATAACATTAAACTTATTCGTAATTATTGTTTTTATCGCAATCGTTCTTCAAGAAAATAATTATTGTAAGAAATTTAAGTCTGTAACTTTTTCATATTACCCTCTTAACCAGATATATAAAATTAAATTTTCGACTTGAGCAATTTTTGACAAGTCTAGGTAATTGTATTTTTATAATTCGGATGTATTACTTCTCCTCGTTCTCTTTTCTCAAATCAAGTAGAGCGAAGAAAATGTCTTATTCTTTTGAAGATAACTCTTTAATTTGTTGCTGCTAAAGTACCTTTTATTTTTCAAAAAAGATTTCTCTTCAAACAACGAACCCTTCGACTGCGGCAAAATGCCTGGCAACCCCGAAGAGCTTCGCTACTAATTCATTTTCGTCGCCCGGTGTCTTCGGGCCAATCCCAGCAAAATCGCGTTACACGAGTGGCAGAAAGGAATTGTCGACGACGAAATCGTCGGCCAAGATTATCCGTTTAGCTCGATCAAAGCAAGCTAACTGATCGCGTTTTGGTCGCAAGTCCGAATTAATTCGATCCTCTGAAGATCCGAAATCCCGCAGTAACGCTTCATTTCCGCGCTCCTGTCACCTTTCCTGTCTAGATGAATTATTTCTCGGAGCAAACTCCAGTTAAAACTGGAAGCACTCAAAGATATATTTAAATATTTATATAAAGAAGTACTGCTTTATTGTCACGTCTCGCGTGATTTCTTTGAATGAAATCTTTGCGTTCTGAAATTAAAAATGTATTTTTATAAAATCAATCGTTTTGTATTCCATCGTAAAAGTAAATTATCAAACATATAAATTACAATCTTAATCAATATTATGCGTTAATATCAAAAGCCACTTTAAAGATTGAGCCGCAAAAAGCTTGAAATATATATTTCAACACTTTTCAAGATTTCGAATTGGAAAAAATGTTTTTACATAAATGGATAATTGCAGACGAATTCCTTTCACTTCGACGTTGTTAGCGAGTATCGCAGTTGTATCCTAAAAGCACTATAGCGCTTGTACGGAACTGCAAGCAACTCCTTAGAATTTCGTTTCAATATAACGACGTGCCATTCTCGATATAGCAATTTCTCTTTTGTGTAGTCCTATCTAATTAGTTACAATATCAGCGAACCGCACGATTGATATTCTCCAGTCACTGTCCCAGAAATTGCCGCTCTAAGAGACCTGTGGTGCTGTCTCAATGAAGTTTCGATAAAGTAATTTCGTGACTCACTACTAACGCAACGCGATCGACACCTTTTGCGAGATTCCGTAACTATCCCATATCGATATCCTGCACCCGCTATATGTCGTCAAGATCGATCTATTTTTCCGCATCGCATGATACACGTACGCAACGCTACTTAATAATAAAAGCGTATTCCTGTTACTATATCATTGAATGGCGGTATCATTTATAACATGAATGAAACCCTTTTCGCTTGAATTGCGATTGCGTCTCGATATACTAGAGGATGAAGGGCTGTTGTTATCAGTATAAGTTTTTAGTCCTTCCTTGATGTCTTCAAAGGGCTTCCTATCTGATGTATGCGGCTTCCGGAACCCAGGCTTCGCGAAGGCATGCAAAATCCACTACGAATAGCTCGCCGAAATGTTTTACACGAACGGTTTAACGCTCCACCGCCGACGCACTTTAGAAAATGGTTTCCACGGCACAAACTACACGTATCCCCGGGACGTGGACAGTGATGAATGGCGATTCGCTTTGTAGTGCGCGGCGCGCGTTGCTCTCACGAAAATGGCTCATGGCTCATGCGGCTACCAGAGATCAGTCGCCGCGATGCACGAACCTTTCCGTGATCGGACATTAAGACATCGCTACCGTGGCGTGTCCTGTTATTAGTTGCGCTAAATCAAAAATGCAGGCAGCGGGAAACCGCTCGGGATAACAAAATAATAAAAAAAAAAGAACAGTTGATATAATGCTCCGAACTAAATAAAAAACATCGCTTAAATGAAAAATATGAAGTGTATTACATCCAGCGCGCATGCAAGCGTTTGCTTCAGAAACGCTTCAAGTTGTAGGTACACAAATTTATCAACAAAATACACGATATCTTATAATTTTATTAACAATAATAACTATAATGGTAAGGCGATTAAATTAAAGTAAACATGTTATACAAATAAAATAACGCTATTAAAAACGGCGATAAAAATATCACCTGATATGCTTGCACCGAGATTTTTGTTGCCAACATGCGAGAGAGCGGTATCTCCCTGTCTGTTTTCGTTCTACACGATGTTTCTTAACAAAACACTCGGCGATGGGCGGCCAGTACCGTCGTTCAAACACGAGCGGACCTAAACGACCTCACGCGAGACTGTCGACCGGCCGGGGCCCCTCTTCGGCGTCGCGTTGGCTCGTGAAATATGCGTTTCATCCGACCTCACGTGAGGCCCCGCACGAGGGAATCACCTCGTACGAGCGCGTGCATGCCTATGTGCGTGTGTACACGAAAGGGACTGGCACTCGGTGACAAATCGTTGTCATATCCGCGAAGTAAAATCAATATTTGCCGCCGACTGATGGTATGTACATAGGGACGAGCGATCCTGTCGAGCTTAATTCCCGCGGCTTACGACGAGTTCATACGCGTGTTCCCACGGGTGTTCCCCACGGCTCGGCGGAAAGAGACTCGCGAGTGCGAATGGAACCACGGGATAAAAGGAGCGGAGAGTAGCACGCGTTTGCAGAGGCCAGTTACGCGCCTCCACGCGCAAACGAGAAATTACAAGAATAAACAGTAAATCTCTAGGCGGGAGAGATTTATGAACTGTATTTTTTGATATTTCATGTTTCAAGAGGATTAAAATATATAAAAAGAGAGACTTAGTTTATGAGGAGAAGCTATATATTATACTAATTTCAAGAGAGGAAGATTTTCATTATTCGCGTCTGCGACTGGATACAAGCTTCGAAAAAATCGAAGAATATTCTCAGCGAGAGAATATCTTTCTTATCTTCATGAAATATGCGTTGCATCCGATCTCACGTGAATTAGCTTTCTGCATAATTTGGTATGCTTACAGTTAGAAAGCTTCGATTCTTTTCACCACACACACACAATCAATGTTTCAATTAAATCATGAAAGTATACTGCGATATATGTAACATAATAAAACAAATTAGAATTAACAATTAACAATATAAAATCTGATGTAGTTTCTTAACATCAATTACATCAAAATTTAGAGATTAATAAACATTTTAATAAAAAAAAAAATTAATAAAAAATTCTTTTCTTTCCTAAACACTGAATAACTCCTATAAAATTCAAAGAACTTGTATTTAATAATTTAAATGCATTAATTTAATATTGTAATAATTTCAAGATTATACATATAAAAACTGCTTCTAAAAGATTGAAAAGTTGGTGATTCTTTTCTCATTAAAATACTAAATCATTCTTTTTATCTCAATATCAAAGTTAACATTTCAATGTAATTTCACTTTGCTAAAAAAATGCACAAATCGTATCGAAGGTGGAAACCAATCACGAGAGCAAGGCAGAGGAACAAACCTCGATCTCGAAAACTCCGAGAGCGACAGGAAATTCACGTAAACCACGCGGGACGCCAATATCGCGAATATGCGCGACAATGTCGCAAAAGAGCGGATGAAGGAAACGGGGAAATAAGTTTTTCCGGAGAAAAACCACCGCCATCCCTGATCCCCTGGACGAATCGAAAAGTCATCCATTGATCCGCTTGCGAATCCACTTTTACGATGTGACACCTGCGACAAAATCGTCGATAAATTGTCACCGCCAGGATGAAATACGCACTTCAAGAGCATCAAATAGCTAATTAAAATAACGAACATTGAAATTGAAGTAACTGACATTTGAACGTTTATACACACATATCTATTTCATAATTCAGTATATAAAAAATAAATATAACGTCATGTAAAAGGACAATTTTTGATATAATCGTCATATAAAAGAATAATGATTTTATATCTGAGAGAGAACACGATTAATAATGATTTTTTTAAACGGGTTTAATAAAAGGAAGATTGACATTTTTGTCTTTAGGTATACATATACTGTAAATACCTTTAATTAAGAAAATAATTCTATTGATTTGATAGATTCACCGTTCTTTAGTGTCTTGATTCATAACTCCGAGAAATTTTTTTTAAACTTTCTCTTGTTTTAAGTAAAAAATTTTTTCCTTTTTGTCGCAAAACTATTTCAGCTTTTGATATATTTTTTTCGTTAGAATCAATTGTTCCAATTTTATTCTTAGATAAATCAATTGATTACTTTTAATGATTTACCTATATCCTACCCCTTATCTTTGAAGAACAAACTAGAGGAAAACTGAGCAATCTTGAGAAATTTTTAAGTATCTATCCCTATCATTCAACTTCTAACTTCTTTTCGTAAGTTAAGCATAAAGTTTAGAGCAAAGGTTAACGTTAGACGTTATTTTTTAACCTCCTGTCCTTACTCTAAACTTTATCTCAGTTTTAGGAAGAGAGTTAAAGAATGTTCTTTATTTGGTTGTAAGTTGCAAATAAAGTTTCTTTAGAAAAAAATTAAGAATATTTACACGTACATTTTACCGTATTTATGTGAAACTTAGATCCCCCAACCTTCTAAATTTTCGTTGTGAAATATCTCCATGATCAAATCACACTTAGAAAATTTGTGAAGACAAATTGACTTGAAATTCGAATCGAAGAATCTTGTGCTGCCCTGCATGTATATTGCCGACACGTCGAATCATAACTAGGAAGCACCTGCTCCCCGCATGGGTTTCCGGTAACCATGACGACGGCACTTCGTTCTCGGCGAACGCCATGATGGTTAGCTTCTTTTCTAACGAGGAGCATCGTTACGTAGCTGCCATGTCGCGGGAATACGAGTGAAATCCTCGGATTGGCAGGTACTGGTCCTGACGAAAGATCGCGAGAATCAATGGACGGATCTTGTATGGTTACCTGGAAATCCCCAGATAACTGCCTGGATATGTCAGAAAATTGCGAAGATTTTTCGAAGGTACTCTGTAATCTCGTAAAGTTGAAATCATAAAGTTGAAATCAACAATATCACTTCATATTCGAATATTTGTATAACTGTAAAATTCAATTAAATGTCATATAATAAAGCTATAGTCTAATTGTATAAAATACACAAGCGGAAAAAAATTCATTTTTCTCCTCGCATATAAGGCAAAAACACAAGGCATTAAATGTATCTTTTCTGTATTTTTGACATCATATAGTCCGACAGGATTGCTCCAGAGCTTTAATACCGATTCGTCACGGCATTCAGAAAGATGCGCATACAAAATTGCAAGCGTACTGTTTTCCCCGAGTTTTACCCCAGGGGTGAAGATTGTTCCTCATCTAACGAGGTACCTCATCGGGTGAAAGACGCGAGCGGAAGGATTTACGGGAAGCGAAGAGTCCAGAATACGGGACAGGGAGAGTTGGAAGAAGGAGGCAATCCGAAAAAGGATGGAAGCTAGAACGCGAATAGCGAGAACGAGAGGTAAAATCGCCTCCTCGTGATCCGGCGGATGGAGGAGCGAAGGGAGGGTGATGGAAAGCGAGGGGTGAACTCGGTTTGCATAATGCCTCTGCCCGCTCAAGTGCGAGACGTAAGCTGTTTTACCATTTCCCCCATCGACAATAATCCCGGTAAAATATTATTTTAAAGGCGCAAGCGCGCGAGGGAACTCGGGCTTGTGTAAGTCGACGACGTAAGTCGTTGCAGCGCCAGCGGTGAGTATAGGAGTGTGCACTTCGAAACGCGCCGTCGCTTCTCCGCGAATTATGCATCAGCCAGTGCAGAAATTTTAATCGTCGCTTTCTTTCTCTTTCTTTTGCCTCGTCCATACATTACGACGCTAAAATGGCACGAGGCGAGAAATTCGGAATCGGGGCTCAAGTCAACTTCCTGCACATTTAACGACTGGTTCCGCCCAGTTTCTCCGACCTATTGTTTTAAGCGATCGTAAACATGCTTACGCACGTCGTTATTTAATGAAAATCAAAAATAAATAAGAGCCACGTACTTTATATATTCGCGAGCAAGTAGGGAAAGAATCTCGGTAGAAAATATCAAGTAATTGCGAGATATTAAGATCGATTAGTTAAATTAAACGAAAATCACTACAAATATTACTGATTATGTATTGCTAGACATTATCAATATAGAAATTATTTTTTCTCATTTTTTATTGAATGGAAATAACATTTTTATTTTTATCTTAAAACAAATGAAAAAAGAAATACAATTACAGATGTCATAATTTAACGATAAGATGTATTGCGAGCTGAATCGACCGATATTATCTTCAATGCACAATTCGTGCGTATTCCAGAATTGTGGCATAAGTACTCGTTTGCGTGTGTGTACATGCGTGCACGCGCGTTCCGCAAACGTCGACCAATGCACGAGGATTGGAGAGCAGGTGCGCTAACATCACTCGCGTTAATCTTCGGTCCATAATTCCAGGATCACTGAAGTACCGGACGAGATATCGTGATCGATCGAACGACCATGATCGTGCGAGCTACGATTAAAAACAATCGACCTGCCCGTAGATAACAGGAGTCGATTGGATACCGACAATGAGAGATAGAGAACAGTTTTTAGACTAGATTTGTTACACTTATTGAAAAAGTGGATATTTGTGTATAATTATATAGGTATATATGCAAAAGTAATAAAAAATAAATTACGAAAAAATAAAAATGTTATAAAATCAGCAAGAAATAAAAAGAATTTTAATTATTAATTATTAGTATATAATATTAATAATAAAATGCAGAGAGACTGTTCATAATTATTGGAGATGAGAAAAGACGATCGCTATGCAAAAGAAAATTAAATTAGGAGTGCGAGTTAGGACAAAGAATAAAAAGGCTGACCATTCACATGAAACTTGCACAAAACGAGAGATTTAACAGGATTTTAGAAATTGAAGCCTGTGACGCAGAAGCTCGTTCAAAAGGGTGTCACCAGTGACAGAATGGACATTGGAACAAATGACAAGCCAGTGACAAATGTAAACGTTCTTACTAAAATCGATTAGTCTACAAAATCGCGCGGGAATACGCGGTGGAAGTAATTTAATCATTAAATTGTGTTAATTTGGCGCTATTTTGAAACAGTAAATTTACATTAACATGATTTAAAAGGTTCGTAACTAATTAAAATTTTCTGATATTTAAAAATGTCACTAATATGAGAAAAAATGTCTCATCGTATTTATTTCTAATTTACATATTATTTTCTGCCATCGTCAAAAATAATTGTTTTTACTGACGATTTGCAAACAGAAAATTTAAATACAACATGGACGAAGAAAAATACGTCAGAAATAGGAAATCGCATTTCTGAGAATAGATCATTCTTTTTAAAATTACATGAAGAATAAGTATGTAACGTTAAAAGAATATTTCGCCGAGAGGAGTTTTTTCTTTGCATTTTTTACATAATTTAGTTTCTTTATTTACAAAATTATTAGGATCAAATTATCAGGATTCATAAATTATTATCATTATATCACATATTGCATGCGTGACATGCTGTTAGAAAATTATTAGCAACTTCCTTTATTCCGAGACACCTTCAATAAACAATTATTTTATCATTATAGTATGACTCCTGACGCTACATAGTGCGAAAATCACGGCAACTTTTAAATTAGCTAATTTATTCTGGCGAAACATCTTCGCAAGTTTTCTCGCTTCGACAGTCAATAGCAGGTTTCGAAGAAGCGTTTAAACTGGGCCGCATTTACGAACCTGAGGTGACAAACTTCCGACTTCTTGTAATTTTATGAAAAACAAACTCTGTTCTTAAGCATATCGTAAATAATTGCAATTGTTGGGCAATCATTGAATCACACTGTTTAATACATCCTTAAATATATTCTAAATAAGTTATTACTCTCAGTAGCGACAAAAATTAATAAGCACTTGTAATTATAATTTGAAAATTCAAATAAAACTATTAAGTCTGCAGGTAGACTAAAAGAGATTTCAGCAAGAATTTTAACTTTAAAACTTGTTTTTCTTACTTTACTTTAAATAGAAATATCTTATTTTAAAGACAATTTGGAATGCGTAACTTCCACATTCAGTAAGAGCAAACGTAAGTTCCATGAGATCCCGTCCGCGAGGATTTGTAATTTACAAGAGCGATCGCATTTCATATTATGCATACACAGAAGAAACTGAACTCTTACATAGAACCGATTTTCGCTTTAAATTTATATATTGCTCCGAAGTAAAGTATATAAAAATCAGAGCTGGCTATTTTCCCCGGAGGGCAATCTCCCATGCTACACACGGCCAAATATTTTTACATGATCGCGTATCTGTGAGATTACGGTCGTACGATATTACCTCGGTACGAAGGAAAATGCACTACATCGGCTGCACTGTAGCGGGAAGCACTCAGTCATTTCCTCGTAAATGCGATAGTATAAAAGCCGATCTTCTTGGAACGATCCTTCTCGATGATGTACGCGTCTAATACGTGCTAAAAATATACGAGCGTTGTGTGTTTAATTAAAAATTGGTGATTTTATTGCAATAATATTCAGAACGTATAGTATACCGCATAAATAAAATTCCGATCGAAAGATACCTATATTGCTTTAGTTCGGCTCGGAACGCTAGTCCTTTGTATAAATGTGAAAGGAAAGAAAGTCTCAGCAGCTTCAAAAGGGTTAAAAACGGCGAGAAAGTTGAAAATGCCTTCTAACGATGCGTTTTAGGACGTTTAACAGAATTGAGTAGCGCGCCGCTAATCGCAGCAAGACGAGCAGCGTGCAAGAAACTGCATTCGTTGCTTCGAAATACGATCAGGCCGGATCGACAATCTGTTAAAAAGCGATTCCTCACAACGAGTAAGGAGAGTCCTTGAAATATAAACCCTCTTCCGAAATAGCGGATAGTAGCGGAGCTTTTTCAAAGAAAGCGGCGACTTACGGAAGCGCGTGAACAGAGAAGAAGAGAGAAGAAGAGAAGTAGCGGGGGAGAGGAGAGAGAAACACAGAGAAGAGCCACTGTCAGAGAAATTCTCTGTCAAAGGACCTGAACGCCCGATTAGATGATAAGATCGAGCGGGCACAAGGAAAGGAAACGCCATCGCCGTCAGCGAAAGAATGTTAAAGCGACTCGGAGTAATGGCGGATTCCTTCCTCCTACACTATTAGACTGCACTTATCTGTACTATTCGTCCTGTTAGCTTGAAAGCTTATCACTACTGCTAGATGTTCAATATGCACGAACCGCGCAAGGAAAGGGGAGCGCAAAGTATCCGCAAAACTATTTCACGTAAAAATCATAAATTAACTGATTATTATGTTTAAGTTACATGCTGTATAGCAGGTATAATACGTTAACGTTCCAAAACTTTAAAGAAATAAAAGGATAATCTATTTACATTACAAAAACTTATTCGATAATTAGTATCAATTTATATAGTATCTATTTTAAATATCACAAAAATCGTATTTCTCTATTTGTAATTTGATAATTCTAGCTCTAGAATATTTTAATAATACAAATCTGTTCTCTTAATTTAATTTGTTTAAAAAAAACACATCACTTTATATCAACAAAACGGAGATATGATAAGATAATTTGATCAAAGATCGTGTGATCGTTTATGAGATATACAAGATTTTTCTACAAGCAGTACGCGTACTGTGACAGTGGCTTGTTAATTGATACAATATCGCAAAAATTGGCTCACTCGATCGACATTACACAGCATTCTGCAACTCAACATGATTATTGGCGAATCGAAAGGCGGCTTATGGCGCTCAAAGGAGCATCTTGAAGACGTTAGAGCAAGGAAGTCAGCGGCGTAAACCGAGGAGACGGCAAGACGGACCTCTTCCGTCAAAGAAGACGCAGTGAAGAGGGCAGGATCAGAGGATCAGAGGAAAGGCTGCATCGTGCATACAAATAACCGGTCGGAGAACTTCGCGCTTGGCGGAAGTGCATTAAACGAAGGTTAGCTATCTGGCGTAATAGGTGAACCTGCTCGACGAGGCGTTTATTGTGCCCGGCACGTCTCAGCTGGCTCCTCTCTCTGTATCTCTCTGTCCTTCTGACAGGCTGGAGCTCAACCCTTTCAACACTGAAGTGAACATGAACCGTTTAGCCGCAATGACGACCCTGATGTCCTCGCTACCGTTTTATGTGTCGTCTTGTGACATCGTCAAGTAAAAGCAACGACATATTGATTTGTTAGTTCTTACAAATCGTTATATCAGTTATATGAAGAACATGCTTCGCCATCACGAAAAAAAGTCGCAATTGCGAAGAGCGAGTGTCCCAAAAATTATAATTAGAAGAATAAGGAAAGAAATTATTATATAAGTTTTTTTTTCTAATCAAGAAGGACGATTCTATCTAAAAAATTACGTCAGTATACGAACACATTCCCTCGTACACACAAGTGTTTGCAACACGCTGAGTTTTATCTCCTTCAAATACAACAGGCTTGGGAGTGCTGTTAAGATCTTTTTTTTCCATGGTGCAATTTGTCCACACAATTACGCGAACACCGACGCACACGGCGCGAATAATTTATTAATGACTTGATTTAAAATTTAAACGCGACTTAAATTTGCATGAGTTAAAGCCGACCCGACGCATGCGAATTTTGCCGACATTGTTCGAAATTCTTTTAATTACTCGTCTGATACGTTTGTATTATATGCCTCGTCGTGCATTCTATGCAAATTTTAACGCGATTTAAAAAAGGAAGTATTTATTGCGTCGGTATCGCGTATACCAAAAGTTTCAGATAATCTATAGAAAGATATAGAATGTAAAGTAATACGAGTAGTTAGTTTATTTCTTTCAAGACAGATTATTTTACCAAAGATTCGATTCAATATCATTCTTTCATAAATTGTGAAATAAATCTCTTTGTAGATAATTTTTAAATTAATGCATTTCACTAAATATATTCGTCAAAATTAGATAAATTTGTATTTTGCTCTTTCTTTCTCTCCTTTCCTTTCTGAAATAAATTCTATCGAAAAAAAGTTATAGCTACAACTTTCTGCAACAACTTAATTCTCCAAAATCCTGAAAAAGACTTTAAATAGCGCCTAACTGAAAGATTACTAGCGATATTATTAAGAGAAAATAAATTCTACATTCGTCAAAGGATCCATGAGCAAAAGGGGAGTACGTGAGACTTCACAGTACACACCAGCATTGTAGTGCTAACGGATTGAGCGAGGAGAACAGGTTCCTCGAGGACTATTCACGTACCGCCTGAATGGGGTCCGCGGATCGTTTTAAGGAGGATTTAATAGAAATATTTATATTTTCCCATTCGCCGCGGGAGACGATAGTCGTGTAGAGAGACCGACGGAGGGCGTCAGCCCTCCGCGCGGACGCATTATTATTTATTCATGCGGTTTGACGAGGGAACAATCCTCGGTATTTACCCGAACCTTTTCACGCTCGCAGTCGCTCGAAATTGTCTCGCTTTTGTCCGCCGCACATTCGGTGTGCGCGTGTATATACATGTATTTACTTCGGCGCAGCTTCGTTTCCACGGCGTTTTCGCCGGAAAATTCGCCAGAGCGTACATCCAGACATCTGGCGAGGGCGCCCTTAGGCGTCGTCGGGGTTCTTTGCACGAAGGGCGCGTCGCACGACGGGCCCCGAGCTTCAAGTTTGCTCGAAATCGAATCGCACCCTCGAACGGCGCCCGAAAAATTGAGCACATTGTTACTGCGATTCTCGGGAGATTGCTAACGACATTGTTGTTACAAGCTCTTAGTCCGGACATGAGCAAATACAATAGTAGGATAGGTGCAATGGCCCTCAAACAGCGAGTTAGTATATTATATCGTCTCTTATTTTATTATTTATTATATCTTTATGTCTATAAATGCTCTTTCTACCGTTAATCGCAAAGTCTATTCTTAAGAATTCATCGTCTATTTCTTAAGAATTCATTTTCTATTTCTAAGGAATTCTCTCTCGCATGTCAATTAAAACAGCATTCTACGCTTCGACACTTGTTACAGATATTCTTTGTCAAACTGCGAATTTTCATTGTAAAGGAATTTGCACTGCTGCCGGAACATCTTCGCGTCCGGCGGACGATACAAAGCAGCCCCGAGAAAAAGTTTCATTCCCCGGGCACTTGAAGTTTTTGTTAGTGAAATAAAGCACTTCCTTCCTCGCCTTGCTAACGCCGTTCGTAGCGCCGTTCGCGCAGTTTCGCTTCTAGCTCACGGCCTTTGCCACCCCTTTCATCGGCACCCGTTCCTCTTTCAGAGCAGTTCTCCACTTGCACGAATCTCGTTCCGATCGTGACCGGCGCATCAACTTTCAAGTCGACTGTCGGCTACACGAAAAGACTCTCGCAAAGTCTATAATTCGCCGACATCTTCGAAGTTGTTATAAATTCTATTAATGCCCCGAGCCACGAAAAATAATACTCAGGTCAGCGATTTCGAAGCAATATAATTCAAATAAAAGTTTAAAACAGCTTAAAAAAAAACTTCAGACAAATTTAAATTTTTCATAATTGAGGTAAAAGCGATACTGTATTTCTCAGAAGATCCGACGTGAAAGTATTTCGAGAAGTTTGTTAACTCATTCTAGACAGCAAGAAAAGTACATGTATATCTTCTCTTGGAAGTAGTTTTATCATTAATCTATTCTTTGATCAAAGAGCAACGGTCGAGCGCTCTTTATCAGTATAGTTGGCCGTATATCGTGTTAAGCAACCGGATGCCACCGAAGAGTCGTAGATAATCCAGTGAAACAACAGGACAGGGACGAGGACGACAAAGTGCACGACGACCCGCATCTGCATCAAGCGCTAAGAACTCAAGGAGGACTCGAGGTAGGAGGACTCGGCTCGACTCGATGGAAGATACGCGGCGAGCGACGTTCTGTTCCCGTTCAGAACTACCTACCGCTTGGCGCTCTGCGGTTTCGGGATCGCGGCGTATCCGGCGATCTCGAAACGCCTCGCATGCGGGCGAATGTATCATTACTCATTCCCAGACGACACCTTCTGCTCGCTCGCTCGCTTGCTCGTCGGGTTATAAATCTGCGCGAATACGCGACGGCGGCGCGCTCCGCCTGCGCCCTTTCTCGTCCCTATATGCAGGCGCATGCATCGCGAGAGGAATGCAAGTGTCGCGCGAGAGGGTATCGATATTCGTATCCGATGTTTCCTTCAAATCTCAGTATATGCATTAAATATATAGAGGGAGAGAGGGCTCGAATGTTTGAAATTTTCAAACACTTTCTGAAGTTTTCTACAAACTCGCGAAAAGACTAAAGTAAGCTTGGTTGATATACATTTTATCGAAAAATAATTATAAGAAAAAGATATACATATAAATGAAATCTTTGTATCTATTAAATTATAATTTTAAATATTTTTAAATATTTTTGTTAGTTTTTGTAGAAAAATTGATTTCATATCGCACTTTCTTCGCGATTTGTTGATTTACAATCCATTAGCTCACTCAATGTTCACTCACTTTTAATAGGTACGTCTCTCGATATTCTTATTAAGATATACAATCGTATTTCCATCAATCAAAAGATACGTTGATGAAAGAAGTAACATTTTCTGGGACATATACTGCATATATTCTTTTACGCCCGAAGGTACGTATTCCAGAGTTAATAAATTATTCCCGCCTATCTCGCGTTACCTTCGCCCCGAGCATCGTTCTCGCAGTGCGACGCTTCGAGTTCTTCGAGCGCGGAGCGTTCACTCAAACAGCGGACACGAATTATTAATTATCGCGGGCAGTCCGATGAGAGGTCGATGCGAGAACAAGCTCTCTCGTTCTCTATTCCTGTCCCGGAAAAACTCGTTCCCACTGAACGAACAGGAGAGAATGGACGGGTTGCGAGGAATAATTGCGAAAATGTGCGCGGCTGTTTCAAAGAAATAGATTCCGCACGTATAGGAATGTAGCTTTCGTTCTGGGAAAACGCCGCAGGCTATACATTCTAAGCGGAAAAAGTGCGCGGTCGCGAAATGATTCGATTAAAAAGTCCAGCGACGCCGTGCCGATCACTGCGTGCGAAACTGAACGTCGTTATTTCCTTTTCGATGTGATATGAGTCATCGGCCACAAAGTGCGATTCGCTTTACAGAAATTTGAAGAGCATTGCTGTATTCACCACAGCGTGAAAATCTCTTTGGTAATTAGGACGAATAATTTCTAGTGATAAGATGAGATAAATTCGAGGCAAAATATCAAAATAATATTTTGGAGAAACTAAGCACGCAATAATTAACTAGAGATTATAAAGAAATATTTAAATCATTTATGATACATTTCAATACAAATATAAGTAGATATTACTATGGAGCGCAGCTCCGAGTTTTTAAAACCAAATTTTTAATTTATTTCCTATATACAATTGTAAAATATTCGAAACTGATCTATTTAGCAAATAAACTGCAGTATTATATGTTAAATACTTGTATTCATTCAATTTCTTCTTCTTCTTCTCATCTAACTTACTTTTCATTTCTCGCTGTAAATTCAGCTTTTCTTCTTTTCTTCCAAGTATTATTGTTTCATTTCTCTCATGCCAATTATATGGGTCTTCGTATTTATTCTAATTATCCTAAACGTTCTAAAATAAAACAAACTAAACACCATCTATATCTATGTCCGGTCGTTACATCTTTAACGTGTCCGCACAGCTGAAACGGATACGGTATTCTTATCGACGATAATCTTAATAAAATTCATGAACACGGTCCGCCGGCGACGAAAGCTTTTTCCGATGGTAGACTAGCGATAAAAACTGAATTACCGGTCGCGCGACGCGAACGCGAGCGCGAACGCGAGCGCGAACGCTTAGAACACGAGCGAAATTGTCGACGAGGAAATGAAAAGAAATACAGAACTGCATAATGCAACGCAAGCCGGAACCTCCACGGCCGGTCGTACAATAGGCAAATTGTTATTTCGAATTAACTCGGCGTTAATGAGTCTACGGCGGCCAATTAATGACGTCCCCATCGCGCCTGCACATCTTTCCGTAATGCACGATAATTAGAGATCGAAAGAAACGTAATTCTCCCGCCCGGCCCGGCGCGGCGCCCGCTATTCGTTTGGGAGGCTTAATTTAATGCTTTAATTGATTGCTAAGCATGAAGAACTCATTCAACACTAATGGGAGGCAATGTAATTTTTGCCGACAAAAGCCTCTTCTGCATAATTTCATAACAACATTGAAATTTCGACAATTGAAGGGATGACTGCGTTGAGATAATTATAAATCTGCGTCATTGTTCAATAATGAAATTCAATGTTTTCATTCTTAATAGTCTCATAATGGCTACTAAACAATGCTGCATGAACAGATATTACGTTATCACATTTACACTTATATATTTTCCTGTAAATCTCCCGAGATAAAAATAAATTAAAATAACTAAATAGATAGAGTAAAGAAATACGTATTGTAAAATTAACCAAATTCGATTTTTTTAATTGCGCGCTAAAAGAATGCGCCTCTTTCTAATTACTAACATCTTTTAAAAATGACGGAACTAATTAAGAGGTGCATCTGCCGACGTTCCCAACTCAAAATAAGATGCGAACGTTCTCACATTAGACATCCACGCGATATGCGACTTCCGCCCACTGTTGTCTCGCTCCCAAATGCACTTCAAGGCGATCGCGTTTTCGATCGGAGATTCAGAAAAAAAGCGGTAGAATTTATTCTTTCGATGCCCGGCGTACAGAACGTGCATTCGCCGTAAACCTTTGTTAAAATATTACCTAAACATGACGAAACATTTTTGTATATCTATGTATATATTTTCCTATACTGTTTTTGAACAAATAGAATATTAATTAAGAATCTTTAATTTTATCTCTAAATTAATTTTCGTATAGTTGCTTTTAGTTCTCAATTTGCGTTTTATCCACCAAACTACAAGCGAAGTTTTCTACTTGCAATTTTTGGATCAAACTGCCAGCAGTCTCATTCACCGTTAGATGCAAACATCCAATTTTCATCTCGCATTAATATTGAATGCGATCGTAGTATTAGAATGATAAAATCTAGAGTCGGACGAGGTTCTCGGTGCTAAATGTAGCGCTAAATGGGGGTGAGAATACGGACCAATATCCACGGGTCAACGAGCCGGGTTTGCGATTTTACGGGTCACGAAAAAGCGGACGAAAAAGACGCGGAAAGAAAAAAGCCGGCGAAGGAAGAAAGGACGGCGTGAGGAAGGAACAGGGTCACCATTTACGACCGGGCTACTTATGAATGGGCCCCTGGAGTTTTCTTTTTCACATCGCGACGTTGTAAAGATTCGTTAACATTTTTAATTTCGAATCGCATTAGTCGTCGTCGTTCCAGCGCGTACATACTATTTGAATTCGTTTGCAAGTCCTAAATGAGGAGATGCGCTAAGTTTTTATGCGTCGCGGAAACTTTCGCTGGGTATTAACGTAAATTCGTTGCGCTCGCGGAAGCACTTAAGAACCATATAATTCCGGAATTTTACAGGCATTAGCGACTCCTGTCGAGTTTCTAACGGAGGCGAAACGACTTGCCGTTGACCTACGCTCAAAGTAGTCCTCACGGTAATAAGCTCGTAGCGTAATTTCTCATCGATTACATAAATTTTATTAACCGTTCGCTAAGCGCATGATTTTTTTATTTGTGATACTTTTACCTAGCTACTTTTAGACACCATTACAAGACGCCTATAACTGTATGCACATGCAGTAATCGAGACTTCCATTTCAACTCCATACACTCTCTTTTACAATTATTGTTTGTAAGAAAATTCTAAATAAATGTAAATTAATTATTCAAAATTAATAAGTAAAATTAAAAATTTTCTTATTGGAATTATAGATAAATATTGATTATTATAATTCTCCTCATATCACTAATGAAAGTAATTTTTTAACACAATATATCTAACTTCAGTCAAAAAATAATTATATGTATAAGTAAGATATATATATTTAATGGTTCTCTCTCTCGGTAATTTTCCTACTTTTATGAGACATCGCAATTGAGACAATTGTCACAATCCTCAGTTTGACGATATCTGTAGCCAAGAGGGATTGCGCAATTCGTAGAGCACCACGTGGAACACGAATATTGACTTCGGGAAGCTCTATCTCAAGCGGCGGTCATTTATATCTGCTCACCGATGTGGCTCTGCTTGCCTTCCGATCTTGTACGTGTTATTACAATGTGGTCGGGGAGATCATATCGTACCAGATGTCATAGATCAGAGGAGGTTTATATAGACCAGACGAGCAGACGGACTGCTGGATCACCATCGCATCACTTCTCGCTCGTCTTCGGCAACTGGATTACGTCAGCTGAGAACCCTCGGACGTAATACGTCCGAGGTTCCTTACCGCGGTGATGTCGAACCGCGTTATTCAATGGCAGCCGAGATCCCGGTAGGAGCGAGTCGTAGAATAGCGGCGGAGGGGCCATTCGTGTCGGTGGAAGGCTCGCATTACATAAGTATAAGCCAGCAGTCACCGACACAATACCGAAGCTGTCCAGAAGACGCCGCTCCTCTGTAAACACATATCTCGGCTCGGATGCTCACACGTATACACAAGGTGTCTCCAAATCCGCGCCTATATTCTTCACATAGTTAAGATTCCTTAATTTCCAATCAGCTCTTTCTCGAAGAAGATATTATCGAACGTGATCTTTTACAATTTTTCTACGCTTAGCTCAAACTAATCATAACTTGATGAATAAAAGCTGTTCAAGTAATTCCTGCTTAAAATTTGCTAAGAAGTTTCTCAATTATCGATTTTATAAAGTTTATAAATTAAATGCTTCAATTTTTTTGTTTAACAAAAATATCGACTCGATCGATTAGATAAAAGATTACTATTTTTTGGCATAAATGCGATTATGGAACCACCCTATATACACTGCGAGCGGCGAGAGAAAAATAGAAAGCGAGGGAGACCCCGATGCGTCCGCACAATGCAACGTTGATATTGAGCACACGCGACTTGTATGCGAAGCTGCGAAATGCGCACCGGAAAGCAGGACCGACAGCAAGCGAACCGACAGTCTTTGATCCCGACAACCTCGATATACCTGAGAAGTATGACGACTGTCGATGGATGCATAATTTCTGCTTTTGGGGAGGATCGATATCACTCCATACTAGGCAGTATTGTTGCATGCCATTACGTATATACTTTTGGAGGGATTTTTGTTTAGATTCTTTCTCTCCTCGAGTTATATAAATAGATACCTATACGTAAATATATATCTTTCAAAAAATAAAAGCATAATCCAAAAAAAGATATGTAGCGTATGGCAGGGATCCTAAAATCTTACGAGGTACTTATGCATATCTGCATAAGTACCTCGTAAGATATATTTTAAAATTATTATTTCGGATATAACTCTCTGCGTATTCTGGGATATTAACGATCTTAGTAATGAAATATTCTAAGATTACTACCTACAATTTCTGCGATTATTCCTAAGGCACTTCGATATTCTAGGATTACTATCAAAATATTCAGCTACTCCACAAGTAACGTTATTACAGAGAACAGATGTTATTATCCTAAATATATATCACGGAAACTATCATCGCGGTATATAAATTCGAAGTGAAAACGCGGAACGGAAGCGCGGCAGCGACGAGGACGACGAGGTTGAAATGGATACCTACGTGCGATATTTCACTCGTGCATATAATCCCGTATCGTGAACGGGGGCTTAGCCTCGACACCGCGAACACCATGGCTCTAATCCTCACCTTCCTTCGTCGCGTCCCCCGAGACGCGAGACCAAAAGCGGGAACACGCCGTGGAGAAAAAGATTTCGGTCGGACTCACACGCGGGCACATACGTGTATACATGTGTTTGTGTGCTCCTTAAACTGATGGAAGAGTATCGGCAGGGAGAGCGAAAGAGAAAATGAGAAAGAGAGATGACCATACAGAGCCAGAGAAATCCCGGATAGGCCCCGCGGGGATTATACCAGTATAATAGGCGATCCCGTAGGTAACCTCGCGTCGATGGCTCCACTTTTTGTGCGTCAGGAAGAGAAAGAGAGGATCGCAACGGCGGGGCGAGCAGGAAGCGCGGTGGAAACCGACAACCGCTCTCGATTTATCCGCTCGGAGAATCTCTCGTTCGTCGCGTCAGTTTTGCGGATACGCGCCGGGATTATCGCGCGGAACGTCATCGTGATCGCGCCGGGTTTTGTATCTTGTGCCTTCGTAAAGGACACGTGGGATTCCCAGGATCAGTGATATTGAATCCACGACCGCGCCTTCCATCGGTTTTTGTCCAAGTATTAAGCTTGGGTATATGAGAAGAAGCGAGGAAAGAGGTATAAAGAATTTCAGGGACAAGATGTACACAATCTCCAATTCTTCTATAGCATTCGCTCAACTTTATGTAAGAAACGCGCGCGAATCTAAAAAAAATTATATTTTGAAATCGTATACGCAATAAATCTAATTTTCTTTAGTCAAAAGTTTAAAAAAATGCACAAATGCAAATAACCTTAATTATATCTATTTATTAACAATTATAATATTAACCAAATTATATTTTGTTTCATAAAATTATACTAATTTAATTTTACGAGTCAAAATATAAACTGGCGAAGTAAATGTGTTTCATTGTGTCAAAATATAAAATTCTAAACGCCAATACGTTGAAAATTTCGAACATTTTTTTTATTTTAAGTAATAAAAAATTTTAAAGTTGGTTTTGTGTGTGACAACACGAATACGAAATATCTAGATTATCGAACATTTAAAAATTTCGTAAAATTTCTTCTTCTTAATAGATACGAAGATGAATTACTTAGAGTTTCTAACCCACATCTTATGTTTCTATCTTCTTCCTTATACTTTTGTTCAATCTTAAACAGGGAAAAAGGTCGTCTTGAGGATGGTAAAGCTCTTCGCTCAGTTAATTTACTTCCCACGCGTGATGAGCCCGATGTCAAGTGCCATCAGTGGCCTCGCACGATGTGCACTTTGCGCCCCGAACGGCACATCGTAGAACGCAATTTTAATTAACACCGTGGCGAGTGCCCCGTCGAGAGGCACCTTGCGAACAGACACGTCGATCCATCGATCAAGCAAACTCGCAAGATCTTGCAAGACAAGAATTTCCACGATCGTAACAACACGAAGATCAGAACACGATTCACGAGATAATTCTATTATTGTAAAATAAATAACGAGTCGTTACGAGGTGTCCAAGATTGGAAATAAATGATAAAATAAATTAACAATAAGAGAAAATAGTAATACTTTTGCAATTAATCGACATAAATTTCTCCGGATCAATAACATAACTGTCCGGAATATCTCGATCTCAAATTAGCTCTGAATCCTGCAATTGGATCCCTTTCTTTCGATCTCTACACGTTACAGGATACGGACAAGAGTACCACCGACCCTTGAGAAGAAAGGCTAGCGGAGTGGAGACGGGGACCAGGGAGAAAAACGGAGGGGAAAAAGGAGGGCAGAGGGGAGGAATGACAGTACCGAGAGAGGCGAGTCATTAAAACAATTAGAGGAGAAGAGCGCAGTTTTCTTCGTTCGCCGAGGAACGATGGCCTCCGCCTCGACCGTGACGATGCAACGGAGGCCGCCTTCTCGAAGCACAGCGCACACAGGCGTACCGGTGCACATGCTTTAACACACAGCACGAAGGCTCTTACCTAACGTCTACCTACGTATTAACGGAGCGTTAACGTTGGGGCGTCGTCGCGACGACGTAAAGTATAACGCGGAATTCGCGTAATTGGAGCAGCCATTACGCGCGAGTAAGCGCGTTACGTGTCGGTCTAGGGCTCTAATTTAGCCTTAATTAATTCTACATAGGGCAATACGTTTCGCGAAATGTCCGTCAAGTATAGCAATAATCTATCTTTCCTACAGAACTTTCACACGGCCAATTTCCCTGACGAAGCTTAGAACATGTATAAAATATTAGAGAGTTTATCTTGCTTAAAACCACACTTTAAACCTTGTATATTTTGATTATGCCTTCATGAAAATTTATATGAAAATTATTTTAAATGAAACACATTTTTATAATTTACAGAAATAGACATAGATGCTCCCTTATTAAAAATAATTAATTTGAATTACATATTGATTTACTATTGAATTATTATATTGATTTGAAATTTTGTCTCTTAAAAGCGTACATACTCTTACAGACTTTGCGTTCTTACAAATTGAGAATATTCGCGAACGTGTACTTTTATCAGTGCAAATAGAAGATGAGGCTCGATTGAGATTCTCGGCAAAGCAAAGCGCCATATAATATGGCGCATTTGAGTGTCAACGGCATTTCAGCGGGCACTTTTGCGCGAACGTTTCGACGTTGATCAAAGGGACGCGTGAAATCGCGACCTAATACGCAGAGAGTCCGCAGCCTGTGGACGGAAAATGATATTAATGACGTACACGTAGAGCAAGACCAAGGTGCCGCTTGCATAAAGTGGAATTCATGTAATTGGAACTGCCACTGCACCGTGGCGTGCAGGTAAGTGTAATATGAAATCCAATTCAAATATTGTATTCAAAGGGATCGCGTGAAATTAACGTCGGGCATTTACGTCATGTTTCACTCCAATTAATCATTGTGTTCCGCGTCGTCGATGATCCCGACTGACATTCGCGTTTCCGTTTAGCGCCACATTTAGAGCTGAACGCGGCTATCTGATTTCACAGTTTCATTCACCAGGTAGCGAGGAATTCTAGCGCGAGGACAGTCGCATTCGAATGCTGAACATGTGTACCAACAATACGCAACATCCTCTCTGTAATTACGGCGTTTCTTATCGTGTCGTGTCGTTATGCAGAAAGGATCGCCGATTGAATGTTCCCGCGTACAAAAACCTGTTCGATCATCACGTTTCCCGCCGACTGTACGGATCTTGAGGCCAGTTTTACCGAGCACTGACTATCGAGCAGAACGTGCCAGAATAGCGACAAATTGTAATAATTAATTATTTTAGAGAGTACAGATAATAAACATTTTTTGAGAATAGATTTTTTACAAACTTGCATGCACAGAATCGGTAATTTGCTTTTGAGCAAAGGCAGAAAAGCATCATGCTTGAATTTAACCGACCTTAACAAACGCTCGTTAACCGAGTTAGAGTCATATTAACGGACATTAATTCTATCTCACAAGAAAGACGAGTGGCGCGGTAATAATGTACTATCACACGGAGCGCAGTTAGGCGTGGCGAGTTCTTTACGATGCGATGCGATTCTGATGACCATGTATTATGCGTGCGATTTACATATCCTAGCGAGCATAAAAGTCATCTCTGCATGTCGATAAAATTCGAAAGACATTCCTTCTGCCTATCAACAATTGCACATTCTGCCTTTTCGATCACAGAGCCATAAAGTCCATTTGTTCATAACTAGCGTGCACGTAAAAAAAATTTCTTTTTCAAAGGAAGAAGATATTTATATATACACATATACTTACTACTTATTTTTCTAAATACTTATTTTTTCCAATCTATTCCTCAATCTTATGCTTCTTTTAAAAAATTGCTTCTTATCGTTTTTCTATAATTTGTATAACGGTTTTTATTTATTATTTATTGTTCAAGTTAAAACTTTATGTCAACTTATTGTTCAATGTAATTGAAATATATAGATTGATTCTCGTAAATCTCTGTTCAGAAAACAGTGTATCTTAGACAAATTTTCTCTCTCTCGTGGGAAGAGAGCTGCGAGGGGGGATGCGTAAGTGCATCCCGTTGCATCCCCTATAGTGGTGTATGCTAATCACGCGGTCGGCAAACGCGCGACGATTATATCCTGACGCTTCACGTCGAGATTCGAACGCGTCTTCGGGATCTCTCAAAGGAAGCGACGTCGATTACCATTAATGATGACCGTGTGCACGTAAATGCTAGGGTATATATTCCCGAGGAATGCCGCGCGCGCCGCGCCGGTTTGAGTCCTATCAGTGTCTCCTATCGTCGTCGCTTGCCGTAGCTCGCATAATGACGGAGATTTGCATTCGCCGATAAATATAATTTGTACATTTAAGAGACAGATCTTAATTAGTTAAATATGCACGATGGGACAATATGTATATATTAATGCAGCCTGACGCTAGTGACGATAATCGGAATGCTCTGAAATCATATATAGGTATATTTAAACGCATATTTTAATTATAATATTAAGAAATAATATGTAAAATGATTTAGGTATGTAATATATTGTACAATAAATTAATTTCTAATTATTGATAATAGAATTAATTCTCTCTCATTTCAGTATATTAAATATTTTATGAAAATCAAAAGCAATTGAAAATTGAAAGAATGTGAACGAAACAAATTTCAAAGATATAATATAAATGACTAACCAAATCTTTTTCTTTTAATACATTCCTATTATTTTCGTTATATTTCTATTTAATTGCATCCTTTAAAACATATTTCTTAAATGTATTATCACCGAAATTCCCAGAATAACTTCATTTTACATTCCACGTGCTAAACGTTCATATTTCGGCGAAAGTTCCATGGGGAATCCAATCTCGGTCCAATGGAGTGAGTTTTGGGAACATACTATATTTAATTGCGCGAGATGCTGCGAGCGAAAAGCATAAGACCGAAGGGAGTTTCTGTGCGAGAGGGAGTCATCCCGAGCAAGAATGCACCGAGATTTACAACAGGGACGCAATTCCGGCTGGCGGGTTTACAGCGGGGAAACGAGCCGTATTATAAAGAGGAACGCGGCGGATGTCCTCGGCGTAACGCGTCTTGACGGCGGGAAATTAGATCTCCGCGGATGAAATTGGTTAACCCGAGCGTGCACCGTCGTTCCTTTCTCGAATGGCGCTCATATGTTTTACAAGATTGTGCCAGCGTATATTAATAAAACAGGAAAAAGCCTCGTCCGGAGACCGTAATGGAAATCGTTCAAATGGATCATCAAGAAAAGAGCTGTTACACTTGTATCCCGTTATACATGATACTCGCGTGCAAATCTTTCATTTGTGAAATTTATGTATATGTATATTACGTGTGTATGTTTGTAATACATTTGAATTAACTTAATTTATAAGATATAATAATACATTTTCCGTTTTCGACATAGCTGTAAATTGTGTGTCATAATAAGCAGTCGTAGATTCTTATTATAATAGATACTTATATACATATAGTATATTTGATGTGTATTTACTATATATAATCAAATATATACTTTATAACATTGACAATCACAAATCAATTAAACTGAATCAATGTACAAACTTTGTATTAACGTTAAAGAATAAAAAAGAAAAATATAAAGAAGAAAATATATGTCGTTACTACAAAGAGAATAATTTTGCGGAATTTAGAGTTTCAAATCGTTAGAAAACTTCGATAGATTAAATGTATTACAAACATTCAATAGAAATATTTACGTTTATTCCAAACGGTCGCTCACAGAGAACACTTACGGACCTTGTGGACCTCTGCCGTAACGTAAGAGAGCCAAGACAAAAGACCACTTACCTGGAACAAAAATAAAAGGATTATGTTAATAACGAATCACTTTTGATAAGAATGCATATAATATACAAATAATATTCAAAATAGCTGTAAATTTTACGCTAACATAATTACATTAATAACAGGAGCAATATTTCCCAAGAAATTTAATAGATAAGTATCGTAAACGGCTATATTATACACAACAAATAGTTTCCTTAATAATGTTATTAATTTCAAGATATAAATTTGACAAATGGTAATGATACATGCACGGGACAGCACTGATTATTCCAATTAAAATTATACGTTAAGCGGAAGAGCCTTAAATAATGAAAACCACCTCGCATATATAACGTTCTCCGACATTTATTCCAGAGAGGATAAGAAACGACGGAAAGATGTTAGTAGCGTCTCGCGAAATTATCCTTACTCAACGGGAGCCAGATGGTTCCGCGAGAACCGAGAAACGGAGCATAATAGGGCAATATGGACCAAGACTTTCCATAATTGGCTGGGCCTATCGAGTACGGTGGTCGAACAAAAGCATGGCCACGACCGGTCTGCCTAAAAGAGAATTCCCAGCGTGCTACCGGCGTCATAAGTGCGGCGGTCGCGCCGTGTGAGTCACGAAAACTTGTTCCCCGGAGCGGACAATGTCGGCCATATGTTTACCGTATATTGCGAAAGCAACATCTCGTACAGAAATCTTGCGGTAAAAGGTAGAGAAAGAAAATTCCTGCACGATGACAACTTCTGTTCGAGTCAACAAGAGGACTGGACACGAAGAAGGTTTAAACGCATAAAATTATTCAAAACCGCAGCTTCAACATCAAAGATTCGTGGCATTAAAAGCGCAACAACTGAAGGATGGATATTAAATTTTTCATCTTTTCGTACACTGTAGCAGAATTGAGAATTCATTGAAAATAAAAATTCCAACCTTATTTTCTGATTACAATTAAAATAATTTATCTTTCACATATTAAAAATATTATTCATGATATTGTGCTGATTGAATCATTTTGCTTATTATCCAATTAGTTTTAGTGTAAAATTTTAGATAGTCTCGCTGCATATGTATGTATAAGATTAGAACATGGAACTAATTGTAAGATCAATTCTGCTCGCTACATCTCGCTCGAATTAAATCTAAGAAGTTTCGCGCTAGAGTTTGGAGTTCGCGAAGAGACGCGCTTTTCTAGGTTGATTGCGTTCTATAATTTCGCGCCGCATTGAACTGTAATGGTTCGTGTGTGTGATTTGATCGCCAGACCGGCAATCAGGATGCGGCCGCAGTGTTAATGTCATTGCACTCCGTCCGGTCAATCGTTCGCGCATATATGTGCCGGATGTTATAACCGAGACAACGACAGCACATGGGAATCCCGCGATGCACGCATGACGGTCATGCCGGATTTCGTGTGTACTATGCAATTTCGACGTAACAAAAGGAGTCGGTTGCAAGTGCGAGCTTCGCGTGACGATTCTTAACGCAATCAGCATATCGCCTCGTGGGAGCGCGGTTTCTTCAAGATGCCATGCCACCGCGACCTGCGTAAAGTATTATCTCTCTCTCTCTCTTTTTCTGACCCTTGTTTCATAAAACTACAAGACCCATATAGAATTAACCCAGTATTTCCAACCAGTCTTTTGCATAATATTGTAAGCATTTTACAAGCATTGTCTAACAATAAGTGTCCCCTGAAATTTTTAGCAGACTCCTGTATAATGGTAGAGTATAATGGCCATTACGTATTATTTTCTAAATGAGGAAACTCTTAAACGCCGCTGCCGACGAATTGCAAATGTACGTAGATTAATTCTCAACGGTGTGCTCTAATCTAGATAGATGAAATAAAATTAGAGGCCGCGTGGAGAGAGAGGAAGTTTGGAAGCCGTGATAAAACTATAACGGCAGAAGGTATAGAGATAAAAGGGAAATTCATCAAGCTCTTCTGCGGCGATAAGAAAGCGCGATGTTCACACTCGCTAATCGAGTCGCAACCACGCCTCCGGCGCTCACGCATTCAAGATATTCGCGGTATCGCGATAATAAGCTTAGATTCTTAAAGGCGTTCCGTCTTATGTGAATCGTCCCTTCGTGCCAGGCTTGCAGAAGTCACTGAATTGCATTAAAAACTCTCGAACGTCCGCCGGCGCGGAAAGTTTCCGCCGTGTAAGATGATAGCACACTTCGGTCTAAAGTGGTGTCCACCGAGGGAATCGCCGTGCAGAGTAGCGCGCAAACACGGTGTTTGACATGCGGGTCCACTGTCTCAGAACTAGTTTGATCGGCCACAACAAGTCGCCACGCACTTATCTCGCTTCCTGTTATCGATTTTATCTCTTCGCAACCGGCTCCTGCTCTTCTTGCAGTTACTATCAAAATGATATCCTTGACAGTACTATCCTTGATGTGCAAAATGTATTCAAGAATCAAATCTGATATATAATTTGATCGGTACATGCTCCTCATTGCAATGGAAACACCGTGGTAAAGTTATCGCAATAATATCGAGTAACGAGACATTTCATATTAATTCTTACAAATAAAATTATCTCTCTTGTTAGAAATTGGGATTTTTTTCACCGAAAATGAACAATTAATGATCGATAGATAGAATAGATTTCTATTCTATTGTTATGTCTTTTTTGCTTTGTTTATTCTTATTTTAGGTAATATCGTTATGATTAAAATACAATGTAAATTCTTGATAATACAAAAAGCTACATATGTATAATTATATTAAAATCACACTAGGTCAACGAATATCGTGTTCATTTTCTGTATTTTCGTCTCCATCGTCGTGATTTCTTCAAGACCAATGGTAGGTCATGATAGCGCCGCGGTCACGAAGGTGAGTTGAATAATACCGTTATTACTGTGCAACTGTCGTAAAACTCGGGACCAAGAGTTGCATCCGTCTCCGACAGTACTTCCCAAGAACACGCGCGTACTGCAAGAAAGATGAGATACGTCGCGACGTATATCTCGTCGAGGCAGCTCGCGAGATCCGCAAGCCCGCACCTAATTTGCTAAGCATAGCTCATGCGAGAATGAATAGCGGTAACTCTGCCGAACCTGACACCGTTTACAACCACGAGACCCACAAAGCCGTGTTTCGAAAGACATTAAGTATTAATTACATATACATTAATTACAAATTTTACAGAACAAAATTTTAATTATCTCTGTATTACTCTGTAACTCGAATAAAATATCTATCTTACTGTCGAACTAATGAAATAAGAAAAAAGAAAAAGGAAACTTTAGAAAATACTCTCAAAAAACGGATTCTTGTTAGCGAAAAATAAACGAGATCAGAGATAGACTTTTATTTTTTTTTCTTGTACGTTTTATCGTTCCGTCAATCTGAAAATTATACGAAACAGAAAAGTTCGGATAATACAGATAAAAAGTTTCAAGTTAAGATCAGACAATACGAAACAATGTTCAGTAAAATGTCCAGATAGTATATATAGGTACACACACATCTACATTTCTATCGTTTGCGTTTTCTACCTGTTCTCTGCGCACAGCTTCGGAAGTGCCGAATCACGTGGCAATAAAAAGCAAGAGTCGAGGAATGTAGGTCGATGGTATCGGTCTGCGAGGATGGGTCTTTGGTCTTTAAACGCCGATTAAGCGGAGCTGCGAAGATTCGATTATCCGGATACGTTGAGGCGAGCATATAGCGGGCGTGAAATTAGAAGCACGCGATCGTAACGGCCGATTAGGCTTTAAGCTGACTGTCGGTACCGCGATAATAAGCTTCCGGTTTGCGTACCAGCCTGCCACTTATTCGACACCAGTGCATCGACAATATAACAAACTTCGCGAGAATATCGCTGCGAGGCATTTGATAACAACAATGACTACAGTACAAAATTGTCCATTATATTTTATGAGACAGTTAAGAACTGTATGATAAACTTATCGAAGTGAATATAATTGTGTAATAATATCGATATATCCTATAATAATTGAAAATTGCAAAAAGATTACTTTTTACGAAATAATGAATTTATTGGTTTCTAAGAAGAAAAAATTTCTTATAGTTAAATATTGTAGATTTCTGAAGTGAGAAGATTCGAGTAAAAAAAAAAAAATATTAAAAACTTTTCCTTTTTCATGTTCGAACGCTAGTGCTATGTTAGCGTTGTTATATGAATTTAATTTAATGTGAGCACAGACACATGTACATAGGAGTTAACATTGTTGATTATGCACGATGCAAAGCAATCACTACCATCGGGAATAGATCGCGAGAAATGGTGCGCGAAACAATTATTGGAACATGTATTAATTTTACAAGCGCGCAGGGAAAAGCATCATCTATATACTATGGCGCAATGGCTGCAATTAATTGTTTTCGGTAGAATTCAGGTTAATGACATTATTATTAGTCATACGATCACCCGTTTGATGTTTTTAATAAATTTCGTATAAATTTCGTATATTTGCGGCCAAAGTATGTTCTGATCTTGATTCATCATTCCTTAAATTTTAAACAATACGTAACTCAAACTGAGTGCCGCGTTTATAAAGCTGAATTTATTACGCTATTGTGACTCCGTTGTTTTGACTTTAATCTGCTTAACACAGGCGTTGAATTGTAATGTCCATTTCAAAATTAGAAAACTGGAAATCCGCAGAAAATGTAATAGTAACGTGGTAACGTAACAGCTAGCGTATATACACCGCGTGTGCATGAGCGGAGCTAGAACAGGAACATTGTTACAGGAAGCAGAACATTCGGTAGCACTCGCGCAACATTGTGACTTATGCATCTTTCCACGAGCTACCGCGCGATATCAGGCGCGATGCGCGCGCGCGATGCAAAACGCGATGCGCACGATGTGCACGAAAATATGTGATGCGATGGGTGCCAGCGGCTAGCGAGAAAATAGGTGGTAGGGCCTGGCCGGCGGCGAGACGGGGCGGACGAGGCGAGGGAAACGGCCGACGGGATGACCGCCTCGAGAATGTATACATATACCAGCGTAACGGTACCGCGCGGAGACCGTGGATGACCCCGCCTGTGTAAATGCACGACCTCGACGGAGACTTCGCCTTCCCTGCCTGTGTGCATCTTCGCAGGCACAATTATTACCGTAAAGTAAGGCCATGTTACATCGCCAAATGCGATTGGCAATCAAGAGAACGTGGCGGCCTCAAAAACGATTTGCATTATAATTTGTATAATAACTGTAAATGCATCGCGCGAATCTCAACGTGCTCTATCACAACATAACTGCAACAAATATAACGCATACCACATATAATTATACTATAATTGTACTATAATTATAATTATACATACATTGCACTCAATTTTTTCATTTTAATTTTTGCATAAATATATCAATGCGTTTGGAAATCATTGATATAAAATTTACAAATACGTATCTAATATGTAATATTTCTATAATTAACTTTGTATTTACCTTTGCAAATTTTATACTATATTAATTTCGCAGAAAATTTAGTATAAAAATAAAATTCTGATATTATAATTTATAACGTTATACACGTGATCGTACAAATAAATCATCGTATAACTATATTTAGTGATTATTAATCACATAGAAGTTTGTTCAACGAATGCCCCTATTATGTAATGTTTAATATATTCGATAATATTGTATCTACTTTCTATCTGGAGCGTCGGCAAACTGGAATTTAACTGCCCATGGCTATTGCGAATGGAATGGGCCTTTAATCGCGGCGGTTACCGTATGTAACGCGGACACGCAACTTGTCAATCGCATCCCAGACATATGGGCATGGGAAGGCTCCTCGATATCTCGCCTAACGGTTGGCGCTTGATTAATGTTTATTCGGACGACGTGCATGCGACGAGATTGGAATTCGATGAGCTCGCGATCTCCCGCGGATTCATCGACGTGAGGGGCCGGTTATTAAATGTCGACGCACGCTGCATCGAGTACCGCGAACGGCTCATAAATGTTACGGATATGTAAACGGCGGTATATAATAAATGTAATTGGCGGTATGATAAATGCGTCCGACATGATCAACGCGTCTGTGTCATGGAGGGGAGCATCGTAAACCAAAATAATTATTGTAAAATTGTACAGTAATCATATCTCTATATTTTAAAATAAAAGTGACAAAATCGCGGCTAGATGAGAAATAAATGATGAGTCGTAAAAACACTCGCCAACCTATGTTAGCCTGTCGGTCTGCCCCTTCGACGGGAATCACTCACACTATCGGATCCGAAAAACATACTAATTACCGCGCGCGTTAATTAGCCGCCACCCGCCACTCGGCACTTTATTCGCGATGCACTTCGAGCGTGTAAATAACGCGAGGTACGCGATACTCCGTTCATCAATACTCGCTCGCCCGCGACCCGCGCGACTTTGACCGGAAGTATGCTCGTACGCAGCGCGAAGTTAGGCGGGAGGAGAAGGCGATTTCTCGGAATCGGCCAGAGGCTCGACTACGCGATTCAAAACAAGCATATCTCAACGCTACCGGCTTGCACGTGCAAGAAGCCGAATATCAAAACAACAAAGCAGTCAGGAGTAAAAAGAGAAAAATAAGTACCTAGAAATACTTCAGGTACAAACTCAATCATAATTGTAGGATATTTTTTAAACTATATATATTTCGTAAAATGGATATTTTTTCCAGTATATTATAAATATTTTGCAAAATTCGTTTCTCGTACGTTACCGATGATATCAGTGCGGGACATAATGCAACTTTCTGCGCATATATTTCTTTCCTTTTTGTTAGCTAATTCATGTTTGATGAACACTTGTTGCACCTTCTCAATGGTGGTTTATGAGATCAATAACGTATAATATTTTAAACGGTAATAAAAAGCAGTATTACAATATTCGCGGATAAGTCATTTTAACTAATTACTTTTTAATGATAGGTGATTTTATATATATGTATACACACATATACATATATGTATATATTTCTTTATAAATCAGACATGCAAACATAATATTCGGTCGATGGTAGACAATTAATAATTAATGAAAACATGTTACCGTGCTAAAGTATTGTCCTAGCTGCTTTTCCATATTGATTATTAATATCTCCATTATTGCTAAATGAATATTGCAATGTCCGCGAATAATAAAAAGAGATAATCAGAGAGAAAGAGAGATTGTAAACCGCCGTATTTTAATAAATAATAACTTTGTTAGTATAATTATTGTATAATAATAAATAATTTACATTCAGCACATTTAATCAATTATCATATAATGTTAAAAAATATCTATCCATATGGCAATCCTACTCAATATTTCTGTCATATATTTATGTTACACGGATTAATTTTAATCTTGATTATTAGCAAAGATTTTATTTGAGCCACTTTACTGGGACATAATTATGCGCTGTAATTTCTCGTAATGCTTATACACGCGTTTATGATTTAATATAATACTGATAAAACAAAGAGTTCGTTTTCTTCCTGAAATAATTCAGCTTAAATAAGCTAATCGAACCGCTTTACAGCTAGGCTATAATTTCTCAATAACACATTCAATAATTGATAAGTGTTTTTGATTATTAAAAACTAGTATTCAGTTAATAAAACGAGATAAATCAGATGATCGCAAATAAATGATAATTAATTTGATCACTAGGAAATCATCGTACTCCATTTACTGGAGGGTCTCAGATACTCCAGTTGACCTCACTCGATCCTACGACTGTGCGGGACTACGAATCGACTTTAGCGAGCGTCCTCAGCTCGCTTGGAAAAGCTACGGGTATTCTGGTATCCGCAAGCGTGTAACCTCGCCGAGGACGGGAACCAGGACCAGAATTCCTGACCTGCGGGTCGGCGCACGTGACCCGCGTATATAGGTACTGTATGCGGCGGAACACGCAACACGATGCACACACGTATACATATACATATGCAATATATAAGCGGACACATATACACATCACGATCGCGAGACACCAATTTACGGCTGTTTACGGCGCAGCTCACGCTTACGATTTCGCCGATGTTCAATCTTTACGAGCGACCGGGTGCCGGTCGCCGGACGATATCCGATTCAGAAGCGATATTCTTCTACGAACGCGATCTTTTTATCGACGTCGATTTTATCTGCGGCTCTAAACACGAAGCGGGCCGTCAAAACGTTATTTGCATCCGACAGCGATCAATTCTTACAGGTTATTTAATTGTTATTTATTTTCTTCTTGCGACTATAAATGAAACGGGACGGTTAACCGGGTCAACTTCATGCTTTCAATTACAGCTTCTTTAACGAGTTTAAAATCAATTCGACAGATTTAAATAACGTGGCGATTGTGTTCTCTTTTTAAACTTGCATTAAAATAATCGAGAAACGAGAATTTTGTGTTTAATTTTGTTTGTTGCAGGATTTCCAAGTATAAATGATAATTAAATCCGCCGTTAAGAATTCCGTGATGGAGAAGCCGCCTCGAGATCCGTCGAAGACGGATAGAAGATGCAGTTAATCAGGGATTATGCAGTCCCGGCGCTTTTTGCGCGTCTCGAGTTACGGATTTATGCGTTAATGGCCAGTAGAATCGTCATACATTTCATCGGCAGTGGAATAAGACGCCACGCGAGCGCAACATCTCGCGCCGCGTTTTCCTGCATCGTGCGTTCGCAAACGATACGGCCGACCGCCCGGTAATTCGACGTGTTCGCGTAATTACATGTACGCGATATGTACTTCACACGCTCGTAAATACCACCAGAAGAAAAGCGGAGAGAAAGCAGGGCGGGCAGAGGGAGCACAGAGTGGTGAGGGGACGAGTCATAAAAGCGCTCTTATAAGAACACGCAAACGGAAGCGACAGCAGGGTCGAAGAGAACGGGGTGAAGGAACACACGGCGAAACGAGGTGAAAGCGCAAAGGAGCAGCTCCGTCAAGGTGAATTACTAGTACGTACACGGCAACTTCGAGAGACATCACCTGGGTCAGGGTTGGACCCCGATATTTGGGCGCCCCGTTTTAAAAAGTGCAACGAAGATATTTCACGGTCAATTAAAAAAATTGTAATTGCAATATCGCTATCTTTGAATTGAAACTGTCATAAATGTTTAACTTTACGCTATACAAATGATCTAAACGTACTGTCGCTACGTTAAAGAAAAACAATGTCAAAGAGCAACTTATATATAACATTTATATAATTCCTTATCATATTTCTATAATCGCTATTTCTATTATGGAAGGTTATGATATTGTGTTTGAATGTGTATAAAAATTGACCTTTCGGAGAATGCTTCCTGATTACGGTGCTATAAGGAAAGTGGGTCGTGTGAAAAAAGCCTTAGCAACTCCGCAACTTGATGCGTTCCTGAAGGCTAAGGTGGAAAGAGCGAACTTGACGAGCGACGCCCATAAATGGCAGGCTGTCATTAAGTCGGGGGAACACGAGGCACGGTATATGTTCGACGTCGCTGCGAGAAATGTCTGTCTTGTTCGCACCCGGATCTAGTTGCCTTTGGCACCTCGTTCAGGTGCAGGTTCAGTCAATAATCGACGATTCCTCGTCAAAAGTTTGATGCAAAGTTTTACACGGTTTAATCCCGTCCCGGTATGCGCGGCGCAGATGGGCAGATATGTCAACGTAAAGTTAAGATGAAGTTTTGAGGTAGCGTATACAGATGACGAAGTCTTGCTCTCCTAGTTAAATTGGAACAAACTTTCGGACAGCGAAATGATAATTCAAACACCCTTTTTTTTCGCCATATTTAACGCTGAATATATTAATGTTCTTATCCTAATTGTATATTTAGCAGTAGGAAATACGAAAGTTGTGAGAAAAATCTAAATTAAAATCATTATTCGCGGAAATATTTAGGTAGTTGTCTGTCCGTTAGGGAGAATACGCTCCTGCAATATGACGTGAACTTTGCGCGAAGCAGCCTCTCTGACTCTATAGACGAGCCAAGTTTAATTTCCCTCTCATAGCTTAGTGCTGTTATCGCACGTCTGGTTGTATTTACGATTCCTGATGCCTATCGTTCTTCTCTTAAGACGCTTATCCAGATGAACGATCGCAATGCATTTCATAGCAGTCGAACGTTTGCTTGTGCGCATCAGGGAAGCTTTCACCTTGTTGAGATGGCTCGGAAATATTCAACGTGAATTTAAATAAGCTCAATCATGCGTAGAAAGAAAGAAATTAATAATTCATCACGAGTATCACGTTACAGTCGAGATGCGTCTATTAAATAACTCGCTAAGTAATATTATAATTCAAGAATACAAAGAAAATAAAAAGCAATGCTTAAAGTAAACTAAAAGTAATTAATAAAATTAGTATAAAGATTTTAAAGAGATCTGGGGAAGAGTTATTTCAATTCTTTATGTAGAAAAGTTAACCGTTCATGAAAAGATACAATCTCTCGCTCTCTGTATTTATTCGAATACAAGACCATAGTTACTTAAATTCGTAATATATTTCGACAAAGTGAGGCGCTTTCTATCGCACCCGTTACTATCGAATTATAATAAATTTCATACATTGCTTTCATGAATTAACCTTCCTGAAGTATCAAAAGAAGCGCGTCATTTCCGTATCATACAAAAATTAAGTTTCTATAGATTTCTCACAGTTGTGGGCCTTACCTAAACCGACGATGGAGAAGCGGTACTTTAAAAAGGCTAACAATACGACTGAGAACAATATCGGATGGCAGAGGACAATGTAACAATTTTTGTTACGGTAAAAAGAGGAACGTCACTCGGTCGCCAGCGAAAATCGATAGACCTTCGATGCCGAGGGTACCTACGGATAGTCGATGGTGAGTGCCCATTCTCGGTGAAACGGACCGACGTTTCTATATAAAAGCTCGCGTGCGAATGAAGAATCCGGCAAAAACACATTTCGACGGATTAATCCTGGCTATCGGCCACTGATGGATGTAGCGGTGACGAGAAACCATCACCGTATTCAGGTAGAACGGGAAAAGTCCTGTTCAGGAATGACGCGCTGTTAATTAGAGTATATCGAGAGGCTTAATTAACCGATGAGTCCGAGCATCACCTCGCTCGCACAAGCTAATGCATCGTGTATATACATCCTGTATTTGCGTATAATAGCAGAGTAGTGATAATATAGATGGATACATACATTCCATATTCTCTTTTCCTTTCTCAAAATAAGCGAAGAAAACAATCATAACATGGTCACAAAAATTAAGACAAAAAATTGGAATACATAATACTAGCGGAAGGAAAAGAACATCTTTTCAGTCTTTGATGCAGTCGTAAAATGCGGAAAGCGGATATGGACATGCACGTTTTTTATTTTATATATAACCGACGTTTTCAAAGTAATCATTTAATATAACCCTTTCTATAACAATAAATCTGTTAATCAAACAATTATGATTACAATTACATTAGTTGGAATTACACTAGACAATCTGCATAATCTGCCCTCGTGATTGTAACAATAATACGTATAATAATAATTAGAAAATTATTAACGTAGCTGTAACGATCGCATTCATACGCATGTATATATGTATATATAATATAAATTTTCGATGGTTTTATATAACACAATCAGAATATCTTTGATAATGTCCAATTTTATATTCATTTTATAATCATTACATTAATTACATTAATATGTAATACAATTTTTAATTATTATGTTACAGCGACGTACGAACGCACGGGGAAAAGGAGGGAAACACAGACTGTGCGTGCTTCTGTTTTCAAATTACGAAACGTTGCTTGTTCACATCCAAACGTGCGTGCGTAAGGGTTAATCAGCATAAATCCGCGCGATAAATTCGCTGTGAGTTTCGCACGAGAGAAAAGGAAACCGTGGGGAAGGGAGAGGAAGCGAGAAAGCGGGAATCGATCACCGGCCCACGCATATAAAGGCCCGTGCCGGGAGATCATTTGTCCGGGGTTGTCGTCGCAACTCGCGAAATCAGGACGGGCCGATCTAACGAATATTCGGCGAGTATAACGAATCTCGCGTGACGCGACCCGGTTCCCGGTTCTCTCGCGGTGTAACGCTCTTAATTAAACGACCAATTAAGGCCGGCCCGGCAATTGATCGGCCGCTCATCGAGCGAGCGAAAACAGGACGCGAGCACGTCGCCTATATATCACCTGTGTATCGAGGAATGGCGGCTATACAGCGGGAGGGTGCCCTGGCGGAGCGGGGGGTTGTGTGGTATTTTTTTTCTCTCGCTCTCTTTTTTTTTTCGGAACGCTTGATCGATGGACGTTCGCCGACCTGGCCTGGCTCAAACCGGGCCCTTCCTCGACCGCTTTGAATTATGGTTCCGCCGTATATATCCTCGCGCTGAAAACCGCCTTATCGGTATCACATCGGTTCGCGCGCGGACGCAAATTGACCGCGGCGCCGTCTCGATGTCAGCCCCGGGGATTATCTTCCCGGGTCGCGGCGGAGAAAGGAGCGATATTAGGTAACGACGATCGTAGAATGACGAGCAGAATACACGATCGCGATCTCGTATGGAATATATTACAAGGCGCGTCGACATTCGCGGGTTAAGGATTAACTTCTTTTTACCTCAGTTACGCGTAATGTATTCAGAAAACGTGCCAAGCGATGCGACAAACAACAACCGTTGTTCCGTACTGAATACGGAAAAAATTAAATTTACCCCGAAATGTTCCATGTTAAATAAACAGCTAAAATAGGTTCAACGATAGGGGATGATTAAGTCTCGCGACGAAGATTCTCATTTGCGGTAATACACATCGTGTTTCAGCGCATTCTCACTCAAGAATCACAAGAGCGTTAATCCGCTAACGATAGTTTCATGAATTATCAACGGCGCATTGGTGTCTCGCGTTTTAGGTAAATCAATCCACGGCAACCGCGCCATAATACGTGCGAAAGTGGATTATAATGCTGATCGTAAAAAAATGGTTTTTTGACATGGCTCGCTAAACGTAATCAAAGTGTATCACGAAAACGCGTAAATCGACACTCTCGTTCAATAGAATGCCTTTTTATCCAGTTAACAGCATTAAACTCGCGCGCGATGCAAAAAGCCGACGCATTTAACGACGTTGTTTTTGTCTTACCCCTTTTAGAATGAACTTTTGCGCTGCGCAAAGTATTCAAGCCATATAATCATGATTAATAGATTTATAACACGATTATGTCAAAATACTCCAATTTTCTTCCTATTTACAGGCATATACATGTAAATTGTAATTTGGGATATGTACTCTAAACATTCAATATTCTTTAAAATTATTGTTCTTTACAAAAAAACTCATATTATTTTTTGTTCTAAATGTGAAATACATTTTTCGTTTAAAATTTGTTTTTTATTTGTATCAACGTTTTATACTATGATCTATATGTGATATATGTTTGCAATAAAAATAACAATATGCTATTGTTCCATAAAAAATCATGGTTATGATTTTCTTGAGATCTAGGGCAAACATACATAACAAGTATATTTCGTTAGTATAATACCTTCTTTATCTTCGGCGGTCTATTAAATCAATTAGCTACAAACTATGTAGCGAGTTTTTGCGTTAAACCGCATCGCGTGCTTCGGCTACTGTGTATTAGCTCTGCATCTCCTCGAGGTAAATTCGCGGCGGTTCGAGCATACAATCCTCCTTGCCGTGACGCGCGATTATATATTTTGCCGAAAACCGTTAAGCACGAAGTACCGATGCCGCAGCATCCGCAACAAGATACGCAGTCGGGAACTTCATGGCTGGCTTGTCGAACTTCGTTATGGCGGCAGCAAGCGTACCTAATTACGTGATACGCCGTGTTCGTTTGCTCGTTTGTTCTCCGGCTCGTTGGTCACGGAGTTCCTTTCGAAGGTCACGAAGCTCGTTCTCCTTCTCTCTCTCTCTCTCTCTATCTCCTTCTATCTCTCGCTACGGGTACACGATACACTCCATGTCACCATCCTCGCACTAGATCCCACACGACGGTGGAATCTCCGGATGCTTTCATAAACTGCGAGCACATGCGCATGCTATTGCTGTCGAGATTAAATTGCGCGACGTAAGCTTTTCATCTTCAAAGGGCACGCTCGTGCGTTTGATGTGGCCAGCAGCGCGTGTATGCCCCTATGACCCTATGACTGCAGCGAACCAAAAGGAAAGAACGGTTGAAAAAAGTATGGAAGAAGCCAACGCAGGTCGAGGTGGATACGAGCGTCCTAAATACGATAAGTCGCGTGCGACGTGACGCGGCGAGAAGAACGCACGCGTGGAACGCAATTCCTGACATTCGCCGCGCGCGACTCGATTAAAAGAGGAATTTTATTTCCAACTAAAACAATAGCCTATTAAGTCCCGCGGGTAGTTACAGTTTGATATGTCATATCGAAAACCTGATGTGCTTCGAGATATTCTTTTATATATTGAGCTGCTTGTAGGACATAACTTTATATGCTTATCTATTTCAATATGCCTTTTATTCATGCAAAGCAATAATAATTAATCAAAAGTAATTTTACCTACATTTTTCAATTTTTGAAATTGTTAAATATATAATCTATTCTCTTTTTACAAAATTATATATAGCTTTATATAATATTAAGTATAATTAGTATAATCATATATATTTTTTAACCCTAATAAGTCACACTGGGTAAAATACACCCCAGCGTTTTTTGGACTTCGAAAACGACCCAGTAAACCAATAGAAATGGGCCTTTTGCCGTCATCTACAGGTAGTTGGGACCTTCAAGTATCGATCCCCGTCGGTGGTATATTTTTCGACCCGTTAGTTCTCTCTCGGCAGCCGTTCAAAGTGGGCGTCTCGGAATTTTGGGGTGTATTTCACCCAGTGTGACTCATACGTAATAATTTGAGTTTTTGGAATATTTTTTTTTTCGTTTCTCGTTGTTCCAAAGTGAAGAGGCAAGTACACAGTTGTGTTTTTCGTTGCTTAGAATTTTTAAAAAAATTTTACTGTGTAATTATTCATGAAAAGTAGATGGCTTATAACTTGCGCTCCCGTACAATTCGCGAGGAATTGCTTGAGGAGTCCGAAGAACAGCCAATTCTTGGCGGCGATGACACTGATGGAGCCGAAGACCACGTCCGAGCAATATATATATTATATATGTAATATAATATAATAATATATATATATATTATTATATATATATATATATTGTGTATCGTTCTTGCAGGTGTGCCTTGACCAAATGTAAATATATATATATATATTTACATTTGGTCAAGGCACACCTGCAAGAACGATACACAATACCAACAATTCGCAAGGACATCAAATGCGGTATTGCGAATATCCTGCACCTCCAGGACAGGCCTGCATTTGGAGAGAACCGCCCAAAATTGGATAAGCAAAAAAAATGTCAAAGTTGCCCGAGAGAAACTGATAAAAAGACGGGCTCCATGTGTCCCTTGCCTTCGACCGATGTGCGACAAGCATCGCGCATATTTATGCGTTGAATGTGCCTATGGCATCGAATAAAAAATTGTAACCTTTTTATTTACTTAAAGTATGTAATTTGCAACGTTAACATATTTTTTTCATATTTTTTAAACAATTTTTCATAAATATATTGCTATTTTTTCCATAAAAATGTCGTTTTCACTTTTCCGCAAAAAATCGCATCTTTATACCTCAAAATAAATATACTTTTCGGAACGGCCGCATAAACTGCAATAATCAGTGAAAAGTGCATCATCTGAGGATGAAAAAACCGTTTTAAAAATTAAAATATCTTAAAAATTGAAAAAGTTACATTAGTTTTTGTGAAAAAAGTCACTTTTCCGACTTTTTTTTTCAACAATTTTTGTACATATGTTAAATTAATTTTTTGCAAATCAAACCTATACAGTCTTTTTAAGGAAGACTTAAACTACAAGAGAAAATTTTTTTTTTTTTTAAGGTCACCTACAATTTTTTATACACTTGCAAACACGCTGGGGTGTATTTCACCCAGTGTGACCGGTACGGGATTCTCGGGAAGTGTGACTTATTAGGGTTAAGTAGTATCGAAGCATGAGATTTTTATTTTATGTAGTAATAAAGTAAAGAAAAGGCGATTGTATACTAGAATTACAGTGTTGGTGGGCTAAAACATACTTGTGCGTTTTACTATTTTATGTCTTAAAATAATAATATAACGAGATAGATGTACCAATTGCGAGCGGCTGAAAATTTGATCGCGCTTCCACCAGGGATCGATAGACCCCGCGAAGCAGTCGCGTGGATGACGAAGGCATTGTCCTGAGTCGCTGCAGGCGGTCGAATTCCGCGGAAATGACATAATTGTCGTTATTAGAGTTCGCCTATAATCGCAGGAACAAAACCACGAAATAATGGGGCCCCTGGCAAATTACTTACGAGTTCAATATAAGGAGACTGAGTCATGCACGGGGTCATCCTTGGAAGAAGAAGCCGAAGAAGCGCAACGAGATACAAAGATTATATCGTAACCATTCCGAAACGCTGATAACAATGTACTTCATAAAGTATTTAACATCATATTGCAATTAAATTTAAATAATATAAAAGAATATCAGTTTTTATAAATTAATGTAAAATTAAGGTTAAGAGTTAAGACTGACGTATAAATATACTGGGAAATATACATATATGTATATAGCAGGGATATATTAAAGAATGTTTGCCAACAACTTCAATCATAGTCGCAAATATTCGAAATCATTCGAGGATGTAAGGCGATTAGAATTTCCATTCGAGGTATTACGGTTTGGCACAACATATAATTCGGATGGCATACGAATCGGAAACGGAGAGACGATGCTCCAATAATTCGGAAAATGGAGATAGTTCGACTGCAAAATTGACGATGCCGCGCACCAAGATTCCATATTGAGAACAGCTGATTCTCATTTAGCGATTTTGAAAAATGGATGAATTTAATATTGATAAACGATAAACACGCCCCGGCTTATCTAGTTATGCGCATAAGTATCCATGAATTTCGAGCTTATCCTCGTAAAAGCGAACAGAAAAGATGCAAAGACACGCGCTCACATTATCCGATATCATCAACTATTGAATACTCTTAGTCTACCTACCACCGTGTATCAAAATATTAACTTATTGTAATCTTTGTTAACTTATTAACTTTTCTTAATTTAAAAATTAATTTCTATTGAAAAATCTAGAGATATCTATTAAGAGAAAATACATTTTTCGAGTTTACTATACGTATTTTGTATTTTTTTTTTAAATATTACGCTTTGAGACTTCTTTTCGATACACGTTCCGAACAATGCGTAATTCAATCTCAGTTATCACTAGATAATAATAAAAGACCATCAGATTTGAGATTGATCACCCGATTCTGCGTGATGTGCGACAATTAGGCAGATCGTTAAAAAGACCACAGAGCTCGCTTTTTTCCTCTCTACAGATAATTGCATTTGTATTGATAGATCATAAAGATCGTCCTCTTCTCAACCCCGGATGTCGTTTAATTTTACGACGCCTCGTTTTGCGTTTATTTCCTTAACTGATAGTAAAGAAAAGTATATATAGAATAGATGCACTAAAACTAATAAATACTATGTGATTAAAGAATTAAATACTTTTACTAAATTAATATGTTATCTCCATCACAATTATCAATAAAATATTAATAATTAAGTTTTGCACGTTGTTGAAAAATGAACTATTTCAAAATACTAAAAATAATAATATTATAATTATATAGCTTCGTTTAATCTTTAATGTATTAATTGGTATGTTAATATAATATTCTTATTTATAGAAAGATTATACTGATGTCATTTGATCAAATAAATATACTTTGAAGTAAATATAGCTCTCATGGCCGTTTACTGGCGCACCTTTCCTATGATAGATCTATCGCTAATAGCTCATAATTCGCTAAAAATTGCTGGAGTATCTCGTGAAAGTATTCGTGTGAAAGTAAGGCGTGCGCCGTAGGCCTTGTACGGTTAATCGGTCAAGCTCGCACACGTTTCGCTCTCCGTTCTCCGCTTTAGATCTCGCAAGCTCCCTTCGCGTACACCTATTAATACCGAGCATTAGCATATATTGACCGCGAACGTAGGGTCGTCGAGCGTGTCCACCGCGCCGTCTGTAATTACGAGTTACGCTCGACGACGGTTAACAAACCAACGACAGAACTGCTCCGAAGCGAGAATATAAGGTATCCAGTATAAGTACTCACTCTCTTTGCCTCCCCCCCCCCCTCTCTCTCTCTCTTTCCGTTTTACTCCTCTTTGTTAACCAAGCAAATTAAAATTGTATTCGGTCCAAGTAATGTCAGCATGTGAGTAATTAAATATAAAGCTCTATCGCGACCGTTTGCATTCCTGAATCCCCGTTAACCTCTTTAATTTTCAGTCGTATTACTCGTATCGTTAACCACTCAGAAATCATTGACGACATCGAAACAATCGCCACTCTTTCCCATCTGGCCTGTAATATGTACGATTCAAATAGTAAAGTAAGACTAATGTCGAGCGTATACTCTGTATAACGAACGGAATAGCGAACATAAATGTAAATTTACGTAAAAGGGAGCTTTTACGGTGGTTTGATGCTTTCTGAACCTAATCCACGCCATTGCAACCAAGCCGAGTTTTTCCACGCAATGCCGGACTCCACCACGTTGTAGTGCGTCCACAGGAAACCGTGTTCCGAGGCAATTTGTTATAGTAAGGATTTAAGGGGATTTGCTATAAGGGCGAGGTGTCGCGCGAAGGATTTGTTGAAATCGCACCAGTAGTATTACTATGAATATCACCCACCCTTTAAATGCGAAATGCCATTTATTAATATATAATTCATAAATGGCATATATTTATGTATAATATATGTCACTTATGAAAGCGCGATGGTCAAATCGTCGCCAAATATAATTCCTGTTTATTACGAAAGACAAAGCTTTAATACGACGTATACAGACGTTCGGTCCTCAAGTTCCTGTTTGCCTTACAGACGACAAATGTATTTTTTACGTGCACACGGGAAAACATCTCGCACCATTTCTGCATGCGACTTTATTCATGCTTCGTAATAACGCTTCGTAAACGAAAACCAGTTTTTCATCTCGATTCAGCGGGAATGAAAACGGAATACTTCATCTGAAGGAAAACGAAGTAAATCGTTTCGGCACTCCGCGAGGAAACGAACGAAATACTTTTTCGTTTTAAGTTTCACACGAGCCGCTGCTGCGATGTTACCGCGTTACAGAGAGCACGGGGAAATGATCTTCAAAACTGGGTTACGAGACAGGCGAGATTGATATCTGCGGGCGCGCGCGCGCGCGAGCGCTTCCAATCCCCGTGAATTTAATTAAAGCGCAAAATGTCGCTCGAGGTTAATGAACTACCGTCAAGAGTATAATGAGTCTACCTGCATATAACGAGAGAGGGTAGAGGAGGTATCAAGACCACTTTCTGCGCTATCCTCGGTTTCAGAAACCCTTCAGACTTTCGAAGTGGCTGCACGAGGGATCTTCCACCTCATCATCATCGAATTCCCAGCGAGCATCTTCCGCTTTTCGTTGACTCGATAATCCGAGCACCGCTATCGCGTCCTTCTCTCGATGCACTGCGTTATTTTCATGTGCTAGGTAAGCGGGGTTGTTAAACGCTGACACGCGATCGCATATAACCAGCTAACGTCGTGGCCGATTACCGAGAAGGGATCAAGACGAGATGAGAAAACATTCGATCGTGTCGAATATAATGTAAGTATCTCTGCCAAAATAATTTCCGATAATTTCTTTTATTGAGACCCTAAATCATATATATTAATCTTTAAATATTTTCGGTATGCTTCTTATAATATAAAGTTACTTTATAAAATATCATTTTAAATAAACGGAGTAAAAAAATTAGTCTATTTATCGTTACTAACATTTGTTTTGAATTTTAAAATAAGAAAGATATATAATATAAAAATACAATTTTTACGATTAACTAGCTAATATAAGAAAAATTGATTATTATAAAGTTTTTCTTCTTTATTGCCAAAAGCGGGATTTCCCACGAGTGGTTAGAAATTAATGGCTGGTATTGTGCATGAGCGGAGGGCCACAAAAACTTGGCGCATTTACGCCACACGAAACTTGGAAAACTTCATGTATGTAGATGCTTGAGAACGAGAGAATATTGTCGGCGAGGTGTGCGTCCGATGGAACGGGAGAGCGCGTTTGTCGCTGAAAATGGGCCGGTTACGTCGTAAAACTTACGTCGAGATGCCGCAAAGTTCAATTTTTTAAAACGCAAACTGGGAGAAGGCGTTCTCCGCGAGAGACGTGATGGATTTTAGCCAGCTTCCTCGACAACGATGACAACGACGACGACGACGACAACGACGACAACGGAGCGTCTCGACTACATGCAAATGCGTCATTATGAATTCCACCTATGCCCTCTCTCTTCCTCCCTCTCGACACCCTCACTCGGTAATTCTACACCGTGGCCAATAGAGTCTTCTGCGACTTCGAGAGTAATTACCGGTGATGCGCTTAAACACCGCCCACGCTATCTCGCCCACACTACCTGGGTGGATGTTCCATGCGCGAGGCGTCGATGAAGAAAATAGCGGAGGGATATAAGCTGAGCTCGCAGGATACTATATGATTTACGTGCTCAAGCAGACTCGCGTTGTAAGCTATGTCTCGTTAAGGGCAAAAGTTTTCATGTTTGATGTGAAAATAACAGAAATGCGCATTTGCAGGTGGTATTTAATGGCATATAATTAAGTTAATATTTATCTAAATAATTGAGCAACAGCCAAATGATGTCAATATTTATTGGAAGAACAAACACGAATTATGTATAGTAACGCGGTTATAATGAGAGATATCAACCTGTGTTTCATGTACAAATCTTTTAATACGTAATCACTTGTAAATGAAATCGAGCATATATCTATCTATACATTTATATTTTTTGGATATCTCAACTATTATGTGATACTCATAATTTTTCTGTCATAAGATTTAAGAGAAAATAATTTATTTGTTAGATTTAGTCTCTTTATTTGTATATAAGAGAATTAGATTTTTAAAAAGAGAGATTAAAAGAAGACAAATTCTGATTGTTAAAGTTTACATTGTAAGCTTTTTTTTTAATGACGCTATCAAGAGGGGTTGAGAAACGCTGCTATATATTCTTCCGCGCGCGTCCGTGCTTTTCTTCATCCTATGCACGGAATAATCGACGCACAACACCGGCATTGGATGCTCGCGCCTATCAGGCCGCATCTGCAGATACGCGTATGCGTGCCAATGCATCCGTCTACATATGCGACCGCCTACGCACGAGATACTCACGTCATCTGCGTGCGTTCTGTATGCACGCACACGTGCACGCACGCACGCACGCACGCGTGCACGTACGAGCGCGTCTCGCGGCAGGGTAGAAATTTTACGCCCGTCGGTGAAACCGCCTCGCACGAGAGAGAGAATTATTGTACAACGCGCGATTTATCGCTTATTATAAATACGCCCACGCCAGAATTTTTTAAATGCACGCGCGACTCGTGTGACGACGATAAGAAATTTCGACAACAAAATTACATATCTAAAATGGCACTTTCGGCCAGATTTGGAAAATTTGCAGTAATACTCAACTTAACAAACTAATGATATTGAAAATCAACATATTTTAAGAAAAAATTGTAATATCCTAGTTTACTTATTTTTCTTATTTCTGTATCATGTGTGTTCTTTCTCGTTTTATGTTCTCTTATAGTATTTCATTCAGCATTTTTATATTAATTCGGTAATTTATATACAATTTTGTATGAAGGTTCGATTATGCTCACATATCAAGTTTTCGCGGTTAATTATTTTCTCTGTATATTATCTCAGCTGAAGCTACAATCTAGAAAGCGATGGAGAATCACTAATTACAATTAATTAATTCATCAATCTTAGTCTATAATTAACCTATCGCAGAGATAATAAATAAAAAATACAAGCGATATTTTTAATTCAATCTTCACACATGCTATTTTTATGTTCAATATAATTATTATATAAAAAAAACGATTGAAACACAATAAGCTGTATTTAGCAGAGAATAAATGTGCAGCGGCTATAAAAATCTATACTGCCATGCATTGCATAACAACGGATTCAGAATAACATTTAGATAATCTTTTTCACGGAATGACATAAATAAGAAAAGCCCATCACGTTGCACAAGTCAAGCGGTTAATTTCCCGCAGAAAATTTATTTTCGAGCGATGCAGAAGTATCTCTCCAGAGAGGCAGATTAATATTGCAAAAGACATCCTCAGAACGGAGTCATTCCCACCCTCACATCGGCGACCCTATTACATTAATGTCCTGTACATTTACACCCTAATGTACTAGCAGCCATTCACTCGCCGACCTCATGAGCAATCTCTTGCGAGATTCAAAATTAAAACAGACATATTCCATCCGAGCAACGCGTTCGCATTTAACCTCCGAAGTGCATTTAACATCAAGTCGCGCACGCGATATAGAGTAATATTTTCAAAACCGTTTAAAACCGTTTATTTAGTGTTATGACTGGCGAATAAATGTTATATATTTCATTTAATTCAATTGACTGGTGTTCTCACTCCAAACTTAACAATGTGTTATGTTACATCTGTCTTTATAAAATCAAATCAAATTGAATAAGGATATAACTAATAAGAGTTTAATGATTATAAAATAACTCAGAATATAATTTTTCTTCCAATTTCTTACAGAAACAAATAACCAACTTTTAGGTCAGCTTTATATCTTTAATCTTTTGAGGGAAAAATATTTAAAGTTACGAGAAAGTAATTTATTTTTTTCCCTTATATTTCATTCAATTTAAAATCTATGTATTTAAACAAAGAAGAACAGAATGAATAAAATTAAAAATACTGCGGTGAATATTGTTCCTTTGTCAGCAATATATTACAATTAAAAAAGAAACTAAACGTACACGTATGTACTAGTCTTTAAATAAATTATAAAATGCTATTGCTAAAATTTTAATTTCAGACGATGTGAAAAGATTAAATAATAAATTTAAAATATTTTGCTGGTTTCGTCTCGCCTACGAGCTCTCGTAAATTCGAACGAAAGCAAGATTAACAAACATCAGTCACGAATCTAAATTTTACAATGTAAAAGATCGCACCATAAACTTTCATTTTCACAGATGTAATTTCTGCTTTAAACTAGAAAGAAACAGAAAAAATAAAAAAAGAGATTGACTCTTGTTTCGAGGTATATACATATAACGGAAGGATTAACACCGGGCCCGATTCCACGGTACGGAACAGCTCATTTGTGCCGCTCACCGAAACGCGCGCATAAGGTCGAGCGCAATTTCGCGGGCTCGCCGTTGACCCTTGAACCCTTCGGGCAGCCCTTTACGATTATGCTTTACGAGCCAACTGTACCACAGAGCTGCGCATCGGCGCGGCCCTTCGGCGTCGAAGTGCGGCGACGCTCCGCATAAAGCTGCATCCACGAGATGAATAATAGGCGCGGCCGTTCTTTACGAGACGCCATCGTATAATGGAATGTCGGTTACTAATGAGTTCTTCGACGAGAACGGTCCGTTGCCGAAGTAACGCTTGGATTTCGTGGCGCATAAGCTTTCCCGTGTGCCAGCGGGCCTGTACGTAATACTCCACGTATAAGGTATGCAAAGACTAATAAATTAAGGCGCCGACCCAGCTATCTAATGGAGTGAAATAGAGTTATTGTGACTTTTTCTATTAATTTCGCCGGTACAGTTTCGGGGCGCCAGTCTCAAGATCTCGTTAGCACACTATTATTTATCGAGCTGTCGTGAATCCGCTAGTACAGTGGATATTTTATGTAATATAATCCAGCTTTATAAACTCTTGCACGATCCTAAAGTTAACGTTGCGTTTTTACATTCCTATTAATATGCATGTCACAGTAGCAATGTATATTTAACTGAGATCGTTTTCAGACAATGTAAAATAACACTGCACATTCAGTCTCTAGTCTAATATTAATTTAAAGAGAAATCTGTTATCAATTTATTTCAACGCAGATATATTTGGTGTAATCACAAAGAAATCCTTTAAAGAGTTTTATTTTCGTAGATTTCACGGCGAGAAAATATCAGAGACCAATCTCTCGACCGTTTCGTGCCAGCGGCATATAAGAAGTCGAATTAAGGCGATATTAATGTCGACTGTCGTTAGTCGCGTGAGAAATAACGGTAGGTATAATTACCTCCGTCCCTGCGTGTCTAGTCCTTTCTTATCCGCATAGAGTGTCTTGCTATGAAAGCAAAAAGCACGTCACGATATGCGCGAAATGGCCAAAGAATAAGCTCGAGCGATTATAATGACCACGTTGTAGCCCCGAATGAAACACTAATCGCGTTTAGCTATACTTATTGTTGATTTTATCACAAAGCTGTTAAAAAATGATGATTGACTATGGCTTTAGCAGCTAATAACTGTTTACTTTGTTATATTCATCATGTATCTTGAATAACTTTGTGTATTTATAGTTTTAACTCTGTCAACTAAAATTATGTACAGTATATAAGAATGACAATCTCATCAATCAATCTCTATCCAAAATTAAATAATTAAGTCAATTCGATCGACTCTCTAAATATAATGCTAGTCGCAAAAGTCGGGCGTGCTAATTTATTGTTGATTGGATGAAGAACTTTCGGGGCCAAAAAGCTTTTAGAGGACCTTGAAGTTTCCCGTGTCCTAGTTAATTAACATCTCTGATAAGCTCCTCGTAAAATATTAATATTAGCGTAACACGGTCTGCGCGGCTTCTTCTCGGAAGGGCGAAAAGATGTACAATATAGTGTTAAATTTTTCGTGCGGTTAATTTAGCTGGTCGCGTGAAGTATCTGGTGAGTTATCAGTCGCCAGGGATATTATACACACGTAACACATGCGTGACAGATGAAGAGTGCGCGCGATGCCCATCATCGACCACTATGGTTGAAACGGATCAGACCGACAGCTTCGATCCGCCGTCACCTCGAGGGAGTTAAAAATGTTCCATAAATCACGTAACGATGGGAAATAGCGTTTGCTGTCCGCAATGTAAGCCCCGGTGTCACCCCAGATCGCCGGATATCCACGTGTCGCTATCGGTGTTAGGATATCAAAAAAGAATGTCGATGGTAGGTGCAACGGATATACAGGGGGGATACAGCACAGCGTTTTCAGCCATAGTCGGTGTTGGAATCACCAGGGAATGATTGAAGAGTGTCGCAAAAATTGTAGTTAATAAAATAGCGGTATGATAAATATATGTACTGTCTCGTTTTTTTTTTCCCTCTGGCTCCTACATACCGATACTGCAATTAAAATTCATCACTGTCACGGGACGGATAAAGAAACACCTGACTGTTTAAAAACACATGTGGCTCTACATTTTTCTCTATATATAAAAGTGAAATAGATTAAGTTTTATGGGCACATAAATCCTGCAAACACAAAAATTTTTTGCATTTTTTATTGCGACAAGATAAAGTCGTGCGTCCATCAGTATACGCACGTGACGTGGGGTTAATGTCTGTCAGCGCGAATGTCCGACTTACGGCATTATCTCTCCGATAGTTGTAACGATGCTAATATATGTCAGTGCAACACGACGAAATGCCGTAATGTAAAGCTTATCTGCCGTCGTCCATGACAAAACGTCAGTAAATCTTAGTCGCATATTGTAAACTACAGAACCATCACCTAAACCTGCGTATCGACCGAACATATCAGGCGTGTAAAGAAGAATTACAACATGCACGAATAAGCGTGCCTTGACATGAGAACGACAGTAAAACGGGACTCGACAAGGGAATACACGTCGGAAAATCACGACGTAACTCTAAGAACACGCCAGGAGAAAGAAGATCAAGTGATTCGTCGCTATACTCACGTTAAAAATATTCTTAGATGATATTTCCACAGACAAGCTGAGTCGTGATATATTCAGCGGAAACATTCACATTGCCGCAAATGCAAATTCTATAACTGTAATAACTGGAATCTTTTTCGATTTTCTATTTCTGCATCTATGCGCGTTTAACAAAATTAATTTCTTTTTTGTAATAATGGACGTAAAGATATGAGATATCTTTATCGCCCCAAATAATGCGACATTAAGAAGATTATTATTATTATTATTATTAAAATACAATGAGTGGAATCTAGTTCGAGATAGTTTGCAAGGTATTTTCAATGTGACTATTAAAGCGGACGAGAGAGTTTCAGCACGATCTCGATCACAAGCGCATGCGTGGCGTATTGGGGTGAATTTCTCTCGTCAGGTCGCCAGGATTTCGTGGAAATTATCACGTAACATAAATCCTGACCCAGCAACTAGGGAACCGAGGAACCGGCATCCTTGCTACACTTAATTATGCCTTTTTTTCCTGGCGGCTGCACCATTACGTCCGGCCATTAAGTCCGTCAAGTTAAGTAGCGACGTGATACTCTGACCCGTCCTTGCCGTATAATATACGCACAATACATACATACAGATACATACGTGCACACTTCTCTGTTATAGGTACCTCTCTTTCTTTTCTTTTCGCTTCCGTACTATAATGCCCCTCGAAAATATCACAAAAAATACCCGGAATCAAAGCTTTTTTATGCCATCCACAAAGAGCTTTCTTTTTACCCGGCAGCTTACATATTTCTTTTCAAAATAATTGCCTACCGTTAAGCTTTCACGAATTATTAAACCAACATCTACGATACGATTGCAATTTACATGACTCTAACAATGAACAATTTGTATACATTTCAATTTTGAGAAAAGTTGCTTACAAAACTTCGAACTAAATTAAAATAATTTAAAGCTAGGTCTTAAAGTACAAAAATGTGTAGCATTTTGTAACGCAAATGAATAACATGTATTGGTTGCTCATTGCAAGAATACGTTAGACCATAATTTTAAAATAAGAAAACAAAGTAAAAGCAATAGAAGAAACCGAGGAAGAAACAGAATAGATATTATTCAATTTCAGCGTATATCACTTCTAACATTTCATGTACGTGATACTCTTGTAATACGACCACGCATTGTCGCCGACTTATGCAGGCGCGGATATTCACGTTATATAGTAAGGTAGAACATCATATGTATTTTCGCCGTTTATCACCAAGTCACCTCGTTACGTACTCATTTGCTGCAAACCATCCGGCCATTGGCGGATGAATTTCACGTGGCGCACTTCGTATCATCCATTTGTTCCCTTGTTACAACAACGTCATTCTGCTCGCAATTCCGGCCGGCCACCGCACCCCCGGGCGGCGTTTTCATTTCTTACTCGAGTTGCTAATGTTATTACACTTCCATCTGTTGGCCGCTCTAAAGGGGCTTGCATTGCAACTAAGTAACTTGATATTTCTCCCTTTCTCTCGTTTTATTTATCATTTTCGTCTCTACGTTTCATCAAGTCTACGCAGCTACATTCTCTCTTGACTTTCTCCCTCTTTCTCTCTCACATACATACACGCGTACACACACACTGTCGTGATACAACGCGGGCGACAAAAAGCATCGCTTAATTGCGCCAGAGCAACGGTTAATTCCTGTGTCATTCGTCAGCACTGCACGTCGTCTGTCTCATCAAACAAAGAGTTTCGATTTAAATTGCCGACCTGAAAATATTGTCATTGCTTTCTAGTCCGCAAACAATTATCCCGTTCTTTCGTTCCTGATTCATTATTGCAACGGCAAATACTTTTTCATTATATATCTCTATTGCAGAAGAGTTAGAAAATTGACTATTAATTCGCTTAATACATTATCTCAAAAAAGAACTGTAATTAAATAAATATTTTCTTTGAAAACAATTTTAAATGTAACATAGGCTAATTTCTCCACCTTATTGTTTCTTTAAACATTTTTAATTCTGGAAATAATTTCTAAAGGATTAATCCCATACTGCGCGTTGCAACAACATTAAAAAATCTCATGCTATAGTTAATTATTATCATAGACCGCAGTCGACGAGTAGCGTCGTTAAAACATCCAGCCAGACGCGCGAGACGCATGATTTAAATTTAAATAACTGTGACGAGGTCGCGATAAAGTATAATTAAGTTCGTCTCGCAGCGACGGATGGGCCACCGAAGTGATGGAGGAACAGAGGAAGAAGAACGAGCTTCCTTGAGAGAAGAATACGCTGAGTATACGGGGTAAAATAAGAACTAGAGAGGGTGGTGAACAAAAAAAAATAATGTTCGCTCGTATATAGGGTGTCTCTGGCTAACTACGTTTTCTTTCAATGGTAGATAGTAGTTGGAAAATAAATATGTAAATTCGATACGTTTATTTCCTATATCTGAATATATTTTCTACGCGTCGGAAGAAATAGAAAAATATCAAAATTTTCTAAATATATATAATAAACGTCCTAGTACTACCATGTTGCGTTGTGATAATTTTCGGAATGTTTTATGTAATTAAAACATTTTTATTTTCGCTTACTGCTATTTTCCCGGAACAATCAATTCGAAATTAAGCGCTGATGACGCATTATTCGATGGGAATGTAACATTTTCGAGATGCACGACGAATAATGACCGAATCGACAGCGCTGTGCACTACCTACATTTACACATATCTCTGAACTGGGAAATAGAACATCATCAGCAATTAATTTGGCATTCATGAGCTATCAAAGCACCAATTTTTCAGTACTTACAAGATATTGATATTCATCGTTAAAAAGAAATATGATTAATCAGGGGCACCCTGTATACGCGAGATGCCGCAACTGCGGTAACAACTCTTTTGACTAATGGCTCGCAGGAAATTCGTTTACTTCCGCGTCTCCTCTTCTTGACTAACTTAAATGCTCCGCAGATGCATATAATGAAAATGTATAAAATTTTACTTAGTTACCGTGAATAACTTTTAGTATCGTTTATGTTATAATTATACTAAAAATATATCAATATTTGTTCCTATCAAAAATTGTGAATTTTCCATTCTGGACATAGCAATAATTCTACTTCGCAGAAAGTAGTAATAATTACAAAGTTGGTGTCAATAATACCAGATAAAGAAGTGATAGAAAAAAAGAGAAAAATATGACTACGGTTAAAATCATTAGCGGGTTTCCGATTGACGGAAAGAGGATTTACAAACTAAACTGCTCACAAAGAAGACGCTTGTGAAGACTGCGAATGCTCAGAAGATAAACGGAAAGCAAGATTTCCCTTCCTTAGTTTCTCGTAGCGGTATTTCAATAAACGTCGTCCAAGCAACACTATTTCTCTCTCCTGCACGCGAACGCATCGTTGTCTTTTTTTCACTCGGAAATTTCCGTCCAAGCAGAAGTTGGCAAAATGATCGCTATACTCGGGAGGATATGAAGAGATTCTCGAAATTAACGAATTCATCGTATAAGTTCGAGTATAATATCGCAAATAGAATAATAAAAGAGAGAGAGAGAATCAAATGTTTAAATGTTTTCTCTTTAAATAATCATAATTTCTTCTCTATAATATAACTTGTATTAGATTTCTGTTACAATAAAATATATGTAATCATAAAGAATAATGACGAAATATGTGACGAAAGAGTATACAAAGATGTTTTGACAAATATATTTAAATAAGTGACAAGTAAAAAGGAGTTTTGAGAGTTCAACGCGGTTGACGGTGCGTAAGTTAACGTTATATCGATCCTTAGTAACTATTAGGACACATAATTATAACGATATTTCGGCTCCCTTTGAGCCATCTTCAGCGATGCGATAATAATTAAATCAAAATGTGAAAGAGAGAGAGAGAGAGAAATATGCTGTTTTCGAAGAAATTAAAAAAGAATTTAAAAAATGCATCTTGTCGGCCCGGCGCAAAATATTCACCGCTCGGTTATTTTCTAAGGCGCGTCCTCGCCGAATAATTATTACTTTAAGGCGGGATCACGAGGATGATCGGTGGGCAGATCGGCTTCGCGGCTGTGCGATTATGAACGAACAATACGATGTCGCGGCGACCGACGTCGTTGCGAATTTGCATAAAACCTTTTCCGTCGTATATGCACTCGATCGACGACGGCCATTATGAGACGAGGTCGATCGACCTCCGCCATGGAGATTGCACGCACTGAGCGAGCCGTTCAAGCGTATTAATGGCGTGACACAACCATCAATTTACCGTACTCCTAACTCGTTCTTCTAACCCTTCGCCGTCAAGTTGACCGACGTTAATACTGGTGTTCACTCTTTGTCCGACTTACTATAATTCGATGGTATGTGATCTTTGCATTTAGTCACGTCTCTGTTTGATAATCAATTCTATTTGACAGACAATAATAACGTGGTTTTCTGCACGAATAAAAAAAGATTGGATGCAATGCTGTGCACGAGTATTGTATTATAGCACAAAGTTTTTAGTACATTCAATAAAGTAAAATGTCTATGATTTATACTTAAAAAAAAGTTTTATTAAGAAAAACTCGATATCACATTTTTTTTTAAATGAGCAATATAAGTAATTTTTATATATATTCTTGTATTTGATAATCTTAGTATAACCTCATAAAGTAATTTAAATATTTAATCGCTAAAAATTATTTATATGTATAACTATTTTTATAATTAAAACCACATTATTCCGTAAAACTAGAGCCAACCAGAATTGCTAGGATACATTTACCCGGTAGACAATAGATACTGCGAGCAGTTACGTGTAAGCTGTAATTATGGAGAGAAGTAAGGACACATGTAGAATTAACAAAGAGGTTGTTACGGAACTGGGGCGATGCAATTAATTGCAACGAAATCAGGAGCGCTGGAAATCTCTGATAATTTAAAGGGACATAATGCAATTAAATATAAGGAGTAATCAGTTTTAACAGTCATTATATTGGAATTCCTTACAATCGATTGATTAGATTGATTTAATTAGCAATAATTTTCGATATCTCTCATAATTCAATTATCATTGAATTATCTTTCGTCAATTTACAATTAGCACAAACTCTTAATTACAAAATAACGAAATCGACAATATACTTTCAAAATTAAAAGCTTTCTTCTTTCTTTTTTCTCAAAGCAAGAAAAAAAATTTTGCTTTAATATACGTCATATATATTTTACATAAATACACACACACACACACACATAATTTCTTTATAATGTTTTACCTACTTTATTTAATTAACATATATTAGAGATATAAGCATATATAATATTAATATAGTATATAAAAGTACATATAAAAATTGGAAATTAAATAGCTAGCAAAGGTGTGACTCCTGTAAATTAATTATTTACTTTGATATCGTTTAATTATGTAATTAAATATTTGTAAAGACAATTAGTAGAAATAAATATGTACGATTAAAAATTTCTATAATATGAAATTATGTTTCTATATTAACTTTGAAGTATAAGTGATGAAACATTATCAATGCAATTATAAGAAATAAATACATATCTCATTTTATCTTATTAACAAATATTTAAAAATATATGCATAAAGAAAAAATATAATTAAAAATAACTATGTGTGTATGTGTTTGAGCCTGTGAGCTGTATGTATGTATCTAATATAAGAATTATATATATATATTATATATATATTGTATATTACAGAAGAAAATATAAGAACTGTTTAAAGTTATAGATTCCTCCGAAATTTGTCTTTTTCATTGTCATTTCCTAACACAAGTGTCACGACAAACTACACGATAATTGCAGGGTCATAAACTCTGAATTACACGATAGATACCCGAGGATACACGCGTCGTGTAGAGGGGAAAAGCCACGTGAGAGTATAATAGCATTCAGGAAGAGAACGTTTATGCCGATCCGGGGCACGTAAGCGTTACGTACAGGGTGATTAAAATTAATATCGAGTCCGGTGGGCGGTGAGTACGAGGCTATTAGAGTTGCAAATCTTACAATTACGCCCGGTATCACGCCTGAGGGGAGGGGAAAAAGGGAGAGAATGGTGAACTTCTCGTACGTGAACGTGCCGGCGATATTTCGAAAGCGCGTAAAATCCCTGTTGTTACTTTCACACGCACTGATGGCGAATGGCGAGCGACGACAGCGGCGACGTTGTTATTTGTCCACGCGACCACTCAATTTACGTAAGTGCTTCGGGCAATATTCCGATAGGTACTCCACGTAATCGGTGATATATAGCGACATATACGATGTGTACGAAGGCAAATATGAACAAGTCGGTCGGACAACGAAACATGTATCGACCGACAGAGTGGAGTGATAAAAATACAAGTCGTTTTCGAAGTTGTTTCGCAATCGATCGTCAGTTTTCGTTCATGCCTTTCCTCAGCAAAGCTTACAGTTACAGATATATCTTTCAATGCATAATATTGATGTTTCTTGTAACTTTCGAATCTAAAAACAATTTTTACTTGCATGTATTTTTGAATTAATATGATAAATCAGTAATGAATCATTATAAAGCTAATAATGTTTCATGTTTTATATATGGTTGAACAAGAAAGTACGAATAAGATTTGCCGTCTCAGAGCGTATTTTAACCGGAGTTAAAATATGTATAAGATATTCAGATGGTATGCATCGAACTTCTGTGAAACTATTCCCGTGTAAAAAATTTAAACGTAACTACGAAGATATTCCGTATTGAAAGTTAGACAGTTCTGATGAAGCAAGCTTCGAAGATGCAGAAATAAAAAAAAATTAGTGTTCAGTATGTATATGCTAAAAATATTCTTATTCGGCGAAAGCATTGGAGTCGTTTAATAACGTTTCTTAAACTTAGAGGTGATCGCTGACGCGTCCACCCATAAGTACACGGAAAGGGAGAGGCGCAGTCAGTCGAGTTAACCGGTGCATCACGATTACAGGGAAGAATGGATTCGCTCGCGATCAAAAGCGCCCGCGGCGGGTAATAAACAGACCAGCACGTAGCTGGGGTACTCTCTGCTCACGTCAACGGAAGTCGGCGGGTGCGGAAAGCGCGCGCGAAACCGGATTCTCTCCCCTCGGCGCAAGCTCGAATTTCCGCGTTTCGCCGCAAGGAACGATAACCGGACAGCCGCGGACCCCGCACACGGATTTCCGTGCCGAGCTTTCGGAAATACGCTCATCACCCTCTGCGTGTCGGGAGATAGCGTCGCGTTGGCGCGAACGGAGAATCAGAGAAATTATGTTCGATAAAACTACAAGACGTATCGGTATACATATATTAGATTTAAGAATTGTTAATAACAAATGCATGCATCCTAAATGCAACATATTTTAAAAGACGGAGAAGACCGTACTGTGTGCAATATATTAGGTAACGACAGAAATATTGAGTATTGTTTCTCGTAGTCGAATGCTCGATAATGCTCATTAATATAAATAATAATGTTAATTAAAAGCCAGTTTTTCTCTTGTCAAGAGAACATATCGATTTATGCTACAGAGAAGTCGATTTAGTGATAACAGAAGCCATGCACGTAGCTGCCACCCGTCGTTCAAGCCCATCGTTCCGAGATTATTCGTCGAGATGATACACAGTGGAAATCTAGTCGCCTGTAGCAGTCGAGATACGAATGCGTCCGACTGTCCCGGTGATTCTTCTTCGTTGCGCGCGCCGATGGCATCCGGAAATTCGGGACAGCGTGGTGCAAAGCCGAACCCGCCGAGTGACACACGCGGTGCTGGTATCTTTCACAGTACGACCGATTATGTTTCGCTCACGCCGGCGGACAGTGATCGATGACGTACTCGTATCTCTGTCATCGGCGTCGATAAGATGCAAATAAACAAGGCCTGTCGCAGCTGGCGTTATTAATTAAGCCCGCACGCAACGTGGTCTCATGCGCCCTTTGTTACGATTCAGGTTGAAGGGTAGCGTGTGAGACTACAATGCGTACGAATGTCCTTAGGGCATCTTGATTACATCTATATGCTGCTTGTGATAAAAATCTAGACGCGATTTCATTTGTATTCAGTCACTGAAGTTTCGCCAAGAATCGAAATTCGCAATGATACAGTAATTCTTTGGAAATGGAAGGATCAATACTTAATCTTCAATTTAAAAACAGGAGCAATGAAATACGAGATAATTTACGATATTTACTATTCTATATAATTGCCTAAGAAATTTCACAAAAATTGCTCGATAAATTCTAATGAAATCATTCCAATAGAAAGTACTCGAAAGTTTTCGAGACTGCAGAGTTAGAGTGCTGTCACGGTTTCCAAGTCAAGGAGAAAGATTCCAAGACGTATTGCAGAAGCCACCCAAGGGAATCGGGGACACTCGTGCAAGGGCTCCCCGAGAACGAGGCAAGACGAGGCGACGCGTATGTAGACACGCTCGTCCAGCAAGCCTTGTATCGCGCGCACTCTTCTTATTACCCATCTCGCGTTCTACGTCGTGTCGTGCAAGCTGGCATCCGCCCACGCGCCCACGGACGACGTTCGCGTCGCGGCAATAGCACGTGGGAGCGTGGAGCTCTCGGTGTTTCACCCCGACCACGTCGTCCCCCACCGTATTTATGGCATCTCGACGCGGCGCGAACGGAGGCACTCTTCCTCCCGGCGGCGGTTTACGTCTCGCACGGATAGTCGTCGTCGTCGTTGTCGTCGTCGTCGTTCGTCTTTCTCCTCTTCGTACCCAAAGCACAGGAGATGTCTATATACTTATGCCGCTAACAGGCTGAACAAAAGCGAAGCCTGGCAATTTAGAGCGGTAATCGTTTGCAAAGTAGGGCAGTACGGTTACGCGATAAAGTTGGCGGAAATAACTCGTGATACTAAGGAATGATCTCTAATTAACTGAAAATACGGATTCTCGTCGGAAGTATCAGTGTTCTCCTAAGTGCAGAGCCAGGAAAATATTACAGATTGTTAGCGATGCACCAAGCTTTGCCGTTCTACCTAACTCAGCACTGTTCTCATATATAGGGATCATGCAAACAAGAGCAGTTCTTGGATATTGGATTCACCATTTTGAATTCTTTCGCAATTCTGACGTCAGCAACTTCAAGAACTTGTAGATACGCTTAGTTCGCAGAAGTCGAAACTTCATTTCTGCACGCGTGCTGAAAGATTAATGATAAAAAGTTCAACAATGAATTTTAAAGTTAATCTTCCGTTGAAAAAAATCCGATGGAAAACTGGCTCTATTTCAAACTTGGAGATACTTAATACGAATTCCAGCGGTCTTTTTTCATTCCTTATGCGCGAAGATCACGGTAAGCGGCTGCCACAGGCGATCGCCATTCTCTTGAAAGTGACTTTTTGATAGGGCTATCTACGGATGTTGGCGGCACGGTTTAAGTGCACAGATATCTTCGGGTAGTACCTGATGGGCACGTAAAACGGACCGTTAATTTCGAATGCTCCGTTATTCCATGGGCGATCCTCGCGCACTAAAATCTCGTGGCAGAACGTGAGTATGCCAGATTCCGGACCACTGTTGCTGCTGCTGCAGCACGAGAACCTGGTCGATTATTTAACCGGTGACATCCTCGTAGAATTAGCAGCGCGGGAGAAGAGGCGCGATTTTACTGCCCACCGCGCGATCGTTACCCTGCGCGATGTCTTACGTTGTTATAAACGAGAGTCCGACAGGCAATAGCGTTCGACGTCCTGGGCACTTTGCAAGCTTGTAAACGTATCCCACCGCATCCGACGGCCACTATTTCACCACAGCGAGAGAGAAAGAGAGAGAAAGAGAGAAAAAGAGAGAAGAGAAAGATTTATTCATTTCTCTGGGATCAAGTTGCTTCAAGCACTAAAACTCTCCCGGTTAGGGACGGTAACATGACATCGATGTTCAAAAGATTTATCATGTACACTCGAGATATTATTTTGAAAAGTTTTCTCCGTATGTTACTTGCGATTTCATTTAACTTACAAAAATTAATCATGTAATAAAGTTAAAAATTAAATAGAAGTGTAAGAAGAAAAAGGTAGATCAGCGTCTTTTACATATTATCCATCTAATATCAATTATTAACAAATTACTTGCATAACTTTGAAATTAATTTTTTATCTGTAACATATTAAATAATAAAAGAGTATTCCAGATTTTCTGAATTTAATTTACGATTAACAACAATCATTTCTTGAATTTCTGGGTGATGTACACTGTATAAATTATGTAATGTATTGTTTAAATTGTGAGATTTAATTACATCCATTATAATTTTTTAATATTTACTTTGGCAATTAAGCCTCAAAAAACAAAACTAAAACTTTAATTATTAAAACAAAAGACTTTTAGATAATAGTTTGTAATCCAAAAAATATTGACGCTTTCATTTTTTAAAAATCGACCCTAAATTGATCGAAAAATCGTCAGATCGGTGGTTTTTTTATTACTTATTTGCCAGTGTAATTCATCAGTTGCAGAGACCAATTATTATCAGCATTTTTGGTTTAATCAAGGCGTAGCACAGACTGTGACGTTTCACTACGAGCGAATCGATCTTGAGTTTAAACGGCCGGCATCTTCTGGCATATGCCGTTGGTTGGTTGGTTCCCCGTGCACGTTCGCGTGTTTATGGCATCCGAACCCGGTGCGAACGCGGCTACTCTCGGTCGCTCGCGAACGACGAGAGGAAAATCGCGTTACCCCGTTACCGCCGAAACGAATCGCCTACTACCGTCAGACAAGAGCACGAAATTCGCACACTCGTATTCCGCGGAGACGATGAGCTCTTCGCGCCAGACCCAAAGTTGGAGAGGCTCGCAGATGCAGGGAATTCTAAGAGGGTGACGCGAATGAAGCGGAAACGGAAATATCGCTCTTCTCCCATTCAAGACCTTCTCCGGATATTCTTCGCGCAAGAGAGAAAGAAATATATTTCAGGAAGGATCGAAAATCGCCTTTCGTGTATTTAGTACAAAATGGAAAAAAAAATTATAAAATAAACGCAAGAAAGCATACTCATCATTCTTGAATAAAACACCATGAAAAGTTTATCACGAATATCAATCTAAAAGATAGTGATATATTTCTTTCTCCTAAACATCGTATCGCTTTCTTCAATCGCAGGCAATGTTTCAACACCTCTGATGAGTATCATAGCCTCAAGATATGAAACGTAATGCAATCGAAGAAAGCGCAACGATGCGCGCGAATCGGTATCCCCACGCCCACGTGTTTAACCGCATTATCGCGTGAAGCGTTTCACAACGAGCATGCTCGGAAGCAGAAAAAGAAGGTAAGCGGTAAGAGAGAACGAGAGAGAGAACGAGAGAGAAGCGCAAGCTGATAGATTTAACGGACGAGAACGAAGGCGAAGGCGAAGGCGAAGGCGAAGGCGAAATAGCGAAGGTGGCTCGCGCGCACACGAGTGGAAAGCGAAAGGGAGCGATGAAAGCGATCTATATACCAGCCTTCCGGCCGAGTCAATGGCATAGTTGCGGACGAGGTGGAGATTAGGTTCGCATCGGGAGTGCCTTCGTTAGGTGAGGCGCCCAGATACCGTTTTAATCGCGTTTGAACGTGGACATCACGTATTAATCATTCCACCTATATTTTTTACAATTTACTAAATATTAACGAATCTTACTTACAATTAGAGTAACCTATAATTTTTTGCAAAACTAATATGATGAAGATACCATGATTATACATATATATTAAAGTATAAGACTTCATACACCATACTACATATATGTATATCAGATAGTTAAGTCTTTAATATACTTTTATTATAACTTTGTGTGTGCTAATATTCTTTTATAATTAGCAGGGTGATAAACTTCCGATAAATCTCGGATGTAATAAGGTAGATATTTTACACAATAGAGGGATGAATTATGAATCCGAACAATGTAAACTGTAGAAAAATGAAAAGCTAGAAGGGGGTTTCTGTGTTAAATGAGGCGCTGATAATCAATATATGTAGGATAATTGCTCTAAAACGCTTCTGAAATTCGATCTAAATTATGTTTTCGCTTTATGCCTGGAATAAAAGCTCGGAAAATGTCCGCGAAACTTTTAAACCCCTTTAATGTCGATTACGCGCCTTAAAAGCTCACCCGGTGTGGCTGGCGAGATTTTGTAAGTTAAGGCTAATTATACTTCAGTCTCCAGGCTACTCTAAAAATGCCAACATTAGTTATTCCAGGAAAGTTGAAATCGCAAATGCGTGCTCCGAGGACTTCTTTATAAAATTATACGCAAACCGCATTCATAATCCACTTACTCCGGCGTTATCTTTTTCGTTCTATTCTTATTCCTAACACGTTTTTGTTTTGAACTTTTAGCGAGTATCGTAACTTTGTTAAAATCAGAAAATCGATACTTCAATTAATCTTACTACAAAAAAAAAAACTATACAAAACTATAGGTACTAGATACCTGCGCCCGTAATCTCCTAACTACAAAGTCGTTATATTCAACATAAACGCTCATACTACTTATGCAGTTATTTACACCACGCCTAGGTGTAAACCCGAGTGTAAACCGCACGAAAATTTGGTGTACAAGATCGAGGTACTAACGGGAATTAACAGGTATTACTTGAATGGCGTATTACTTAATTACCGTACATATTTTTGACCAACGGCTTACCTTTCGACACCAGCAATGCGAAAATAGAATAAAGCAGCAAAATGGAAGTTTTCCTCAGTATTCCGTTACCTATACTTGCTATTTTCTTCGCGATAGAACCTTAATCCATTCTATCCACGCGAAATGATGATTCAGTGAATGAAAAAACAATGCGCGAACTGCTTCTCGCGTATGCAAAAAATCGATTACGTTCACGAAGCACTGCTTTGCTTTAATTTATTAGTGCCCAATAAGACTGGAAATTAGAACGCTAGCACGAAAGACAAGGGGGGTTGCGATCCTCACATCTAATTACTCCCTGCGAGGATTATGAAACCCAAGCGAACTTCGTCGGCTCGTAAAAGGCACAGCTTCACTCCGAAACGGTACTTGCGCTGGAGGGTGCTTTTCGCGTTAATTGTCATCCTTCTGCTTATGTAATGCGATAAATTCCAAAATAGAGAGGCAGAAACCATAAGACATGATAATTTATATATACGCCCGTCTTAGAATTATCTAATAAAAATATTAAATTTTTCTAAAAGCACAAAAATTATTTAAGTATTTTTAGGAGCAATAAACCTATTATTACGCATATATATGATATACGATTATTGCAATGTCATTACCATTCAAGAGAGAAAAGTAGATATAATGCTATAATAATATTTAATAAATTTAATAACTGCTTGTTTCTATTTTTAATAAAATTAAGAGACAAAAAGAACGAAAACGAGCAACTTAATCTTAATTTATTATAGAATTTAGATTTCTGTTTTTGACTGAAGAAGAAGCCGATGCGTCAAATTTCGAGTGAAATTGCTGCACGATCTCAACGGGATTTCAACCGTCTTCGAATTAACGAACGCGTCGAAGCGTCGGAAATGTTACATCCTCTTGCGGAGGATGTTACAGTGCGATCCGGCGAATTCGCTCGAGCTTCTCTTGACTTTTGCGGAAACGCCCGCCGACGTGGAGAGGCTAACAGGCGGAAATTCTACGCGCGGTTGCGCGAATATGCGAGTCGTCGGTTATATACACCGGGGAGAACCCTGGCACGCTAGACGTCATTAGACGTCGGCCCACGGTAGCGCTACGGTGATATGTAATGCTCACCTTTCAAAAAAAAAAAAAAAAAAATATATATCTTCTTCGGACTAAGAGAAGGAAGCCGCGCAGATGTGACGCCTCTTTTCATGCTGTTGGAATTCAATTAGTATTTTCTACACGAGAGTAGGTTAAAAGCGATCTAATTGTCGAGCTGGCTTAACTCGTCAGTTAACCCTTTCGTGACTCCTAGATCGAATCTGGTCGAAGTAATCGAGATAAACACTAACAACAAGGTGCAATTTCGATTTTTTACTGCTCGTTAGAACAACGCTGTTATACTAAAAAGAATTGACCAACTGCATGGAACATGAATGCTTCTATAAGATTGATTTATCTATTTGTGCTAATATATTATAGCTTACAAATAATAGATACAAATTATATATAAAGTCAATAGAAATGCGATTTTAAAGCTGAAAATTTAACGAAGTTACGAAATAATAGTTCGAGAGTTCGGGGTTAGATCGGAGAGTTAAATGTTAATGAAAACGAAGAGCTATGAAAGTTTACGATTGAGAGTTGACACTATAAAGTTTGTTGCCATGTTATGATACATTCGAAATTATCTTGTTCAGTTGGGATAAATGGAGATGTCGAAACGGATTATATATTTCCACATTTATCGTCGTAAAAATCAAAGGTCAGAAAATAATACGTTTGCATTGACACGTCGTGAGCTCATTAAGCAGAGATAGATTTTCGTTTGTAAATTTTGTGTGCTGACAGGTAGAAAAAAGTCGAATCAAGGCAATTGGTTGCGTCTGAGATTGCACTCTCATTTAAACACGATTACGGTTGTCGGAACGTTTAAATGCTCACCCTCCGTCCATTTGCACCGCATACTTCGAATACCTCCCATAACTTGGCCGACGCGACACGAGGCCTTCGACAAATTTATTTACCTGACTGCATCCTCGAGTCTTCTCTCTCTCTCTCGGTTCGCTCTTGTCCGTTCACTCTCAATTTGTGCAGCGATGTCACTCGCGCTACGCGAGATAATTAAAAAGCCGCGGCACCAAAATGAAAGAAGAGATACATTTCGAGATAAATCATCGACATTGCTTTTTAGACGCGTTATGACGATAGCATTTACATGATTAATGAAAAGACAGAAATGCACGAAAATCACATTTTTCTTTATAGAGAAATACTTTTATGCTAAACATAATTACGTTTATATTAATTATGTTTAAACGTTAATAACGTACAAATGTTTTAAATTAGCAGCTATTATGCAATTTTTCCAATTATTATTTAATATTATTTAACATCATACTGCAGTCGATTATTATATGTGATCTATAATTCATTAAATATAAAATAATGTTTTACTGATAGATATCTTGTACTAAAAGTTATGCACACGTATTACCTACGTTTGTAGTGATAAGACAAAGGATGAAGGGGGACGGCATCGTCGGTGAAGCGAAGAATAATGAAAAAGTGACTGCACTTCTTCAAAAAGTACAAGCGCCGCTAAGAATCAGCTTATTCTTGAACGTGACACTAAAGCAGCGATAGCTTCGCCTCGAAGTTTCCTCATTAAGTTCCAGGGAGAAGCGAAGGAAGTTTTCAACGAAGGATAAGAGAATCCGAACGCGATCGACGGGCATCTCATACCAATGATGGTCCGTAATGGTCGAGACTAATTTTCGCTTCATACGTTACATTGAGACATTGTAACGCCATAAAACAGAATATAAGCGCTATGAATTGTTATAAAAATTTGACAATTAAAGATTAATTCATAGATTTTAATTGTTATACCTATAACTTGAATGAACAATCTTATGATATTAGTTATATGTATGTAAAGCTGAAAAATATTATTTAAGTAAAAATCGAGAAGACTTTTTGCCAATAATTCCAAAAAAGATATTTGCAAATGGAGATTACTTGAAAACAACTGTACAACTGTAAATAATTTATTCAGTTACTTATATTGTTATACCTATAATACCTACTGGAGATTATTGCTTAATGTGACTGAGCGATGCAGGAAATTATATATAATTCCTTAGACAAATTTTTCACTTTAGATCGTAGGATCGCAAGAGAGAAAATTTAGTGTCACTCTCACGGCACATAAAAGCAATAATATTTAATGCTAGGCGAAAATGGGGGTCTTTACGATCCCCGGGGGCACTCGGGGAAAAGGAAAGGCTCGAACGTACTCGAGGGCCCATCATCGAGGGCGCTTAAAGTCATAGCATAAGTGAAGCAACGATTCGTGTGCTCCTGACGGTTTCGTTGAGAGAGTTCTTTGATGGTCACAACACAAGCCGTGGATTAATTCGAGCTCATGAGAATGCCGTTTGCTCGCGACCGCGCGAATGCACCGGCGGGCACAGGAGAATTGCATAATAGTTCTCTCTTTCTCTCTGTCTCTCTCAGCGCCGAGTGCGGCGGCACAGATTATTCCTTACTCTCGTTACGAGCCGTTTGATACTAATTCCTGCTTTTTGCGAGCTCATTTAAAATTGCATTGTAAGGGGTCCTCGGATGTGCGCAAGGCAGAACATCGCATATGTGCACTAAACTCTGTGGAATTAGCTTATCTGCAAACTAATTATCATGATAGAGGGAAATCTGTTCAATATACCAATCACATTCGAGGAATGTGTATGAAGAAATTTTGAATTTAGATCGCATGTGAAACTCGAAGATAATCGACGGTAAATAATTTTGGTTATAAAATTAAAATTAGTAGATATATAAATGTGAATACTAAAATGTATTCTATTTTTTACAATATATATTTAGTAAAAATCCAAATAATACGAATCCGATAAAGATGTTTCGTAAAAAAAAATTTCATAATTATTATTTAAAGCGCGAAGTTCACTCGTTTTTATAAAATAAAACAGCTAAAATGAAACAGTATAACTCCTAACAATCTGAATCCTTTTTTTTTGTAGTTTATAATCCTGTGTATGTTGCTACAAGGACATCTCGGGGTTTTACGACCCCTGTACCTATATATATAAAATAATAATTCAAATAGTTCTCTATACGCGGATTATTGTTTGTGCGTAGACGAGAGATTCGCAACAGATGCAGCTGCACATATCTCTCTTAATGCTCGGACACAGCCAAAGGGACAAATGATGAACAATTTAATGTTTTACCCCTTCGTAACAGGATCTATTTCTGTTATCTTGGCGCGATATAAGCCTGCACTGCCGGATGAGAGGGGTGCGACGGATAGGGGAGGACACCAATGGTGTCCTGTGTGATACCGACCGATGTTCGATGCCTAAAAATACTCGCCAGAAGCACTATAATATAATTATCTCTATGATATATGAAGCCGCTCATCCATTTCTTAACGGCCAACATTTGTCATCCGACGCAGATGACGCGGGCTATCTGTTGTCTCTCGACTTCCCCGCTGTTTTCTCGTTTATAGAATCATAGCTGGAGCTTAATAAAAAATTTATTTCGAGAACGAAAATGATACTAATCTCGAGGCTTCCCGAGTTTCGCTGCCTTTTATTCTTTGTCGACTCTATCGCTATTTCTGGAGGAGGGAGAAAGGCTGTCTGAAGTAAAATGAGAAGATCTATTTCAAATCTCTCGAACATGTTGCAGATAGGCATCAAAGATAGGTATCAATAAAAGTAAAACATATTAGATTAGGTACTCTCTCGCACGCAATAAACGTAATAAGACGTTAATTTCTCGCATAATGCCATCCAAAATCAGTTTACCTATAAAATGTGCATCGAGCAACGTGATCGACGATGGCACCAAAGTTTTCCAGGGAAAAAAACAAACTTCGTTATCCACGAGGGCCGGCGCGGTGATAGCGTCGTTTATTTGATTTCCCGCTTACCGGGGCGAACGCGAAAAAAATCTACATCAATATCGACATCGATCGCCGCGCGGCGCGACACAACGATATACCGATACTCGATTAATCATTTCGGTTCATACTTCGGGATTTTAGCGCACGACAAAAGCTTGAATGGCCGGATTCCGGCGAAGCGTGACGGAACGGAACGGACAATACGTGTGAAATATAACGACGCCAATGAAAATTTCTCGGGACAAAAGCGAACGCGCGCTTTTCCGCGATCTCGGGCGGCTCAAATTCGCGAATTAGCAAGTCAAAACAGCGAAAGGAATTATGGTTCGATTAATTATATCATTCCCATCTTCCCATCTCTTTGCACATTTTGCTCTGAAATTCTAGATTTATATTTGGCGTCACGAGTAAAGAACGCCGCGTCGTTCTTGTAGCTTTTCTTAAGATAAGATCATGATTACGAAGAAAACGGATACAATCACCAGAACTAAGAAGCAGATTAATAAGCATCTCATCGTCCATCTTACCGCTTTGCAGATTGGAGATTGCACGATGCAATTTTAAGACTTGTACGAAGACTACGAAGTAATTCTATTATACCTATAGTATCAAATTTTTTTAAACAAAATAATAAAATAAAATAATATTTTATTATAAACTTGGTGTGCTTTTATGCTTTATTATTTTGTACTAATTCTCTCTCTCCTTTTTCTCTCTCCTTTCCCTTTTTCTTAAGGCTCTTAATATAAAATTATAGTTTCTTTATTAAAAATATCTAAATAGTTAAATATCCAAAAAAAAAACAATCTAAATCATTACAAAATAATTGCCCTTTCTTTTGATAATTTAAACTCTTAATTTAAATTTTTTTTCTTAATTATTTCAGATATAAATGCTTAATGCTGCAAAATATCAAAAGAATTGAATAGTGGCGATAATTATGTTGTTTCGCGTTTAATAAACATATCATCTTATGTAAATATCGATTACATTGGAACATCATTAATTGCCTGATGTAAGCAAAATTACATCTGTTCTTCCTATAGCAAAAACTGCAAACACTTTTCCATCCTGCTAGCGAAGCTATGAAAATCAAAGACGTCTTGATGCCGGCTTAACACCCACGTCGCGTTAATACGCGCAAAAGATCAAAGAGCGAATTCTGCTCGCGGGCAGTTCAAAATTAGCAAATCAAAGGGAACCTCTAATACACTTTCCTTATGGTAAAATGACGATTCCTACCTTAGTCTCGAAATGTCGAAAAGGACAGACGGCGATATCGATCGCACCATCTGCTCGACAAAGAGAGCTCGTTCTTTGATATATAATTCAAGATAGACTTATATCGATTAGTAAGATCCATCCCCGAGGAAAAAATCCCGGATTTCCGACCCAGTTTTAACAGAAAGCAAACGATAAGCCACAATGTATTTTAATATAACTAATATAACTCCAATATTCGTCGTCATCTTTCATAATAACGATAAGGAATAAACTAATAAAATTAAATATAATCTCTGTTTTAAATATACTATCGTATTATTAAATAATATTCGATGCAACTTGAAATATTCAAGAATGCCATTTTATTGGACCTCTTGCTTCACTATTATCTGCCATAAGCTTATCATTTAATGCCGTCCAACTCAGTGTCCTAAATTTGGATTTGAAAAAAATGGTTCCTACAGTCGCAACGCATCGCATATCAACGCGTAATAGAATCACATTCGTAATAATCACACGGAGATCCAAAAATATCAACTATAAGAAGCACGAGAGAGCATCGAGCATGCGAAGCCAATTCAACATTAGCAAGTCAAAAGGCGCGAGTGCGCCTGTCGTCGTACTGCCGTCCTATCGCGGGTAATGCGTACCTTTGTCGCGATGAAATGATGGTTTTCGAGGAGCAGCTTAATCTCATCGCCCTTCCCAAATTACCGGGTCGTCCCAACTGGCTGGTGGTGACTACGCTCTCTCCGTAATTTGTAAGCGCGCCTTGGCCCACTGGGTCCCGCCAGTCCCCGCGTTCTCTCATCCCCCTTCCCACATTTCGCCATCTTTCATTGGACTTTCTACGGCGAAATTATACGCCGAGTGACAAAACGTGAGGGCAGACTTCGTTTTATTTGCCCCTACATTAGCATTCCTCGCGGCTATCATTACCCTCAACGATAATTCCGGCCTGGACGAGTCTCTGATCAGTCGATTAATTCGAAGCCTTAATAGCACCACGTGGGCGAGGCGCGAACACGAGTCGATGATCGTGGAGGATGATCGCCGAGAGTGGTGGCTACTGGTAGAGTAATGGAACGTAATGGAACAAAATGTCAAACTATTATAAATCTATCTTCTGATATACCTTGGGAAAATGACACTCCAAAGAACAGTGGACAGAAATATAAATTATTAAAATGGAATTTTAATGTAAGAACAATTTAAGAACGAGAAAGTAAAATATTTAAATATGTAATAAAGATTTAATTAACATGTTAAATTATAACATTATTTATATAATTTTTATAAATATTTCCTTATGTAATTATATATGTATATCTAGAATGTAATTATATAATCTAGAAAGTAATAAGAATCTTTTGATAGTTTTAACTTGAACATACTCTCTACTGAGATTCCTTCAGCACTGTTTTGAGAAATTCAAAGCAAGATTATTAATTAGACGGATTCTGGGAAGTGATAGTGCAAATTCAAGAGACAGGGATAAGCAACTTTGCCAAATCAAATTATCAACTAGTCCTTAACAATCCAAACTCAATCGAAATTCACGAGCTTCGCTATGGTCTTAGCGAAAGGCTAGAGAACACAAAGGAATAGAATTGCCATATTATTGAATAATAATTAACCGAAGGAGCAAACGGATAAGGCAAACATGTCAAATTTAATTACGTTGAATATTCTGAGATTGTCAACTTTAAAATTCAAATAACAATAGTAGCATTATAATCTTATAATGAATACATTTGCCTACTTCTACCAGCTTCATTAAACGCAACTGCGCAGACCGTTAATATATACGGTACGATGGACAGTAATAATTTATATCTCTAGGTATAAATCAATCTTTGTAAAAGATATGACAATCATCCTCGCCCACTTATCTCTTCGATTAGCTTGACATTTCGTGCAGGATGTCGATGGAAACGCATGCGTTGCAACGAACAATGATTTTCCGCAGCGAGTTATTCGACCTTTGACGTCGGATTCATCCCGTCCTATAATTATTATGCTGTACCCAACGCTGACAGATAATTTAAATAAAGAGTCGCGCGCGAGGAATTAACGAGGGTCCGTGCAGTAATATCAGAATGACGATTGTTAATTGTCACAGTGCGAACGAATGTTTAGCAGTACGACGGCGCGTAGTTGTTCATTTCGGATTAGGATAATTGGGCTTGCAGAGGGTGTCAAACACTGAGGGTCGCCGCGCTCGCCCGGATTTCACTAATTGGCATTATCAAGCTTTAGCGACTAATGATATTAATTGACGCTCGCTATCGCGTCACGAGTCAACCTTTTCCGAGGCACTGAGGCTTCATTTATTAAGAGAAAAATCTCAATATTATTCACGATTCATTTCTACATGACAATAAATATCCGAGCAATTTTCTCGGTATTTTTAAACGTGCTAGTCTATAGTTGATAAAATGACTGAAAATATTTGCTTTAACGCTTCTATCATTTCCCATGTCCAAAAGAACAATAGTGTAAAATATTTTTGTTTCTAATATTTAGTTAGTACATAAATCGTTACCATGGTTGCAAACGCGAAGTGCGTGATGTATTCTTGGGAAACGTCAACGGACTTCCCAGGTGTTGGAATTTCATGAGAAAGTCGGATTTTTCTCGGATAAAACCTCGCCAAAAAATCAGATCGACCGAAGAACAATGCGCGTAACGATATCTCATGTTCTCAGACTCCGACGCTTGGCGAGGTGTTGCACAAGGCGACAGGATGTTAAGAAAAAGTCGGTGCATGCATATAAGCGCGAGCGGAAATACGTGACAAACGCGTGATTTGCCTGTGAAGTGAAAGGGTGTCAGGGGCTCACGTGGGTGCCGGCCGAGCGAAACAGAACAGAATAGAACAAGCGATACGTTTTGATAGTAAACGTAGCTCAGAACTTATTTAAATTTGGAATTATAATTATATATAATATAGGTACAAATATATGAATAAATTATGTGAAAGATATCATGAATACTATACAGGAGCAGAATAGCATAGAATAGATTATGAGTTATGTATATAGTAGAAGAAATGCTTTTATCGTAAAAATAATCAATCTCGGGAAAACCGCTGAATTTAAATTAGATGTTACAAATTACCGCGAGATATAACGGGCCGTGAGTTTACGTAGGAAATTACGCTGGAAGAGACTACCGATTCGTTTACGTCAGCCGCGGGTGAATATAGAGTGCATATTCGCCCTTTAATGAATCTTTTTTTCGAGGCGGATATGACGCGCGGGCACACGGTCGCGCGTCATACGCGGAAATGAAATTGCGATATGCTAAAGAGCGTCGTGTATTCTTGGAAGTCGTCGTATCAGGACACGTTAACGCCGCTTAATTTATAGAGGCATAAAATAAACCTGTGATCGATATACCCGCGCACGGACGCGAAATTCACAGCTGAAACACATACAGGGAAATGAGATCCTATCGCGGCGACTCGCGAAACGAGAATTCGCGTGAGCGAGTCCGTCCGTTCTCCTGTCCGTCTGTCGGGAGAAGTCTTACACTGTCTTGAGTGCCGGCGCCTTTGCGGTCTCCATCTTATCTGGTGGGCTATTTAAGACGTCGTCCACGATCCCCGTCAGGAGAGACAGAGAGAGAGAGAGATATCCGCGAAATCACACGCGGATTAACAGATAAACGACAGATGCGCGCGAGCACGCTAAGGACCGACCGTAAATTTAGGCAGACGGGAGCGTCCATTCGATCCGTTCTCATTGATTCGCCCCAGGATTAGATAAACGCGACAAATGATGCATACTAAGGAATCTTCTTGCGACCTTCTATTGATCGTGCTGTTATCTCGTCTACTGGAAAGAAACGATTCCAGACGTTTATATATAGCGAGTTTGTCGAATATGTTAACTGTCTGGAAACTAGACAAGAAGGACTATTAGCGAACGTTAACGTCAGACAGTTTAAATATATTCCTCAACGACTAAAATAATGCTTATCTTATGAAAAATACTTATAAGCAGATTGTAGCTAAAGAGATATTTAAAAGTCAAGTTCAAGAAATTGTGGTAGATTCCAGATTTAGTTACTCGATACAATGATTTAACGTTTTAAAAGTTTTTCTTCTCCCTATGAAACATTATCATGTACTCGACTCAAAATGTACAAAATACTCAGCATAATATAAGGATATTGTTGTAACAAGCGTTAATCTGGCAATACAGCAAGCAGAGATCTCGGTGCATGATTTGCGTTGCATGATAACTATTTTTAAGGGAGTTAATTATATATATGGATGCTTTTCCAGCCACTAATATTCTTGTATGAAATAAACGTTGTTATTTGCCGATATCTTTACAATTTCAATGCAAATTGCGCGCTACAACCTGCGTGACTAATTTAATATGCCATGCTACCTTATTATCGTAAAAGAATAGAAGGTTTCAAATTTTCATATTAAAAACACCGCAATTTTCGCAAATAATCAAATATATACGCTCGCCCGTAATGCGCTAGAATTTTATAAAATAATAATCTGATTCATATAAAACAAAGCACTTAAATTGCATTTAACGTTTAATATAATGTTTCATTATACCAACAACCAGATATTATTCTTCATTGTTTTTGAAATAAAAGATATTCAATTATACAATTATACAATACAAATTTTATATTATGATATATATTCTGTAAACGTTAACATTAATAAAAGTAATAAATCTTACTTAAAATGACACACATAAAAGGACATGATAAATTATGATAAATAAAACCGTACTGCATTCAATAAAAAGGATTAACACATAGATGAAAAATCCAATATGCCGATATTAATTTGAGCCACGATAATTTCGATGAAACGGCATTAATTTTTTTTCTATTTAAGCAGAGATATTAACAAGTCGATACGCGAATGTTAATATTACTAATCCTTCCAAGAGAAAAAGCAGATTTGAAGAGACGCTTTTTCGTACAGGGATAAAGAACGAGATCCGTTAACAGATTGCTTTTTCCGTCCGACGGCAAGCGAACGAGAGAATAATTTTCATGCGAGAGTGACGAAGGAGAAAGAGAGGGCTGGAAGTGCGGGAAACGCAAACGGTCTCGGAACCGCGGAGGACCTTCCATGAGGAGAGTGAGCTTAAAGGAGATAGCCGGTAAAGATCCTGATATAGGACAGCCGGGTGAAACATCACCCGACGGCCGCGGCGTTATCCGCGCGCACCATCTCTCGCGCTCGCGACAATCTTTTCGCACTTCAGGAGACCCATTCCCCTCAACCTATGGAAATGCGACACATCGCGAATCGCAGCGATATCAAAGAAACGAATCGAATCGATTGCTCCTTTTTTGTATAATCGGCGCAAGAACGATTCAATCGCTTTGCACACAAGTTCGCCTTTACGGATTTATTCCCATGAAAAGTCGAAAATGAGCTTAGCAACAGCTATTAAATGTACTAATTGGACATCGTCGAAACTATTAAAGTTTTAATGAACTTTTTCTTCTTGATAAATCATAAGACACGAATGTCGTATTGCGAGCGCAGTAATTTTGGTCAAAAAACAACAAGGTGTCGAAAAACTTTAATATACGAAAGTATTAGTGAGTTTTACTTGAATGAAATATTGTTAGCTATTATACTTTCCTAAATGCCATTTAAGAAATTATCATTAACTTTTGAGCGGTTTATCCATTATACAGTTCTTTAAATCTCTCTGTTCTATGAGAAGAATGGCTTAAATACCTTAGTCGCAAATACATATTAAGAATTGAGTGTATAAAGAAAAAGATGTTAGAAGATTCAAGGAATTACATATGTAATCTTACATTTTGCGTGCATTCTGATTTTCCATCACGCATATTCAGAAGGAGATATTTCGTCTCGGCAGTCGAGACGAAATATTTCATTCTCGCATCATATATCATATAGCGCAAAGATTACAATATAAGAGTGATTCACCGCCAGCTTTTACCATTCGTCATTCTCGCTGCCGTCATATTTTTTATCACGTTGTATTCATAAAGTCACTTGTAACACACAACGCATTTACGAACTACTAAAATCCACGTTTACGAGACGTTAGCTCGTATTATAGCGTTATTAGATTCTACCAACCAACAGTTCAGGTAATTCTGTCAAGAACTGTTGCCACTGTGGCCTATTTATGGATTACAAAAGATCTCCAGCTTAATCCTTTCAAGTGTCTCGGGATATTCCTAATGCTGTTTTTAATATTTTAGGGAGATTATCCGTTCCAAATACAATACTTTACATGCACTTCCGGGTTTCAGGTAGCTACGAAAAATCCGTAAGAAAATCAAATTTTACAATGCTGGAAAATGTCAGAGCAACACACAAAACAAGATTAAATATTAGGAAGTTAGAAGATTAGAGTGGAATATACGTAACTATATCGCGGTTTAAGATTGACATATCGAATTTACATTAAATTGATCGAACAGTTCGTTCAATTTTCTTGTTTTGTTAACGGTTTAAGCTATAAGCATAAAGATTGCAGAAAAAATCGAACGAATATCTTCTCTCCTATAAATTTTAAACAGTGAAAAAAAACCGTTGACTTAGATGAATTAAGATTTACGGACATCCCCGACAAAAAGATTCTAAGAGAGAAAGAAAAATTTCCCGCAGTGGGCACAATGTAAAGGGTTCCGTTCGAACTCCTCTTATTTTCGTTTTGGCCGCACGACACGACAATGCTCTTAAATTCACTGCCTTGAACTGCGGAGACAACGCCGTTATACTCGGAAACTTTCACGAAAAAAAAAAAAAAACTAGGACGTGCCGTTAGAATTAGGCTGGTCATTGTCAGGTTACATTGAAAACCCGCGAATCGTGTCAGGACGTCATCTTTAGCTCGAGATTTGCAATCTCATCGGCGGAAAGCCCGCGGAATGAGTGTCATTGACTGCGACATTAAAGTAGAGGAATCGATTATTGGCGATTTGGATAGCACGAGAAGCATATTGTATACATATTATATAAAAATTTAAATATTACCACATCACTCTGATTCTAGTAAATCTGTTTAAATTGTTATTACTACGTTAAACACTAACGATTAAGTTCTGATTTAAAGAAATCAATTAAAAACCGAGAATCCGTCATTCACAGTCCTGACAATAAATTCACCCACATAAATTTTAGGTATTAAACAATCCAATAATTTTGTGGCCAGTAAATATTGTGTGTATAAATGAAAAGATTGACTTCATATTTATCAAAGAACCTGTCGTAAACAGGAACAGCGATAATGACAGCTTGTATATGAGACATTAGCCGGCGTGTGCCACATGGCACTAAATTTCGGCAATTCATTGTGAACTTTAAATTGGGTTTGAAAATTCGGCTCCACCACTTTTTCTACGAATCTACATGCACTTGTGACAATGGTGACATACACGCAGATGTGTGTCGCGTATGATCGAGAGCTTCTGTGTGTTTTACGATCGCACGATTTTATTTCCTTTTTTTTACGGCGTGGGATCACTTTCGCGTTTCGCTGCATTGTGCGAGAGCTCGGAGCGACAGACTGCGCGTGACAGGCGCCACGGCATAAACATCGATCTGCGAATATTACCGTGAAGCATTATTCGCGAAATGACTCTCGTGGTGCTCGCAGCTATTCGCTAGGTGAACCAGAAACTTCAACCGTTTGCTATCAAACCGCCATAGAGCGCGACGGCGGGTTAACTTTCACGTTTCTCACGGTAACTGAGAATCATTTTTTTCTCTTTCCATGAGAAATAAAAAAACTCGAATGTAAACACATCTTTTATTTGATGAGCGATAGAAACCGATAACGATAGACACTTGGATGTTTTCGTCATGAAAGAGATATTGGTGTGTTCTAGAATTTTATTATTTCGTGATTTGATTGTGCCGTTCTCTTAGTAAATTCTCTAAAGCTTTACTATTAGTCATCAAACTTACTATTTATAGACACAAATCGAAACAATATCGTGCGATTGTGAAAGTATAATTAAGAAAAATACATATTACAATAATCTTATGACAAGAGTATCCGTTTTCTAAATATATTACATCTGTGGAAGAAAATCTTTCTCTTCCTACAAACAAAATAAAATATCAAGGAAAATTTTACGTATTTTTTTCATAATTATATTATCGTTATAAAACGCATAAGCATATTATCGTATAAAATTTGAGAGAATCATTTAATTAACTCTTAATTAATGATATTAGATCTAGTCCGAGGAAATAACACATTATTAAAACGGAAATTTTTCAACCCTGTGTTAAGATATGATATAATGGAGACCGCTGAAAAGATAATTATCTCTCTTCCAGCACATTTCTATTCTTACATCGAGTTATCATAAGATATTATCAATGTCGATCGATGTCGATAATCCATTCTGAGTCTCGCCTTCTTGTCTTATGTGAAAGTCTATATTTCATCATCCGTTAGAGCAATGACGTGTTTCATAACACTTCGTATAGTTATTGACAATGAGACAAACATGTCAAAGAATCCTAACAACTTTTATCAAACGAAACTTCACCTATCGTATCAACGGATCCAAAATTGTGTCGATTTCTGCGAAAGAATAACGTAAACAATTTCTTCTCATAAAAAAAGTTGCTATCAAAATACTGGCCAATTTATTCAATCTTTTAGGTATCTTGCTGTTGTACCTACAAGTCTCAATAACTTATTTTCTACAGATATTCTCTTATATAAATGCAAAACTTCGTGAAACATAATGTTCTAAAAATCTCTTTTACGAAGGATACGATAAATTTAAGAGCTTAGAAGATAAAACGCGGAAAAAAAATCGCACCATTAGTAATGGTTTAAAACGTCTACGTGCTATCTAATCTCTCGAGTGCTTCTGAAATATTTCTTGGACTATTCAGACTATTGTGTTTTCGGATTTTGTTCCTCGATTGTGTTGATTCGTGTCGAATTTTATGAGTCACAGAGAAAACTCACCACTTAGAAATATCGACCACACGAGATGTCCTCGAGCCCGTTCCAAGTTTGATGAGCGTCGTCTTGAGGAACGGCGATTTTCTCCGTCGTTATTACACACCCGCGTCGTTAAGAACTTCCTATCATCCGCCGCCCTGGCGATCACACACTTCCGTCACTGTCACTCACTCTCACTTTACGAGCTCCTCGATTACGCCCTCCTAGAACTAAAGCCGATAACTCGGCAGCGAGTCGGTGATAGACAGCCACTCCGCGCCTCTCGATCTGTTTATCTGCGCGTCACTTCGCCTCCTTATTGACGTTCGTCTCGTCGCGAGACGCTTCCGAAAGTTGCGCTACGATTTGCGCGATCAAGCAGATATCACACTATCCACTGATTACGATCGATAGGTTCCATCGAATCGATGCTCGCGGAAGAAAAATACGAACACGTTTACTCGTCGAGCGGCGAGAGAGATACGTCCGTCGGATCGAAGCTGTGATTTTGTCAGATAGAGGACAACTCCGTCGTTGTTCAGATCGAACGATCACTGAACTCGCAAAAACTCTTATCACTACTTATCTCGTTGTTTCTCGTCTCTCGAATTAGACGATCTCGAAGCTTCAATCGGCTCTCTCGTTCCCTTTCTTTCTCTTTCTCTCTATCTTTCTCTTAACGAGAAAACACACGTACTACGTACAACACCGCACAGGCCAACCGCGCGCCACGGCACCCGCCTGTGAACTGAACGCCACCGCGACCTGAAGCCGGGACCCGACTGGTTCCCTCGGCCTAGGGAGTCCCCACCGTTCTCTCTCTCCTACCGCTCTCTCCCCACCCCCTTTCGAGAACACCCACGTTCGCTGTCGCGCGCGCGACCCTACGCGCGCACCATCCCCCCTGGATCCCTATATCCTACGTCCTCCCGTTCTCGCTCCTGCTCACTCAACCTGGCTCTTCCTATTCCTATATATCTCTTTCCCTCTATCTCGGGCCCCCTTCTTCGGGAACTCTGTTCCTCTTCTTCCTACTCTCTCCTTCTACCATCCTATCGCTCTCGATTTTCGCCCTCTATCTCTCTTTCTCACCCGACTCCTGATGGTAACCTCCTCGTTCCGCTCACATTCCAACGGTGGTTCGGTTCTTCTCTCTACGACTGCCTATTCCTTCCCGCGCGCGCTATGCCATGTTCCCGACTGCCTAACACCGACCCTTCACGTACGAACGACCGTACGACCACCCCCGTTTCTCTTCACCGGGCAGCGCACACGATCAACCATTTCTATCTCTCTCTCTCTCTCTCATTCCTCTCCGAGAAACCGCGAGCTGGAGGTGCACCCTTTGCCAAGGACTTTCCGGATCTCTCCCACCTCCGCCCCCCCCCCTCCTTCACGTTCTACCCCCCATCCTCCGTCCGCGTCCTGACCAGCCGTTCCTTTCAGAAATATTTCGACGTCCGCGCGCATGTACATCCTCTTGCACCTGACTTCTTGGAGTTCTCCACGGCCGAGGAAGTGTGCGCCGGCCAATCCCGGGCACATGTTCGACACTTCCACTCGTACCATTCTTCTCGGATCAGGCTGGGGGAGAGACGGGCGAGACGGGGAGATCTCTTTATCATACTCGCGAGCAAGCAGGCTGCTCGAGGAAAAGGGTGTTACTCCCCTTTTTTTTTTTTTTTCCTTCTTCGACCGTTGGATTTGCGTGCGGCGACGATAGAATCGAGAAAGAAATTTCCATCGAATGAAGCTAAGCACAAGTCATTTTTGCGGTTTATCGACGTAAGATGAAAGACTCGAGACTTCATTTAATATCACAACTGTCGTTTGCAATAATGAATGCCGAATAAGCTGAAGTTATTTGAAAGATTACATACTAAAGATTACCGCACCGATTGCGATCGACATACAATTTCAGGCAAATTTGCATTCTTAAATAATTATTTTATTATTCTTCAATATTACACGTTCGCCAGAGTGAATAGTCCCTATTTGGCTAGTTAATGTTTACTGTATCGTCAGCAAAAAAAAAAGGTATTATTTGAAGCAAACTTGTTATTTCAAAATAACAATTACAATCTCGATACAACCGCGACAGAAATTTCAGCATCAGTGAAAATTGATTTAAGCTCGATATATTGAAATTTCAATACAACTAGATTAATTTGCGAGCCTGCTTATAAATTCCTTTCATTACGTTGAAAACTGTAGTCCATTGGGATTACTGCATATTTGCAGAATGAATTTTGGTACGATCGCGTAATTGCATCACCGCTATTTGCAAGACACTTTTCATAGCTCTCCCATTCGACAAATGGCGTCGACGCGAGTGACATTTCCATTTCCACCGCGGGCAACACGCATAAATTCGACACGCGCAACGAGTTCTCGTGCCACACGAGGTTACGCCAATTTCCACTATGGCGCCCGCATCACGCCGGCCACAATTAACCGGCGATTAATTGCACATGTATAAGATCCCCTTACTTTGAGATATCGCGCACCCTCCGTAAGAGTGAGTGTCGTACGCCGTACCAGCAGAAGTATCGCGAACTAGACGTCATTAGTCATAGTGGACGGTGCTATCTCATGCCTATGTTTATCCTAAGTATGTATCATACACATACATATCCTAAGGGGCCTAACGTATCTATACATATCTATACATATACCTATATATTTTACACGATTATATCAGTGACGACACCAGCGGAATTGAAATATCTCGCGTTGTATCGCTTTAATGAATAAATTATGTCTCTAGCTAACAAAGTTAGTTATGCTTTAAATATACGTGTGTTTTTGTATGTGTATGCTTTTAAGGTTTTACTCTGGCGAAGATATATAATAAATATAAATTTAAAAAACTTTAATGATGTTCAAAACTTTCGTATTATACGTTAAAAGCTATTTATTTCTAAAATAAAATTATATTGGCTAAAAGTATTTTATTTCGTTTGTTTGTCATGTTTGAAAAATGGACTAGTATTAGGTACTTTTAAAATAAATAGCTCATATTAATACTATTTACGAGATGTAAAGTAACGCGCAATGTACTCTAACATTCTGTTTGTGAGCAATAACATATTTCACTTAAGGTAATTAAAATGATTCTTATATCAATTCGATGACAGCCGTCTCTCTATTATTTATGCCTCTCCTTCCTCCTTTAATATCAGCCTCTTTACGTACTCTAGAATACTATCCGTGTATCGGGAGGGTCTCCTTCCAAGCCCATCAAATTTCGCGCTGCCGCAAGCAAAAAAAGAAGCACGCAGAATTTAATTCTTGCCCCTTGGCTTGAACGTAGTCGCTCTTGAAAATTGGATTTTTTTAATGAAACCTCATTCGCCTGGAAGCAGCAGCTGAAGATTAAGTTTCACGGTAGACAATATGAGACTTGCCTTTAACGGCTCTTAGAAACGTATCGCAATAAGGCCCTATGCGCGAAAAATCATTTTCCCATTATTTTGACATTCGTAAATCAAGAACACGAAATCAATAACAGTGTTTTTGAATAAATTCTGTTTTGTCATGATATTTGTCCGCGTTTCAAATTTTACGACGATGCTAATTTCATTGTTTCGATTATTAATTCTACATCACAGAATTTAGTCTGTTATGTTAATAAAGCTGTCATATCATATTATTTGCCGCTGCAAGAAAGCCGCACTGCTACACATTTAATTTAGTCGAAATAATTTTAGTATTAATCGGCACTATCGAATATACGTCAAAGTGTCACGTCATATGGTACAGATTATCTTAAAGCTATAATAATTTTTAGATACAAATGCCCCATATTCTTATAAAGAAAGTAATATAGCTATAAATATGCTGTTTTTATTTCCGACATTTGTTATAAATATTTTAAATACGCGAAAAAAACTGATAAATGCACGATTATGAGCAGATATGAATATTATCGATCACAATTAACATTCCTAAATATTAGTTCATATACTTAAATTCTTATTACCAATTAATCGGACTATCACAACTGGTACTGTTTTATAAATAATAAATTTTCGTGTGAACAGTTGCACTCTAGTTTAAAGTCATTCTCCGAAGCTATAAAGTCGTAACTTTTTAAATAAATAATTCAATTTCACTGAAGTGACCATAAATTTAAATTTTTATCTATAGTATAATCCTATAGTTCATATTATAACAAGATTGTTTGATCTATCTAATTGGTAATAATGTATAAAATATTATAAAGTCGAAAGCGCGCGCGAGGTCGAAACTTTTATGTCTTTATAACCAGTACAATAAATCACCAATCTGCTGGGTCATCAGCGGTCTCTTGAGACGACCTTGAGTACTACACACACAACTTAAAATCAGTACTGATCAGTCGACCGTAAAACTTCCGCTTATAGCGTTTCCCTACTTTCGCTTTTACGGTGCGACAGCATCGGATTATCGAGACGCTCTTGGACGCAGTAAAACCGGTAATAACCGTAATTTACATCTGTTCCATAACTCGTGATTTATGAGACTTAAAATTTTCATAAGCCGCAAATAAGTATTGGCGCAAGTACTTGGAGACCGACTGTCACTCTCGCGCGTACTTTAAACTTTGCGATGCAAAACGAATACCTATGTGTCCGGTAAATCTCGAAAACCTGATCTTTCCCCACTCGGACACAATTATGCGCATCGTAAAAATACCGATTACAGTATTTATCATCCCGAAATATTTCTATTCTAATTCAAGGAAAGAAATGTGACATAAACGTGTTTAATATTATAACTTCATATTTTAATGCATCAATCAAATATGGAAAATAAAACATTTGTTATTTATAAAAATTCTAAAATTGTACATATTCGTACATTAATGGAAAAAAAAAACATTTAAATTTGCGCTTTTTACTGTCACTGTGAACAAGTTGATATTATTACAAAAATTATTTCTCGATATTACCTCTGAGATAAAATTTCACTTCATAATTTATAACGTAACATTTTATTATAGTAGCAAATAAAATCCGGATTTTGTTCGTCTGCATTAATTTACAAGTATCTTCCATATAGCTTGCATAGATACGCATCGTGTCGTGAGCACTCTATCAATTCATTACGTTACATCCCGGAACAAACAAATTTCGCAAGTCCCGAGAGAGCTGTCATACTGCCATCGATCATATTTGCGCACTAACAAACACGTCTAGTCTCAAATAAAAAAAAGTTGAGGACGTTAACGACTCGTACACTAATTATACAGTTAATCTCACGTTTGGTAACTGAAACTTCGGAAGCGGGTAGCGTGTTCACGGTTTCGCACTTAAGAGGGATATTTTTTGCACGTTTTCGACCATTCTGAGCTGACCTTGCAACTGTCAGCCATGGTCAGCCCTTTTTAGTTTTTTTCTACTACGACGACATGAGACCAACTCGGTTAGATACGGGTTGCCCGGCAGGTAAAAATTACGACTACAGTTTCGAAAGTTTGAGAGCCATTTATGCCTAGTTGCGTCACGCAGCCCGGCGATTTTTTTGGATTCTTGATGAAAGGTCAGTATGTTTTTGACCTGCATTAGCGGAGGAAGTTGAATGGAACGACTGTTGTACGATCCGTAACGAAAACTTACTTTTCGCAAGATGTTTGTGACGCGACATGATATCCTGCAGGGTGTTCTACGACGTACTTGACAAATGTCACATATAAATTATTTATGTAATCAATCTTCTTTCAACGAAGATAATTTTTTTGAACTACAAGTGACCGGAAAAACTACTTCATGTGAACCAAGTTTCAAGAAAATGTAAGCAAATAATAAAATCTTATTTTTCATTTAATTTCAAGCTGATTATATTTTAATAGAATTTTAATTTAAGGTTTAATTTATCTAATATATCAAATTTTTATTAAATTTCTATTAAAAGCATTAATAATCTAAAAGATTATTCTATATCCAATAAAGAAAAAGAAAAAATTTTTCAATAATTTATTACTTTATTATTATAATAAAGAGAAAAAGAATTTGTAAATATATAATTTATCACTTTATTATTATAATATAATATAGTGGTTACGTTGCATACCGCATTATCGATAAGCGCTCGAATGAGAGTTACGGCAATAATTTTCGACATTATCCTTAAACGTAATCTGCTAAATCGTTAATTACACCTAAGGTCGAGAAGAGGGAGGCTGAGGCTTCGATTCGATTCATTCGAGTATACCGCAAGTGCGATGTCTATATTGCTGCGGTTACATCGAGTTTAAGCACTACGTTCGAGAATACCATCCTACAGTGTGCTTCAAAAGATGATCACTATAAACTCTGACAATATTTCCTGCAAAGTTTCCTGACAACATTTCCTTAAAGTCGACTTTTCTTTGCAATAGTTTAATGAGATCATAACTGCCAATCTATTTATCACAAAATATTAATTACGATATACCAAGATGAGGTAATATCGTTTGTAAAAAACCGAAAATATTCACAAAATTAATTCTCGAACATAGTTTAACCCTTTGTTGCTCAAATTCCGATTGTAACAAAATTTTATTTTAGAAATTATAGATAAATTTAGAAAATATCAGTGGTAAGGCCAAAAAACAGGAAAATAATTACATATTTATGTTATTTATGTACACGTACAAATCTTAGGAACATAACAATACCAAAAATATTTTACACAAACCAATTTAAATACGTAAAATATGAAATGCATAAAAAACATAGAAAAACTACGAAGAAATAGGTGTCCCATATATAGGACACTATACAACAAAGGGTTAAAGGTCTACACGATACAAAGGAAAGCACAGTTACTGTAGCAATAATTTCACAAAGACAGACACATGCTGCTTTGTGTCGGTCCGAAAAGACCTTGTCCCCCTTTTTTCTTCGCCGGATTTTTCATTTGGTCTTCTCGTCAACGTTCCCTTCGGGAAAAAATACAGGCCAACCCGTACCGGACGCGGGGCTGTACACGTGGATACTTTCCGGTTTCTCACCCCTGGTTGGACCCCGCCACGACTGGCGCCCATTAGAGCACTCGTATATTTTTACTCGACCGATATATCGTCACACCGGCGCTGTATTGCATTAGCACGGGAGATGCGTGCCCCAGATAACGTCGGTCGAGCCGGTAACGATCCCCAGTGCTAACAGGAGGTGTGAATTTTAGAGCCGAACGTTATACCCGTCACCCGAGTCACCCTCTTGAACGTTGATTAGAGTGTAAATGATATTGCGATATCTTGTCAATCCCATCTGACATTTTATTAAATGCATATTTTAAGAATAATTAAGATAGGTGTGTGTCACACATTAAGTTTAATTTTCATTCGCTTTAACAAAAGTAAATTTTTCACGAGTTTTTAAATTACCTTCGATCAATTATAAGACAGAAAAAATACATTTTCCGTTGCATTATTGTCTATTAAAAATAAATATGTATAAATGTAAGGAAACATTTTGCTATTCTTCATTTAAAATTGGTATCCATATTTAAGTACGTTAAGAGAGTTTGATTTATCGCGAATTACTATCTAACTTCATTCAAGAAGTAAATTTTTAATCACTCTCTCGACCAAAATGCGCAGATACGACATTATTGAGATGTCAAAACTCTAGTAAAGGGAGACTGAAAAGTTTCGTCGATAGCATTCGTGGGATACAGTTCTCAAGCTCCTAAGTCCGCTACGAAATCGGCGGAGAATCGTCGTCCTATAATTCCATTAGTTGCGCGAGCCGGTCGTTCCCACGTTCGTCGAATCGCCCGGTCGGCCGACGAGGGACGAGAATCGTTCGAAAAGTTTGCCGATCATGACCAGTTAGTGCGATTAGTGCCCGCGAAGTACTCAAGCTCGTCTGTAACTCAGTGTACATGCCTCGTGAATTCTCATACGAGCTCACAGCTGATGTATCTCAAAGAAAACTCAAACATTACTACAAAAATTGTTATCTCTCTTCCTATATTTTTCTAAAATCGTTTTTATTTTAATAAAATCAAATTCTCATATTCTAGCGAACCAAAAGTTAATAATTATCCAAATACCTATTATACATCCATAAACATCTAAACTAGGCTAAAAGTCTAGTATTAAATATATTTTTCACGATAAGGCTACACTTATTAAATTTAAAAATAAAATTTGACACGGGTTATCTTAAAAACAGATTTTAATTCTGTTAAATTTAGACATATTATCGAAAAATTCTCTTTTTTATATTTTAAATCGCGATAATTGAATTATTAATTATATGTAATAATATTGCTGCTAAAAACATGCATAACATAATTCTATTACATCACGTATCGTTCATACAAATTACTTTCATTTATTGTTGGACTTTTATTAGATTTCTTGATCATTTTTTCTTACAATTAGTAGTTGGATAAAAAAACAATGCCGCGGCTTTCAGTTCATTGTAGTAAACAATTTATGCAAATTTTTTTTCATACAATCGCGCGCCATGTGTCAATATTTGAACAAGAATCGATTTAATAGGCGTCGAATGTCAAATCTCCATTGAATATTAATCTCGTCTATTCTACATGCTCAATCTCAGATATCGATTCATTACCGCGTAATTCGATAAACGTCGAACCGAACATAATTTAATGTCAATATGTCATCCGAGAATTTAATCATCTGTGGATAACGAGGTACAAATCATTAAATCAAAGAGGTCTCGAAATCAGTTTAGGCTCATACATTTTTTCTGAAAACTTATATAATAAAGCATTTTCCACATAACAATGGGAAGGAAATGGATCGTATTTAATTAATTCGCTTCAATTCTATTCGGTGCAATTTTATACATTAGCGTTAATACTATATCTCACTGCCGTAAATCTCAAATAAAAATTGAATTGTAAATTTTTTAAATAACGTTATATCTCTTTACAGAAATACTTCGCGACTCTTCTAAACTTCGCAGAAGAAACCAGAAAATATGTCTGAATATAAACGCGGACGAAACTTGAAATTTACTACTTTTAAAGTAGTACTGTAGAAATTTCTGACAGTTCACAACGCAAGAAGAAATTATGCGTAACGTTAAAATGCCTAAAATCACTAAAAGCTGAGTTTAGGGAATACTATCGGATTGCTATTAAATGTGACAACATAATATGATTGTGCAGACAAAAGTGCATCGTAAATTCCTTCTAAATGCAATTTCTAAAATTTTAATTAACTTAACTTTTAACATTGAAATTTATCGAAACTGCCAATAACCTTTCACTTATTCTGTGATGTTTTCGATATCTTTCCCATCTAATAACAGTATTTAATAACAGTATGGAACATTAACAGCAGATTTGATAAAGTAGCAAGTTTAAAAAGTCAAAAGAGAAATGACAAAAATGACTCTTGCTTCACTTCTGTAATAATAATATTATAATTAAATAATTAAATAATAAACATAATTTAATATAAAAATTTCAAAATATCCTAACTAATTAAAAATTGATTTTCCCTTATTTCTGAAATAATTCTGAAGAAATTCTCTACGACAGCTCTATTCGATGCAAATGTGTCTGCCAGTTGGCAAGCAAAAACTGTCACAAGATACCCACAAGTGAACTGATACTTTTATGGGGCATATCATCGAGCGCGTATTCTCTCCGTAGCCGTTGGAAAACGGTTGTCCTATGGCGGAAATGTTTATCCCACGTACTCGCGAGATTTGGAACGCTGCCACTTGCTCTACATACGTGAACTGCAGCGCCAAGCAAGCAGCAAGCGGTAGCAGCCCCGCTCGCATTTCGCAGCGCGCACCGTCGCGATTTACACCGAGATTACATTACACGATCTCGAACAAGCCCGAATATTGTATTTTACGCTCCCGCGTCTTACGCTCCAGTAGCTTTTCAAACGCGAGAGCGCAATGGAACGTAAGAATAAGGTTTATATTTTGTTGAAAAATTTGTACCGGTATTTCAGTGAAAGAATCTGGAGTACCGTATCATAGAAAAGAATGATGTGCGATAAAACGCGGTAAAAGGCAAGTAAATAGAAATAAATATTTCTTACAACATAAACAACCGCATAATTCATTGTAAAGCAAAAACTCACGTATGGGATATTCTTCGTTTAACTTTTGTATAAATGCTTCATCACATATATTATAGAAATCATTGCAGTATTTTTGTAATTTCGCTTTTATAAATGTATATTAGTTTAAATTCGTTTTAAGTATAGATATTTAATAAAACAATTATCTAATTCTTCTTGAAAATAATCGCCATTTTAAATAAATCTATTTTTAAAAATTTCACAAATAAAAATTCTTTTCTAATTCTTATTTTTAAATCAATTCAAACGCAAATATATGCAAATAGACGAGAATAAACGATTAATATCGCAAGTATTAGACAATATTTGAATAATTAATTAGATTACATTTACCTTTGTAGTTGCCATCGCCCGATGCCGCCTAGGCCTTCTCCTCCTCTCAGATTCCCTCGTTGCACTCATTCACACACTCACTCGCGAACGCGAAGTTTACTACGATCGCGCGCGATACTTTGTACGGCACTCCCGACATTAAACGTACGCGATACGCGTTTTATTTCAATGCGTAAGAGTAAGTACGAGCACTCGAGATCACGATTTGTTCGCGTAATCGACGAATCCTTAGCGATGGAGAAAGTTCAAAAGTCATGCGACCAATTTCATCTTCCGCGCTGCTAAGATGAATCTACCTGCAGCTGTTCCCGCATTTTTCACACTGCAACAAATAATTAATAATATATGTTCGCGATTTAGAACAAATGTAATTTTGTATAATAATATATAATTGCATTATATGACAAATTAATGAATAAACATGTTAAAATTAAAGATTAATAGTTGCAGAATGTAACATTCGAAATTATAATCTTCGTTTTGTCGATTGTTCGCGCTCGATAGACCTCGGTCAAGTTAGGTTATATATATGTATAAATTATTAATCGTATTTACTCGGTCGTACTTACTCGGTCAAACGATTTTCGCAAAATAGACGTTTTATTAAACCGATGATGTTAAATTTATATTTATACTACAGTTACAAGTATTAAACAGGACTTTAATAATTATCGATAATTATGACTCTATACTAATTAAACGCGTCGCGATACCGCCCGATATATTCGATCCGCGAGGAATAAAAATCGTTAATATGATATAATTATCGTCCGTAGATACGAAACAGTGACGCAACTCGCTCTTTGCTCCGATTCTATCTACTATCCTACTAACCTATATACTTCAATCGGATAAATTCAAGCGATATACCTGCTTGGATAAATTCATCGTTTGCTTCTATGATGTCTCGAAATAAGTCAGTAATCGGGTAGATCAGTACATCGCACAAGCTGATAATCGCTGATTGTAGCTAACGCAAAGAATGATCGTATTTGAAGGGATGATAAGACGAAATACGGAGCGGCACGCGCTGTTGCCTACCGGCTCGAGTTTCAATGACGGAATGACGAAGGAGCGCGACCGAGCGCGGGCACTGGGCAGCCCGACCGCGACCGAGCGCGACCGCGCGCGTAAACAACAACGAACGTTGATCGCCGAGCACTGCGTGCGTCAACACATATCCTACGAAATATTTAACGTATCAAAATAAATGTACGACAGGTATCTTGTGTGTGCGTGTTATGTTCCGTATGGTAACCGTATACCTATATCCCAAATCATTTTCGATAAATTATCAAGTCCGCTATATGCGAGGCTATATGTTGTATAATTTCGGGATTTATTTTATGAACTCGTTAGCACTATCTAATTGTAAGATAATTATTAATTTTGCATATTTGTCGATTGAGATTGTATTGGATGCATAATAAAAATATTAAATCGTTGTGTAATGAAAATATTGTTACTTTTGAATTGTAATTTAATAAAAATATACTGTATGTCTGATTGATACATTAAAATTCTAACTGTTATACGCAAATTATTTAATCCTTTTTTAACGAAAATTCGAGATTAATTAAATAGTTTAGAAAGGCATATTAAATTTGATATTTATTTAAAAAATTAGATTTACCGTAATTTTGATCGAAAAAATATTTATGAAAATATAACTATTATTATTACTTATTAAATGCATAATGAAAATATTGATACTTGAATTGTAATTCAACGAGAATATGCTGTATGTCTGATTGATATAGTATGTACATTAAAATTCTAACTGTTATACACGCAAATTATTTTATCCTTTTTTAACAAAAAATCGGGATTAATTAATTTCATGTTAGTTGCTGTGTTTCATAATTTCAGTATAATGGTGGCAGAAACACAAAATTGATATTGCGATAAAGTTGCCGGAAAATGATATTGAACGAGTTGTAAAGTCTACGGTTTCATCCCGAACAGAGAAACCAGAGTTATATAGGTCTCCCCTCTATTTACGCATACACAAGACATTGAAATAAAAAAATAACTCACCGGCCAATGCGCAACAGCGGAGTTGTAACACTGCGTTAATCTGTAACATATAAATATTTTTACATTAAAGTAGTGTCCAAAATAATCAATACTTATGTACAAGTAAATAATTCTCTCGCCCGTTAAATTTTAACAGACAGATATCTGATTTTAAAATGCTAATGCAAGAAACGATCGCGGCCGCCACAAGCGGCTGCATATTTCCGCATTGACTCGTTCGCACAATTAATCCGTGAAAAATCGTGCAAGTATAATATTACGACCGTGCGAATAAGAGAGACGTACGCGACGTGATATCTCTTCTCGCATATGCCGGACGTTAGATATTATATTTATATGACAGTAGATCAAGTGTAACATAGTTTCTAAGTACAAGTTATAAAAGTTGTATAAAGTGTGCACCAGCCATAGTTAAGGTTAATAAGCTATATTGACACTTTACACGTTACAAATATCAATATGCTGCGGTTAATACTAAAAATAAAATATAATGTGTGAAAGCAAGCAGAATATATCGATACATCGACAGTATCATCGGCACACCTGCCTACAACTCGACGTTGTACATTTGTATTTTCTCAGTGGCTGCAAGGTATCGGGTGTATCCTAAGAATGATTTAAGTATACAAGAAGGATACTTGGAGCGTTTACTTTAATTTACAGCGTTTCTTTCGATTTCGAGATAAAACGGGGCCGACGCGCGCGATACGTTCGCTTCTTTTTTCCCCCTTTCATCGAAGCTCGTAGCGCTGGCGAGCGTTAATCGGAGGTAGAAAATTTCCAATAAAGAGTCACGTTTACCGTTTACCGAATAGCCGAACAATTTCGTCGCGGTGCGGGAAACAGTAATGGGAAGCCTGTCAGTCGTAAAACAGGCTATATAGGTGATAGAAAGAAAGAAATAAAAGACCAATATTTGTGTTGTTCGGATGCGTCAATGCTCGGAATTATTAAAAGCGCAATTCAATCGTCCTGTTTAACGCGCAGCTACCAAATTTTTTTTTTTTTAATTAACTGAAAAATCAGACCAAAGTCAATCATGTCGATTGTTGCGTGACGACACTGACGATTATTAAAATAACGTGTGTTGCATTAATTTCTCCCGAGCACTTTACAACGGATGCATTTTACAACAGATAATTACATAAATTATGTTCCTGTCCTATGAAATTAATAATCACTGTTAAGGATTATACTATCCATAATGCGTTCATTATCATGGTTCATTACATATCAACAATTTTTAATCTTTTTTTTAAAAAGAAATAAAATCATATTCGCTCTTACATCTTAACAAATAGAGGTTACTCTTATACTTCTTTATTTATATTTTTACGACATATCACTCACTTCGTCTCATACTGTTCTTCTAATTTCTTTAATTATACATATGTTAATGTTTAATCTCAAAAACATAAGCGAATCAAAATATTCCGCAATTGATTGCGCTGCTATCGGATATGCGTATCAAGCAGACCATGTTAAATTGCGAACGATACGAAACCATTTAATTAATGCTTGCGCTATAGATTATTTACCGCAATTAAAAGCGTTAAATGTATTCTGCAAATTCATCTATTTAACATTAAACATACAATAACAGCCCGTTACGTATCAATTACGTACACTACCTATCTATTCAATATCCGTACCGTAATACCAAAATCAGAATAAGCAGTACATCGAACAGTTATTGATAATGACAATAATAATAATAATCTTAGTTAATTTTCGCACATAATACCTTGGCGTTGGCTCTTATATTGGCCCTATATCTGTTGTTAATCTTAGAGTTGTTTGAAAAAATTCAGAGTAGGATGCCGAATTCCGTGCGTGAAGATTTAACAACGTTGTCGGACTGTGAATGGACATAATCGATACTCACAATCGCGTCCATTATCGATCAGCTCTCAGTAACGATGCGTCGTACTTTATGTAGGGATCGATACGTCTATCGTGCTTTATGGAATGGCGATGCTCGTAAACGAAAGGATTAAAGGCGTAACCTCGAAGCAACGTCCCGGATACACGAGCGAAGTCAATAAATTTCTAATTTCCTACCAGTGCCACCCCGTATACCTATCGTGAGCCGCAGTAAGCTTCTGAATGAGGGGAGATTAATATAAAAATCAGGATCCCCCTTTCTCGGGGCTGTATATCAGTGTATTATCCGCGATATGCGACGTCGTTTTTACACTTTATAACACGACGTGATATTGTTTCTCGCGGTATCGCGACTATTTTCCGCCACAGTTTTCGCGGTCGGCAACCAGATGAGAAATTCAGCAAAATCGCGGAACAATTGGTCGGTTTTCATAAGAATCTCACTATGTCAAAATATAATAGAAATAGATTTTGTAGTTTTTTCGTGCAAAAATGAGTGCGATAACATCTTAAAAATAATTGCTTAACAAAGTAACTGATTTTATATAAAACGTGAATTAAGAAATGAGATTAACACATCACGTATATAATTCTCTGTACGTAAAATATTGTAGTATAAATTCGAATATGTTGTGGTTTAAAATAAGTTCGTGGATTTCTCTTAATTACTTTACTCAATCAAATAAAATTTGTAAAAATGTGTAAAAAATCCATAAAGTTAAAAAAGCATTAACTTATTTTCGGAATCATTATATCAGAATTGATAACAATTTCTTTCTCCATTCTATTTTGAAAATACATAGAAATACATACATTGCGCACTTTATAGCCCGATAAGCTTTAATCTATCCCACAGATCAATTAATGGGATTTTAACCCATTTTATCTGCAAATAATCAAAAAAGTTACCAATTTCAAATAAAATATCCTTTCGTTTTATATAAAAATGTCTTTTATATAAAAATCAGCGAGTTATATTTCGTAAAATTGGCTTTGCATGTCGCAAATCGGACTCCTTCGTGGCGGATGTTTAAGCAAATAGCGATAATATATTCTATATTTTATGGTTTCCCAAGTTAAGCTTAATATAGCGTGACGAATAGGTGGGCGGTTTAAAGTTCCATTTAATGTGGAAATGCCAAAAATTTGACGATAGGATTTTAAGTTACAGCATAACTCTCCACGCACGCGATATTTTGTAGGAAAATATTTATACGAAAAAAAAGCGATTTATAGCGAGTGTATGATATCGAGTGCGCAAAAATCATTTATCTCGAGTTCAAAATGTTTTAACCCCGCCGTTAAGCATGAATTATATTGCAAGGTATTGCTTGAAATGATTAATTTTGAAATTGTTTATTTGCCATTGTTTTCGATTAATTATTTACTATAAATATTTGAGCGATATCGTTGTGTCCATAAAATTTCCATGAGTGTAAGGCCGAATAAATCCAATCTGTTGACAGCGGGTACAGTATTGATTATTAACTGTAACTGTTGTATCCACTGGATTCGAATACATAAATATACAATTATATACATATAATGAATTGTATATACATATACAATTCATAATCCATATAATCATAATCCATATGTAAAACTAGAATTCCTATAATGCTTATTATTTAAGAAATAAGTGCTTTTATGATTTTTCATATTGCAAGCTGTGGTGATATTTACGATCTGTAATACTGTAAAAGTCGAAAAAGATTAATTTCCCGACAACACGAAAACTTGTTTGTCCCTAAAAGCTTAACCGCTTTACGCTTATATTCAATACTGCGATGTAACAAGATCAAATGCAGACAGTCTTGCTTCTCTATCATGATAGTCGCATATCGATTCTTTAACAATTACTTCATATAGTTCCCTGTTGAAATCAATTGCAATGGGGCAACGGCCTTCATCCATATTAATGCAGAAGCCACGATGCACGACCGATAATTGATTTTTCGGGTAATCGGCCAACCACATTCTTCGTTATTCGATAACATATAATCCACATAAAAGCAGAATCGATACGAATGTTTTAAATAAAGATATTATTGGATTTCTTTTCCGATTACTCAATACACAGCTGTTTACATCATATAGCCATAAGTCACGATAATGCTAAATTCCTATACAGAGAGGACAACGAGCCGTTGCAAAATCGTCTTTGCGTTGATTAATAGCTATCGTTTAGGTCGAGGCGCGTCGCAGCTAGCGCATCGAATACAAAAAGACGATCCGTACTCTTAATTAATGGAATCGGTCGTAGCGCAGCGATACGATGCATCGTTATTACGTCGTGATGCACTGCGTGATTAAATGGATAGCTTGGTACAAGTGGCAATAAACCGACGTCGTGCCAGAAATATAATCTATTATCGTGACGATTAATTTTTAATGGCTCACGGTTGATCTTCTCCGAGAAAACATTTTTCTTGACAAATTGCAAATGCAATGTATAGATAAATAACGTTACAAATACCGTCATTGAATTAAAAAAAAATGTAACAAAAAATTCCAAGCACGTAAATCATCAGGCAAATGATACCGATCATTCAGCAAAATGTACGCTATAATTTAATAAATAATTATACAAAGCTTTCAATATTTTATGCGCCACAACAAGCTTTTATATACTTATACTGATGGCAGATAATATTGCGAATTTGTAATCTTTGAAAAAAAAAATAGCTGAGGAATTTCAAGATAAAATTTCCAATAACTTTCCGCGACGGAACCGATACGCGAGTAAATTCAATATTTGTCATGCGTCGCGGCTTGTAGGGACGAAGTTATTTCAATAATAAAAAGCACATAAACGGTGAGCGTGGCACGAGATGCATAATCCTTTCTTTAAGTACGCCATATTCCCTTTTTTATTAAGACAGATATAAAGTCAGATTTATAGCCAGCGTTTACATGACGTGCCAGAGCTAGTGGTAGTCCCTATTTACCCCCCACCTATCCCCCATCCGTATGTAATCCCACCTTAAAACGTCGTACAAATGATTTAATGATCGAAACATGTGCAACATTAAGGCGCCACTTTTATCTAAAAATCATCATTTCCATCAAACGACGCAGTGATGTTATCACCACAAATTTATGGGGTCTGAGTAAGAAAATTTATGACTATTGTGCTATATTCATTAATGTATTGCGCCAATAAATTTTATTTTGCAAAATAACTACAATATTCATTTTAGTTTGATTAAATAATTGTATTAGTGTTGATCGTAAATCATAATATAATTAAATATGTCAATAACAGGTTTTCTGTAATGCTGGATAATAGCCTAACAAATTTTATGCAGCAAATGCATACTTAGACGAAAAAGCGATAATGTAAATTTCACTCTATTTTCAAATATTTTAAAAGTATTATGAATATTTTAATATTTTTTGATGGAAGTTATTATGCACTTTCTAGAAATAAAAATTTTGGACATTTTGTCATAAAAAATTTTCACAAATTACTAAAAATGTTTTAATAAAAATTTCACATATAAATTTTGATCTTTGGTTAAATAAATCAATGTTGATTTTATTATTGTCCAAATATAGAGGATATTTTATCATTGTCCAAATTATAGGTACATGATGTGTGTGTGTGAGTTGTGTTTTATTGATAGATTTTTAATATATCTGCATTTAAAATAAATATAGGTCTATTAGTCGGTGTTTTATGCTAAAAGCTGCAGAATATTAAACACTGTAAAACCAGCATATCATAAGGATTTGCAATGAATTACGAAATGTCGCGCAACTATGTTAACAATGAAAATACGAGAGACAACTGATACAAATTTGCACGCAAATCCGCTCGGCGCACACAGGTAAGTACTTGGCGAAAGGTTACTCGTACTTATCTCAGCCGTGCTGTTCATCGATATTCCTGACTTCGCTCTGCCGAGGATAAAAAGGTCGAAACTTCCCTATCCTTCCGGGAACAAATCTACATACACGTGGGTAGGTAGATAGGTGGGTATGTATGTAAGCAGAGGCGCGTTATAAATTTCGCCAGACTGCGCGAGGATGCCCCGGCCGCGGCGGAACGAAACGACCCATCCCGGTGAGATTCCAGGTAGGGGCTGAAGAGTCTCGGATCGAGAGCGAAGAATCGAGCGAGAGCGAGTGGCTGACTCGGCGCTGAGTCGCGCTTAGGAAAATTTCAATTACTCGCTCGGCGACGCAATATCGGCCAACATAAATATCACATTGACAGGCCCGTAAATAGGGACTCATTGTAAAAACGTCTAATAGCGAAAGAGGGTTTTACTGCTCGTTTTGGGGAGCAAGAGGGGAGGGGGGGAGCAAGGGGAGAAACACTAGGGGTTACGTTTCGTTCGCCTCTATATAGATCGCGCGGTAACCCCAAATGATATCTCAAACCTTTCCACCCTTCTCGTATTCTCTAATCTGACCTCGACGAATAAAAAGCAAAAGAATAGAGAGAATGACGAATAAAGAACTGCGCGATAACTTAATATCGATATTGCCAATATATTAATTACATAGGCTAGATTGTATGAAATCCTTATATGATATATCATGTTACGACCTTTCTTTTCATAAATTATTCTTAAAAAATGACTAATTGTTTTGTAATTGTATAAATTTTTATATAGAGATTGTAAAAGCAAAAATTTTTTTAAGTAAACTACATCTAATTCTATCACTTCATTTAATACACTTGATGAGCCTTTATTGCAAACAGTACAACAATCTTTCTGTTATTATTTTAAAGTCGAACGGAATATTTGGATTTTATTTGCATGCTTTTATTTGTACCTATTCAAGGATGGTTTCAATATTGATTCCCGCTGCAAGTCGATTTGCTTCGATTTCTCCGTTTATTAAATAATTTTTATCGTCGCGCGACATTTTATTAAAAAATACGTCAAATAACTTCAACTTACATAACATAGTGTATAGAAGTCATTGTGTGAAAATATTTACAAATGTCAGTTATTTTTATTTTTACCATAAAGTTCACAAGCAGTATGTAGTCCTCACAGACTAATAATGTAGAAAAAGATAAAAAATTAAAATAAAGTCTCTTTCGAGTCTATGTCAAATATTTCAAGATCTTGATTAATGATTAATTTTCTTTGGCACTTACACATCGATAATACTTATGGTAGAAATTAAGAATGGTAACGTTTCTAGGACACATAAATCAGCTGAAAATCACGTATGATATTTAATTCAACGTCACGTTACTTGTGACGTTATCGAAACGTGCGAACTCGACGTGTGACAGCGCTCAAAAATTCCAGTCGGACTTCTCATGACGACGCGATCTCGCGTATGTATAAACGCGAAGCGACGAGTCGCTAAATTCATCGTAAAATGTGTAATGCGGAGGATATGGCTTCGCCAGGTATCGATCCCTCACCCGATGTCACGATATCTGCTGAAGTAAGTCAGAATAGAACTTTGTCAAATGTTACAGAAACTGTTTAAAACAAAAATTAAACTCAACTTTATTTCCCGAACGTTTTTCTATGTTTCTGAAGAGTTACCTATATATATCACATTATTTTCTTTATATTCATATTTAGTTAATTATATACATTATTTTGTTACAAAAGAGAAGAAAATTCTAGTAGGTGTCATCCTTCTTTAACAAAAAGTTTGGCTTTAAAAAATTTAATATTTTGCTTTTTCTAGCCCCGTAAAAAATATAGGATCTCGGTTTCGCGCTGTTACGGGTTGTCGTTTTGCAACAAAGCCTGCGTCGCTTCCGACATTTGGGCGTACACGACGTATCGACTCTACGTCGAGGAACCGCATCCATTGTAAAAGCCACGGGCGGGAGCCAGCGGCAACCCGTGGATTGATTTCCATTTGGTTTCATAGTGTGTGACGAGGTAACCCCAAAGTACTCCGGGGTGCCTTCCCTTGCGCCAGGAACGATCCCGGAGAACTGGCCATGAACCAATCCGGACGCTGCCTCGCCCTGTTAAAACTACCGGAATAGCTTGAACGGTGCTTGGAACGGTGCTGGGAAATCAGGGCTACGGCGTTGGGCAGAGCAGAGTGTACCGGTTTGCTGCGTACCGTAGGGTTACTCGGGGTAAACTCCGCCTGTGTTACACGAATGCGTTACAACACGCCTAGGTGTTGGTTTGGCCCGTACCGAGGGCAGAATAGCGGTAGGTACCGTAAGTAGTGTACACAGCGAAGTGTTTGTCTTTCGGGATTTATATCGATCGTTCCGCATACCTCCTTCTCTGCCGTTTTAATTAAATGTCCTTATTAACATGCGTTATAAACTGCTTATTTTAAAAATAAAATAAACTGAAACTCACAGCGATTGAAGGGTAAAAGTTAAATAGCATTTGAGTCAGTATTCATTGAGTTATAATTCATTCGACTGCAATTTGCAACTTTATTTATACAAAATAATGTTTATTAACTTAATGCTTTAAATTGTGCAAGATATAAAACTTGGTGATATAAAATTTCAAGTAATTTTTTTATGTAACTCAGATTATCGATTTCTAATATTTTTAGTAGATAGATATACCTATAATTGTCATTTTTTCTGTTAAAACATATATTCTACAGACATGGTCTTTCATTTGAATATTACATGTACTTCAACTTTACTTAGAATATATAATACATTAACAAAATGATACATTTTTCGTTTAGAAAATATTTCTGATATAGTTTAATGGGAAAAAAAACGATAAATTATGAGTTATAACGATAAATTAATCTCATCGTCAACGATAAAAATGAAAATAAGAATAACTTTTTTTCAGCGATCGATCGCACTGACTCTTTTTGTGAAATTAAAGATTCGCGAAACTGCATATGTTGCCATAACGTATGTAATATTTACACGTAAAAAATCGGAAAACAAAGGTTCAGGTATAAAAAGTCAAATTTTTAAAAAATACTATTCAAACTATGAAAATCAATAATAAATAACACATCGGCACTAAATATATAAATATTAATTTAACGTAAGTATTAACGAGCCTATAAGTAAACTTTACGCAATATCATTCACCAACTCTGATCGTTTATAGTTTGAAAACTATTGTGATTTCGACATTTTCATATCAGGTTTTTCTTAATTAATCTCCAACCAAGAGTAAAGAACACTGAAGTATTGTATACAAGATAATAAGATGAACAAGATGAATATAACCATTATCAAGTACTACAGCAAAGCAGTTTGAAAAGTTTTGATGGACAAGAATTTTCCGTCCAAAATAGATACGGCCTGAAGAGAGAACAAGAACTGAGTAGAAACCAAAGTTATAGAAAGAGCCTAAGAATTTAAAGTGTTCAGCTTTCAACTTAATCATCTAAGATTCTCGGGATGCGGTGTGATATGTTAATGTCAAATGATAAAAAAAGAACTGTCGCACGGAAGGAAAGAAAAAATAATCACGCAATGCCGATCGAAGGGGGTCAGCTTTTCGACAATTGTAGCGTGAAAACGGACGAGGCCGTGGCGAATCGTCGGCGGGCAGTCACGCCCAGACACTATACTCGCTTTTGTATTCAATCCCTCCGTCGCCCCTCGGCAATTTCGTTTACGTGGCCCAGTGGCTCACAATGGCCGGTTCACAAAGGGATGATCGGGTCGCCGCCAATAAACCGGGGGTTACAGGGGAAATCGGACTCGTGTGCCGGATTCAATCGCGAGGATGAGTGGGTCAACCGATAAATGGCACGCCGCGCCGACGGCGACGGCCGCGACAACGTTGTCGTTGTTGTCGTCAGCGACGATGACGGTGACGTCAGCGATCGGCATCGGTGACACCGAATATCACTGTGCTGTAACGTCAAGTCAAGTATAAGATGATAGATAAACTTATTTTAAGATTTTAATGATTAGTAAGTTTCTATAGGATGTCCTAAAAACATCGGACACTCTTAATCATGATACTAAAGTACAAAGAAAGAGAAATGGTTATTTTAATAAAGAGACGTCGATACTAAGATAATTTCAATTTATAGTCAAACACACAAATAAATAATAAAACTTTTTCTCCGTTAATTTCAATCTGCAACTGAAATTTAATTTAACGCTTAACTGTCAAAACATATTGACATGTTGAAAATTAAAATCTGAACAGGATAGTATAGATAAAAAAGTTTGATGTCGCGTTTATTTTCACAGACATGGTAAAAAGAGTTTATGAAAAATTCACATTTCTTTTTTATAAATATAAGCTAGATACATTAGAGGGATTAACTCGTTTTGCAATCTCTCAGTAAATGAAAGAACGGTCACCGTAAAAAGAATTTACTATACCTATAATTAGATTAAGAGCAAATATCAAATCATGCGCATAATCTTGTCTTTGCATTAGGAGAACTGAAGTGCAAAGGGTTAATCCATCTGAAAATTCGCGGAATTACGCAGTTGCATCGTGCTTAACGTGATCACAAATTAATAGAAGTCGTCTCGTATATTCGGCGAGGCGCTTAATACAATGCAAGTTTACGCGATTCGCGGAGTAGCACACGCACGCACACACACACACACACACACACACACAATATGGCGGAATTAATCTCTCTTAAAGGTCACTGAGTCGTGCATAGGTGAATTACTCTTAAGAGGATTTAAAATTTTTATCGGAAAGCGGCTAGAATCCGGGAGGGCGAATTAACTTCGTCAGAGGTGCTTTCGGATCGCGTATGATAGTGTTGAATGATGAGTGAACTGTAAATTTAAAATGCGCTAATCCATCAGAGGCATTATATAGAGGGCCGGCGGTCGTCGGAGTCAAAGAGCGTCAAGCTTATCTTAAATTAATCGTGATTCATAACAGCGCATTGAATACAAAGCCTTTGGTTTGGAACGTACTGCTGAAAATGTTCAGAATTATAACGACGTTTGTAATTTTGACAATCATCATTCAAAATTGCATATCCGATAATTAATTAACAAGATACATATTTACATTTAATAAATTTAAAGAGGACTGAGAAAAATCACAGAAACAAGCTTTCGATTACTAAATTATAAAATAATCCAATTTTGCAAAATGCAAAATTAATAACGTTTACAACTCTTGAATTTATAAACCTGTTTTTCAAAATACTATCTACAATCGGAACCTTAATGAGAAAAGATTTATAAATATACTTAGGCCGGTATTCATAGTTGGATCTTATTTCAAGACCGTCTTAAGTAAAGTCTTAAGACGCTAATACGGCTCTTCTGTGATTGGTTCATGACATCTTAAGATTGTACTTAAGACGGTCTTAAATATAAGATCCGACTATGAATACCGGCCTCAATATTTTTAGAATATGTATCGCCCGTTTTCCATTCTTTCGTTACAAACAACTAATCTACTGGCTTTTAAGTGTTATAAAAAAACTTGGATGTTTATTTTAAGAACAATTTAAAATCTCTGCGTTTAGAAAATTGAACCTTTAAATAATCGACCTACAATGGACTAGCGATATTTTCTTCAGTGCATGCTCCAACGCCCGCAGTCGGATCTCCAAATTCGTCATTTCTGGCGTGTACGAAAAGAAAATTATTTCCCCTATCCGAAAGGTTAATCAGCGTGACGAACTTCAGATGCCCAACCATTACTGTAGGGACGTTCTGTCTAACGACTCCTTGTTGAGAGTAATCTCGGTGCGATATATGGAAGGATCAAGTCCACGACTAAGCTTTCGATCCCAATGAATCAAATTATCCCCGGAATTAATGCGCCAGTATACGTGCGTGCCTGTGAAATATTATGATAGTATCTAACGCTTCGAAGGGAGCCACAAATCAATCTGGATCGAATATAGTTGATCCTCTATTCGATTTTATCTAAGAAACCGTGAAAAATTGACCCGTATCTAATACAAGGTAGGAAAAAGTGTTTTGCAGCTATGCCATAAACGAAAGAGAACGCGAAAATAACAATAAAGTAAAATTAAATCCAAGGTAAAAAGCCTGTATTAAAATATTTAGATTTTCTTGGGTAATCATAGGAAATAAAATTAAAAAAATTTCGTGATAAATCAGTAAAACAATTGAACCAAACATCTGAAATCCTCTCATAATTCGATGGAAATAACTTGATTGAGGCGAGAGTACTGCAAATACATTAACAATTATTTATGTTTACAGATATATCGTCGTAAGATGGCGAAGGTCTTTACACAGACAGCCTTATAAATACGCTCGTATAAAACTTCTAGCTTCAGCTGCAGCGACGCGAAACTTCCGAGAAGCATCTCTGACAAACGCAAATTTGCCCACGGTTCTACGTGAACGCGAAACTTATTCTTAACTAACAATGAATTACACAGAACTTCGTTGGCCACAGAGATTCGCTTGACGTGATCAATAAAAAACTTTCGCAGCGATTGCGCAACGCTTTCGTTAATAGCCTATGATAATTATGACGCGCACATGCACGTGCGTGCCCGCGCACGCCTGTAATAAGCATGTGCGGTAAAGCGCAGGAAAAAGTAAACTCATTATATTTTGTGCTATCCCAAAATAAACGTTCATTAAAAAAGCGTAAATTATTGCAGCAAAGTATGCATATATTTACGCAACGCACTATGTGCGATTTTGCGAGCGCTATTTAAATCGTAATTGATGCGCGGATAAATTCGCCTCAGCTGTATTTGGAGCCGCGCAAGTCTCCAATTAAAACATCGTGAAATTTTCGATATTTAGATAGCGTCAGAAAATTGTGGCTTCCATCAGCAAATTCGTTAAATGCACCGAATTATTTACATTTAAGAGTATTTACTGCGAATGCTTCGTCAATAATGTTCTCTCATTATGCAAGCTAGATAGCAAATTCAAGACAGATAAATTTGATTAAAACCTTATTGTATACATTTTTCAGATTTGGAAATGTTAATCTTTGTATACTAAAAATTTTCTCAAATAAAGACACACACACACACACACAAATTCCCAAAACACTTTTTTTTAAATCCAAATTTTAATTCAAAAATATTATTTGCATATGTTAATTCTACCTCTATAATAATAGATCAGGAATGAATTGCAATAGCGAGTTTACGGCTCATATTCATTGCATAATATTTGAATATGACAGTAACACCTAATGTAACGTCCAAGAGAAAATTTCTCATTATATCCATACTATAATCAGAAGCAAGTGTCACGCGAAAATATTAGATATGATTCTATCATACACACAATCTCGTCGCCCCAAATTCTCTTTCTTATTAAAGGAAAGCGGGTCGAGCGAGTGCGGGAATAAGACAACTTGATGAAGAATGACATGCCGTAAGAAATTAAAACGATAAGGTCGTCAAGCGAGTCAGGCTTTTGTTCATACGACGGTCGCTTCCTCTACGTGAGTAATACGAAACGGCGGGAGGCATGAATCAGAATCAGGGGAAGCCAGCGAAAATGAATGACAACCTATTTGTATGACGTGCTCACCCCTCCCTCTCCCCCCCCCCCTCTCTTGACCCCCGCGAAACCCTTCTCACCCTCCCGCTCATGTAACCGTCGCGTCTTCTTCCTCAGCCATGTCATAGGCAGGTAAAATATCGCGCGCGCACAAAACACGGTTCTGGTTACCACCCGGTGTTACAGCGATGTGTGCGCGCAAGAGCGCGTGGGATAAGAAACCGGAAATCTCCGCGACCTATACGGACAGTAAAGCCCCGCGATGTGATTGCCGCGGGTTCCAGTTTATGCACTGACAGTGAATTATGAGGTGGACAAGAGCCACACGAGGGAAAAGCGCGGGCGCCGCGTCCAGGCGTTAGACTCGTGCCGGGTTACGATCGTAGGAGATTCCGGGGCTCTATAAACTTGGAACGAGAACGGCCAATGTCATTCCGCGACTTGAAGGAGGCGGAATGAAGTGAATGTTATCTACTCGTGGAACGCACGTTCCTTTTAGCCTCTGTAGCCTATAGCGTTACAATATATGACGATCCCGCTTGGAGGCACTAAACCGACGTTACTTGTGCCATGAATGTTATAAACCGCCATTATGTAAGACGCTAATAATTTTTTACTTTGTGTTTGTAATAATAAAGAAACGTTCAGAGTATTCAAAAAAGTAATACAACAAATTTTTTCATGTATTTGTTATCTCCTAAATTAAAAACGACTTTTATCTAAAACATTTTATGTCAAAAAATTAAAAATAATTGTTAGTTGTTGATATTTTTCTTCCTTAATAAAAACTGATATCGTTTGGAATTATTTCCAATTTTTCGTGAAATCATGGAAAAGGAAGAATATCGCATTAAATATAAGACAGGGCTAAAAGATTGCTAAAGCGCTCATGGAAAATGCAGTAAAGAATACACTACACACTTGACTTGTCATCGTATTGGCTTTGCGTAAACCAGATTACTACCAATGTACTCTCTCTCTCTCTTTTTATCTTTTTCTCTTCCAAATGCCTTATTTTTCCGGCATAAACTGGAGATTTCGATTTACAATTTGCAGCCGACATAGATATTATTTTTATTCCAGGAAATTGCATTGAACGCCATACACGACGATATGTCGGTTCATGGAGCAGGACTGAAAACATCCCCAGAAGGAGCTGTTTGGAGCATTCCCTTGGGAGGGTTGAAATGCTTCTCGAGAACCGTGCCATGCTTCGTTCCTAATTCCAAGTACTATCACACGGACTTCCCTGCTCCTATTTCGCATTTCTATTGGCGTGTACGAGGGACTAATTTATAAACTGTCCGCAGATTCATCTATTTGCGGCGATTGATTACGCGGCGTGTCTTGACGAAAATCAGAACGCCCGTTTCGAAAACAAAGCGACGTAATTTGCTAAATGTTAGAGCGATGTTTACGAAATTGTATATCTAAAATCTCGACATACAATAAATCTAATCGTACTTTATTTAAAATTCAACAAATATTATAAAATTGAGTCACGAAATAAGAAGTCATTTAAAATAAACGAAGAAAAAAATTTCGAGAATTTTATTATTAAAACAGATTCTGGAATGTTAAATATTAAACATTTACAGGAAATCTTATAATTAAAACATCCGATTTTTCATAGATAGAACACGGTATATGGTATAATATATCAAACTAACAATAAGTTAAAAAACATTGATGTAAAAATACTGTTTGAACACTTAAAACTTAAGAAATAAAATTTGATAGGTGGGAAAATAACCGATTGATTTAATATTGTATATTTGGTTAGATTTATAAGTTCGCGTATAAATACTCGAGTCAGTTTATATGTTCGAAATACTCTCTCTCGACTGAATATATTTGGAACATATAAATCTATCCGACCTGTATATTAAATTATTGGCAGTCCTCTCATGAAGTATTCAATATAAAATGCGATCACTGTTTTGTGAATAGTAAACATTTATATATGGAAAACTTGATATTCTTGACGTGATTAATATTTTCGTCGTATGCGCTCGGAAATTTATCTATAAAATAATTATATTTAATTTAATTATAATAATCAGGATAAAGTTTTGGCTTTTTAATGAAGAAGAGAAGCAAAATATTTGTTGAGACATCACTAAAAAATATCCGCTATATTGAAAACATTTTCTTTATACAATTAAGATAAAACTAAAATTAAGTAATAATAAACAAAGTTGTATTTTATGTTAGTTGCGTTTGTAGCAACATAAAATAATAATAGAGATAATAGGGAAGCTTTATTCTGAGTTTTCTAATTAACATAAGAGAACACCACTAATTAGCAGACGTTTTCGTTAAGACATTACCTACATACTCCATGTAATTTTGTAGTTTTACTGTAGTATATTAAAATATAATTCCATTCCATTATTATTCAGTATATTATTTTTTTATATGTTCACAATTGCTACTCATTTAAAAGTGAAAGAAAAACCCTAATTATTTACACAAATACATATGGCAATATTCTCTTGTTAATCTTTTCATTATTACGTCCATATCTTTACACATAACTTAATATCCCCATCAAAAAATAAATAAAATGTATCTTCGAGCAACACATTCTGTTTACTTAGGTGTTTCCCACGTTACAAACTTTATGGCGACTTTGGCACGCGACCATTTACGACTGAAAACATGGCAGCGACGGCATACTGCGATCAAGTTTGAAAACCAAAGCGAAGGGGACGTATAATTCCAGCCGGCGAGCGCCAGTCGTATACCGATTTTACGACCATTTCTCACCTTGAAAAACGCGTACGAGTGGTAAAGAGAGGAAAACTGTTATAAAAGACATATAAAGAACGTAAATGCCGTCGTGCGCGAGGGTGGTTTGTGTTGTACAAGCTGGAAAGGGCTTATTGCCACCAGTTAGTAGCTCGAAGCGGACTGGAGGCGATTCGGATAAACTGCGTTTCAAATTATCGCTCTTCTTCCGAAGCGGCGAACAGCGGTTCCACGGAGACGTTTATTTCCCTCGCGACACGAGTTACGTAATCTTATATTCGCTCCCTTTTATGCAACACACCGAGACGCGAATCTATGTACGAGACGTCCCGGGATACGAGACAGAAATAGCTACGTTTTCCTTTGAGAAATTCGAAGACATTCCTCCAGAAAGAACAAATGGAGATCTCCATTATAAGCTAATTACAGATTTTAAAATATTAACTATTGTAATTTTTAATGGCAGTTATAAGGAACAATTCTTGAAATTATGCTGCTATTTATGGATAAAATGGACTTCGACTCTATCATATATATGTATATATCGAATGCGAATAATAGTATGCAAAGAAACTCATTTATTTCAACGCTGAGAAGAAAAAAGGATTACATGTAATTTATTGCTTCTGACATCATAATTCAACATGACTGCAGTTTCAGATCAAGAGTTGTAATTAGATTGACGACCGAGACAGGCTGTTATTTAGAAACCCATTATAGTAGTACAACATTTGCCAACTAATTTTCATCAGAAATTCCTCGAGCGAAAACTGATTTGAAATTGAAATACTACCAAAGAAGAAGAGGGACATGCAAACGTAAATAGATATGCATATATATGAGTGTATTCAGCATAAATTCGATCCCCCAATCCGATAACGATAAATCATTTCTTGTGGGGTAGCTACAATTGTGCACTTTGTCTAACCACATACAATGTTCAGGAATGATGCATACACGATTTCCAATTATTTATAATAAATAAAAAGTATTTATCTAATTATTTTCAAAGAACATTTATAGGAGATTAAAACTTATACGTATAACCTTAAAACTTTTAAGTTATGTAATATCAAATTATAATATCTAATTATTAAGAACAAAATATTATGCTGACATGTTGAAAGAAGAACAATCATTTACATCTTTATTTTTTATGATAATCCATCTCTTCGATAGAAAACCCAAGTTATCTACACATAAATCCATCCGCGTAATTAATTCCAAATAGTTTACGCAAATTGTTCATCTAATCATGGAACTGTTTTCGTATCGGAGATTCGATCAAACTCGCAATATCTCGAATTCTGACGTCTATAATTATTTTAATCTGATTTCAATAATCCCGGCATTTTATGTGACGGAAATAATATATTGAGATTGTGCTGTACCAACTGGATTTCTGATAAATAATCAAGAATAATGACAAACTTCAACTCCGATTTTATCAGACTGCTTATAAAATTGCATGCCAGTGCCATCATTCATGCAAATAGTTATGATAAAATCGTTCGAATCAATATATAAGTGTATCCTTCAACCCCAATATCATCTACTGATATGCATATATATTAATTTAAATGTCTCATAGGATAAAAAATAACCTGGAATTTTGTCTTGCATTAATTCTACACAATTCATGGAAAATAATTATCAAAGTCTATAAGACATTTGACACAATTTAGACGATATTTAATCAATTAGCTTGTCTGCGATACTTCCGGAGATGTCTAAATTATAATTTAAAAATCATCTCGTCTCCTTTTGCTGTTGTAAAATTATTTAAAACAAAAACAACCGGATTTTGTTTAGCACATCCAAAATACAACTAACAGTTTAAACATTAACAAAATTGAGAGATAGCTTTTAGCAAGTCTTTGTAAAATCGCATCTTACATTTCAACGGCGAACAACGGGCTTCCGATTCCTTTCGCGACAGCTGTCTAAAGTACCGATCTTCGCTAGAGTAATTTAATAGTACTCGACGAAGTAAAAGCCTTCGCACAACGCTCGCGCCCAAAACTGCGAGCGAGATTCGGCGCTTTCCTCTTCGACGAAGTTCGAAACCTTTTAGTGCTTTGTTGAACCCTCCGGTCTCTCGACTTGCCCTCAATCCCATACCGTCCCTTGCCCGGTATGGATCCACCGCCGTTATCCGGTACATTTAAGTAACTTTAACTCCTGCTTGGGAACGTCGAAGGGCGCTTTGCACCGCGGCTCACTGATCGAACACGTCAAGTCGCTTAATATTCTCAGTTCGGCTTTACGCTCAAATGACAACGAAAGTTGCAGCAGCGTTAAACGTATATTACTACTTAATCAAACAAAAGACGAAAGGCGAAGGTTATATAAAAATCGTTAAATGTTATTTTATAATGTAACTAATAATAAGTACAAAACCAGATCAAAGATATCTATAACGTATTACAATTTTAAAATATGCTTTATCTAACTTACATTATTTAATACCATCAAAGTCTCAATTAAAATGGAATTTATTTTGCATTAACAAACTTGATTAGATGATTAGCCAATTATTCTATTTTTTATTTCTCTAAACCAATTTAAAAAATAAGTATATAATTCTTTATCGTTATCACTAATTTTTAATATTAACGCAATTATTTTCTAAAAATCCGAATCTTCTGCAATTTTAAAAATTGTTATGCCTAAATAAAATCTAAAAAACAGCTCATAACTCTGTTCAATCGTATCAATTCCGTCTATATCACAATTATGACTACAAAATAGATAAGAAAAAGGTATTCAGTTAATCATTGTCACTGCTAAACGACGCTGACACAATCACTCCCTGAAGGTGCAATTTCCTCTCGAATCCATTTTCAAAATCCTTTCGCCTGTACAACTATATAGCGGTTCGTCACCCCCGTCCGATCACCTCTCCCTCCCTTTCTTTCCGAAACCTTCCCTGTGCGATTCAGCCTTGTCGTAGTTATCCGGTACATTTAAATAATTGCAAATCCCGAGCACCGTTTTAGCGACGATAATTTATTGGAGCAATTCGCGTCGCTCGCTGAAGCGACTCGCTCCGTGGCGAATTCCGGTGCAGCTCCACCCTGCCGCCTTCCGTAATCGTTGTCGCGGTGTATCCACGTGGATTCATCCCCCTTCTTTCATTGACGCCTGGGGCCGAGTTACAAGCCGAGAGGGTAGTCCAGGGGAGGCTGTTGGACTTAAGCCCGTCAGTGTTACACCTAAAAACCCTGCGACACCCTCTCTCTCTTTCTCTCTCGCTCCCGTGAGTTTGTTATGATTATCTTGTGTAAAGACTCAACCTTGCCAACTTTTGCCAACGAAATTCTAGTGCGGCGAGAATAAATCGGAACATTTTAAAATTGGCACGTTGTAAAGAGAACTTCTTCAAAAATTTGTGAACATAAGAGATGGAAGTAAAAATTAATAATCAATAATGTCCGCATTAAGAAAATTAAATAAAAACTAATTTAAAACAATGACAAATTATGACAATATTCTACAAGAAAAAGATATTAATTCGTCAAAATAATCATGATTAAACTTTAATTTTATTCATATTGTTCCTGTTACATGGCAAAATAGGTAACGCATGTTTATAGTACAGGTACCATAATTACAGTTGGCAACTTTGGTACATACACATATTTCATTTAACCCTCCGCTAGAAACTATGGTTTTGAACAAGGGGAGGTGAGTCCCCTAGTTAAATAACCTTCAGATCCTAGGAGTGAGGAAAGAACATTAAGCGGAAAGAAATATCGTGAAGAATGGAAAAGCGGCGTTATAAAGTCACCCTCGTGAAATATGTTCGTGATGCAGCGAGCTGTGGAGTCGATCAGGACTCACGTCGTTTTTCATTCGATACGATGGTAAGCGGAATGGGTCGCGTTGCGAAACGTCGGCCATTTGCAAGCGACATCGATCAAAATGCACTCGAAGATCCGTCAAATTTTTATACGTCTCGGTATTTTCAGTTTCGTCAAACTGGATCGCACAAATACAAAAGTGATTCTTTATGAGTCTTTCAAAATGTCGACGTCGAGCATGGCAGAGAATTGAAAAAAAAAAACGTCGGGGTCTATCGTTATTTCATAAAAAATTAGTAGATTGTTATTGACTTATTATTTGATAATAAGAAACCGCTTAAAAAAGAACAAGCGTAATAGTTATTCATTTATACATCGTATATTTTTATAAAATTACGCCATAATAAACGCATCTTTTAATACAATCATCAATCCTTTTATTAATCCGCAAAAAAAGAGTTAAATTAATTCAACTCTATTAGAATACTTTAACTTTGCTAGAACAGTACAGAAAATACTACTCTGTTCGCATGCATTTTAATATACTAATATATCAGTAATTAGGAGAGAAAGACATTCATAAGAATTAATATCAAAGATATAAAGTAATCGACTCGCATCGTTATTGAATCGCCTTTATCTTCAAGAAAAATCTCATTTTATAAGTATTTTGATGTCTGGTGGAATTTTTAAATCGCACACGGTGTTGTCTATTACAGCAGAGTGAACAGAAAGAACTTTAATTAACCTTAATTCACCGCTGCATTATCGCTCCTCTAGTAGCCCATTAGTGATCGAGTTAATTCACGCACTATATGTAATTCGATAAAAATGTCGGAGCTAATAGTATGCGGCTCGAGGGATTCGATTATCGCGGATGGCGGTCACTCGCATATGCGCGATTCGACTTCAAAAATGTAAATGGACGAAAATTAATAAAAATAAATTTTTCCGGCGAAACACGCGCCGCTCGGCGAATTAAATGTCTACACGCATGTGGAATTTTTGTCGGCCGGATATGTGCGACGTATGCGAAATGCATAGTATCACTGCGAATGTAGGACGGTTAGACAGAATTGTATTATATATACTCATTGAAATGATAAAAAAGAAAAGAATTTATATCCGAATGTATCATATCTAAGCTACGTGCAATTATATGGCAAAAATAGTGATATTCAATAGTGATTTATGATTGTAATGTAAGAAGACAAATAAATAGAATAATACTCGTTCAAAAAATTACTAAACATTTAATTATAATCTAATTAATATTTCTTAACTATACGCTTCATATATCATACATTACGCGTTTTTATAATTGCCTTAAATATCTTGTCCAATAGAATTTTGTTAACTAATTTTTCTTTACTCCTTTTCTGTCATAATCAGTCAATAACATCAATTTTATTGACGTTATTCTTTTGCACGTATTCTTTGCTCTTTAAACAAAAATTAAAAATGGCTATAAATCAAATAAATAATAATAAATAATTGCTTTCATTGTTTTCAAGAGTGTACAATAGATCCTGTATGTTACATGGTTAGAGATACACTCTGTGCGTACAGCATCCGCAATATTTTTCGATCCTTAAAATAAGCGTCAAATAGCAGCGTGTGCGTCAGCAAACAATTCGTAACAATCTCTGCAATCGGCAGCAATCGAGACCGCGGTGCAAATGTTGCGCGTTTTAATGAATTCGAGTATCATTTATCCGTTTCAGGTTCGAAAATCAATTACAGACGTGCCCGCCAACGTGTAACGAGCAAAAACATATTTTTCGTAATTTTTTAATGCGCCCGTTCTGACACTGCGATCTCGCCAAGTGTTGCAACGATGCAACGTGCCGGCAATTTAAATTGATTCACACGTACGAGTGTGTTTCACTGCACAACATCGGATAAAAAAAGAGGAATAAAATCAAATACTTTCTTTCATAAGCAATCGGTTGTAATTCAAAATCTCTAACAATCCTCTTAAATCGAATTTCACGCATAGCTTGATCTACCATCTGATTGTGAGTCAAGCACAACACCATCCCGATAAAAAATATCTATCGCTTATCGATTTATACTATCACTCGATGTGACGGTGTCACACTCGTTGCCTTTAACTATCAAAATTATATACTGTGGTAAGATAAGTTCGTGATCATTCATTTGTGAATTGTAATCTGCTGTATTACACGATTAAATGCGATTGGTGGAAAAATTTGTGAAAATGGAACGTCAATCTTTTTTGAACATGAAAAAGCAATTTTATTATTTACTACATACGAGTTAATATTGAATATTTTAATATCACACGTTATAACGTGATTAAAGTAATATCTTTATTAATAAATTTTATCAAATTGGTTATTAATTATTCATCCGTTGGCTACAATTTTATAGTAAAATAATTTGCCATTCTTTATAGTAAATAATTGTGATCTTAATATAATATGCGGTACGACAAATCAACTTTCTTTTATTTTTGTGCTATTAAAAATGTAATGCTTGCTCATGTGAAAAATGATACGCGAAGTAATGCATATTGATGAAATTTAGATTTTAATATAATGCCAAATTACATTTTAATTGCATTTTGAATGCACTATGGCAAGGTATCCGTCAACAAAAAGCCATCAGCTGATCAATGTTACATTTGTTGTAGCCATATGAGCAGTTTAATATTCATTTTGTCAGATTTGAACATTGTAATTACACAGGGATTAATGTATACACAGATTACCAACGAGCAATAATAACGCATAATACTGCAAATGATTGAAAAATTAAATTTGTTATATATTTTAGAAGCTTATCAATATTCATACAATTGTGTAATAATTCTATTAATTCGTTAAAAATCCTAATAATAAACTACGATATTGTGTTCATAAAACAGCTTCTTCCAATTATGTGGCAACAGTTATCGCAACAGTTTTGCGTAATAAAATTACTGTCTTTCTCCATGGGGAGTCTGCGAATAAATCCAATTCGCAAACAATTTTGCGATGAATATAGTAGCAATCGCTGCAAGCAAGGTAAATCAGAAGGATGGACGATTAAGGATGCGAAATCTCGAAATATTGATAGTCAGCATCGCCTCAGCATATTCTTTCGCAGCTTTCCAGCTTTCTCCTTTGCTACGCACAATTCAGTTCGCTCTGGTAAACTGCTATGTGATATACAAACTGGAATCTCTTGGGGAACGAGGGAATAACATTTCAATCAATTGCACCGATACCGCGCGGTATATCGTGGTAGCTGAAAACCGATTTAGCGACCCACAAATAGAAATTAGTAACATCGTTATTTTCAACAAATGCGCGTCCGGTGCTAAACAAGCGCCAAAAAAATACACACGATTAATTAAGCAACAGTTTATATACTGATACAATGCACTATTTGTACACGATAGTCATCTTTTATGTGGAATCTGACTATAGTCTATGTTGAATATAGTGCCCCTTCGCTACCGCGAACAATTCCACGAGTATCCCTTGGGAATACGCGAATGCATGGCGGTGTTTCCATAAATTTAACAATTCCCTGTCCGTCGTTTTGCTGCCGTTACAACCGCAGAAACAAGACTTTCATCGGAAACGTCAAATAAAAATGGGTTTGTTTAGAAAAACCCGCAATATTAAATGTACAATGTGTTGTTGCATTAATTAAAAGTTTTTACTTAGAAATAAAAAATACTATCTGAAATCTAATGAAAACGAAAATCTCAATAAGAAATACTAACGCGTCAAAAATCTAACATAGTCCGATGCAGTTATTAAAATTATTTTCTTTATTATCATTATGGTCGCTAATGATATCGGTAATCAACAAAATTAGTGCTAACCTATCCTTAATAATAATAATGCTCGATATAACTTTTAATCTAATTTCACAACAGACATTAACTTTAAGCAAACATTAAGAGAGAATTGAGTGCTTGTACTGGATGCAAAACGGAGCTTGATGTTACAACGCGATACAGAAAGAGAAAAAAAAAGAGAAAAAAAACGAGAGAAGGGTGGAGGAAAGGGGAAACGAGTAGAGAAGTACAGACCCGAAACCATATGCGCAAGCTATACGGCGCACGTCCGAGCGATATCCGGGAATTCTTTTTATCTACGTTGTAAACTTTTGTGTCTACCATCCGCGCAATTCAACTTCATCGGATAAACCACTCTGCTATACGCGCAGCGCAGCGGTCTACGGGGACGAGTGAAGAATAGCATACGTTTCAATAAATTTCGCCAGGCGAGCCACCCACCAGCCACCACCTGCAACCCCGGGAAATCCATTAAAAACGAATCACTCGAATCAACGTAACGCGATTTCGGAGGTCCACCTCTGTAAAATATGCGGAATTGCGCCGCGATATTAGTTTATTCTTGCCTTCGTCGGTGGCATCGATGTTTTCCATTTCCATATTTTAAAGGAATCTATTCGTACATCGCGGTGCATTTCACCCCCTCACGCAATACCGACATTACCGACATTGCGCCGAGTGTTTCATCACTGCCGAAAAACCCATTTTAGATGGAAGATCCATTCATTATTCCAATTTATCTGATTCAACCTATCCAACTAACATGCGTGTTGTTTAGATTGATGGTTACATCTATTATCTTTCTGAAATAAAAAAAAATAAATAAATCCGCAACTTTATATTTTATAGGTACTGTTTATACGAAACATTTCAAAAACTCTAATAATGCGAGACTAGTATTATCTAACAATAAGTTTGATCTTTCTTTTCATATCTTCTACACTGTTATTCGCATATTCGCATATGCGCATAATTTTAATACAGAAACAACTGAATTACTGATACATCTAAATTTCATCCAATTAACTAAACTAAATTCCAAGACCAGACATGAGTAAACATATAGTTACACAGAATTACGACCAAGGTAACCGTTTCTTCGCCGCCATCGCGCTTAATTCGACTGTATTGGGCAAACTGTTATGCGGTGCAGGATCCGGTCCCGAGGGAGGCACGGGGTGCAGCATGCGTTTCAATAAATTTCACTACCATACCCCATCCTTTCCGTCCTTCCTACCTCTCTTCGTCTCCTAGCCTCCTACACATCCGCTCGACTGTACTACAAATTAAACCGGCGTGTACTTCGCTCATCGAACAAAATTTCAACACTGGCTCGACTCGAAACTCGGCACCGTGGGTGACGAAGCATCGCGTTAACACGATGGTACATTCGGGCCCTCGTTGTAAGCGCGACTCGTCGGCGGTAATCGAGAGGAGGTGGGGGAGAAGGGTGGCAAAGAGTTGTGTGTTTGGATCTTTGTTAATGTTGAAATGCAACGACAGGGCGGCTTTCGCCAGTATCCACCTTCGATTGAACGAGCAAGCTTTTTCGAGCGAGATTAATCCACCGCTGGAACAAATGTAATGGAGGACAGAACGTTCTACTGCTAATTGAATGGTGTTATGGAGAAGACATCCAATACATATAGGATAAAAGCTTGAACGCTTTCTACGAATGACGAAAAGCACTTTCAATTGTCCTGCAGACATAATGTTAACTCTTATTCTTTCACCTTTTGAAAGTTGGTCTGTTTTTCTTTGACGCTATTCAATTAATAAAGAAAACTTTCGATGGTATTATAGTTGTCAAAATTGATTTATACCACAAACATCTTCTCACTATCAAATAATAAACATTTCGTAACTTGTCAGAACAATCTGCACAGCATGCAAAATTTTAAAGTACCTTAACTTTAGAAAGTATAAGAAATTTTAATTACTTTGCTGGAAAAATAACACATTTGCGGGTACGTTTGATAGATTTTCTCTATGATATTTGTATTAAAAAGTAAACATAAACTTTTCGATACAAGGAAGATCTTCATTGAATCATTTAACTATATTCGCATATGTAACATCGTTGGCAAAGCACTCTGCACATTAAACGCTAAATATTCCTCTTCATAAATATCGCGGATGTGTACTCGTAATCCCAGAATATCATTACGAGCTTCAGATGATATTAATCCGACTTGTTTGCATTTGCAAATACATTGTATTTATGCCGTTAAGTGACTGTAACACGAACACATGTAAAGGCTCATTTATATTTCTGCGAACATAAAAGCAGTTGCCTTAGAAACCTCTAAGGAACGGAGGTAAATATATTATTTGCCTTCGAGTACTTACTCTCCGCGCTTAACAAGAAAACGTTCGTGATGAATGAATCTTACACTTTTATTTTACGATTACAGGAATCTGATTTCAATTGAGCTGCGCGACGTCGATAGTGAAGTGTAATAGGTACCCATTCATTCAATAAAAAAATATTATCCTGCTGGTCTAATTACATTTAAACAAGTGACTTTTTTAATGACAAAACTGTAGTCAGTATAACGTTAATAATAAGACTTGTTAAATAATACCTATATAATTTAAGTTTTGAACATTTTATTTTATCTGTGTATTTTTTAATGAATGGAATTGATTTTGTTCGTGAAAATTTTATTTTAATTTTGATTTATGTAGAATCTATTGTAATAATTTTTGTAACTTTTGACTCGATTTTTGAAATATTAAATAATTCTTTAACTAAAATTTTTCTGAAGTTTTTGCGATATTTTTTATGAATCCAATACTTTTTATTATGCATAGAATATATATATATATATATATATATATATATGTATATATATATTATACATATATACACAGAAAATATATAACTCATTAATATGTATTATCGCCTGGATAAATTTTCGAGATGCTCGTGCGATATTTACGAATGAAATATCCGTGTGCATCATAAAATTGAATACAGGGTGGAATTTATAATGTTGCGCTATAGAGGAGAGTATACTAACATTAATAAAAAATAAAGCATTAATAAATCATAACTTCTTCGTGTCTCGCAGCAAGAAATATTGCCAGATCTATAATGCCTACTTAAAATAGAACATTGCTACGAATAACATGCTCGGAGTTTACCGAAATGTATACGACTCTAATTTGATCACATTGAAATTATTTATACTAATGATATATTATATAGGTACATACACTGTCAATGCAAATGTAATTTGTCGAATATTTGCACTAAATGTATTTATAAGTGCTCACTGCGTGCATACATATATCGTACTAGGTACATCAAATAAGTAGTAATTATGTATACACATACTTTGAAATTGTGCCTCTACAAAATTAGCACATTTTACTTTTAAGTTTTTGATGCATTTAGTAGAATTCTGGCCTATCCACAAAAAATATATTCTCGAGCTCCTATACATATATAAATATATCTATAGGTAACGTTTTCTAAAAAAAGATCTAGATTGAATATAAAAGAATAAAGAGTCAAAGAGAGATAATACTAATAGCGTATCGTGCAAAGTAATTTTTATCTTGACCACAAGATAAACCACAAAGTCTCTTGAATATTATATTAATTAATGATAAATTGTTGAGAGCACAATTCGCAGGCTTAGATTGCAGAAACTGGAGAGAATCTACGTGTTTCTCAATTTGTCATACTCGAGCGATATTAAATTTTCTCTCATTTAATCAAGCCCAATAGAAATCTAAGTTTATCAAGTTCGACAGTAGAATAAAACCACTCGTGTTGCTATTTGGAATTGTCCGAGCGACGGTAAAAGGCTGAAAAGAGTGAGGTGACGACGACCGGAGTAAATATTCAACCATTCGTTTGGAGAGCTCTCTTCGATTTTCTCTCTTTCTCTTTCTCTCTCTTTCCTCTCCCACATATATTCTCTCATTGTTTTCGTAACGTGTGCGCGAACGCCTAAATCTTTCGGGCATTTGCCTCGAAAATTTTCCCAATAACAAACATCGCGACGCGTGTTCGTTTACGGAACGTGCCGAGCATGCTCTTCAAATATCGGATACCGTCGAACGCGCCTGACGCGCTCTAATCCTAATAGATGACATTCCACTCCACGAATTTTCCCTCAAGATCCGACGTGGCCAGTGATTTATTATCTCGCGTGTGTGCTTCTCTTTTCTTCCTTTTTTTTTCCACCGAAAGAACGGGTTCGGCAATGTACCGCGAGGACCTTTGTTCTCTGAGCGTTCCCCGGGGGGTAGAGAAACTCGTCCTCTGCCGACTCCTTCTTCGGAACTATCGCGTCTCCAGACGGCGAACGAGCCCATTCGCTCTCCAAGGAATATCCTAATTTATTCCGTAACCGCCTCCGCATTAGGAAAAGTTAGAAGATTGAACGAACGCCTTTTTCGCATACCGCTCAAAGTACCGAATCACTTTTGTCGGTCAAATATGCTAGTCATACGATGACAATTAACGATACTAAAAAAGCAAATGGATGGAAAAAATATAAAACTCTTCTTCTAAAATACCTACAAAGGTAAACCATTATTTATGCATCGATAAAAGAGACAGGTACTTTAACTCGAAGAATAGTTTTCATATTTCTTTCATTCATTTGCTTCTTTATGTATAGTACCGTGAATTGTCATTGCATGACTAGCATATTCGGTTAACAAAAGCGATTTATATAAACCAATGAACTACATAATATACTAGAATGTGAACACTCTACTCTAGAGAAGAAAGCGGGACGAAAGGATGGAGAACTATACCAGCCCGCCCTTTTCTATTCCGCTAAGCATAGCAGTTCACATTCCAGTTTAGTATATCGCGCTTAAACTTGACGCGGGACACTGCCGTGTCTCTTGATAGTTCACTGATATAAACTTATTAAAAATTTCTTAAATTAATAATAGTAAACTGCATATATGATTACTAAACTTATTGTGATTTTTGCTAACTTAATCTCTTATTAAAAACGTAGTAATTTTTAAAATCGACCCAACTGGCCATATTTATTAATAGGATGTTATCTAGAATTTAGAATTTATTGCGAAAAATATTACCCCAGCCAGGGTTTGAACCTGGAACCTCCCGCTTTTAATCTCTTATTGTTAATTAGGACAGGCTTTTTCAAAAATATGTAAAGGGAAAAATTAAAGTCTATATATATATATATATAAAATTAGATAAAGTTTACAGAAAATGCTAATTCTATTCAAGAGAATGCTCCAAAATTTCTCCAGAGACCGTAGCTATTATACACGGTCATATGCAGTGGATTATGTTCAATAGATTGGAAATATTCCATTTGACAAAAAAGTTGCACACAATCGCGAAAGCTAAAGAGACGCTTGAGAAAAGAAAAGCAATAGTGGATTAAGTACAAAAATAAATGCGCGCGAACGATAGAATTATTAAAGCGGACGAGGGGTATTGCTGCAATAAATTATACAGAAGACACGGAGCGCGCGTAGAACGAGGTAGACGAAGAGGACGGTCCCCCTCCGGGAGATGAAATAATACACGCTATACTTCCTTTATGCAACGCGTCGCGGTGTCTGCCTCGGCGTTTCGCCGACTCGCGGATTTTAGCGTCGCCGCAACGCGACCATCGTAATTTCGTTTTCGGCGAGACAAGTGAATTATCTGACTATCTGTGTATGTTATCCAAACAGAACTACAGCAACATTACTTTATCAGAGACGGACTTATCCATTCTGGCACCGAAACGTTTATCGTTTCGCGTTTAATGTGTTTCGCTAATTTTTTCAATATTGAAAAAAATTCCGAGATTATCTCAGAACAGTATTTCAATTTAAGTGTTTCAATTGTGAGTTAAATAATTCTCAAATACGTTTCTTTATTTTATTTCTGATAATCATTATTTTTCTCTCGTTCTTTTTTTATATAATATACTTTTATCTTTTCTAAAATCACGAATAAAAACAAAGGGAGAAAAAAATACATGGTGTGTAGACTTTACGGATCTAAACCTAAAATCCCGGATTGGGTAGCACTCGCGTTGATTTCTATTTTGGTGTCTCTTCGTCGCTCACATTTATCGAGAATGGATGCTGCGGACACGGATTATTTCGACGAGTAACGAATCTGCATTTTGCTGTTTGCCCGTGTTTAGAGAATGAAACGGAGTACAGGATAACGAAGAATCCGTTTTTGATCGGTACACCAAACCGTTTGTTCCGTATGTCATTTTATTTGCTTGAATCTCTATGTATAATAAACTTTGGCGCGCTCAATGGAACGTCCAATAATATAGCGATAGTATAGTGTTTATAAAATACGCGAAATATATCAAAATGTTATTGTTAGTAGATTTTAAATTAATATTTTAATTCTGTATAATAAATGAGCTTGCATATATCTATTTCTTATTTTACTTGTGTATATATATAAATATTATATTCTTTTCTCGCGTGCATTTTATCTATATTTTATATTAGGTACGTTTAGCAAATAAAATTACTATTAACACCTAACGTTGAATGCTTTTTTAAGTAGTCGCAGTTCCAACGTCACATCCAGCTTTATCGATCTTGAAAATGTCTTTAAGTGTGACATCAACAGCGATAATCATCGGTGCCACCCAAATAGTATACCTGTTAGCGCCGAATTTAACTTGTAAATCCAGAAAGCGTCGAGCAAACCAGCGAGAGTGAGTGAGTGAGTGTAAGAGTGTGAGTGAAAGAAAGAGAGAGAGGAGAGGAGAAGAGCACTGTCCCGAAAGATTTTATCACCGAAACGCAAGGCGAGACGCGTTTTCAATGAGACATCACGGAAATAAGATATCTCCTGTTTAGACGCGATATTCAACGTCGGTCGATGGGCAAACACAATAGTCGCGATTACAAAGGCCTAGATGCGAGGGAAAATACACACGCGGGACCACTTCGTAGCTCACTTCGGTCCCTCGGGTGCAATCGAGCGTTTCCTACGATTTTCTACCTGCCTCGAAGGAAACGGCGGCGGTACCTTCTTTTCCCTCACCGAATGCCGAACCTGCCCAAAATATTGACACTGTGGAAAACTTACGGGCTCGGCGAACTGCCAAAGTACACGAAGAGGTCCGGTCCAGCCCACGTGGAAAAGCAACAGTTACGAGCTGACACGGCTGCGCGAAGCAATCTCTTTCTCGACGAGTTTATGCGATATAATCTAGCGAGAATCACGAGATTTCGAAACGCAAACCTCTGCCTCCAGTAAGAATCTCGTTCGAAGTTCTTGCGGAAAAATTCGAACGACGCGCGACGTTGCGGATTTCTCGGATCATGGAGTTTTTTTTTTCGACAAGCGCCCGGGTTTTATGCAAAACCAAATATCGTCTGCATCTGAAATAGCAGAGAGTGACGCACCTAAGATCTCGCAGAACCGAGAAAAGCTACTTGAAATTCTAAGAAAACTCGTAGAAATTCGTCCATGTTGTACCTTCGGAGTAGAATAGTCTCGTAAAGATTCGTTTGGCCCTTTCTTCAGAAAATAAGGCACTTCAGAGATAGATAGAGAGAGAGGGAGAGAGAGAGTAATAGTGTATGTTAAAAACCGATGGTGAATTTTTCAGTTTTCAGTACATAGGAAATAAACCCGCAAATAGCCAAGCAAACTTTTACGTGTTATTTTGCAATAGCACAAACATGATTACGTAAAATATAAAATTGAAGCTATTTCTTTGTCAAACTACCCACGTTTACAAAATTATGGTTTGTACTATACATTCAATAGTTTCTACTACTTTCAAAGAGTTAACACATATATCATGTCTTATATCACAAAACTGTAAAAAATTCAAAACATTTTTGTTTTTTAACAGCAAATTATTTTAAAAAAGAAGAATTTGATAAGAGATAGATATATTGTATGTATAATATTACTTATTAATATTACTAATAACTCCTTTACCTAGAAAGAATCTTTTAAATCCTTTTAATATCAAAGACGAAGATGAGAAAGTTAATTAAATTACCTTACAACGATAAAATATCTCACATTTAAAGTAAATAAATTACTAAATAATAGTTTTACTATCTTGTCAAATAATCAATCTCTTAATCTCCAGAGATTAAAAAACATAGAAAGCATTAAAAGCAAAGAGATTTAAGATAGGTTGACGAGATACCTACACTGGACAAACGAAATGCTAAAGCCGAGGCTAAAGCTTTACTCTTTTCTCAAGGAAAAAAGAAAGCTAGTCACGCTTGCTTACGAGATGGCGACACGCAAACCAATTTTCCGGGAGGAGCACACCCTTCATCATTGTTCTTGATATTATATTGCGGAAATCATATTGTCCCACCACCGACGACTTATTACAGCTGCCGGTAGAAAATTGCTGACGCACGAGGTTTAATCCACCGTCTAGTTTTCGGAGGGTTGATAAAACATTGCGCACCGGAGAAGTACCGAAATATTAAGCCACCAGCACCATCAACACAACTATCACCGACACTGCCGCTAACGTCGTCGAAACGGTCGAAACCACCACGACCATTATCATACTCGGCTACCTCGGTTTCACGCACGGAGGCGTAATAAAACGATACCTATACCATTGGAAATCACGACGGGGCAAATGGCATTTAAGGGCGCTGGAGGATGTATGAATTATGGATCCGGTTAGAGGGGGTGTTTTTGCTGATTCTCGTATATAAAGGGACGCGACGCGCGGAAAAACTTTCGCCACGATAGACTGCGACGTCCTCGGAAAAACGCGCTAAAGGGCGCCGATAAATGGCGTGCCGAAGTCGCGCAAAGGGAAACGTTCTTCCTTTAAAGGAGTCGCGGATGGTCGTGCGAGAGTGGCTTGAGAATAAATAAGGATTTTCGATCAAGTTGCAAAAAGGGGCGAAGCGCGAAGGTACTACTGTCAATTTTACAAATACAAAGGTCGAATACGTCACCCAGCACCTGCAACCAGTTGCTCTCGAATTGAAACTAAATTTGCGATTGAGTTCCTTTCAATTTTTGACAAGAAAAAAACGGTTATGCGAATGAAGTACAAACTCCAATACATTAAGTCTTGCTTGTTTTTTAATAGCAAAGAAAAAATGTGCTTTTAAAAAGATATTTAGAATTACTCGTATTAATAAAATTATAACTTTTATTTATATTATTAAATAATAAATTATTCCTCTAACTCGTTATCTATGCTACAAAAACTTTTGTAAAAGTTCACATAAATTTAAAAAGGTAATGGTACAAAAGTATCAATAATGAAGAAACAGATAGACTACACTGGATGTTATTAAAAAGCTTCCATTTTCATTCATTATCAAATTTCTCCTTTACGGAAAGATAAACGAGCAAAGAATATCTGATAGAGAGGCATTAATACATGCAATACGAACCGTGAATGATCTCCTCGTGTTATAGGAAACTTAAAATTCAGACTAATGGCCGTAACCGCAATGACTAATGGCAATACGTCGCTATAAAGTTTTGTAACTACATAGTGAAATCCGATTGCGTGCGCATTCATGCCGTATTCTTCGCATTTACCAACTAGAAAGCACGATGAATCACATGTGGTTTTAATTTAATCGTCTGGTGATTTAATCGGCGAGAAAAACGTTCCCCGACTATAAGAAAGTCTCCAGATAATACAACATCATGACGTTCTCTAATAATCGCAATTTTGTAATAAAATATCGTAATCAATTATATGTGGAGTATAAAGAAAGTATTATACAATCAATTTCGGAAACAAGATTTTTACTTTAAGACCCGAACTAAAATGAAGATAAATAATAACAGTAAGATAAGTTTAAATATGGAAAAAGTATCGCAACCAATGCATGAAAAATTAGTCTTTTCCGCTTTTCTGAAGTAGAGCAAAATATAGAACCGAAATGAATAAAAATATAGTTATATTCATAAAATAGTACAACAATAAATCGCACTCCCGTATATATCGTAGGTATACCGTAAAAAGCATCGAATAAAATGTCACTACTTATTGTCGTCACACTACATTCGCAATCGTCCATTTTGCGCTCGCATACATTCGAATTCGCGACAAACGGGACGTTTTTCTCCGCGTTTCGCGCAGTGTCACGTCGTATGCGCGAGTACATGAATATGCGTATGCACACGACACACAGGCGAGCTTTTCTCACGAGTATTCACTTTTGCAAGCCCATCTGCGGTGCATTCGAAGCGCGCTCTAAAGGCGCGTCGCCCCGATAACGATTCTCATTAAATTTATGTACTCGCAATAAATAATAAACCGGCGCGCTGGCGCTCCCCCGAGTGTACATTAAATCGACGATACGTGTACCATTCGACATTATACGCAGCGGGGCGGAGGTGCAAAGTTCTCATTACTTTCCTGGTCCGGCGCACCCCACGCGCGCGCCGGGGCCGGGCATCGCCATTATTTATCGCCGCAATGGTTGGCCAAGCTTCTTCTAGCAAGAGAATGAAAGAGGGAAAGAGAGAGAAAAAGAGGTAGAAAGGGGTTCTTCGGGGTTGACGCTGAGTTTAAGCAAGTCCATTTTTTATCGCTCGCGCATAGAGAAGGATTCCCTCTTGGTCCGTTGAGTCCGCAGACTCGGTGACGACTCCCTCTCACGCAGACAACGGCCCGACCCTTTCTTCTCCAAGAAGAAGTAACCCTGTTTGCCCTGCCACTTCGCATTGACAAGTGTATCACTTCGCGCTAATGTATCACCGGACATCTCTTTCTCTCGGAGCTCTTTCCGAAGCAAGGAGAAGATTTTTTTAGAAATTGACGTGGGAACGAAAACGTAAGGCATGTAAAGAACTATCGAATTTAAATCCTATAAAATAAGAAGGAAAAAAAGTAAAAAGAATTTTATGTTACTTTTATATCTCTTTCGCTATACTAATACTAATTTTTTAAAGAATTTTTTTTGTTTCTTTCCTTATGATGTTCCCTATTTATGATTTTATTATTTTATTGTATCACGCGCGCGAAATGTACCACTGATGTGATTCGATAATAACATTGAAATGTGACTGCTAATGCGAGTGCCAATTTGTATTTGTGTCACGGCGCCATAATTTTGTCTTCTATTTCCGCAAGCTCGCGGAAGTCAGTCACGCTTCATAGATCTCGTTCCCGACCTTGTTTATTGCGTCTAGCTAAATTTTGTCGGCAGCGGAGTCTCGCCTAGGAGGCGCCGACGAATTTAAGGAAAGCCATTTTTTACGGTACGCATAGGAGAGAATCGTAGTCTTGGTCCAGCGAGTATTCGGTCGAAGACACCCTCCCGCGGGGCTCGGCAAATCCCGATAAAGTGCTTGGGAATTCTCGCAGGAAGTGCACTTTTCGAGCAACTTCTCGCTTGACGTGTTCGCCGATCCCGCAGACGATCGCGCCAGCCGGTCATATTTCATATATCTATCGTGATATTGGGGTCAGAGGGGCCGCGCGAAAAAAAGCCATCGACTTTTAATGCACGTATCGTGTCGATCTTTTTTTTTGCCGTGGCTCCTGAATTTCCTGCATATCGATTCGCCGAAGAAGGGGATTTCCCCCAGCATAAAACAGTCTTCTTTTTTTCTTCATATTCGCTTTAATCGAATACATAAAGGTCCTCGTAGTGCTACTATATGAAAGAGTCGATTTAATTATTACGTTTGATTTCATGCTTTCAATATCATAAGTCAATATAATTGTAGTTTGCATCTAGAATGCGAGCACAATAGCAAACGAATATTACTCCTTGTATCGCTGCCGGTCGTTAGGGCACAATTAACATTTCGATTCGCGTTGTAAATTTACTCATACAAAATCATTGAAACATGCACTAGACTCGCGTTTAACCCTCTCCTCATTCGAACGCTCGACGAAAGCGGAAACCGAACGTGCGGTTATTGATTTCGTTTTGCCAGTGCGATCGCGCTGCCGCGGAAGTACAATAATTTCCACAGACATTTCAGCGGAATTTACGAGTACTTCGGGAGAAAAAATACAAAGCCTCCGATGGCTCTTCATTTGATTGGAAAGCCTCGCGTTTTGGAAACGGACACGCGCTCCCGTTCCCGCTTGTTCCATCGACATTTACTAAATTCTATTGCCCCGTTTCCGTATATCGACATCGATTAATTATCGAGTATCACTATGATCCGATTAATCGAAACAACCTAATTATTCCACCTAATTATGAACAGAAAACTTTCGCAAATAACTTAATCCGCGCCTAAATCTATACGTTCAGGCTTTCGTAGAGACTAATGTGAGATTGCGAACCGACATTTTGCTCCTTAATTCGCGCGCGAGAGGCGCCGACGTTTCATATATGCTCGCCTTCTCAATTATTATAATTCAAGTCTCATGTAGCACGTGCACGTGTGGCGGGCAATATATCGTTCTTATTACCTCGACGATTCTCCGCAGCGGCGCCCGTGCTGTATTTCGCTCCTCCGTGGCACAAACATTCGCACCCCTATGTGGTACTCGCGAAGTATACAGGATGTCCCAGGAGGGATATGCCAGACCTTGGCAGTGTATTATTCTAGCGATTTTCAGCAGGGAAAGGTCGCATAAAGGTCCGTTTCGGAATACTGACTAGATTATAAACGAGGGACGAACCCTCCGAAAAATTTGTACATTAATTCCGTAATATTCGGATGTAGAATAATCCATCACTAATAACACGTAACATAGCACGGCTAAATTAGAAAAATATTGGTGCAATTTTAAACAATTTTTGTTATATAAGGTCTGTTCTCTGTTGCTGCACTGCTGAACTAGTGCACACTGGTGCAGTAAAGCGGAGTCTACAATGAGAATTTAAGGCGTAAAATTTAAGTTTTAAGTCGTAAGCCGTACGAAATTGACAAATCACAGTCGAATATGAGAAGACTCGACTGTGATTTGTCAATTTCTTACGGTTTAAGGCTTAAAGCTTAAATTTTACGCCTTAAATTCTCATTGTAGACTCCGCTTAAGTTAGAGTAAAACAAAATATACTTGTCTCACTCTAATTTATTGCACTAGTTCAGCAGTGCAGCAACATAGAACAGACCTATATACAAATACCTTTAGAATAATTTCTTTAAATCAAAAAAAATTTAAAAATTTGATAACTAGATTAAAAAATTGATGTTACTTTGAAAATTAATACACTAATTAAGTAATATTCCGTAAACGCTGATATCCTACACATTGTCATTATCTAAAGCGATTTAAAGCATTAATACAAATCAGTATTGAAACAAAATATTACATTTAGAATTACGGAAATTGATGGTTTTCTCCTGGAACATCCTGTATAAAAATAATCAGAGCATATAATGAGAAAAATTGACTGTATATCTATATATTAGCCGCGCAAGAGGAGAGGGCTTAATGCAGTGGCAAATTATAAATCGTCTTAACGAGTTTTTGATTACCCGTGCCTTTTGCATACAGAGCGCATAAAAGTGTCACCACCGATCCAAACGACACGAACATTTCGCTTATCCGTCTTATCCATGGCGCATATTACTTTGTCCCGTGTGGAATTGCATGATAATCAAATAATTTCTGGCACGCTACGCGGACACGACATTTCAGCAGATACATGTATCTATCACGCCAATTATTAGGAGTTTTCACGCACAGAAAATATATTGTTCGTGCTCGCTGTATTTTGTAGAAAGAAGCTGAACTGCAGTGTTGATCTTTTGGAATGTCTTGCATGCTATTCCATTCATCGTATTTCTTTTTTTTTTTTTTATTATATTAAATTGTGATAATAATTGTATAATAATTGTATAATAAATAATTGCAGGTATACAAATCAATGCGCAAGCAATAATTCGACATCAATAATAGCATGCAGGCAATAAGCTTGTCATAGAAATAGTAAATGCAGGTCAAGATAATCTCTCAATGGAAAATTGCAATAGATTGTACAAAGCTCTTATGACAATGGATGTCAACATCAAAACGATCGAAGCCGATTGAAAATGTCGAGCCATTTAATTCGAACTCGTAAAAGTTCGAAGAATGCTCTGGTTAGAGCAAATTCCGGTAAATACGATAAATGACGACAAAGGATGGACTCGCAGGTTCTCCACGACGTATTACTTCGTTTATCAACCACATTTTTAGAAAGCAGAGAAACGAGAACGAACGTGCGCGCACCGCGCTCTATTTCCATTGATGTTACTATTGATGCGCGAGGAATCGTTACTTTCTTTGAAGAAACACCCTTTGAGACGGGTGGCCAGGACTGTTAGTCAGTCGCGTAATGAGTAAAATTGGATCCGATCTGACATGTGAGACGCAGTTAGTCCGTTTACTCCTTTTGCGGCGCACCCGAGAGAAGCCGCACTATAGAGTGAGGAAGATCAAAAACTTCATTATACCATTCATGAGAAGTGAAACTTTAATTGTCAATAAATTTTAATAAATCCAGGTGAAAGAAAGACATAACTCATTTCAGATTAAAAAGAAACTGAAGAGTCAAGGAAAATACAGCAATAAGCGATATTTTAATCGCATTTTATGTATTGTTTAACGCTAAACGCGGTTTCGTCTATTGGTAAGTTAAGTCAATTATTTTTGATACCTTATAACACAATAATAATTATTATTATTATTATCAGGGATTATTATTATCATTATTATTCGACTATATTTCATAAAAGTGAACAGTGCACTGAATATGTCTCTCTCTCTTATGTTTCTTTTGATATGTTTCCTGAATATTTCTTGTATTATGTCTCCTCTGACTGAATATGTCTCCTTTATTATCTTTACATCACGTTACTCTTGAAATGAGTGAATATTCATATCATTTCCTTTACAGAAATGACTAATACTGCTAACAATAAAGATTTAAATTTCTATTCTTTTAAATAAATATTAAAATAAAGTCTATTCTGAGATTGTTAAAATGAATAAATCGATGAAAAAAAGTATAGTAGACATTGTAGAAAAAACTAGTTGAAAAATCTAATTACTCACAATTACCTGTCATCCTATGATAATTACAATTATATATTCAAAGAATTCTGTTACGGAAAATTCTTTTATGATTTAACATATAAATTTCATTCATTCATGAATAACGAAAATAGCGCCGAGGTCATCGTTAAATCTTTCTTGTATGACAGCCGAGATACGCGGAGTTTTTTTTCATAGGAATTACGGTTATCTCTGCCCTATCGTAGCCAGTCCGTGTCCTCGAAAATCGTTTCAACTCCCGGTAGGAAATGACGCAGCAGCGGGAGGCCAGAAATAAGCCATTTTTGTCCCGGAACTGGTCGGACTGTGCCCACTAGCGAACGGAGAAAGAGAGAGAAAGAGAAAGCAGAGCGAGAGATAGAGAGAGAGAACATAGCTTCGCGCCATTCCTCGCGGTAATTAAATCAAATGTTCTCGAGAAGAAAGTGCACCGTTTCGGGGACGGCTGAATCGAACGGCCGAGGCGAGGGATCCGTCGTGAAAGGGGCTGATTGCTCGCTAATCTTCGCAAAATTGCGCCGCACGGTGCAGGAGTTGAACGTCGGCGATTAGTCGAAGATCTCCAACTTCGACGGCATTGTTTCACAATTCGCGCGGCGGAGTCGCGCGAAAGCGATTAACGTGTAGGAAACTGCTACTTCCTGACTTCGTGTTCGGGACAAAGGCGCGTGAGTGCCGGAAAGTGCCTTTCATCATTAATGCCGGAATAACGGCATCACTATATGCCAATTGTTGCCTACTACTCGATTATGCGTGTTAATAGAATCGATTCCTATCTGGAAAACTTATCCGTGCCAGACCACCACGAATAATTCAAAATGTTAAAATTAAGGAAAGATATAGTATCCTACGATACTATATGATATTTAGACAGCCTAAAAATTGAGTAATGCATCCTATACTGATTAAACAAATTCTTTTCGCTACAAAACTAATACCTAGTCCTTTAGCAGGACTGAGGTATTTATAGTGTTAGTAAAAAAATTCAATGTTCTTTGTGCTGGCTTTGTATTTCAAGCTCAACTGTACACGTCAAGTTTGTCTTATCTTCTTCTTTCAACACTATCCGCGTTATCTCCACCATGGAAAAATTTCTCGCGTGAATAATCTGTACACTAAATGAGCTCAGCTGCGCGTCCACAAACTCGCATATTTACATAAATAACAACAAACCTGTGAGATTCTATCCGAAACAAAGGATCATCGACGGACACGGGCGAGAGTGGATTTGAACATTAGGATTACGAATATACTTATTTATGCCACGGTCGCAGACTCCAATAGAGCAGATACGCGTCATCGTCGCGACCCGGAATTGTATTATCTCCATCCTGCCGCGGGGGACTAACTGAAATTCCACTGCGGCCATAAACACAACACTCTAGTGCACACACGTACATGCACAAGCATCAAAACGTGGCATTAGTGGGTGTTGGACACTGTTCAGTCCCGTTCACAACCGGACCCCTTGAAACTCTATCTCTCTCGATAGCTCGCATCATGAATTGGGATGGAAAACATCAGCTATATAAAAACTGTTCATATTTAATGGGAATAAATTGTTCCCGAGTTTAGGGGGACACAGTTGTTGGTCGACGATAGAATAACGGGATAAACTAAAAACTTGACTTTTTAAAAGTACCTAGTAATTAAGATCAAGACCAGAAATTCTATAAAAATTATTTACGATATGTATAATATACCAAATTATTTTTACAAAATATTACTAGAAAAGAAATAATCTGTTTATTTTTTATTTTTTAAATGTATAACAAAATGTATTTTAAATGTATTTTCTTAAAAAATGATGTTAAGACTGATAAATAATAAATAATATAAGTATAACCTATACGTTATCGATATACATACATAGTAACTTCAATTTTCTGAATTTGAAAAATTACCGCTTGTTTGATTTTGCGTGTAAATAGGTACCTACTATACTAAAGAAAAAAACAAAAAAAATTTTTTTACGCAGTCTTAAAATAATTTTATTAATTACAGATAAACACGGTTAAACAAATATCCTGATCAGATTTAATTTCTTAGCCAAAATACATGATACCTCTCGTCGTCAGTTACGAACGAGAAGCCTATCTCATAAGTAACATGTAAGCTCCCTATTAAGGTTAAGTGTTAGGTGCTAGACTACTTCCTTCATTCGCTTCATAGTTCTCTCTTTTATCCGCGCCAGAGAGTATAAGAATATGGTCTCAGTCCGGCCAGTGAGCACGGAAACAGCGAGGAAAGGGCCCCCCAGCTCTCTAACAATGGAGGAAATTAACCGTCACGCGTCAGGTAGTTCCGTCATTACTGTCTCTCAATCATTCTGCTTCATTCGCAGCTACTCTGGCTCTTTTTTTTTTAATCTACCTTTGCGCACGATTCAGTTTTCAATCCTTCCTTCCTGAGATACCAAAGCTAATTTAACCTTAATGATCTTTTTCTATATTTAAAATTTTTTTATATATTTTAAAGCACATAAAATATTTACTTATAACTATTATTTTCTTTTTGCAAATATATATTATACGAGAAAATTTTGAAACAATTTTAAAAATAAAATTAATTATAATAGTAAAAATGCATTAATCATCTATCATTAAAAACCTATCAAATATAAAATATATCGATTTTTTCAGAGCTTAGCTGCTATATTACATTTATCGTTAAAAGAATAACACTAGAGAGAGAAATAGAGTACAAAGAAACAATAAAATCATTTTTCCGGAGATAATAAATATTACCTCGATACTGTCATTCTCTGTCACATATCTCTCTTACGTTTCCTGTCCTGTTTACTCGTTTTCATATTGTTTCAAAAAATCAATCTCGATTTAAATACAGAGAAAAATGGAAATACTAGAAAACGTTTAATGTTTACGAAAGATAAAGACAATTCTCCTCCCATAATTTTGTTTATGATTTTCACGCGACAAATCACTATTTCAAAGAAAAAACATTGGTAATATGACTATTTTACCTGTGGTATTCTCAGGCATAGACATAATTAATCAAAATATACAAGATAGATCAAGAAAATATAAAAAGCTCATCACGAGTCTATTGCTTCTTTTTCAAAATAGAAAAAGAAACAAAAAGACTAAAAATATATTAAAAAATTTTTCAAGTTACAATCTTTTAAGTATTAATTATAAAACTATACTATTAATATGCTTGTTTTAATATACCTGCATACATTAATATCTCTCAATATTTATTATAAAAAGTATTTTTTTTATATTAAATATAATTTTTATATGAAATTTCTTTGAAATAATTTGGAATATTCGTTGCAACAATAATAAATATCTTTAGAAGTTATGGTTAATAGAGAGATATAAGAAAATACATGATTAAAAAAGAAAGAGAGAAAAAAAAAGATTGGTAGACTCTGCATACAAGTCTAAAACTATTAGCTATGTCGCTGCATTCATCTCTTACCTCCTACATTATACATCAGTCAAGAAATCATTTAAGCCACCGTCTACAGGAAGGTACTATAAGTAGAAAAGAAATGCGATCAAAGGAACGCGGTGCTACTTTGTTATACGACGAATGGCCTTTACAAAATTGCGCTCCTACTGAAATACTGTTATACACTTGTTTCTTGATTACTCGCAGAAACGAGTACTACCAACGGTGTCATCAGTCGTTGCGAGATCTTTCAAAAGAGTATTATATTTATGACATTTACACTGTAATAAAGGACTGATATCGTGTAACTCAAAGCAAAGCAAATAAAAATAGTATAGAAAATGAATATTGCTCGCTATAAAAATAAATATAATAGATATATATAAAAAAATATATAAAATATGTAACAAATGCAATAATAATATATATTTTGTCACAACGCGTGACATTTTTTGACAATTTCGATTCGATAGAACGATTTCATAGAAACGAATATGAAAAATAATCTGTCTCTTAATAATTTTTTCTATAATTATTTGTTGATTATATCATTAGTACATTCCCAAATTCACAAGCTAGAACGGTAACCGAACGAATTCATCCTTTACATATACTTTTCCTTCTTTTGATAATATCATACACAAACACGAGCTGAAGTTGCGAGCAGAAGACATCGAGGAGAAAGAGAAGAAAGGGGCCCCGTCGTCTCACTCACAATGCCCAGCTGACCCGGGCCGGACGGCTCGTCGTTATTAAACCTAAATCATTTGCGTCAGCCACGACTGCCATAACTCACGGCCGCCTTAGTGAAATATGACCGCCGTTCAAATTATTGTGCCTCGAAATCTCTACCCCCAACCCCTCGCCCATCCGTCGACAGTGTTTCTCGCCAGGAGGACGAGAATCACCCTGATCTTTCTTCTTTCTCTTTATCCCGATCATTCCGCCAGAATCTTCGTCCCCGCGTCATCTGGAAACGTTTCGCAGTCGAGACGATTTCGTAACGCGGCTATGATTTACTGCGCGTGTCGGGAACCTTACATTTAAGGCCTCTCTGCACTTGATTTCGCGACCTCGATCATCGGACTTTTTAGATGGATGGGCAATCTCACTCGGGCCTCCCAGGATTCGTTTTCTAGGAATCCTATCTTTTTTTAGCTTCTATTAATTTCCGTATAATTTCATGTTCGAAATGTGTCATGTTCAGGTATAAAAACTTAACTGATATAAAAACTTGACTTGTATAGCGTCAACATTTATCCTTGCTTTTCTAAATATTATTACAAGATGAAAAACGTGAAATAAGTGACTTTTAATTTATGACATATTTTTGAACAGCAAAGAAAAATTTTAAAAACTGCATATATCAACAAATCATAATTTCATAAAATGTAAAAACTCAATATGCAGTATATATATCATATTCCATGGAATTCGTTAATTATTACTATCGCAAGATGATCACTTTTCTCAGATCAGTTGTTTATTCAACATTTTTCGAACTTGATACTTACATGTTCAAAAAATAATGATTGCATAAGAATATTCGTCCTGACAGCATGTATTTATTCATTTTGTTGAACATGTGCGACCACAAAATTGCATCGTTTATATACGACAACCGCGTTCGGCAAAGTGCGCCCTTGTAACGAAATATCGTAACATGTATCGCATAATATTAAGGCTCGCCGGCGAGCGGCCGGCTGAAATCGTTCAGCTCGCGTACGTCTTATTTATTAGTCATGTAACCGCGTCGGTCGTACCTTACAAGGGCAAGACACGGGCAGACTAAAGGACAGTTTGATGAATAGCCGCTGTTTATGTATTCACTTAAGCTCGAATAATGGCTTTATAAAACATGCTTCGATATTCGGCCACTTGTTATCATTCGTCTTTTATGGCCCTAATAAGCTAATTGGAATAAGAAAAAAATTAAGACATGCTGGTCCTTTAATCACATAAAAATCTACAGTTATAAATAAACTAGTATAATCATATCAAGATAAGATTATGCGTTCAATTAATTACAATTAATTTCAATTTGATTTCGTACATCAGTCTCGATCGCACTCCAATTAATTAAAGTGTACATCTTAATCCTTTCTCGACGAGACTTTCACTCGGAATTTTAAATCTTTCTTCAAAAAAACAGTTCTTAATTTATGATTGCATATATAAAGCTAATATATTTTAGAGCATAGTGATCATTAAAAATACATGTTATGCACAACACGTGTGCATAAATCAACGGAAGACATAGCTGAGTTTCATAAAAAGCAGCAGTGCTAATTATGAAATTTAATTGTTGAAACGAGACCGCCGACTGGTGCGCCGAATGTAGTCTTCTCAAACCGCCGTGGAATGTATTTCTAAAATTTGCGCAAGAATCTCTTTATGTCATTTGTGTTTTTATGAGATTACGCGCGTACGTTCATTTCCGCAAAAGGTGGCGACTGCGAGCGAAGTCAGACTGCAGCACGAGTGAAATGTGGCGAAAGCTTGATTACTCGGAATTAGATTTCCAACGAGTTTAATTTCTAGAAAGGTTCCCTCACAATTGACGTCGTTGCTGCTCGCTACATCGCATGGATACTTGCTGCTCTTTAAATAACAAAGAGCGTGTTATAAATGTACATGACTGACGACTCGAATCGAAAGTTTGAAGAAAATTAATCAAGAACAGTTTCTTCTTCATAAAAAAAAAACAAAGGATAGCGATTATTACATTCTTTTAGCGTGATACAAATAAATATTTAACAAAAATTAATAGAAAATTACAATTAGAATATTTTTAATTAATTAAGTACTTAACAGAAGATTAAATAATCCATTTTCATATTGAGTACTTATACCTGAAATCTTCAAGTACTTTGCTAATTTTCTAATTTATACATTCTTTTATTAATACGAAGGTTGTCCTTTGTACGATAATATGATTGACTATCTTTTATTACAACTTTTCATACGTCGACGTTAAATTTTAGTAGCCGTCATTATTCTTAGTTCGTTTCCTCACAACTGAAAGGTATAGCGATGCTTCTGCGTCCGAGAGATTCTCTGATAATATATCATTCACTTTTATATTTGTAATGCGCGGGAATCTCAGTAAAAGGATGTAAGAATTCAACTGTCGTATAAAATGTAAGTTGTTCAAAATTAAAAAAAGAAAAAAAAGAAACTCGTAACTGGCAAGTGATTGCAGCAGTATAATTCTGAAATATATCTCGGAGGAGACGAAGGGCCACTTATATTCCGTACACCGCACCATGACCGCAAGGGGCGAAAGGGATTAGTCAACTCTGCCCGTTATATATCACGGGCTTAGGCCACAGAGCAGTGGACGGGTAAAGTATCCACGGGGTATAAACATTCCGACCTGTCGGCCGCTTCAAATTATGGTGAAACTAACGTGCCGGAGAAGGTGCACTTCGAAGGATGGCGTGTCATAGATGTAATGTCGGAATGTGTTTCACGTTAATGTCGCGTCACGGTTGTTTTACGCTCGTCTTCATATCCCGCGTTTAGCGTCAAATCCGATCGTATCAATCTCGGCACGGAATAATATCGAATACCACGTCCACGTATTAACCATATGTATTTCAAAATCAGAGGCAAGCAAATTTAGTACGAAATACGAATCGCGATAGCGGATTTTGGAGAATTATAATGGTTAATGATGGTTACGTTGTAATGGAAAATTAATTGACAATTAGTTACCATCGAAAAGCTGGTTAATGCACATTAACAATGTACGATAAAAAGAATAATTTAGCTCACCATGTGTGTAACATTAATACAACACAACGTAATCCTATAAAAAAAGCTATAAAAATCAACAGACACAGAAAGACACTAAAATGAGAAAACAAAAGCAATGTGCTATAAAATCCTATATCAAAGCTATGCGATCGAAATGGTCCAACCCTACAAATCCCTCATTCTTCTACCTGCTGCTTTCACACCTTCCTCTCCCTGACGCAACCGGTGTCCTTATCGGAGCTAAAATTAATCCAGCGGCGAGATGACTCGCGCCAAACCTTAGACCCGCTTGCCCGGTGCCGCACAAAAGAGATGCTCGTGAAGATAAAACGTGGCCGCACCAATCAACGAGAAATCTTTCTTTCTGACAGTGTTTTTGACCACGGAAGGGTCTGCTTGTCTAAAGCGTAGGAGGTGGAAATGTAATTGTACCCGGTTCGGGAATGGTGCTCCTCTTTTCGGGAAGAAGTGGGACTTTCTACGGGAATACAATAGACGTAATGGGCGGTTGTGCGGGCAGACATCTCGGTGGGCCGAGGAGTCCTCCAGGCGGATGTAAGAAACTCGAAGAAACACGCCGGGAGGTCCTTCAACGTTTCCTCCCTCGCGTCGCCCCGCTTGCCAATACATCATTCTCCTCACAATTTGTCCGAAAGCCGTGAAAGCTGCGGGTTTTCCTAGAAACGACGCGGAAGCACGGCAACGGAAGCGACAGCTACTTATCCCTGGAGGTTACACCCTATTGCGGTGGAAATTTTTCACAGATGACCTTTTTCTCCTGCGATCCCCCCTTTTTCCCCTTTTCCACTGAGACTGTGTCGCGGCTGTTAGGATACCTTGCGATTAGGAGCGAGCAACGGCTTTGTATTAGCCGTGGAAATCGGCCAAAAATACATGCGTCTACTTTTATAAGGTTGTGTAATGATTATAACACGTGCAAATGTGTACGTTATTTTACGATACGTTCATTTGATGAAAATAACAAACGATATGCAAATGGCATTACGAATTTAATTGAGTTAAATGGAACTGCATTAATTTGCTTTAATAAATTCGATAAATCATAATAAAATATAATTGTCACTTATGAATATATAAGAGCAGTCTAGCGTGATATTAATTAAATAGAATGTGTTGTGTGATGTGTGTATAAATAAATACTTAATATCTATAAATATCGTATTTAATTTTTTACGACTTACAAAGCAAACTAAAAAATGATAATTCAGAGGTTTACGATACTTCAGTTACTTATTTATCTAAAAACAAAGTCCGAAATAAACGAAATGTAAATTGTACTTGCATTTAAAAAATCATAAATATATCAAGTGTAAATATTCATCTAATTATATGTACCTATTTTTTTTAATATTTTGATAAATGTATTATTGTGTCAGTGAGAGAAAGATAAGATCGCTTTAAAATAAGGTACTGAACCAAGCAGCAACGACATCGCGACCTCAATGGATATGCAAAACAATAGCAAGGTATAGTTTAATTTCGGAAGATCGTAGGATTTAGAATTCAGAATTACTGTCGGGCACGCTCTCGTAGCTCTATTTTTCTCCAACTAGATACGTCTATGCGTAGAGACTACATAACGCGGAAAGGATAGCAGAGGTTGGAGGGTGGATCGTAGATGATAGAGGATGGACAAGATAGAGATAGAAAGAGAGAGAGAGAGAGAAACAGAGATAGAAGATGAGACATTGGGGAGAACCAGGAGAGGATGGTTGTATATCGCGTGTCGGGTCGAGTCTCATTGTCTTCCTGTCAGGACCGCGCAAATATTGCCACCATCTCCAGAACGACTATGGCCATATACCTATGCAAACAGCCGGATAATATGCGCGCGTGTATGTAGGGGTACGTAGGTAGGTAAGTGGAGGGTCCGTATTTCTGACAAAGCTTTCCGTGTGCGTCACTCCTTTGACACGAGCGCGCTGGCGGTCGTATAAAGGATGACAAATCTCGCGCAAGGGATTTTCGCGATCCCCGACGGACGGTCTCGTTTCCGTGAGAGACTCGATAATCTCCCCCCCCCCCCCCCCCCCCTCGAAAGCTCTCGCTCTCTGTTTCGGTGAAACACGTTGTCGTTCGTAGAAAATTCCGTCTCGCCTGCATGTTTGATAAGACGTCTCTCAGCTGGCGCCGCAACAGATTCGACAGCCACGTACTGCTCTGCATTAAGTAATTTCTGATGGAATTTCTGTCACAGGAGGTCTGATCGGCAGAATTAAGACGAGGCAATTTGGTGACAAACATGATTTTCATGTACAAAAAAATGTAAAATAATAAACTAATTTGAATCTAGTATTCTCGAAAATAAAAATCAAATCATCTTTTCTTAACAATATGTTTGACGTCAAAAATAAAGAAATTAAATTGAAGGCAAAATGTGTGTCGTATTTTGGGTGTGTGGTCCAACACGTCAAAATGATGGATTACTTAACGTGATTCTCGCTATTTTTACGGATTGCTAAGCTCTGACCGATCCTTGATGTGACAGAAGGTTGATTTCCAGGGTTATCTCCAGGTATTTAATTTAAGCATTAGAAAAGTAGAAAATCTACGGAAAACTGACAGATTATACCAAAAGCCATTATTCATTTTTAATTAAATTAAAGAGATATTGATTTTTTGGTATAAAACTAATGCTGTAACGTACTAATGCGGTATTAATTATTTCAATCGTTAATATAATCTATATTCCTCTGTGATAAGTTTTATATAGAGAATTTACATTTTTTAAACTTAAGCTTACTTTCTATAATTTTACAAATATCCGAGATAATTAAAAATCTCTCTTTTTTTCCTCTCTCCTTTGTATCTATATAAAAAATAGCGCATTTTGCTTCATCAAACAAAAAAGACACAAATAAATAATATATTTTCATAAATAGATTAATAAAATATTAATTTTAATACAATAGAAAAAGTTAACAAATCCTTGGCAATCTCAATATTTTTATTTGCCATTTTTAACATCACTAAATGATATGTTACAACTTAAAGACATAATTTATTTCCGACATTTAAATTGGCATGCCTATCGTTTAGGGCTTAGGGTCTATCTTGGAAACACGAAACATTCAATAATAGATCTAGCATTGCGTGATTTTAGTTACAAAATCCATTTAGACGATTTCAAGATGGTTAGCTTGTCAGTTCAGATAATTATCTCTTCACGATACACGTAGAAATGATTACTTACATGTCAAATTCCACGCGTTTGTGCGTTAAATCGTGCGAATATCTTTTCAAATACTACCTTCTGTAAAACCTCTTCCAATTTTAAGTTTTTTTCGATCGCGTTCGCATCTGACACATCCCCCTATTAATTACCTCGTCCGTTTCTGAGAAACTATTCGAACTCATCCGTTGCACAAAACTCCTATTTCTATATTTAAAATCTACCCGAAGGATATGAAAGGATGTACGAAAAAGATTGGTTTCTTCGTATCTTAAACATATACGTGTAAAAAAGTTAAAAAAAACTTTAAAATGATAATTACATTACGATAAATAAACACTTTTTCAATTCTCACATTTTAACTCTAATTTCAAATTACAAAATTGTTAGTAAGTAACATAATATGGTTAATGTCTCTCACGTTGCATGATTTTCCAATCGTAAAAATATCTGTTTCTTTACTTTCATCGAAAATCAAATCATTATTTTATCATTCTTTCAATCAATAATTATGCATAGTAATAAAAAATTACAATCGCGTTTATTATATTCATATTGATTGGATACATATAGCTTCATAAAATTTTCGCCAATTTTTCTTAAAAGTTCGCAAGAGAGAACTGATAAAAAGCAATCTGTATTCAGGTCGCAAAAGCAATCCGAAAACGAATTTACTATTAAACACGCGATTACGCGAACAAAATAATGTCATATTAATGGGCACTTTGTGAGGCATAAAGGTGCTGTTTATTTATTGAAACGTGCTCCGTCGTGTTTCGACGAGCCAATAGTTCGCTCTTAGAAATTTCCATTAACCTTATGCCGCGGCCGGGTGTTGCTGGAAAACGTCGGAATTGTTACAAAGAGCGACCTATCGCGCCAGCTGGTCCAGCTAGCGCAGAAGGCATGAATTAACTCCTAGGAATAGGAACCAAACCAACCATTCGCCGCAGGTATACATGACCACATTCAGTGACTTGGCTGCAGTGTGTGTATCTGCTCACTTTACCAAAACGCCTGTATATAGTTGCGATAGGATAACAAAAGCAGCCAAACCAAATAATTTCGAGGCACGATAGCCCGTCCGAGCGCTCGATCCCTTTCCAAGTTCTTATCCATTGATCCTCTGTACCTGACGAGACTTTCAATCCGCTATTATATTTTATGATAGAATAAGACTTCACGGAAACTCCATCAACCATTAGTAACAGATTGTTCGCTTTCACATTGTTATACAATAAAAGGTTTTGTGTTTCGTCAATTAAAAATAATATTATAATAATTTAATTAACTCGTACTCATTACAGTTAAACTTGAATTCTGATTTCTAAAGAAATTTAAATTCTATGACAATTCGTTATTAATTACATTTAAGTGTTATCCTGCTAAAGTTTATTCGCTATCGCACTATTCGTCATCGTACCATGACTCAATATTCCTGGAAAACGGCAGTATGATAGGACATCCCTGTTACGTCATTCCAACCCACCGACTTAGGCCACGTGAATTATGGCCAACCATTCGCCGCGATAAACCATCCGAATTTACGAGCATTGATTCTTACTGTCTGACTAGTTTGCCGACCACACTCCGAGATGGTTCTTTGAGTTCAACGAAGCACTGGTAACGCGAATAAAATGAATTACGAGCTTTCTAAGAACGTTAAGGGATTTTAGATAAATCCTTTAAACGTTTGTAAGTCCTCATAACGTACATGCGTCAGAAAGAGATTTTATTACCAAAAAGCTTTAAAATTCACGAATATATAAATATATTAAAAGTTGTAAAACTTTGATAATATTTTTTAATTCTTATATTATGACCACATTTTTATAAAAATGAAATTTCTCGAGGAAATTCATATAACAAGTTAATACTACAATGTACAAGGGATTTAACAGAAATTACGTATACATTTTAGTACGAATTAAATCCTAGATTTAAAATTATTATTAAATATTCTTATTCGAGAAATAAAAATAAATAATTCACAAACAAATTTCTAATATATTATAAATCATGTAAATCGGTAATATTAAGACTTCATATCTTGTATCAAATTATTCTCAATGTTATCATAAATATAAAATAGAATATACCTATTTGATTGTATAATATATACCTATACATATTAAGATAAATACGATAAATGAATAAATAGCAATATGTATTTTGAAGTTTCATATTATATATTAGCATCAATTTTCATTTTATTAGTCTTTACTATCAGTATGCTCGTTTTAACTTATCTTATCAGTAACATAATAAATATCTTATTGCAAATGTAATTTCGTTCATCGTCTTGAAGAGCACCAATCACACTGCGGAAATGACTCCTATCTCGTAACAAATACTTCAATTTCAAAGTACACGAATCCCCATAAACATCGCCAGGGTTACGATCGCGAGATTGAGATTACAAATGCACGGGGACTACGGGGAGATATTACGACGATGTCACAGAGCCCGTTTCGGCGTGCAGTCGTAACGCGGATAATAGCTTGAAAGCCGAATTAACGTCACGCGCGTATCCCGCAACGCGGAATCGTGGGCTGAAATATTCTTACCGTCTCCCTAGAGTAATCCGACCGCCATCTCTTTCCCGTTTTCTCGGTTCATCTCGCCGCTGATAAGGCACCAGTGGAATTGAAAGATCAAAGGATTACCGTTATTGCTTTGTCCTGCACACGATTCGCGTTTTTCACGACCGCGAATTAACTCCTTTTTCCTCGAATTAAAATTTGCACGTTTCACACACACACATACAAGCGCACATCTGTATATCTGAATATTCTGTAAATTTATAGCGTATCGATATCAAATTATTGCATTAGTTTCATTAAGCTGAGAAGTTTGTTGATAAAGTTGAAAGTAATTTCAGAATAATAATTTTATGTAATCACCCACCCGTTTTGCTTCTTTTTATATTCTCTTCATACCTTATAATTACAGTTGCAGAGACATAGTAATATACGTGAAATATATGTTAAGTGCAATAAAATCAAAAAGACTTAATATTTTTTTAGACGTATTGTCTTCAAAACGTCAGAAGGGTTAATCCGCGGCTGGAATTTGTGAATTTCGTCAAGGGATAAGTGGTATCACGTCGTATCGATTTCTCGTTATCCCGGTGCTCGATTATTCGGAACGCGGACCGTACCTACCGAAAATAGGACCCGATAATGCGAGCCTGCGGCACCCTTCGCAAAAATTTTATGTATCTCGTAATCGCAACGGGCCGAATTTAATAATAATATCTATCTCCATATAGAGTGGGTTTTTAACAAATTTATAATTTTAATTTATAAATAATTTCGTAAAAAATTGGGTGAAAATTTAATTATAATTATAAAATTAATTCTATCGAGAAACTGCTATTTCAATGCAACTGTCGTAATGGTATCGATCGCTATATGCGAAATTCTAGTCGCAATACAATGATATAAAATCATAGGAAATAAATTATTACCTATACATATTTACAAACTGTATAAATATGAGAATTGACTTACCCACAGCACTGCCAAGCTGACACATTCACAAATGTTTCTGTAAAGAACCAGATTTTATTATTTTATTATTTATTTTACGAAAACCAAAGTTTAGTTTAAATATGACATAAAACTCAATTTGCTTTATGTTATTCTTAAATAACTTCTAAAGTTCATTAAATACAAATCAAAGGAGAAAAAGATAAGTTATTAAGAAAATTTCAATGCGGTCGAAAAACGATCTTGTCACAGATGAGATTATCAATTTGAAAGTCAAACTAAATTTAAAATGACATTATTCTAAAATTAAAATGCTCATATAATTCGGCCAAAACGCGATGCTCTCCAAATTCAATCATTATATAGCGTATATCATCCAGTATTAATAAATAATAAATAAGTATTAATAAGTAATAAAATTTAAAAAAATATTGAATAAATTAACTCACCAGCCGTTGCATGTGGAGAGATAATCCTCCTTGCTGAATATGTCGTTGCAGCTGCATAAAATACAGAATACAAAAAATATCATTGCATGTCTCATCACCATCGCGCGTATTAACTGACATTGTATGGCACTCCCGATACACGCATAATTTAACGCGCAACGCAAAACGGTACGATTACGAATATAAACACGTATATTTTATCGCGTCGTCACTGATCGCATATCGCAATTCGGATTAATTACGATCGTACATGTCTGTTACGCATTACGATAATCGCGTGACTCTAAGCTTATATTTTTTGGTGATTTTTTGGCATATTAAACTTATTCTTTGAAAACAAAAATATAATTTAGCCCGCCAATGGACTTTTCATTACACACACGTGTTCAGATGCCTCAAAATATTAAAATTTGCCAGTGTAAAATTATAATTCGGTTATTCGATATGTGATTCCTACAAATGTTTCACGGAATTAATTATGATTTCATGCTACTATTCTTGAACAACTACATGCAGTAATTGCAAACAATGATCGCGGCTAATTTAGAAAATGATCGCAATTATTGCCAGTTATCACCGTACACATTTTGAGATTAACTCATGCACGTAATAATAATGATAATTTTATAAACGTGTAACGACCACAATAGATATATCCTACTACAGCAATTTCCCATTTCTAATTTACAAATAACTGATTTATCACGGCTAATACGGAAAATGATCGTTATCGAGATATTGCCAGAAATATAAAACTATTACTTTTGAATAACGCACACAACAAAACTAATTATTAAATATATATCAGCCAATTATCACATGTGCAAATGTTATATATTTTAATTTTGGCATGCACATGCCCATAATTAATCCGTGAAATAACTTATCGTACAAATAATACAATTAACCGCGTTTACTTGAAGTTCGCACACTGTCTAACAAACCTTTTGTTGGCGGATTTTCCGCACGGCACGGTAGACAGAGCCTAGAATTGTGCAAGAGGAGTATATTGCTCCGTTATGCTCAAAAGTGCCGAAATTCACTGGCCGGCCAAGATCCACTCCCGCGATTCTCAATTCTCAACCGACAACCGAGTCGATTCGAAACGCGAAACAGACATGGACGAATTCCGTTGCGGGACGCCTAATCAAGAACGTCCCGCGCGAATCTTCATCTCGCGAGATACCGGCTCGTTATCAATCGCGCCGCGTCGCGACGCACGCTGACCGTGCGGCACTGGATTCGGCACTCCCGGTACTTCCACGCACGCGAAACTCACTTTGGGACGAGTAAGGCCCACCGCCCAGTTCAACAGTGACCAGTTAACTTTTAACTGTGGTAAACTCACTCTCCGTCTCTCTCTAACCTTTGAGGTTAGAAAGAGACGGAGAGTTTGCTACAGTTACAAGTTAACTGGCCACCGTTGTACTGGGCCTAAAACGCGCGGCTGGATTCCGGCAATTCTCGCGTCGCGACGTAATTTGCTCCGTGTGAAGCGACGAGCTGACGAGAGATTCCGTGGTAGGTACGCGGAGACAACTTCACGTCGTACGCCCGAACGAACGAACGAACAAACGAACGAACGAACGGGCGGACGAACGCGACGAAAGCGTTCCATTGTGCGACCATCGTCCGCGATTCGAACTAATTGTTAATTGTTATCGTGTACGTCTTGTTTAACGCGTCGCCCGAAATCTTTCGACACTCGCGACGACTTTTTTTTTCGTACACGATCGCGACGTCACGTCTCACGTCCGGCCGGCGGCCATGGCCCAATCCGCCCAATGAGAGATGCGAGTATTGCCGAGTTGTCTCGAAGCACGCCGAACGATGTCTCGCGATCGATCGACGTGAAATAAATCACACAGATAGATTAGATATCGCATTATCGCAATCATGATTGATTTTTTTTACACCCAGCCGTCCAATCCCGATATTCCCGATTCAGTCCGAAGTGAACTAAACTGACGCTTATACTGGAGTTCGCACTACTCCGCTGAAGAAAGACGATTGAAGTAGATCGAAATTACCGTTTACACCTAAGAAATTTCACTTCTTTCCGGAGTGAATCGGAATTGCGACGGCTGGGCGTAAACAAGGTCATTGTCGCGCGATCCGCGTCTGTTTAGGTTAACCGTCTCGCGCAGCCCGCGTCGCACGTCGTATCGTACACGAAAAACACCGCTTCCCTCGACTTATGGCAAAGCAGTCGTGTTTAGTTTTCTACTCCGCACCCTCTCGACATCGCACACGGAATCGCGCGCGCGCGTTTTTGGCTTGTGCCACGAATCTCGTCGTACATAGAGGGTGTCAACGTATACAGGTTATAAGCGACAGGTGTATAAGCGTTATCCGCAATTCTTTCGACCAATCAGAAGGCGGCATACATCTTTTCCGTGAAATTTCGATCGATCTCCTCTATATTCTCGCACGCGATTTCGATTCGCGATATAAAATATTCCGATAATTGAATATAATTAAATATTTGAGACTCCTTTAAAGATATACTTATCGTGCTACATTTACAAATTGTCTTTTTTTCAGTTTTTACGTGAGTTTCTTTTTATCTCTACAAAATCTAGCTGGAAAATCTCAACGACAGTATTTTATCATAATTAGCGCGTTCGTGCAATCGAATCGACGTAATTGTATACAACGCGCTGCATATGTAGATGAGCCTAATTAATGTCTCGTGTACGCGGGCACATATATCCGCGAGGTGTGTTTTTACGGCAATTTCAACCGTGTTTACCGAAAATCACGCGCATCGAGAGAATCGACGAGATCATCGTACGCCAATTATGACGTGAAACGATTAATAGCTGTATTTCTCCGCGATGCACAAATCGCGGTTCGCCGCGCCATCACGTCGGGCTATCTCGAAACGATTTGGTCATCGGTAGTTGCTCCTTGCTCCCGAATTCCACCCGCTCGATCGAAGCATCATACCGGATCGCATTTTCCTTCGTCGAAAGCGAGTTTCGTGCGTGTACAATCATCGGAGGTGAGAAACGCGTTGATTTGTGCTTGGGCGTTAATTGAGAGACACGGTGCGGACGATCACAAGTAAGTATTTGCGCCGGGCAGTAAAGAAACGTTCGTTAAGACTTAAGTCTGCGCCTCGGCATGAAGTTGCTCGCGGGCGTCACGAAATTTTAACTCGCTCTCGACAAAAGTCGGTCGAAAGGTGCGTCGGGACTGTCGAATCGGGAGTGCCAGATCCAAATCACAATCCGTCTTTTATCCGTTCAAAAGAACATCGGCAGTGTAAGAATCGAAAAGCATCGGGCGCGTTCATTGACAAATCGCGCGATCGTAATCAGTACGGGGATTCTCTAACTTTTTAACGACAATTTTCGCTGTCGTTTAGACTTTAGAGAATATTCTTTTCAACGCTGAGTCGTAATTGGTTGAAACCTGAATGTGTGTCGCGTTAGCGATCCGAAAATTGTCGTTAAAAATGTTACAGAATCCCCGTACAGGTGTCTTACGCGTCGTCTACAATTGCTGTAAGCGTATGTAGTAAGATGTAAGCAGTAAGCTATTGACCAACCACAGTCGATTTATTTTTGAATTGTAAAAATCCCATTAGTCAATAGCTGATCAATAGCTTACTGCTTACATCTTACTCCATACGCTTACGGCTATTGTAGACGACGCTTTTCGGAACGCACGGTAAAATCGATCGAGCTTTCCCGCGAGCCGCGAGTTATTTTGCTCATGCAAATGGCGGACAACGCCGCGCGCGTTATCGGTGCACGTAATTAATCATAATTTTCTAATCGAGTCGTATATCAATGAAGGAAACAATGCCTGCCGAGTGGAAGCGAATCGGGAGAGAAACGAAATTTGGCGACGATGAATCGATTAACAGGAAGGATAATTAGACGCAGGTAATATATTTTTACGCGTGATCTTTTCGTTGCGCACTGCGACTATAATTAATATTATCTCCTCTCCTTTATGCCTCTCGTTGCGCCGCATAAAGAGAAAGAGATAATATAATTGGATATTGTTTAAGGACTTATCGGTGCACGTAATTAGTCATAATTTTCTAATCGAGTCGTATCAATGAAGGGAACAATGCCCGCTGAGTGGAAGCGAATCGGGAAAGAAACGAAATTTGGCGACGATGAATCGATTAACAGAAAGGATAATAGCGACGCAGGTAATCTATTTTTGCATGTGATCTTCGTTGCCTGTTGCGCGGCACAAAGAGAGAAAGAAATAACATTAGTTATATTGTTTAAGGACTAATCGACGGGGGGGAGTGTGTCAGTGTTGCGACAACAAGCGGTGATACGACATATGACCGGTGAGTAAATCCTGCTAACAGAAATTTAACCCTTAAGTGCGCAACTTTGCATATATGTAAAGCGACTCTTCGATGCTCCGTGTAATTTTCCTCATGAAGAGGAACTCGACTGAAAATGCGCGGCTTTGCACATCTCTAAAGGGCTTTCTCTGGCCTTTCTTTCTCTTCTAGATGACCCAGAAAGTTATTATTTATTTAAAAAATTCTCAGAATGCTACGAAAAGTTGTGCATTTAAGGGTTAATAAATGATAAATCTCGAAAAAGCGTGGCGTTAATTCTTGGAATAATACGATTTCACGTTCTTTAAAACATGTTACATATTCTTTCCTTTCGCATTAAAAATTCATAAACTCGTTAGAAATTTATGTTTTTTTAAACGACCGAAAACAATAGATTCTTTTTTAAAATAATATATAGAAAGTCGAATAAATGATATCATAGACGCTAATATCTACTTATTTTTTATTACCAAAGCATGTTGAAAACATTCTTTTATTTATATGTAATTTCGTTCACAGAAAATTAAGGAAAACAATGTTACGTTAATAATAAATGTAACGAAAAGTTATTCTGTAAATAATGAGCTTGTTTAATACTTAAGGATTGATTGCACTAATTTAACCGTGAATTTGCAAAAAAAACTAAGATATTGGTTTTCAAATTAATTGGTAGATAATTAGATTATATTATTTTAGTACATTATTTTAAACAAATAGGAATAAGAATGGACAAGTCGCAAAGTAAGCGCAAGGAACGAAATAAATTAATATGTCTTAATTTAAAAAAACTTAATTTAACACATAAATTTGAGAGAGGAAATATGTGAAAAGTTTCTAGAGACAAATTACTCAAAAATGCATTAATTGAATAAAAATTATTCCGCTGCTTTAGATTTTATCACAACGATTACATTAAATAAAAGAAAGTTTACAGTATTAAATCTCCAAATTTATGTACACGCGATGTCGATGCAACGAATAGAGCAACGAGTCTCGAAGAATCAATCAAAGTCGTTGGTTGCAATCGGATCTCAGACAATCAGTCCCGTTTCGAGGAGCGATTATCCGCGTATCTTTGATATAGTCCGTTTCGCGAGTCTCTGCATTTCGTATCTCGCGTGTGAATATCGCGGACGTTCGCCACGTGTCACGTAATATTCTAACAGAGGAAAAAAGAGACAGAATGAGAGTGTATAACGCGCGGTCTTCATTACGTCGCATGGTCGCCGGGTATTTCCTATATTTTAACGATCAAGTATATCGCGTCTGGCGACGGCGCGGCGCGGGCGGTTCAACGAACCCGCGACATAAAATCCATTTACGCCTCGAAGAAGAAAGAACAAAAAATAATAGAAAGAAATGAGAATAGATGAAACATGCGGCAGTGTGATAACCGCGGCATAATACATGCGTGCGTGCGTGCATGCGTGCATGCATGCGGCAAGAGTTACGTCGCATACCTATCTTTCATAAGGGTCACGTCGACACCCAGTCGTATCTCCTTTTACGATGCGGATGCATCTTTGAAGAGCGTGCGATGGACAACGGGGCTGCCAAATGTTGCTTTATATGAGTTTTCTCCGACCGAACGAGACATACTCGTAAGCCGTCGATAAAATTTAGATGCTAAATGCATAAAAATGCCCGTCTGCAAAGCGCATAGCATTTCACGTTGACATACGGAATATCCTGATATGCTAAAAGGTATGTTGACGTTATGACGCATTGCTATGGTTTAAATAAATAAATTATTTATGAATTTATGTGTCACCGTTAAGTATTATTAAAATGTTGGTAATTTACATGTACACTCTCTTTCTCTCTCGATACCGAGAACCATTTTATCGTAATTAGTAATAACAATATGATAAAAAAGCGTATTTCTGAAGAGAACAGTGAATTATAATTGTGAAATATAGAGTTTATAATTATTCGAAATAATTAACATATAATTAAGCATGTAAATGCAATTATTTAATAATTAAAATTAATTAAAGTTTATTAAATCACAGATTTTAATTTTATGATTATTAAATCGTACTAATTGCACTATTCATTCATATAAGCTGATATATAATCCAATCAATATATAAATATATTGAGAAAATTTAAATGATACGTATATATAGATACATAGTCATATGCTATAAATTCTGTTGCTAAGAAAAATGGATTTATTTTATAACTAAAATAAAATAATATAAAAGAAATAAAATAACAAGAAACGAAGAAAATCTAGTTTTTATATATTTGTTTTTAAGCAATGATGCACAATATTTTTGTAATAATATTTCCTCATTAATGTATGACCAAAAACAGTTATTTTAAATATTACATTTCTCGATACATGCGTATATTGAACTACGAAATTAAGTATCTACATTTTTACAACATAGTAATATTTCTCAGAACTCGTTTATGAAGAATAAATCCAATTCTTAATCATATCGTTAAAATCTTAGCAGGGGTCAATAGTAATTTATAGTGTGCCGGCATCTTCTATGCACGCACGATAATTAAATTCTAACGAACCCTTTTATATTTAGCGTATTCATACGAACATTGTGCCTATAAGGAAAAAGAAACAATTCTAATTCTTTTCTCATGCACAATATTAGTCATCGTTAGTGTGTACTTCATATTCTCTTGTGTGTATAAATCCAGAACACCCACGAAGAATCCTAGCAGGTTCGATTATAATCGATAAAAATATTGCGTCACATTGTCACGAAAATTCGTCTATTACACGCGATTAGTTAAGGTGATGAGAAAAAGAAAGCGCGAAATTGCAATACTCTTACAAGACTCATGTTATTCGATGTGTTCCGTGACGCAGTCACGGTTTTCATGTGCGAGGGTGTCGGCTCGAGAAATATGCGCAAGGAAATGTTTGGGGCCTTTTTATAAAGAATCTATTGTCGCGGGTGGGGCCCTTAAAACCAATTTTATCGCGGCATTGTGCGTAAATATTGAATCATTGATGCGACTTCCTTTTTCCCCACCCGATATTTAACGGCTTTTAAAGCCGAAAATCCGAACGCGCGTAAGAAGACAAAATTCGACTGTCGAAGCCATCATTTTTCATTTTCCCCTCGTCTTTTCACGCGATCGATTCTCGCGCCACAATCAAGTCCTACCCAGAGTTCTTCAGTAGGGCCATGACACGCTGTAAAATTGATACGCTCGATCAGGTGGGATCGTCATCTGAGAAAGTAAGTGGACAATGAAGCGTGCAATCACGTGTTTAACGCAGAACTTTTGGCATTACGTGGACGTTACTCTGATTAATTTACAATTGATAAACGGAAACTAATGATTTTATGCTTAAAACAACTGGTTTATTTTTTAATTTATACAATAATTTAGAAATATAAATTTCTATTAAAAGTAAAATTGATTAAATATAGGAGGAAAAGACTTAATAGAGCATAAAGATATTTAATTTTTTTAGCGAGCCACGAAATTAATAGTTTTATGTTATATATAGGTTTATATATATACAAATTCTAATAAAATATAAGCATAGATTAATAAAATATTCCATATTATACATTAATAATTTGTGTATATTTAAACAAACATCATATTACATTATAGCAAGAAATTCCTATCCTATTAGACGTTCCCGTCTACTCTAATTGTACTATACATCGGAATGCTAAATCTTGTTGGATTGATATCGTAGAACAAGCCGTTCGGCGCGATCGCTTTCACTGGTATCGTCGATCGATCAGCGATCGATATATAATTCCCAAATGCCAGCATCGGCTTCTCTCCTGGAATTCACGAGCCATTCGTAGGCGTCTAGGAGCAACGGGAGAATTCCCGTGTATTTCGGCGACGATCGACATACGTCGCACGTGACGCTCACTGTCGACGATTCCTACCATTCTTGATGACGTATGCATGAAATTGCAGTTCGGTTTATCGCCCAGTTTCGTCGAAAATACAGATTGCAATGCGTTGCAGTGGCGAATTTAAACTTAAGCTTAGAGTCAAAGCTTCGCTACATCAGCTCTAGCAGTCTAGCTTGTTCAGTATATTCAGTTTTTATTTATTAATAAGCTCACTAGCAACTTATATTTACAATTATTAATAATGTTTTATAATTTCTTTCTTATATAGGTATTTAAAACGTGAAATATTTTAATAACATATTCTGGAGATTAATTAGAACTGAAATCTATATATAAAAATGTCGAGACTGCAACATTTTCCGAATTAATAGCGATCGAAGTTGATCAGTTAAAGTTTAACAAGCTAATTGCTAATAACCAATTTTAATTATCACATGCGTTATTTAGTATTTTTGTTAAATAAAAATTTTAATTATTGATTACTAATTACTGTATCCAAAACGAATTATTAAATTAATATTAAATCTTAATTAAAAAAATAAAATTTATATTTGTGTGGGATCAAAAAATAGAAACTGTAATTTATTGTCATTATCTTTTTACAAATTTTTACGTTCTATAAAGAGTGAAAAACAAATGTGCTGTTGCAACTTTTTTAGCGATTTAATTTAATTTTTTTGATTTATTAAAATTACAGAATTGTTTTTCTCTGAAAACATAAAAATTTAGCACGAAATGATAGTAATAAATTAGTTTGCGCAAGTACCTTTTCCATCGAAGTGAGATATATTCTATTCTTCAGATATGCACCAAACTTAATATGCGATAATAATTTATTTATCAAAATTAATTATGAATGCGAAAAATACAAAGAGTATTTAACGTTTGTTTTGTAACGTTAATTAAATAGGTATCTATTTCGTGCATCAGCATCTGTTTTTGTTACAACATCATACGGTGTTCGTCGCGATTTGTGTACGCACGAAATCGCCGCGTTATCATTCACGCAGCTAGACTCGAGCAAAAAGGTAATGGTGCAGGCCACTGTGACGTTATTAATCTTCGAAACGTAATTGCGACAAATGCTAAGAAAATTACAAAAACGATAGTTTTTGGAATTTTTAGACAATTATTTATTAATTTATTGAAATAATTTATCACCTGATTTATCTAAAATAAAAATTGAAAATGATAAGGAATCTAACAATAAGTATAAATCTTGTTTCCTTGTAATATTTAGTGCGTTAGTAATTTATTTAACGATCGCTCTCTCTAAATTTTTCGTCAATCTGAACATAATTAATCTATTATGTTCAGTTTGAGAGTATATGGAATGTAAAAATCGTTGGATCGAATGATTAAAGTAACGGTGAAACCCACCGTAACAATCGTTAATTAATATTTCAGACATTTATGCAGTGCGCATTGATTTTATATATAAAATGCATCGTGGTGATGAACTCGCGAGCACAGGGTACGCGGCGTTCGTTACTTGTGCCGTAAAAGCGTGTCGCTGTATACACAAGGTCACCGTGCTATTGTGTAGACAAGGCGGACCGTTCTATCATTCGCAGAAGCGACTCGGGCAAGTAGGCATCAGCGACACGAGCTGCGTGTATTATTGCGTTATTATTTTTTGAAAAGCTATCGTAACAAGTACCAAACGCAACCATTTTCTTAGCTGTTAACAACCCGCTCGGTCAATTAATTCTCGCACGATTCAGATCATATATCGAGGCTGATTATCGAAGCAAACTTTGCGCGTTTTACTAGTTTAAAATAAAAATTGAAAGGGGACAGACAGAACAATTGTAAATAATTGTTTTATTGCAATGTTTAAAGTGATAATAGCTCCATTAATGCTTAGATTTGAATTTACCTTAATGTTGTGGTTTATCTTTTTTCGCAGTAATTTCTCTACAATTTGCGGATTGAAGTGATACGAAGATACCTGAATCGCTGGACTGGAGTATCCGAACGAAGTAAAGAAAACGTGTTACGCGGTTAATAGTAAATAGTTACATCGGGAGTGCCGTATAAAGTATTACGCGATCGTAATTAGCCGTATTTTCGCGCGTGAATGTGAGTGCGACGAAAAAACCTGAGAGGAGGAGGAGGCCTGCGAGGCGTCAGGCAACAGCGGAGCAATTATAATTATAAGGTAAATTTATTTTTTATATATTGTTTATTATTTGCAGTTTATTATATACCGGTAATTTAAACCGTTTATTTGGATTATTTAAATAATAATTAAAAGTTTTTTAGAAATAATTATTTTCATTAAATATTACTCAAAAAATAACAAAATTTAACACGCTTAATAATAATTTTTCTGAAATATAAATTATCTGAACACTGTAATACATAATTTGGATATGTTTATATTTTACAGATCAATCACATTACAACTCCGCTGTTACGCATCGGTGTCGGTGAGTGTTAATTTATCTTTTCTTTTATATTGAGATAACGGATTTGTGAAAAAATGTGTATCAGATTTATAAAATTGTAATAAATGTATTTATCTCGATATAAGAACAAATAAAAACAAATAAAATATCTTATATATTTAGTTAATAACAATATAAAAATTTTATAAATAAGTATGGTATTTCATAGGTCCGTTATCTTAGGATGAATAGGCTAGAGCAGATTAAGGTCAATATTTAATCTTGAAATTGCATAATTATTTGTCGATTTATTCTACACACCAGTACGAGAATTCTCTAACTTCTTAACGACAATTTTCGCTATCGTTTAGAGAATATTCTTTTCAACGCTGAGTCTCGTAATTGGTTGAAACCAGCTGAATATCGCGTAAGCGATCCGAAAATTGTCATTAAAAAGTTAGAGAATCCCCGTACAGGAAACACAACTCTAGCGAGAGAAAGCGAGAATTCTATAAGAAAATAGTATATTAAAAAATATTATTTGAAATATTTAGTACTTGGAGTAGTACTTATAGTAGTAATTTTAGTATTAAGTAAATTATATATATTTTGCAAGTTTATTGTTTAGATAAATAATAAAAAATAAGAACGAGAGAAATAAATTGAACAAAATTTTAATAAATAAAATAATACACTTTTATATATTTTTTTTTCAAATTATTTTATATTGTTTATAACTGAATGGTAAAGATTGAAACAATATATTAGTGTTTTTTTATGTACATTTATGTAAAATAGAAATATATTCTGTAAAACACAGTTAAAAAATATTGCAATATTTAAATGTTATTTTATTTTATTTTGCCAACTAGTTTTTTATTAGAAATTGTTTTTATATTACAGATTCCTCTCTCTCTCTCTCTCTCTCTCTCTCTTTCTCTTTCTCTTTCTATATATATATGTATATTCAAGATTAAATATTACATAAATTGACTCAAGAAAGAAATATTTAAACCTTTTAATGTCATAGCATAAATGAGTTCAAAATGTCTTATAGTTATATAATGCACTTTGTGTTTTATTTCTAATAATATAATTACATTGATCATTATTAATTGTAATTATTCTTACTGTTATTGCTTAATCTTTCAAGCCTAAACCTCCATGTTTCTGTGATAAATTGAGACATTGTGATATTAGTTGGAAATAAAACAGTTACATGAGATCTAAAAAAAATTATGAGATCTATGTCGTTGAGGAGTGGAAAAATTTCTTAATAAATTATCTCAGTTTTTCAATCAACTGTATCAAAAAATTTTTGATACTGAAATAATTTGTAACATATTACATTAAAAGACTTATACATTATTTTCTTTAATTCATAAAAATATCATTTAGTTAATGTTTAATAACTAATTTCGTGGTGTAATAATAGATAGACTAGAATATCCTAACTTGCAAATTTGCAATTGATCACGCGTCCGCGTTTGATACCTGAAAGTAACTTGCGTGTTTACAAGAAGCATGAACGCGACTTCGACGGTGTTTTTGATTATTTATACGACCTACATTTTATTCACACACTTGTCCAAGCTTTGTCGCATACAACGGAAGGATACGAAGGATAGTCGTGCGCGATCAGTTAAAAATGCAGCGTTTGCCGTCACGTAGCGTCGATACGGCATCCTTCTGTTCGAACTCTATCTAGCAAACATAAATAATGAAACTATAATCGCCACGATTGTTATCCGCGCATGAAATACCTTTATACGATATTTATCGTTAATGAGTCCGTTGAAAGAGCATGCTGAATGATAAGCGTGACTTGACAAAAATCCTATTGAATTAATATTTTAACTCTAATTACAGCAGTGCTCGTGGATAATTTTATTGCCGTACTTTTTTTTTATTCTCGTATAATGAACTCTGTCGACAAGAACGTAGATAAAGGTCATATTAATTTTTGATTATTTATATTGCGTTGATTTATATGTTCTTCGCTCAGTATATAATTTTCCGGTATAGCATATCATGTTAACATTACTTAATAATAATTTTGCAACAGACATATTCTGATTTTGTTTTAATTTTTTTATTTTGAAATGTCGGGGATATATATGTATGTGTAATATGTGTATAGATTATACATATATATCAAACATATATAATTGCAATATATCATACAACGGAAACGTATATCGAAGTATATCATATATTGGAAACGTATTGGCGACATTAATCAAATTTTGATGGATATGTACAAGATACATTAGTCAAGAGGTCTCATTATAATAAATTTTGCCGTGACGATTACACGTATTATCATGTAATCTTGCATGCATTAATTAATTCCAACTTTCAATTGCTTACTTTTGCAAGATATTTCCGAAGATCTTATCACGGTTCTTTGAACTCTTACGAGATTCTAACAGCTCACTTACGTTCTGAAAGATCGTTGACGATGTAGTGTTGATAAATTTAACGGAATTTAAAGTTGCATTAAAGGGGAAAAGAATCCGCCGCGTCACCGCGCTCAACGATCTCATCACGAGGGGATACCGCCGATTCCTCATCGACTTTATGAGACTCTGTCGCGGGAATGAATCGCTGTCGGTCGCGCTAATGACGATTTTGTCCCTGCAAGTGTTCCGTAAGAGAGACTACTCCGCGTTCACGCATGTATTCGCTTACGGCCTCCCCGTGCTCACGAAATCGGAGTCGTGTCGCCACGGGGAATCACGTAACGCCGCAGGTGTGCCAAACATTTTTCAGGCAACGTGAATATCCGTCGGCTCAAAGTTATATGAAATTTCCCGCGGTGAAGCCTGCTTGCCTCTTGTACAAACTTTTCTTTCTTTTGCCGTGTAGAGACATTAAAGTTGGAATCGATATGACATTCCTATAATATGACTTTACTATATTGAACAAATTATTGATGAAGAATTAAAACACTCATTAAAACATAAAACAAGTTTTTTGTATAAATAATAGTCAGAAAAATTATTGCTAAACTTGAAAATATATAATTATTATGCTTTATTTGTAATAATTGTGAAACAAGAAATTTAATAAGTGCAGCAAAAAATTCTTTTTTTTTATTTCTGAAAAGTTTTCTTTTCTGCGCTACTTATATGTGCTTCTTCTAGAAATAATGTGTTTGTTTTTATTTTATTAACATATTATATAATTATTCTCTGATTATTATTTGATGTATTATTATTTTTTATTTAGTTTTGAAATTAAAAATAATAATTTTATTCTAATCTCTCTATATTGTAAAAATAATAGATTCTGAATGTCTTGAATGTCTTGTTTGTTTTCCAAATCGCAGTTAGAAACAACGGAAATGTCTTTATTGAGTAATATAAGAAAGATGTATCGCCATCGCCAAACATAATCGTCGATATTCTAGTAACGTGGTTCAAATAGCGGAATTTCTCAATGCCGGAAAAGCGAGACACGTACATGTTCAAATTTATGTCGGTTAGTCGCGAATGCACGTCCGTGAAGTATTCCGTCTAATGACGCTTTATGCGGACACGCAGACATAATTCACTGTGTGAGTTCTCCCTGCCGCGGGGGATCGCACACAACTGCTGATGCAGCAAATATTTTCTAAAATACGTGAGCGCCATGTAATTCGAAATTACACGAGTTCTCTCTTACTATGGTACCATGTCCACACATTATTTCATATCTGTCTCCTTTTATTTACGACAAACGTTGTTTAAATTCGAATCGAGAATTGTCTGATAGAAATTGATAAAATCATATTAATCAATCTTTATCGATTATGAGGACTACTATACTAGAACTATTACAAAGAACTATTTTTTTGGCATTCTTATTGTGCAGAAAAATCGTTCTTTGACAAAATGTAACATTGCGTTTGTTTATTACGTAATATATAATATTATGCTGTATTGCCAGCAACGCAAACCTGGATTTAATTAATTACTTCTTCTCCTCTTTTTTAATTAATCACATAGACATCTTCTTTTTAGTCTACGTTAGAGAATAAATAAGAAAGTTTGTTTGTGACATCTTTTATGATATTGTAATTTAATATTTAACATAATTCATACGTATTACTTATTCTACTTAATTATTATTTCGAGTAAAAAGCATTTTGGAAAATTAAATAAATCAAATTATAATCTATATACAAAAATTGTTTTGAGTAATTTATTAGAAATAAACTACATTTAATTTAATCTTCAACAAAATGTTATTAATATAAAAAAGAGGAAGCTTGCTAAAATATAGATTCTTATAATTTATAGAATCAAAGGTAGGAATATTACACATATATGTGTTACACAAATACATACATCAATTAGTTTGTATAAATATAAAATTACTCGGGGGTCTCGTCCAGGATATCGCTCACACTTCTCAACACAAACATATCACATGCCCCGTTGTGTTTATCATGATCATAAGATCAGCTGCCGAGCGATGGATCAGTCACGGGGATGATGTAACGGTGCAGGTGTTCCAAATATTTTTTCAGGAAGCCCTAACACCTAAATTATATGAGGAAGTTCTTACGGAGGGTCTGACCACGTGAATCCGACTCTACACATACCCCCGTTTATCCTTAGTAGGAATCACGCAGAAACTTCCCCCCATTGCGCGACTCTGTTCGTCGCGACAATACTGCAGGGGATGCATTCTCGTGCGACGAGCTTCCAATATTTTTGTAATAATGTCCAAGCCACGGGAATGGGAAGACGGGCATGGTAGGAGAAAATGGGGAGGAACGACGGTGACAGGAGCAACAAGGGATATGTCTCAATGTTTGGCTTGATCCTTCAGCTGTCGCCATTGTCGGCATGAAATTGACAATGGCACGGTTCAAATGACGTTCTTAGCGAGTATACCTGCAGCGTGCGGGCAATCCCACATCGCGGAGGTCCTATTTCGAAACGATTCGGGGATACTTTTCGGGGACACTTAAGATCATCGTAGCAACCGAACAGTTTGCTCTTTTGTGGATCCGTTTACGAGCCTCAGCACGCTCATAGACCTATAAAGATCCGAAAAGATGGATGCTTTCCCGTTTTCACTGAAGCCCAAATGTCATTCCGGTCGAAGAAAGTTTTGTACGATCATTGTGCCACGATTTTACGGGCGAATTAAGTATTGGGAAATTTAGCGTATTAAAGTGACATGAAAATTACTGAAGTGATACGACAGATAGGTTCAAAAATAGAAATAAAATGTCTCTGACCTGAAATTGGCATTTTCATTAAATTTTACATTTAAGCGATATATATATTATATATACAAATTCTATATATCAATTTTATTTAAATATTCCCCTATCAAATATAAATTTCGTAAGACTTCAAACTCGATCGATAATCCATTTTTGTATTTTTACTATGTAATACCCCTACTTTCTATTTTTTTAATTATAAAGAACTATTTTAGCGAACTATTTCATAATTTATTAATATCGATGATTTTTAACGTGTGTTTTTATTAACAAATGTCATCCGTGTGATTAAAATACTTAATATTTTACAACGAATTGAAATAGAGAATAGAGAGAACAGTTTTGCAGTAAAAACATGTTTTTTTACATGAAACTTACCACAAACATGTCTAAAATTTTAAATACTATAAGAGGGAAACATTTCTAATACATTTTGTACTTTATTTTAAAAATGTTGCAATACCTATATGTATATTTGCCAACTCAGGTAAAGTTATTGTGCTCGCTAAAATAACAATTCTTAAGCAAGTTTCAACTTATCGTACCTACCCACACGAAATAGTCTGTGCTACATTGTTTGAGTCATCGCTGCTACATATATCATTACGTCGTCAAATGATAGTATTTTCCGTAATGACATGATTGCGCTGTTTAAAAGGCGACCCTCTTTAATTCCTTGGCGTTATTTCTTAAATCTTGAGTCCCGCGGGCACGAAATGAAAGGGTACCGGATTCGCCCACACATATATCAATCCTAGGAATCTCCGCGAGATATTTCGGCAGTGTGCCGAGCAACAGCCCAAATTACACGGTTTACACAATTGCTTAAACGATAGAAACCAAGTGTTACAGTGCCTGTCTGTCAGATCTAACGACACGCTGCAATTACTTGATAATCTCCGCCTTGCCTTAGCTAACTGACGTTCGAAAGGACAGTTATTCAACCGAGGAAATGGTTCACCAAAATAATTCGAATTAATTTGTAGAACGTATTAACATCGCTGTCTCGGACTCGTCGACGGCACGCGGCTTCCGTTTCTCGTGAAATGCCTTCGGCATAATTAAGAAACGGTAAAACATACATATCGTGGCAAATTTGAGCCTGCAGGAAGCGCATCTTTTATGTGTTTTGACATCGAGCCGGAAAAGGCGAGCGCGAAAGAGGATGGTCTTACTATTTCTCTCTCTTCGCGTTTCATAAATCTTTCGGCCAGGGTGGCCGAAGCGGCGGCACGTTTGGCATCGAGTTTCGTGTCACGTGTCACACATATTTTATTGCCACGTTTGAAAAATCTCGAAAAAAATGGGAGCAGCTGTTTGTTGGATATGTACGCCGAAAGGGTGCGAGGGACGCGCCCATTTTGTATTTTTGCTACGTATTTTGCTCGACGATCTTTTAATAGTAACGCTTTGATTACAAATTGATAGCGAACGAAGCGACTGGCCAAATGCGAAAATCGTACGAGTCGCTGCTGAATACTTTATGATGTTATAGCGTGTTATGGGTATTCACGCGGCGCGGCCAATTTCGCAGCATATCTGATAAATATTTCCTTTTGACGGGAAGCAGTAGTTATTTATTTTAATCAAACGATCGTCGACGGGACAATAACTTCGCAATTGCCTTCAAACCGTTGTATATAGCAGATTTGCACTTTTACAAAATTGCACGCGAAATTTGCATTACACTTCGTAAATTATTTAGCGTAGCTTGCAAAATAAATCGTCATTGTATGCGATAATCTTTTCAAGCTCCATTTGCAAAGCATTGTTGTTGGCTGACGAATTTTTCAAAATTCATCACTTAAATCGATATTAAATAGTTATTTTCTTATAGTGGCGGCAAAGCTATTTTTTAAAAGTTATTATCTTCTTTGTCAATAATTGATAACTTGTCTTTCTTGTAAATTCTTTACATTCCAAAATTGAATTTTAACGTCTTTTTGCACCATATTTTAGTAACTTTTTCTATTTATTTTAAAAAATTTATTGCAAACCGAGATAATTTCAGCAGCGATGTTTTGCATATTGCGCTATATTAAAGTTAAAAGGGACGCATATGAAAAATAGAGGTATCCTGTCGAAGTTACGAATTACGCTAAATTCCGAGCAGGAAGATGGGAAACAAAATAATTGAAATTCCGCGCAGCTTGTTTTCGCTTTCTAGGAGGGATATTTTATCATCTCTCAGCAGGGAGGGAGAGCAGTTTCATGCCATTATATTAATATTATCAAATGAGAAAGCTTAGAATAAGTTTAGTAAATTGATCTTTTGAAAAAATTCACATTACTTGGCTCTTATCTCATCTATTTTCTGCTATATCAATAATTTGGGATGAAAAAGACTGATATTGTTTCGAATCATCAAAGTTAATCAAACATGTCATATTTCATGTAGCATTTCTTCCTTTCTTTTACTCCGAAAATAATATTATATATCTTTTAATTTCAATTAATATAACCGGTTTTTCTTATATACGTAATGTATCAAACAACTCAACTTTGCTTTCGAGGAACTTCATTAAGTATCATTGATATAGGTACTTTACCGATTTAATTAATTTAAATTTGTACAGTTAAAGTTATAACATTTGTTTTTAAATAAGTTCTTGTTCTTGTTCATTGTGATGTCGTCTTTTAAGCAATTAATATCTGTTAAATTTTGCTACTTCTATAAGTCCTGCCTGATAGAATGGCAACTTGTCGAAATTAATTTTATTCTAAATATAACGCGTAAATTGTATATCGTTCATTATATAGTTTATATAGAATTTTATTATATAGTTTTTTTGGAACTTTAATCGGTTTCTTTAAAATATTCACCGAACAGAAATGTGCCGGCGTATGAATCTCATCTATAAATAATATTCGCTATGTATTCGTATACCGTGTGGCTAATAAAATTCCGTTCGATGTAGCCGCGTATATCCGGCATAACGCGCGTGAAACAGCGTCACGCGCCGGAATCTCCCGACTAAATTTGCGAGGATTAAGAGAAGAGGTTTCAACGCAGACGAATCTTTTTTTCCGGCTAAGCTCTGCGTGTGCCACCCTTCTGTACTCGAGTGCCTCATAGCTTTCCGCCACGAGCGACAACACACTCGTCATTTACAAAAGCTGCTTGGGCGAAGCTCTCTCTCTCTCCTCTCCTCTCCGCTCTTCGGTATACGTCCGACTCTCCCTTCCATCAGAATAAATCCGCATCACCTTTTTTAAGGGTCGTCCGCCTGTCGTAGGGATGACTCTCTCTCTCTCTCTCCCTCTCCCTCTCTCTCTCTCTCTTTCTCTCTCTCTCTCTCTCTCTCTCTCTCTCTCTCTCTCTCTCTCTGTCTGTCTCTCTTTCTCTGTCGCTCCTCTGTCCGGTGTAATCCGCCAGCGTGTTGCGCCTCGGTGCGCATTTCCGGGAGAAAACGAATGCGCGCCGTGGTCCTATGATTAACTTCTATTCACCGATGGCTTAACCGACCGCGGATTTCAAAGGACACATTGGAACAATCTCCCTCCCTATGCCTTTCCCGTCCCATCCAATTTGCGAACGCCTCGCGATTCCAAGATGCAATTGATATAGGTGCCCTATATATGCGGCTATATTTTCTTCGTAATCCGATGCGGCAGGGTGGTCCTGCTATACGATGCGGGGTTGATCTAATTTGATGCATTGAATTAGCGCGATTGGCTTAGCGTGGTCGATATTTGCACTTGACTGATTAGTTACTGTGCTTGCATTAAATGTGAGCATTGTTTCTTATTGATTAATCAGCAGATGGATTATTCTTGTTCGCTAGAGTGATTTTTTTTGTTATTATTACACTTCCGTTGTAACGTTTGAAAGAAAGAAATAAATTAAACAAATATTTATTAGAATGTAAATAGTTCGTTATATTTTTGTACATTATAAATATATATCTCTCTTTTCTTTCTCTTTCTCTCTTTCTGTGTATATGTATGCAAAAAATGTAAACGAACGAACTAAACTTATCATTCGCGAGGTACACATTTCTTTCAAACGAATTCAATGATCTTGTCCTACTTTAAAAAGCAATCCTGAAACTTTCTGAGATGAAGTTGCAATACAGTATAGTATACGCAATATTTACTCTCCTTGTTCTCGAAATTTGTCGCTCCGAGAAGGGTTTTAATTTCTCGAAGCGCATAGTCAAGTACAGTGCATAGCAAATGGTGCTCTATTGAAATGTTCCTCCGATGATAATACAAACACTACAATCTTCCGAACCGTTATTGCTGCATGCGGAATTGCGAATGCGTCGTTGCACCTGAACTCTACTCTAAAAAACACTTTCTGGTGTAATGCTTCACGAGAAACGCATATTAGTGAATACAAGATATAGCAGTTTATATTAAATAAAAAAGATAATTACGATATACTCTGCATTATATGAAAGTATATGCGTATCTAACTATATTAATGATATGAACTTATTGATTTAATCGGAGAAAAGAGAAAAATGTGTATATATTTTTTTTATAGATGATATATGCATATAATATACAAAAGACGTACATAAATGTTTTATAAAATTATTTTATAATCAGAAAAATTAAAAGTTGGACTAAATTACGTATTTTTTATTACACATTTTGTGATATATACGAAAATTACATTTTGCAATGGTAATTACAGTTTAAATGTTTTGATTGAGGATATAAAGAAGCATGCCTGCAAACAATGCATTAGCACGAGAACATGCCTTCCAATAATTATGTATTACATTTTAATTATAATTATATATATAGTATTATAAACATAAAGTCTATATATAGTCTATGTATATGTATTAAAACGTGTGTGCTTGGTATATTACGGATATCAGGCGTCATAGACACGCAATATTGCATATGATTACATTATTAATTAAAATAAAAAATAAACAATTTTTCAAAATTAGAATAAAAGAAATGCTATTCTTAATTTTATAATATTTTTTTAAATAATTTTACTGTGATTGGTATTTAAAATTTTGCGTAGCGTAAGGCTAATATCCACAAATTATAAGAAAGATACCATGATATATATTGCTTTATGTCTCTTTAATTTTTCAAGCCACTTCGGATACGCTATCTATATTCATATAGACATTATATAGCTATTGATTTATTGCTGGCGATGAACGCTGAGATTCGTGAGATATCCGTTGACGCAAATAACTGTCAGGGCACTTCCGAAAGCAAACGTTCGCGCCGCGAATGTGTGCACGTCCAGTTCAACTAAAATGCTTGGAGATTCTCCCGTTTAGAAACGACTCTATCGTACCTGATTGCACAAAGTTTCTTAATGAGCGCTTAATTAATCGGACAACTTGCATACATCGCAATGTCTACTAAGCCCCAATATGGTTCTCGTCAAAGAGGCAATCAGTGACACTATTGACACAAACTCGTCTAGGTTTCATAGACTTATAAAGCACGTATGTTCTGAAAGTATTACTATAGTACCTTTCGCATTCGTATAAAAGAAAATATTTTAGTAGAAATCAGCTTAACACGCGATTTTCAAGATCTTGTAGAGAAAGTCTCTAGTCATGCAATGTACGACCTGATAATAAATTTAAGATTAACTTAACTTAAATTACAAAGTTGTAACAAGAAAAGCTTAATAAGATTTGTGAATAAATGTCTCTTTGCTACTTGCCCTTTCAGAGAATATTTTATATATTTACTTTACAGCATAAAATGCATTTTTTCCAATTTTTTTCAAACGATGTAACATTAAATATCTATTTCGCTCAAAGGCATACAATATATCAGATATACACGCAGAAGAGCAGCGTGTAAATTTATCTCGCGAATAGCTTGCGCCGCAAGACATCTTCGCAACGCGTCGTAATGCCGCGACAACGTTATGCCTATTCGGATTTCTAAAGCTTGTACACGTGATTCCAGCAGTTCCCGCGGGAATTCCGTAGTTCGATAATAATGTTTGACAGGTAATCCGAATGCAATCTGTAATGAGAACCCCTACCACGAAACGCGTATTTCTTCATTAACTCACCTTACATTGCGACATTCCGTCTCACGTTGTGCATAAGCTGACGGAGCTCGATCTCATTTCACATTGTCGTCTCGTCGCACGTCCGCCCATGTTCCTATCCTTAATAGGTAGGTACCGAAGTGTTTGGCCGAGCAAACGAGCGTGATGTGTAACCGAGAATAGTCTACAACGGATTCAAGTTTTCGTGCTAGACGGGAAGCCCGTTGCAACACCGCTGAAGTTTGCTGCAGCTTTAATCTCCCACATTAAGGACAGACGAGGGCTTAATTAAGGGAGCGACATAAATCGCGACATATCCCCGACCAAAATTCTGACATCGAACAAACCATCGATAAAAGCATGGTAAAGAGATTGAATGTCTTATAAAATATCATTCCCATTCTTTTTATTGTAATTTATTTTTAATCATGTAACTTTTTGCGCTGACTGTTTTAAAATGAAGATTGTGGAAATAGAAAGATTGAAAGAATAGTTTTTTCTACTACGCGTAATGTATATATGCAATGTATACATTTTTTAAAATTACTTTTAGATAACAGTATTGCAATTGTTTATATTATTTTAAGGAAAGCTATTAATAATTTTTCTCAGAGAAGTACCTACAAAGTCTAAAGGATATTTCCTTAAACAGCACTTTAATGTTTCTTATCTTCCTTTTTTAGTAAATATTTGTAACGATATAGTTTATCATTTTTGTTTATTGTTACAAGAAGATTAACTTACAACATTTAAAATCAATTTAACTTTGTATATCCGAGAAATAAGGTTCTGCAATATCCATGCTTTTTTCGATATCATCAAAACATGGCACCATAATATTGTTGTCCCAAAAGAGACAACCATTAAGGCGCGCTATTTTCTCATCGCGGGTGGCGAAGATTACTTTGCTATCTCTGCTACGTTTTCTCATTTACTCCGTCTTACCTCGAACGGATATGTCGGACGAAATCGGTTTACGCGAGTTTAGTGGAAAGAGAAAAAAGATCTATCCAATAAGTACGCGATCGCTATTAGTTACGTAAGCTCTTAATTGAGCCGCACGTATATATCGGTCCGCCCAGTCTTTCGTCTTTAACTCGACCCGTTGCAGAAAAAGGCTATCAAATTCGATGGTCATTGAACCTGACTTCGACGCGAACTTCGTTACCTCGTTTTACGAAGCCAACTACTTCAGTAACTTACGTTCCTTCTACCTTATTCTTCACGATATTTTCGTCAAACATCCATTTTTAATTTATTACATCTCTAAGATATAATAAACATGGACTTAATAATTAGGTACATATATATAGAGATATAATAACATTTGTCCGATATCTGTTATATTATAATAATAGATAGTCATTATATAACAATTATTTTTATGTAATCATGTTCCAATATTGAAAGAAATTGGAAATATATAATTAATATTATATATACGTATTAACAACACAAGATATATTATCAAAAATTATTCTTTAATACAATATTAAATGTTATTAAGACAATATTAAATGTTATTAATGTCATTTTTTTTTAATTACACGTTGTAGATTTTTCCTAGTGACATGTAATATCTTTCAAAGACGCATTTAGAAACATTAGTTTAAAGCGCTTCGTTAACCGTACAACATGTACCCAAAAGATCTGACCATGGTTGGCAAAAAGGAGGTTACGAGAATTTAAGGCGTACGGTCCTAATCCTGCTGATACGAGTACCTACTTTATTAATTTTTTTTTTATTTTCTAGGAGGATTGCACAATTTAGTTTAATATCCTTTACAAAAGATGTAGCATCGCAATGAGCACTTGGTCTTTAATTCCGAATTAGTTTTTAACCTTCAAATAAGCATTTTACTTTGCTCATACAGTTATATGTATATTAGAAAAAATTTTTAATTCTACTTTTATATGTTTCTAATGATTGCAATATGTGCTATTGTTCAAAGAAATTAGAAAGTCATAAAAATGTCATATATTTTTATATACATGTATTTTTTCTATATATTTTTTCTATATAGATATTTCTTTGCATTAATCTTAATTTTAAATTTAATAATTAAATTTAAATTTCTCTAATATTGCACAATGAGAGACGAAATTAATGAATATAAAGCATACAATATAAAAAAATCCAGATACAATTAATATAATATAGAATGGAATCGGTATAAATAGAATATTAATAATTAATATTAATAGGATATTTTTATGATCTGAAATAATATAAATAAATTACCACTCAGAACACTATACATTAGTAGAACATTAGTAGAACTTGCGAATATTAACTTATCTTTAAATATACAACTTATTTAACGTTCACAAAATGAGAACATAGAAAGAATTTCCATAGCAAGAAAAAAATAGATTCACGTTCGTTGCTGTTTTATAATCAGGTCGTCTGCTAAATGATGTACAAAGAACTCTGTAACCGTATTAGAGGCATATTCAGCCGAAGTTAATAGATCCGTACAAAGTCAAGTATTTTAGCTTATGTCGGTTCACTTCTTATTTATACAACTGCCTTTCTGTGGTTTTCCATCAAAAGCTCTGTACTCATTCTCAATTCTCCTTCGTCTATATTGCAGCTTAAGACACACCATCGTTATGCTGTATTACTGAATAGGTAATAATTAATAATTGTGAACATTTGAACTAATTTTTTATGAAAACAAGAAATAACAAACCGTCTAATCTTGAGTCTAGCAAAAATAATTATTTTATTAAATCCCATCATCTGTATTTATAGATACAATAAAGAATTTGCATGACTTTTGTCAAATTTTTTACTTTGTATAACAGATGTTAAAAATTTCAGATTAATACTGAAAATAGATTTGATTAATTTAAATAGAATTTATCTTCGTACAGAAAAGTAAGTTCTAAGTAGTTCATATAAAACATACATAGATATACATAGATAAATATTTTTAGCTTGATTTTAAAGATTTTTTCTTTTAATTATTTTATCTTGAAATTCTTATTTACAATTTTGTAATAACGATTTTTTCAACAATTATGATAATTACAATCAATAATATGTACATTTTATTCTTGATGCTTGCTATTAGATACTTATTGTTAGATGACAATCCGTTATAAGAAGATGTGAAATATCACATTGCATATATGTGTACATAATACAGTCTTAGCACAAATTTTATTATTACGGCGAGTTTGATCACGCGCGCTTAATTAAACAAGGAATATACTAAAACGCTCATCTTATCTTCCGCTCTCTTCGGCCTTCTCATAGAAGAATATTACTGCGCGGTAATCTCATGAACTTACGTCTCTCCACTATCTTCTTATATGAGAGAGCAGCGTGCACAGTTTGCTACCATAATACTCGTCCTCATTTTGCATTCTCCTTTACCAACTGACTATGTCATAATATACAGAAATCTTATTTAAACGCCTCCCTCAAGAACCGTTGCAATCTACATTGTGTATTCACTCGATGCGCTTGCATGTCGCCCTCATTCTGCTATACTCACGCATATCCGCTGATCGATAATGCTATTAAGAAATTGGATATACCGAATGTTTAGTTCAATGATCGAGAGAATTTCAAAGATACGAATAAAAATGAATAATGACTGTTTTCGCAACGTTGCGATTTGTAAGTGCAGTTTAATTGAAATTATTACTGCTCATTAAGAACAAAAGACACAATGATATCTTAAATATTAACGTGGATCGAAAAACATAATTCTTTGAAATTAAAATCCTGCACAGTCGCAATATACATAATATAATTTACGATGAATATACCTATATCGTAATAAGAAAATGTTATCAAATATCTGTCGTATAGCGTTAGCTTTGGTACAATTATAAGATCAGTATTTCCGGAACAACGTGTTACTTCTCGCGCGAGCGAGGGCCCGTCATGTTCCGCTAATGTGTTGTGGTACAATGCAAAAAAAAGGCGAATACCCTGTTCTACTCCGTGTTCCTTCTGCTCGATCCTCACGAGCTACCGTGCACGCTTCCACAACTCGTTCCCACCTCCTCGCGTCGCTCGGGCGCAAGTTTGCTCTTCCTGTGTAAGCTCGGACGTTCTGCGCGGACAAGCGCTTAATTAAGCGAATAACATATATCATCTTAACGCCTAACGCCCACCTTCAACTTCCTCGACTACCTTGCCTTGCGGAGGTACACGGCCGAGGCAGGCGGACCCGTAGGTACGTCGCGTCGGGCCCAGCAGAGCCGTTCAGTTCCACCTACCCGCCTCCCATACCAGGAGAGCTTTGAGCTCCGAGCCACCGAAGATTCTTGTCCTCGTTCTACCACGTCGACCAACGTGTCTTAATATGTTCTCTACGTTTACCGTGTTCCCTACGACCGCGGACGCTGGAAAATCTATGGGGTCACCCGGAAACGTATTACCCACTTCGCCGATATTACGCGTTTACACGCTGTCATCCGTACATTGAAAGAGATATTTAATACGAGGATAAAATGTATACTCTGAAAGTATTTTATGGTTGCATTATTACTTTATGACTTTGTTTAAAAGAAAAAAATAAGTGGATTGCAGTTATATTATTTTAATGTTTCTAATTGCTCAACTTTGTTTTCTGTTTTTACAGTAGTTTTAAATACTCTTAAAGTATTTAATTGTATTTTTAATAATTTTGAATTGTCTTATTATTTTTAATAGGTAATCTTAATTAAATTATAATATTATAATTGAAAACATAAATCGATAATCGCGCAGGATATTCGGTTCTATTTCGTATCTATCGCCTCTGGAAATTTCTAACGTTCTATACGCTTCCAAGCGGTTCGATCGTAATGAAGAGCTTGTATACGACGAAGCCTTAGGCATTACGGGGGTGAGATAACGGAACGAAGTCGTCCCCTGATTTCCAAAGAGATCGAACGAGCCGAGCGTTTATTGACGAGCCTCTCACGTCGGTGATTTTAAGGCTAAGTTTAGTGATGGTATGGGGAAATGTTCGCGATAGGTAATCACTATAAAGTGTCATACAAAAGTTTTTCGCATCGTGTTTCCTGGATAGGCTATTTTTTCTTCTTAGAATGACTAGAAAATGCAGTAATATTAACGAAGATGATATGGAATCTTTGTTTTGCAATTACCGAATATAGAACAAAGGTTTATCTTTATTTCTAATAGCGATATACAATGTAGTGATTATAATATAGGTATTTTTGCACACATACCTTTATTAACATATTAACAATCATTAAATTTTTCTTTAATTTTTAACTTTATCGTAAAACTATCGTAAAATTTAATTATTTATGTTAAAAAATTTTTCTAACGCTTTCGTACACTCACATATCTACATAATAGCATTTCTTTTTTATTATTAAATACATCATTATCAATATATTTATATATCTGAGAGAAATATAATATCTCATAGTTTAAAAAGACTTAATTAAGATATGAGATAGGTGCGATAACATATATACATATGTGTAAGAGTAACAGAGAGTAGGGAAATAGCAGGAAGATATTCGAGAGAGAGAATGGATGTCGTCACAAATGTAATGAGGCAGTAGATATGTAGAAGTAAGAAAGGTACGATTCATACTACCAAATGAGGTATAATAACTCGGATATATTCATTTCTACTTGCTCTTTAACTTATTCACTATCGCGCAAAGAATGAAACATTTTAAATTAAACACATCAGTGTTGAAATAATAAATTTATATTATTTTTTGCATAAATTACAAATATGAAATAACTGCCTTTCTTACATTCACATATTTATACAAAACATAAATGTGTATAAAGATCTGAATGCAATTAGTCGATTTTTCACTGAGGAATATTACTCCTTTGAATATTAATAATATTGATATATGTGCTGCAAAAGAAAGAAGGAAAAATGAGAAATTTGTTTCTACTTGTCAGAGGTAAAAATTACTTGTGAAAATTTACCTCTTTGGATCTACGTTTCTTTTCTAACTAATCTCAGATACGTTATTTCCTCCGGGATTCCGAGAACAAAATGTTTTAAGCTTGCCAGCGCGCCGGGATTCAACGGCGACCTGTTCGTCCGTTAATACGCGGAAAGGAGCTAGCGATATTGAATTATCATTAGCAAATTCCATTATAGGACAAACAGCGCAGTCCCCCTGCTAATTGTAACTCGTTAAAGCCTTTAACTATTTGAGTTGGAAGTTACCTTCCTGTAATTTCAATGGCGCTTTCACGGTCGTTCTCTATTCATGCGCGATGAGAGAAACTACTGTCACACCGCCGGGTAAGGACTCCTCCTAAAGACTGAAACGTGTCTAGCATAATTGAGACCATTTGAAATGCCTGCATGAACATTTTCAGAGCTCCCCCGACACGCCTGACCTCCTAATAAAGTTATATTATTTAAAATCGCGACGGAATGCCATTTTCTCTCTCGAATAAGTACATTATTCAAAAATTCTCTTGGACACTTACACTTAAGATCTTTCCTTTGACTTAACAATGCAAGTATGAATTTATAGCAGGAAGTTACACGTTAAAGTTATATTTGTTTTTATTGTTTAAATACTTTTACAATTTATGTAATATTTCATTTCTTATCAATATTTTTGATGTTGATATTTTCGTCTTGCAATGAGTAGCAATTTACGAAACAATCATTATTCTTTCTTTCTGTTAGACGTTTAACGAATTAATGTTCCAATGTAATTATACGTAACATATAATGAAATTGGCATAAAAATAGTATAATTCATTTTTAAAAATATTATATGTATTAATTCATTAATTCGTTTATTAATGGGATTATGTCTTTTCTAAGGCGCGGTGTGTGTGATGTGTGTGTTGCGCGGGAGTTAATAAAACTGTTACATTGTTATCTGTCGATTCATTCGTTCGTATGGGGATGTCATTCATCATACCCGAGAAGTGATCGTTTATATCTTTGAGCTGCTGACATGTTGACAAGTAGCTACCTATTTGAGAGAGCGGCTCAGGTCGAGAAGACGTGTGATTAATGTGTGAGAGATAAGAAAGGAAGGTCCGACTTCCAGATAACTGACCTAACTTACTCAGACAATGCGTACAATGAAATCACAAGTATCAGTTAATGAAATCGTCAAATTTACCTTACGCTTCCTACGAAGAAACATCCGCGATCGCAAATACGGAAGATTCAAGCGCCGTCGGGAAAATAAGGATTTGTAGGGGAAAGCTTGCACGCCTTTTCGTACAAATATTTGAAGTTACTTCCCAATGTGTCCCCGTTTGTGTCCCAAATAAAAATTTAATGGACAAGCTTGTTACATTTAGTGCCATTTTTACTTTAAACATGTACAAATTTATAGAATCAGTATCAAAAGATTATTTATACATACATATATATACAATTATTTATAATGCATGGTTGTCTTTATACGTTTAAATAAACTTTTTGAAATAAATCAGATAATAAAATATACATATATATACATATATTAATATATATGTATATTTTATTATCTGATTTATTTCAAAAAGTTTATTTAAACGTATAAAGGCAACTATGCATTATAAATAATTGAGATAATTATATTATATTAAAGGCGAGACTTTTGATAATTAATTTATTTTAAAAATAAATTATGTTATTTTCATTTTTATATGCATATTATATACAATTCTTTTACATATATGTATATAAAGATAGTAAAAATAACACCATCTGTTTTTAAAATAAATTAATATTATCAAAAGTCTCGCCTTCAATATCATCTCAATTATTTATAATGCACGATTGCCTTTATATGGTTAAGTAAACTTTTTGAAATGGGTCGGATAATAAATACGTATATATACTTGATCATTGAAAATTGAAGGCATTGTTATATACGTATATAATAATTAATAACGAAATAAGCGATTATTATTTCGTGATCGATTCTGAATCCAGTTATAAGGATTTGCGATTTCATTAAACTATTTTATAATAGTTTTTTATAACATACAATTAACCGCATATAAATTGCAAATTTTACGATTGCAGTGGTACATGATAATTATGGACAGTTAAGAGGATAGTTAGAGTTTAAAAACGTACGCATAAATAATAAAAAATAATGTGTTATAGAAAAAACATATAAAGCAGGATATATTACTGAATAGAATAAATTAAAAAAATGATAAAGAACAATTTTTTTATATGAAGTATATATATCGATCATCTACAGTTCGTTATTGTACTAAACGTTTTAAAAAAGTATTATTTAATAATTAATTTAAAAATCTACTAATTGCATTCAGATTTCTATATACAATTAAGACCTATTATTCATGAAAATACTTTTACTCTTTGTTAGTTACTTACGCGATCATATATATTGCTGATGGAAATAGTTGCAACCGTTTAAGAAATACGCAATACAATTAATTCACTGTGCATGCCTTTGATTAAAAGCTTGCTTAACATAACGTAAGCATAACGGTCGTCAACGAAGTAATTCAATGTGTCAGCGGTGGTTAAGTTGGTTCGTATTCGGCGGGAATTACCGCAAATCGTATATTTCGCATTTAGTTGGTGTCAGCGGCAACATACTCGCATATTAGTTATTACGACTGGGAACCAAACAGCTCGAGTGTGTGCTCGCGCTCAAAGCAAATCCAGAATGCTCCATTCTACCTCTGACCATTGCACTCTCTGCTGCGGTCTGCTAGCGGAATGCGCGCACTTCGAGACAGCCTTTAAAATCCAGCGTCAGGAAAGACATCAAAGGCTTTGTTTGGCGCAATTACTATCGGAACACAGTACACCACCCGCCGGCAAATCCGCTTCGCGCTGGACCGGAACCGTAACGACGCGAATGGGCAGTGCATTATAAACAGTCGAATTCGTAAACCCATGGCCGCTCCAGGTTATCCGCGCTTTCTGTTATGGATTGTTTGGTCAATTTGGAGCGAATTTTTAAAATCCCGAGGCACCGTTTATTTTTGAATCACAAGCGACTTGAAAAAATAGAAAAAAAAATTCGATGCATCCAGTAACTTTTACGAATTAATCTAATAAACGGATGTGTATTTTGAGGAGAGTATGAAATATTTTACATGTAAAATTAATGAAAGAGGGACTTGATAAATTATGAGTTGTTATATATTAAATTAAATTAGCACCAATTTCTTGTTACTTTACTTACCGAAAATTTATTACTATTATTATTATTAATTTATTATAAAAAATAGCAAAAAAGTGCAACTAAATTTATTTATTAAAGGAAGATTTTTTCCAATATTTTATACTTCTGTCATCTGTGTTTATCCACTTTTCTATATTTAATCTCATAATGAAGAAAGTCTGATGCCGGACTTGAAGTCATCGATGACAAAATCTCGAACTCACGACACGTCTGGTAGAACGTGTCACTCGAAAACACGTGTTTATGTTTTTCCCGGTGTCGTTTCGAGAGAGGAATTAGGGTTCGACAGACAGTGACACGCGAGAGCAGTAGAGGGTCATGCCCGTCTGCCAGTCAGCCTCATGGCAGGAACTTTGAAGTTGATCGATTTAGCAGCTGCAGTCACTCTGTAGATCGTACCTCTCTTAAGCTCGCACTAATGAACCAACCAGCGGGAACAGAAATATCTCACGATTATACCATACGTTGCTCGCTATTATTTACGCCGTATCTATATTCCTCTCACGTTTAATTTTAATGGAATAAGACATTTTTAATGCATTTCGCTCTAATTGGCTTTACCAGACAACTCGTAAAATTGACATAATTACTCGCTATTATACTCGCGTATATATTTGGCCGCCCCTTACGAGAATACCATAGAGCTCTGGTTAGGGGTTGATAAACGTGGAGATAAAGTGTTGGGATAAAAGAACAATTATTACGGTGTCTGATTCTATTGTATGCAAATAAGAATATAAATGCGGACTAATTTCACGTCTGGCACCTACAGTATATACACAGCGAAAGGTCCATCTTGCTTCTCTATTCATGCAGTAAAAGCTCATTAGTACCAGTGCCTCCGGAGAAATAAGAACAGGAAAAAGCCTTTTAACATCATTTTTTACCCGGCAATACCATCTTTTAATGTAATTATGTAAAACTGGGCTGTGATGCAATTATTTATTCATTACCGGAGAATACATTACTCGCAAAAGTGAGACACGAAAAGAGTGAGGTGTTTGTGAAGACACAATATAAACTGAATTACCAAGGAAATTATATTAATTGGTAATGTACACAGAGATTTATGTGATGAAAATTGTAAGCGCGAAATGACAAGCAGAATTGGTATAAAAATTTTATGCAAAAATTTCTTAATAATGCGATCTCGTTATCAATGATGTTTCTTGAATTCGTAATATGATATCTGCTATATCAGAGTAACTTGAAAATTAAGTAAAATATTAATAAATCTTTGCTTTTCCTATTTTACCTGTACCTTCTATTGATAATTTTAAACTTTTCCTTTGGTGATTACATATAAGTTAATTCATAAATTATATTATAAAACATGTGTGTTTGCCGAGCTAGCTTTTTCATCTGAATTAATTCGCTAGACTTCAAATTGCGGCCTGTGAGCTTTTTTCCCGGCAAATTCAATAAACTTTTCCAGCGCACCACTTAAACGATATCGTCCGAATCGCGGCAATTTTTACGCGGAGATTTCCATACGGGCGCGCAACCAGGTGCAGGTGCATCAGACGATCCCCCACAGGTTATTTAGGAAGCGTTTTGCATTAATTATTCAAATGAGCTTGCGCACCGCTGAGATTATCGCAAGTTACGTGGCTCCTCTTCTTTCGACGACTTCATTACGGGACGCTAACCGACAATGCAAGAGAATATATTTGAAAAAATCGGAAAGTGACCAACTGTTGTCGCCAATATTACTGCCACACCAGCAGTAATTTTAATTTGCTGTTTTAGCATTTATCATTTATTATTTTAGTATTGTCTTGTTCTCATTGTAATAATTAGTAATGAAGTTGAGCAAAAATATGATAATGTACAAAATCAAATACGAGAAAAATTCGACTACCACATGCAGTTGATTTTCTCTTTTATTAACGCAACTTAATTGACAAATCGAATTAAAACGTCGACCGAAAGTTTTATCAGTATCTTCTTCCGAGATTCGAAAACTAGAAACTGTCGGGTGCAATGTCAACGGTTTAAATTGGCTTAAGAGACAAGCTTTCTTATGCGGCTGCTATTTAGCCGGTGGTATTACCCGATTGCTATGCGAAAGTCAAGAAAATTTCATTCCGCATCCAGTCCTATCGCGTAATTTAATATTACGCCGTTGGAATATTGGATATTCAACCTCGACAGGCGCTGTAGCCCGCGGCAACAGTTGTCTGTTACTGAGCTGGTCGGTTAAATATGCAAAATTCATGCTGAACACGGCGGAAGTGCCCAAAACTACTCCCAACAACCGGACAGTTTTATGACCGTAAATATACTCGCGGATCTTCGTCATTCTAATAACAGGTCACGTCGCTATAACAAATTTTATGATCGCATTGAGACACTAATTTCAATCTCACTGCGCTAAGAGACTTTATTATTCAGCTTTATTATTTTGCCGTTTTTCGTGTGATATATTACACAAGTATTTCTTTATCTGTAACTTCTCACGTATGAAATTAGTAAAAATGTTAATTTTCTAATATTGATTAGCAATGTCAAGTTAAGTTCCTTACAAGTGCAACTTACGTGCACTTGTAAGCAATTTGTAATACAAACTGCTTTTGCATTTTTTTCTTTTCTTTGTGCTAGTCTTCTATATATTTCACACACATGTATTTTTATAAAAAGTATATAATGATATCTATTCATATAGCACATGCGACATTTAATAATTTTTGGTTACAATTTTGTTGTAACAGTTTTGTGCGAAAGTATACGAAACGTAATTTGCGATTTTTCCTGCATCCAATTCTGCGATTGTTACATATCGCAATTTAGTTTTTCCTATTATTTCTGTTTCCTGAGGAAAATATGAATTTACTCCTGAACGCATGGCATTTTAATTTGAGACAGACAACTTTTTGCGTTGCCTCATGTATCGCGACATAAATACGAAAATAATACATGAAACAACAATGAAACTTATTTAGTCGAAATTAAAATAATACAGCGGTAAAACGATTGCGTACACCGTAATGGAATTACCTCTTTATAGTGAAAGGATTAGGCATGTCGGCCTCTGCCTCCGACACGGACGACATTCTTTTTATCTCGCATGCCTCTCTATTCTACCGTATTCGAACCGAAAGTCACACGCGCGGTGGCTTTTAAGGCGGCTGGCCGAAGGATGTGATATCCGTAATAAAATACGACGCGACTCGAGCACTTAGCGCCTCAATGTAGCGATATGTGCGGGGGACTCGGGCGTAACCTGCACCGTAAAGTAAGGCCCATAAACAGCCCGGCGATTTGACCAGGAACGAGCCCGTCGCGCTCGGAATTAAGACATAATTTAGTGCCGCGGCGGCGCTCATTTACGTACCTTTTACGGGAAAAAAAGATAAACACCGCGCCGAATGCGAGAGATGGCCCTCGCCGTGAAATTACGCGCGTCATTAAAAAGCTTACTTTACACTGATTAAGCGTTTAACAAGGCTGCCGTGGCGTGTACGTATACATATATGAGAGTGTTTTCCGTACATGAATATGGATGAATTCTAGTGTAGCCGTGACGGAGAGAACTACGAGATGGTCGCTATCGATGTTCGCGGCGCGGAGTAGCTTTATCGTGACCGATAATCGTCTAAGGTTTCTCAAGGAAGAAAAAAAGGTACGTGAGCGAAGCTACTTCTCATGCAACACCGTCGCGAGTATCGCGCGGAACATGTAGGTACAGGAAATATATGCCGACCGGTTGGGCCGCATCGAGAAATATACTTATCGTGTTGTAAGTATTCCGATCGACGGAGTCACGCTTGTGTATAACTCGGAAAAGGTACATGGCATGTATTTTTTCCACGTGGCTTACTCTAATAAGATCCAAAGCTGCGTGAACGAACGCGATATTACCACGATAACGGAGACTTCCTTATAAAACGCAGGATATACAGATCTCTTTATGATTTTTACGATGGAAACTAAAATCTGTGGATCAACAAAATTTCCCCGAGTGCAGTCATGGAGCTATCGCGAATGTCTTAATAGAAATTTCATGACAAATTAATAGAGCTATAAAACATTTTTCACGATTCTGTTATTTATATTTATTCTGATACTGAATTGTGGCGAATTATCAGCAAAAAAAGATTTGATTTTAAAGGAACATGGATAACAGGAGCGCATGTTGGCACTGGAGGCGCGTGGTTTCAAAGGGATCCTTAGGAAATGACGTCGTGTTCGAGGATATTTCGCGACATAAACTTAACATAATTTTTCAAGTACCGTTTGGAAGTAAAGCACTGTGACAGCGTAGAAGCTGTTGAAACTTCCCGTCTCTCTGGAAAACTTAGTTGTGTACTTACTGCTAAAACGCTTGACGTAAAGCTGGCGAATAATTGAACGTGAACTAACACGTAATTTTCACGATGAAAAAGTGCAATGCAGCGCAGTTTTAAACGCGATGCGAAATAGGGGAGTAAACATTTTTAAACTTGTTGAAAATATCCATGTTTCGAATCCCGATTACGTCGCCGCATTAATTTTCATAATGCAAATTCGCAAAAAACAACATTAACGATGAAATTGCGAGCGCAGATGCCATTATCCTTGATTATTCATCTATGGGCTTAAACTACAGAAATATCAGCATATTTACCGTGGATATTTTGAAAGTATATATGAACAATATACATATAGCACTATCGATCGCGAAACTACATGAAAAGTACATCTCGCCGCGAAGCTTAATCCGCGTGGTTTATTCTTTCTTCACACGTATTACATCACTATCAAAAATATACAAGTGAAAGTTAAAAGCCTTCTATATATATACCATAACAATGACAAAAGAATATCTGAAGAATATAATGGTTCCTGTAATTTTTCGAACCACTGACTACACTGAATGTTTAAAAAATCCGCTAAATTAGAGATTTAACACATTCCGAGCGAACACATTTCTCTTTATAGAAGATTGTATTTATTAATAGTAGACAGTATATTTTCGATGACACAGCACGTTTAATTTTTTGCACTTTGATATCGTTCCAACATTCATATAAAAGTAACAACGCGATATTTTGATGTATGATACGTTTCACAAAAGATATCGCAATCAAAGAAAAATATGCGCGCAGCATTTTCGCCGGTCCGAATAAATCCGGCAATAGTATCAAGTGTCAGTATGAAAAGTCTCATTGATGAAAAAAATATCAAAACTCGTTATTTACGTTACCATGTAAAGAATTCTACTTTAATCATATCAAACACTCATCCATGTGCGATCGCTCATGAAAGCATGAAAAATGCAAATGCACGAAACACGCTAAGAATCCCGCACGGTCGTTCCTCGACGTCAGCGACCGATCACGTACCTTTTTCTCCATCCCTTTCTCCAACCCCATCCATTACATCTTGTTGCACTCGAAGAAAGATCGCAGAGTGTCGCGTCCCACGACACAGCTACCCACAACTTTCGCCGCCCTAATTTCCTCTGTGCGATCTACTCGAACACTTTCGACCCTTCAATGTATCAGCTCCTTTGTTTTAAGAACAGTAGCGGATTCTCATCTATCTAAAGATAGACGCGTGCTTTAAAAACTCGATATATAAAGTGATTTTGAAAGAGATTCCAAAATCAGGAAATTTTAATTTTTAATTAAAATTTTCTCTCCTTTCCGGAACCAAACCGCGAAAAGTTTCGAAGTAATAGGCAAATATTTTATGCTATCTCAGTGTGTGTAAATATCGTATAATATTTTAAAAACAACAATTGCTGCTTTAGTTTATTTTTTTATTGAAAAGTTTATGTGTTTCCTTACTGATTTTTCTGAAGCAATACCGCACAAAATATATGTGCGCGCATTTTCAATTTATTTTACGTTAGGATCACAGAGTCACGATCCGCCATTGTATGAACATGAGTAAACTGCTGCGTCGATTGTAAGGAACGAAGACGTCGCGTTGTTCGTCTCTCCCGAAATTGTCTAGCGCGAGAAAACTTGCCGGAGGCGAAACTGACGAAGCAAGTAATCACGCAAACAACCAACTCTTACACACCAAAGAAACGAAGGAAATACGAGTGCGACAGTAGCGTAGCCTTGAGCTCTACGAAGGTTTGACCGGAAATACATCGGGTTGAAGAAACTGTAATCTTACCGCCGTAGGGCCAATGTTGGCTTTGAAAAGAAATTTTCGAGATTCGAAAATAAATATCAGCAGATTTCGTTCTTTTCCTTGATAATCCTTTTCCTTGATTAGAGCAAATTTTTACGGGAAAGTTTATAATAGACGACTAATAATAAGACGCTTATATTAAAATTAATTATAATAAATAAAGATGGTTACTTTTACTATTTTTAGCAAAGTAGATAGTTTAGTTAAAAATTTATTACAAATATGTATAAAATCACATTTTTTTTGTAAAAAGAAACTTTAGTTAAATGAATTCTAACACGTAAATAAAATTAAATAATACTTCGAGTGTTTATATTGCAGAAAAATACCTCATTCAGCGATATATGTACCTATATGCTTTATAACAGTTTCATTTAAATATTATTAGTGGACCATGATAATGTAAATAACCACTGATTTAATAATGTACCTCTCATTGATGCCAACTCCCTGCATGGAAAGCTTGCAGTAAATTAAAATAATTTAATGAAGTAGGAAGTTTTATTGCTTTCTATTTGTACACGGTAAAAAGTCAATGTTACAAGCTAACATTAATTAACTCTTAAAAATCTGATTAAACACGAAAATACGTGCTAAATTAACAAAATTAATATGATAATTTAATCTTATAATTACACACTAAAAATCAATTTTATTTACTTACTGATTGCGATATATTGTTAACAAATAAAATAAGTAAAAAATATTACACGATGCAATGATTGTATGCCGGAGACTCTAAACTCTTTTGATAAACCTCGATCTTTATAAGAATCACTTATACAAACGGAACCACGCGTCTCAAGGCTACGTCTTCGAATAGACGAAAGCTAGGAATAGCAAGGGGCACATTCGACAATATAGTAAGAGGGCGGAAAGGAAAAGGAAAGAATGCAGGAAAGGGGGTGCGAAAATCGTTCGGGGAACACTCATACACACAGAGTTACAGGGGTGAATTGAATTCGACAAATCTGAAATAGATGGCTAAGGCATCCGGACGGGTTTGCGGTTAATAGAATAGCCGTCGCAGAACCTGCGCTGCGGAATGTGCGCACCGTACACGGATGCCACTCTCGCGAAAGAGATAATTCAAGCGTTTCCAGCCACATACTCGCAGGAACTATTCCGCTCTCCTCCACACGTCCGGTGTCGACCTACTTGTGTGTCGTTTCTCGATACAAACCCGTTCGAAAACGAATCGATGCGGTGACGGGCATCTGAAGAATTTACTCGACGGCATATGGTTCTCTGAATTCATAAAACACTGATATTCTTGGAGCGATGGCAGAGAAGAATCGTGCCTCGTATTTCCCTCGACTCACAGTTTGTGCTTTCTATTCCAAAATATATACATATTTTTATGTCTACTTTATTGGTCTCTGTTATAAAATATATTTTTATCACGCTCGTTACTGTGTTAAAGCGCTTTAACACGGTATGATCCCTATACAATATTCAACGACCATGAAATATAGTGCAATGTATTTACGGCATTTGATCGATTCTTTATGGTAATGCTTTTTTAGGAAAAAAAAAATTTATAAAATGATATTTCAATAAGTCAGTTTATTTTTCTTAAATAAACTCTTGTATAATATTTATTGTTTATTATCAGAGAGCCAATAATAAGCTTTTTTTGAAATTTTCATAATTTGTTGCATATCACTTTTTTAAACCAGAGGTAGGACAAATCGGTAATTCATATGCACGATAGCTTGCGCTTTAGGTGCCATAACTTCTAACCAATTAGGCGTTTCTTTGAAGTGCATATTGGGAGAGTCTTCGGCTAAGTGGTTGCTCTCAAAGTGAACCGGCTCTTTCGGAGATCTGTCAAGTAGGCAAGCTTTTAGAGCGACGGCAGAAAATGGCAGGCTGCACGGAATATTGAACGCGGATGCGTTTGAACAGACAACGACACGATTAGAGCGTATAAGATATTTAATAGCTTTTATAAAAACGCTCTTAGTTTAGTAACTAATTAATATTAGTTCGTATTTCAAATTCTTTTATCAACATTCTCTATGAAGAAATATTTTTCAAATACATCAAGTAGATAGGTGAATTTTATTTTAATGAATTGCGTTTTATGAGAAGAAAGCGAACGAAAACGGTTCTTTGACATAAAATCGCAGCAGTAAGAGAAGGACAAATATAAGTATATAATTATTACAGTAACTGTGCGTAACATTCAAAGCACATATGCACAATTTCATAAAATTTCAAAGAAACGAATGCCCAACCTATTTGGTTTGCTTTGGATCCTTTTTAATTGGTCGAAAAGATTGAATTGGTTAATTAAGTTTTTTAGTCATTAAAAAAAAAGGAGTATGAAGTGGATCGAAACCTTTGATATTTATATTTTTATGCTTTTGCGCGAGCGCGTACGCGGATAGTTACTTACAATTACCATAAATAAATATATGCATACAACTGCAGTGCCATTGACTTTTCTTTTATCATAATTTTGTAAAAATTACAGATACTCATAAATATAAGTCAAAGCACACATCTTCTTATTTATTGAATGTGCTCTTATTTCTTTTATTGCCAGCAAAAATCGAGAGATTACTCGTATTAACTGTATTTATTTAGTACTCAAAAGCCACGTGTGTCGTTTCTATGACGAGTACAAATCTGATGTAATTACAGTCGGCACGTAGCACGCAATGAATCACGCGTCGCGTCGGGGATAATTCCGGAATGCATCGGACACGTGGTAATTGCGAGGAACCACGAGGATACGTGGCGTCGAATTAAATGTTAGTAAAAGCCCGTCGGAAGGCCGAAGAAGTCTCCGGATAGAAATCGGGATCGAGGAGAAGCCGGCTGCGATAAAACGCGTTAACTGAGCGTACGATTATTTATAGCCTTAATCGTGTTAATATAGAGCCGGCCCCGCTCTCCTCGTCTCGCACTCGCGCCGCCCAGATTTGCTGTCGGTCGATTTTTCAACGGACGATCCCCGAAACTTAATGGTGATATATCGGGAACAATCGGCTTGTACTTAACGCGCTATTCATTAGCAGCCGTCTCCCGCCGTCCCCACCTTTCGTGTAGTGCGCCGGCGCTTCGTCCTTTATTCCGATAAGCGGGATCGGCGTTACTTAGCGATAATGTATAATTAACGAGGCATCCAGACCGGAATGTTTGAAGGCTGGCGCGTATAATCCAATCGAATTCGCCGGCATATCTGAAGGTGATGGATGTCCGTAAAACACGAGAAGATAATACAACGAGAACGGCCGATGTCGCGTCGGGGCCGCGATGATCGGGAAGTTGAACGAATAGAAAATCAGATCATGACAGCTGTGGATCACGAAGAAACTGCGGAACGAAAAGTGTCGATGAAAAATACAAGACTATATGAGGCACTGCGTGAGAGGCCGTATTTATTTTTCAAAGCAACACGTCTTAAAAATGCAGTTGAAGTAAATTCTGCGCGAGATCTGAAAAATTCACTATATTTTTTATTCCTTGAAAGCTAAATCTTTTATTTCGTAACATCCGTTAGATTTATATGTGTGCAGCTGTTGCTTCGATAAAGAAATATCTTTCTAAATTACATAAATTTTTACCTTCTTTGTCCCGCAAGGGGGATTCTCAGCATTGCCATCGCGGCTACCTTTCTTTTTCCACATCTCGTCAGCTGAGCATAAATCTCATGGCTAGACAAAAGCAGGAAAAAGATGAGAAACATCAATTAAAGACAGGCCCTGGCCTGGTTCGATGATGTTCAGAAATTCTACGATGACGAGGGCGTGCGAGCCCCCGGGGAGCTTCATATCTCACAACTGACAACATATGTCCGCAAGATGTTGTTCGCTCGTAATTATGGTTTAGGGTCACTATTTTCCATTCTTGTATAAAGAACTGGTCATTCCTTATTAAATAAATTTATATAACTTATTAACTTTTTTTCAACAGAATTACTGAATTCTTCGATTTTCGCATTATGTAGGTATGATTATAACATATAAAATAATATCTAGAAAAATCAATATTTTTATTAAATATCTTCTCCGTGATCTCTTTTAAACATTATTAACAAGACAAACATTAATTCTTTTGCATAAACAATTTTTTTTACAATGTCTAAAAGCATGATTATATCAGACCGACTAAAGATAAAAGTAGAAATGTGTTAATATTAATATTCAGATGTACCTGTAAAAAAAGTGATTATTTAATTATAATGTAATACTAAACATATTTCCTTCTAGCGACTTCTTTACACTCAATATCGGTAACGAACGACTCATTTTTCGCTTACTAAGATTGCCAGAAAATTGGAGTCGCCACAATTAAATTCGCATCAGTCGTTGCATTAAGTTCGGTCACTGATGGAAAGCACACAAAATTTCCGGTTCGTTTACTAATGTCCATCGCGGACGGAGGCTTTCTTCTTGCTCGTGCCCCGATGTATTTCCAACGAGACCGTATCCCGCTTTGAGCTTTTTCCTTTTTGATGAAATGGTTATTACTATCGCAATGGTGAACAGTTCTTTTTCGTTCCATTTCAGGTCGCAAGCATTGAGACATCGACATCAATGCTCTCGAGCAAACCGACCTATACTTCGCGTCGAGACAAATATCGCGAAGCAACCTGAGCGTCCATCAAATATTTCTATATAACACACATCTTTTGCTATATATATATACATATATATATAAATATAACGTGTACTGAAGTCACTCTCTTTTCTTCTTTTCTAGAAACGATTATTTAATTTGTTGCATCAGTACGATTGAGAGTAGCGAAATATATCTTAAAAACTATATTACAAATGATAAGGAAGCTTATAATAAAAAATTTATTATTACGTAATCTCAAGCGGGGGATAGCAATTGTAATTTTGCTGTATTGAACAACATTGTGATTTGCTGATTAAATTTACACTCTGTAATGTTCGTATAAAAATTTCATGCCGACAACTAAACATCTAATTATAATTTTTTAGTAATGTTATAAATTTTTAGTAATGTTATAAATTTTTTTCGCAATAAAAATTTAAACTATTTAATTTAGAAATTACATCAACTGACCAAAACCCATGGTCGAAATTAATAATGTCTCGACGATTGATCCGAAAAAGTGCTGTGTGAATCCGACAAACCAAGTTGGCTTACAGTTTTTCAATGTTCATATCGGAAAGACGTTATATATTGCCAGTCACGGTCGATTTAAAATACTTTAATTGTTATAAATTTTTGTTTTAATTTTGAAAAGTCATTAACTTTTTCAATTAATCTAACGAAGCTGCTTTACTAACGAAGCATATTGTTAAGTTTGTGAATACTTTTTTGACGTGGAAAGAATAATCTTATAGAAAATGTAAAAAAAACCTCTCTCTCTCGCGCGCGCGCCAAGTTTTTCATTCGGTAACGAAACGCCGCATTTAACTCGCATAATGCACAGAAACATTTCTGTCTAGGAAAATGCAGGGTATCAGGAAATGTAAAACACATTCTCCGCTATGGCGGCAACAGCGGCGGTCCAAGAAAAACGCTTTTTACCGGCAATTTCAGCGTAGCGCATCGTGTCGGTCGGTGCTGAATTTTTATCGGAACGTAGCCGATGGCCATCCTCTGGACGTAAGGATTTTCATTGTCCAGTGTCCCGGAGATGCAACGCGAGTATACGTGGAATATGTATGATTCCCGCTTACGGCATCGGGGCGGCGAGTTATGAATAAAAACATTTTGCGTCCGGTAAAGCAAACGGATACCACCGGCCGACATATGTACATGTCCATTTTTCTTTCCGTGTCAATCCCTCACGATAATGTGCCACGCCGCAGAACGAGTACGTGTTCCGCGTTCCGCGTTCTCGATCCCATCCCTCGATCAGATCGCGACAGCACCTGCACGCGCGAAGCCAGCCACCTGGAGCTACCATATTTTTTCTGCGAATGCGATTAATAATTTATTTCCAGCGCGTGTCGCCCGGATATTGTCGTGTATGCACGCTAGTTTTTGTTTCGTTTAAACGCTTGCTCGGTTAATGATCTCGGTGGAACGAAATCGCGTCAGCTATATACTACGCTACCTAGAGACTTGTAAGTATCAAGAATTCATGAAGCCAACATTCCGCGACGATAAATTATACGATAATATATCTTTCTGAATAACAAGGAAATTCGATATATAATTCTTTTATATCATTAATAAGGTTTATATGATTTTCTTGACATTTATGAATTACTAATGGATGAGATTAATGCGGTTATTATGTTTATGTAGTCAATTAGGATAATTGTGACGTATATATTTTCGTTCTTTATAACATATATTACAATTTATATCACAGTCATAATTATGATTAATCTTTCTTTAAAGTATAATAATCTCAATTATAAAATGTTGTGTGTAGGAAATGTATATGTTATCTTAATTATAAAAGTTTATAAAACAGAAAAATAACATTCTCCATTTCAGAATAAATTACATTTTTGCAACTGGAGATGTTTTTGTAACAAACTGAGGATCCCCAGCAAAAGTAATTTTAGAGAATTGTCTGGCAAAGGCTACCAACTGAAAAAAATCTCACAGTAGAAATCGAAATCGGTTTTGGAATTTGCAACCAATTATAAGTATAATTATTATTTGTCTATAAAATTTGATTTGTCGCACGCCCTCGTACTGCCATTTGCACAGGTCGATTTGTAACTATAACAGTTACATGTTAAAGAGTCAAACAAATAAATTTGTTTAATTATATAAATTTAAGAAAATATTAATTATAATTAATAATAATTTATTTACGACTTTACGTCAAAGTAATGACGGTGCTCTGCAATTTTTTATAAGCACTCAATTGTTAATGCGAAAGAAAAAAAGAAACGTGTATATAAAGAAGTTCGAAATATATGCAGCTACTTTTCTTGTTTATAAAGGCTGCGCTTGATTCTCCTGTGTTCGCGCAGCGATCTGCATCATTCTAAATCATACTTCCAGCATCGCCCGTTTATTATCATCGTGTCGAAATACACGTATAACGAGGCTTCGAGTCGTTGATAGGCAGAATTCATTGCGTGGCCGTATCGGCTGGTCCGCCGCCGCTCACGGAAATATGTGACTTCATAAAGTCGATTCGTGTAGGGGCGCCTTATCTCGTTCCCCGCAAAAGCTACTGCGGTAAACATTAGACAGAGACAAAGGAGAAACTAAAACGGGGGAGAACGATTCCGTTTTAACAGTGAATTTATGGCTGCGCGTGATTTTCGGCTGCAAGGAAGATTTCCCAGAGAGAGAGAGAGAGAGAGAGAGAGAGAGAGAGAGAGAGAGAGAGAGAGAGAGAGAGAGAGAGAGGGAGTGAGAAAGAGAAAGAGATGGAGAAGAAGAGAGAGAACTCTCCCACGTTCTTTGGTGCTCCGCAACCGTGAAAATACTTTTCCTCGCCGATAACGCGGAAACGAGACCGAACGAGATTGCAATAGCTCCGGCGAATGTGTGCATTATAAAGAAATAGCGCAATCTTCACCGTGTAGGCGCGCGGAGGAAGGAGTGAAGAAAAGAGAGAGAGGGTAAGGGGGTGGAAAAATGCGAAAGAGAGCAAAATGGGAAACGATAAAGAGAACATTCAAGTTGCACGGTTGTCTTGGAGTCGCTATGCGTCGCTGCGGCATGCGTATCTGCGATTCACACGCAGTCACGCGCCGCACCGACACACGTTGTACAACGCTGTTGCACTTTCTCGCTCGTGAGTCCTCCTCACTTCTCGGCTTCGCGAGACGCGCACGTTGCCGTCGCAAAGAGCTCTTCTATCCTCGGCGGGTGAGATATGGATCTTCCGGCTCGTTGCACATACAGAATAGAACGTAACGTTATATGCGTTAGGTCGTGTTGCGTCACATTACGTTACATCTGAAGGGATGGGGTTGCCCTGGCCAGCCTGGTCTAGAGAGGAGCATGTAACCACAACGACACCCCCCGCTGGACGATCGTTCGACGTTATTATTAATACGCACTCCGCGCGACAATCTCGCGCAGTTGCGCCACGACGAAAAGGGTGCATTAAGCCTCGCTCTGGCGCGCGGAGATGGAATACTTTATGAATAATGAATGTCGTCGAATATCCCGCAGCGCAGAAACGTCATTTTTTGTTAAATGAAATAAACGGTATATGTGATTGTTTCGTATTTTCCTTAATAATTTCTCAGGATTGGTATTCTTGGATGCACATTAGTGTACTACATTAAAGATTATTTTTATATCCAGCTTAAATTAACTTTAATCATTGTTGTGAGAGAATATTATATTTAATGTTTGGAAAATATTCTCTCAATAATATTGTTTAATTATAGTCTCTTTCTTAGCATTTTCAGTATTAACAGACGTAAATAAATAAACATCAATGAACGCACACGTTGTACCGAGTAAGTAAAACGAATGGAGCTACATCTCATGTAAACCCTGGAGCACTTTAATCCCACCATCATTTGGGCCCTTTAAAGTTTCAAGCATTGAAGATAGCCGTTTGTGCTTCGCACGCGAGAGCTTTATAGATATCGGAGCTTAAAGTACCGCAAGATAACGGATATCTCAATAATAATACGCCAGCGTGGTGCAAATACAAACGCTATGTTGGATTACCGTATAACCGGGCTGCAAACCGAAAGGCCGCGACACCGGAATGAATTAAAGCTCTCTATCCCCTTTAAGCGTTTGCACAAAGCCCGAAGTTTAAGCGAGACTCGTCGGAGAGCACTTCGTTGAATGCGCGAGATAAATCAGCTTCATTATAGAGAGCGGCTGTGGCCGCGCGTAAAAGGCGAGCGAAAGAGAATTGCGTAATACATAATACGAGAGTCAAGTATAGCGTGATTCACTATATGTGCTTTCCCGGGTGGTTCAATTAATACGCGATTACGTACAACGTAGCGGCGCGCCGCGTAAACAGCCGGAGGAATTACGACAAGGTAGCGCGAGGAAGAAGGAATCCTATGTCGCGTTTTCGCGTTTTCCGTCCGTTCGCGTATTTATTACGTCGCCCGACGGCCGACAAACATGAGATACGAAGCATGGCGTACGTGCAGCCCGCGGCAAGTTTGCCGTCTCGTGAAAAGCACGCGCGGAATAATTATGCGCGACGCATCGCCCCGGCGTATTACACCACGATACTTCCTGTTTAATCCTTCCGCTCTCTCTTCTCCGTTACTCCATTTCAGTGAAATTTCCACAAACTTGAGTAATGCGATTCTAGTTTAAATAAACGCACATCTATATTATTTACAATAATTATTAAGTATTAAAAGATATTAAATAATAATTAATATCTAATGTTAAATGAGAGTAATAAATTACTCGAAATTAATTTTCCTTTAAAGTTGGTAAATTTAAGAGAGAAACAAATTGAGAGAAACACATATAAACTTCTGTAGAATTAAAAATATCCGAATGTCAACATGAAATATTTATTTTGGATTGCGATCTTCTTTCACTTCTCTGATAATTTTTACACGAGAATTAAGGTAAATAGATATCAATAACCAAGTAAGAAAAATTTAGATATTTTGAAAATAGTAAATTTTTATATCTTTTGCAAAATGAATTAATTTTATACATAATTTTGTTAGCAATTTGAAAATGATTAAACTTACGATAGAGAGAGAAGAATTTTCAAGCATTGTTCTTATTCATACAATGGAAAGAAAGCGAAAAGAGAAAGCGCGCTTGATTAAGGACGCTTTGCAAACTGCAACAGTTCTTTGATTCGTTGCAGCCAATAGTGCAACGGACATTGCAGCATAATTTTTATATTGACGTCCAACAGAAAGGTCGTGCGAATTACGTACCGAGGCAGAATGCCAGCTACCACCAGCGTCTCTATTAATCTCGACAATAGGACTCATCGTTGAACGTAATCATGCCTTTCAGATGCGCTCTCAGTTATGCATCTCAGCAATTACTCTCGCCGCGACCCCCAAGCATTGATGCACAAATCGACCGTGTCGTGCAAATCAAAAGAACTACCTCCAGGAGGGCCCGCAGTAACGAGCAACTTTAAGTCAAGCGCCCCGCGATTATTACAAGAACAATTCTCGTCGGCGTCTTTTCGATGCAAATCTAATTGCCGTTGATATCTCGCGTGATATCTCTCTCAGTCAAATTTATCATCGCATTGTTCTTCACGGTCTCACGGGTGGCCGATTGAGATAAGGCAGATCTATCCATCTGTTTCTGTCCCTTTTATTCGCGATACGCCGCGTTAACAGCCGTGCTTCGCTGTTCGCATCGATAGCGACAAGGTTCGTTGTATACAATTAAAAAAAAGTGGATAGCTATGATGAGCGCGCGTGATTGAGTCGGCTATCTAGTTACGTCGCGTTTCCGCGTTGTGCCGCGCCAGCGATCGACAGCAGAATAGTAGCTATATACGCTTGGTGCTCAATATGGCATCCGTTCGCCGAAAACTGGAGTATAATCTCGTTTCCACGGTTTCGTGAATTCGAAGAGACCCGCAGCCATAACGGCAGCGGCGGCGGCGGCGGCGGCGGGATGCCGCACCGCGTTTCGCCGCAGCGGAAAATCAGTCCGATAACGATAACGACATTTGCAACGTTGCTATGCGTTTGCCCACCGGCCGGCCGGCCGGACCGGTCGTCGGTCGATCGGTTGTTCGCCCAAACCGAATCATCCTGTATTTGTCCCACGACTCCTGCCGTTCCACACCGCAGCGATCGGAAAGAAGAGTTTATCGTTCCGTGAAATGCAAATTACCCGGAAACGTAAATAAAACGTTTAACGTTGTCGGGATCGTTGTTGAGTCGAATTCGGTCTCTCGTTGCGAATTGCTATGATAGTGTTGGTTTAAATTGGAAACAATCCATCCGTAGGAAAACTGTAATCAGATTTGATTATCTCCTTTGAGAGAAATTTTTTTTATTTTCGTATAAAGGTTATAAACATTTATACGAAATGCAATTAAATTATGACGTTTAAATTTAATTGCAGCTTTTACAAATATTTTAGTTTTTAAACTTTATTTATAGATTTATAATATATTTTATGTAATACCATTACATATAATATACAAACATATTATTTATCTTTCGTGGAAATCATATTTTGTGAATCGATTTAATGCAATTACACATTGTTTCCTGTTCCACAGGCTAATATTCACGGCAACTGTTTCGCAAACGTTTTGTTACGAAATACTTATAAAGTCGTGAAACACGCTGGATGAGCAACGATCGATCGCTTCATCCGTCTTGCAAGTCAAAAGTGATTAGCGCAACGAGGCGCGACTTTGGCGAATCGCGCATTAGCGAATCTGCTTCGCTAACGATAATGACATTCGCGCTGTCCCATAGGAGCACCTTATACCTATACCTATCGAGCTACAAACCCCCCGACGAACAATTATACTCCGAACAGAATCGCGCAGTCTTGTTCCGCGACGTGATCTCGATTGCTATGATCAGACCTGGAACGAGAGTGCATCGACGCGTGAAACACGAGCGGAATGATTATTTCAATTATCCAAATGAACGTCCGTATCGAATTAGACGGCCACAAGCGCCGGTCCCGCTGTCGCGTCGTCTCGCGGGGGACCTCAAGCGGGCACCGAAATTCTATCAAAGATATACCTATATTGCGCGCGCCCGAGTGACGCCTTTCTCCGGTTTCTGAGCCGTTCTCCGATGAACACGGCGATGAGAGTTTTCGCCCGACTTGTCGGGAGTTTAATTTCGCGGGCGAGTCTCCTTGACGGAAATGACGGGAAGGGCGCGATGGATAGAAGGGAGAGGGTTCTATTCTTACCGCGAAAGGGCATGTCTTTCCTCGGCGCGCGAAAGAGTTTAATCCTAGCAAGGCTGAGTGATAAAAAGAAACGTCAAGACGGGACTATAACAGATCTGCCGTAATTGAAACCGATTGGAAAGTTTTGGAAAACTTATGTATTACGAACTGATGCATTAGAGTGATGAAAAAGTATTTCTTTATCGTCGACAGATGCTCTCTGACAATCGCAATTAATGCAGTTGTGTAATTTTACATAATTTTACAGGAACGAAGAAGAGAAAAATACAAAAATAAATTTAAAATAATTAATTCTAGGATAGAATTTATTTTATTATTACCTAAGATTGCTTAAATTACAAAACTTTATAAAAATATTACAGCAAAATATTTTCTTCGCCACATATATATAATAAATTTAAATAGCACAAATAATGATGATTATAAATTTATGCTTATATGTAGGTATATGTACATTAGGCTTATAATTATTTTAAAAATTAACATATCTTAATTTCCAATTAATAATTGATCTAAATGAGACTTATTGATTTAAACATCTAGATATAAGAGTGCATTTTTTAAACAGAACTTCAAGATATTTACGAAGAGTAAAGTCTAGCGATAATTTCGAATTAAATAAAAATTAAATAAAATTCAGGATAGCAATTTTCCAAGACATCTTACGCGAATATAACGGCAAGATGCCTTCTGAGGAGCAAGCGAGAAACGTGGAAGGAGTACTGCTAACAAAAAGTTAATTACAGAATCACCGGAGGCAAAGAAACCGCATGGAATCTCGCTCTCCTCTTTGCTCTCTTCGCGGTCTTTCGGTTATCGGGTCCCCCTCTTCGGCGTCCGAATTCGATGCCAATCCCATTCTACCTGCTAATAATGTGGGTTCTTGTCCTGGCGAGCGAGAATGCAAATTATTGTGCGTGAATAAAATTTCAGCTGCCGCCATTCAGACTCTGCGGTTGCCTCTCTTCCTCCCCGTTCCTCGCTCGCCAATCGTTCGGAAAATAATACTCGCATGAACCACCGTATGTCCTCTACGAAATATATATGGAATCTGCACACACACATGCAATTGATGCGTTGTTGCTCATGTTGAAACGTATATATCGGAATAAATAATGCAGTGGAACATTGTTGCACGCTCGGAATACTTTCAACGACTTTGTATAATTGAAATACAACAGCGATCATTATTAAATACAGTAAAATTAACAGTTTATATATTTTACGATAAATTTTTTATTATAGATACCTATTTGTTGTAAAGATTTGACTTCTTTTATATTTTCAGAGATCTAAAAATATGTTTCCTATTAGTTTTTAATATCTACAACATTTGTATACAAAATGTTAGTTTAACGCCGATTTAACGGAACGTGTCTCAATGGAACGGATGTGTAAAGAGAAATAATTATTTTTTGAAAGTTCGTGACATTTTTGCCCTAAAAAGATTAATCTTTACATCAATTATACATTTTTCTACATCATAAAAATGAAATCGCGAGAGGATGCACTACAATTTTGTTACACGAATGATTAAATACGGTCGCACGGCAGCCTCGTTACGATGGTCATGCACATGCCAGGCGATTGAAAGATCGATTAGACGCGTTTGCTCTGTATTTGAACTATTTTGAACTGCGAATCCATCCTCGGAGACAAACGGGCATCGCGGCATTTGCGCGAATGGTCCAAGCGACCGGCCATGGTTACGCAGCTGGCAACGTTCCTCCATCACCGATATTAATACGCGCGCATACGTCATTTCGCGGCGTGGCTGAGCAATGTTTATCGTGCGTGCAGATCAATCACTGCGTCGCGGCAGTACACCAAATCGCTTTATGATCTCTCGCAACTATCCCAATCCGGCGGGCGTAAGAATGTCCCTGGGCATTATTGATCTTCTCGCTTCGGGGTTTGTTTATGACAGGGATATGCCGACGGTAGGGGGATCGGACACTGTGAGTGCGATCATGAGGAAAATCCGACAGTTGTGGAGCCAATGTGCGTGACAGTGGATAAAGTACTGCCCATCATCTTTTTTTTATACACACTGATTGTTAGTCATTAATTCACTCGAAGCATAGACGTAATAAAACGGGATATTCTTTTGACGTGGATCATCTCTATCATTTCAATTGTGCGGCAGATGAGCTCAAACCGTAAATGTCGAATCAAATCAAAAAATTAAACGATATTAAATCTCAATTATATTAAAAATATTATTAAACTCTTGACGTTTGTGAACTCTTTTCAAAAGGCTCAATTATTATTAAATTTTCTTTATTATTAAAAGAATACATTACTAAAAAATTAATTTTTCACATGAACAATTCATGAGACGATTTTAATAAAAGTAATCACGCCGTTAAATATATTTGACATATGTAATATGTATTGTGTGTAATATATGACATATGTATATGCAATATAGCGGGAGATGGATAATTTCTCTGAGGAGACAATTTAACTTTCGTTGGACATAGCGCATAGGTTCACTTGGCTCTTCAATTAGACCTATCTAAATTACACGGCCGCCGATTCCAGCCAATCCACGATCGGTAAGGCCCGTTTACGCCAGCTAGACACCAACACATCATGCTGCAGGGCCAACCATTGGATTAGACTCGGCAGACTTGACCGCGCGGGAAGATATGTGCGCGACCCAGCTGTGATTCTCATTGAGCGCGCTCATCAATCACCTAAATGTAACACGCATGGCCCGATATCGCGGGCGCAACCCCTTCCTACCTTCCCCGCCACGCACTCTCCGCTCACTTTGTCCTGACATCTGTCAAACGCGACACAGGGCCCACCACACGCCGCGGCATCCTTTTTTTTTTTCTTCTTTATTATCCACGACAGTCCGGTTGCATGCGTCTCGCACGTATAATTTCGTATGCGTCCCTAAATAAGTCCGCTCGGACGGCCATTACCATTGATACCGCTTGTCTGCCGCCTCTCTCCTCGCGCCGGCCCTTCCATTTGTTTCGGCCCGGCCCGAGGCCCGAACACACATGCACGGCCATCCATGACTCCGTCCGGGACAGGTTCGTAAAATATGAAGACTTTAATCAAAAGGGCGACGGAATAAGAGCGAGAATCTCGGACGAAAACTACCGCGACGCGGACAGTGAAGAATTAATGATCGCGGACCGAAGAGGGGTCGACGATCCTTGAAAATGAGCTGGCCGCGATATTCTGTGTTCTTTTGTGTAACGGACGAATGTATGAACGTACGGCGTCCCGGGTTTGTCAATGCTCGGCTGCGATTCCGTCCGTTTGTGCGACGCGACTTGCTACGAAGATTGATAAACGTGCCGGTCTCCACGGCGACCGAGCAACCAAGAAAGAATATTCGAGAGAAAAGAATTCCTTCGTTGCTATCGTTTAGCATATTTCGTATGAGCTTCTAAAACTTGCATAGGGACATTGTTGCGTGAAAAATTAAGGGAGTGAGTTAAGATCTTAATATAACTCCACATGTTATTGCAAGAAGAGATCTATGTCATTACTTTTTTAGTCAAGGAATGGATGCATATAGTTATGAAAGACTAATGGATACGCATATGTAGAATTGTTTTATTGAATGAAAATCAATCCGTAGTTAAAACTACAGATGTGATCTTCATTACATAAATTATAAAGGAATTATATAAATTACATATCAGATGGTTTTTCGCTGCGCAAAAATGCATATTATTACGGTGCTTATATTGATACTTATGATATATGAATTTTTGTGCTTTCGATTATACGTATTTTCAAAAGATATAATCATTGGTTTTAAATACATATTTTACATTAATCATTTTGTAACAATAATGCAATTAGATGACTTATTTTTCCAAAAGAGTTTTCCAAAAGATTTGTTTAAAGAAAATGTACTTACGCGCGCAGTAAAGTTTTATTTCATTTTTAAAAAATCACTTAGAAAACGTGATTCAGATTCTTTTCTGAAATAACATGTTTAATAGTACCGTCGCTACTGGAATTGCGTTTTTATAATCCGTAGAACAACTTTCGCGAGGAAAAATGCTCGCGTTAATGGGGGGAAAAGAGAGTAAAAAGAAGATTATATTAGACAGGATAATTAAAAATGTAATAATTTACATCACTACGCGAAATGAAGGCTTTAATGAAAAGGATAAGAGGCGCGAGCGGGCGGGAGCGATCGGAGGAAAATTGCAGCGACGTCCGGAATAAAAAGTTAATGAACACTGCAAGACTCGTCCGACGTTATAATGCATTCCTTATTGATTATCTTACCCGTACTGATGGCCCGGTAACGTAATAATTAATTGCGGAATATTGATTACATACGAACTCGATGTGTGTTCGGTCTCATCCATATACGTCGAAGTGGAAGCTTAATTCTACATTTTTACAATAAATTATTCGGTCGCTCCCGTTATTATTCACCGATTTCAGATTAATCCATACATCGAGATCGATTTCCCATTTGCTATATACGAAAGTCGGACATCTAATATATACCGCAAAGTTATACTTTCCGTTAGGTATATCTTCTCTCTCCGCGTACGATCGAATTCGTAGAGTTTGATTTTGGCCATTTATTATTTATTCACAATTGTAATCTTGATATAAGAGAATACGAAAAGCAAATTTCTTTATGACGCTTTACATGCGTGAGGTTTCTTTTTGCTTGAGTAATGGAACAGCTGGAAGCGCGAGAGTAATAGCTCGCGCTTTTGCTTGGAAGCAAAATAATTGAGAAACTGTGTACGTCGGTTTACGTATCCATAAAATATCGAGACCTTAATTAAAACAGTAACAGACGAGAAAGAACGAAGCGGAATTGTAGCGACGGCGACAATGAAAAATTAATAATAGACGTGCGTAGGAAACACTCGCTTGTTGTAATGTATCTCATACTTGAGACACATTACAATTTATCACTCGACTTAATAGGTTTCTCTAATCAGATGTTATTCATCTAAAAGAAAATATAACAATATGTTGAAAGGATTTACTTGATTTTGAAGAACTTGCATTTTCTCTTAAACAAGTTTTAGTTAATTTAAAAGAATTTATCTATAGAGTACTTTGAAAGTTCTCAATTCGACTTTTCTGATTATAATACCTACATACAATTTTATAACTAAGAAAAAGGATATATATATTTTTTCTTTTGAACGTTTCTCGCGAGCGATCACAATAATTTTCTCACATAAATGGGACGTCCGCCTCAGCTGTATTTCATTTATCTCACGAGCTGGCATAACTATTATTTATGCATGCCGCACGTACCTATTACCTGCTGCATCCCGCGTAATCGCAGCCTAAGTCGAATCTCGCACTGGCTCCCAATATATCGAATCAGTTTGCAAATGCAACGCGGAGGAGGATCCGGCGGGGGTAAATGTAATCACCTACATCTAGTTTCCATACTATACTGGGACCTAGTTAAACCTGTCTCGCAGTAACACCATGATCGAGTCATAATCACAGACAACCAAGTTGCCAATCCGCGAATTTCATGTTACGTCAATCAAAAAGAATTTTACATTCCACTAAGTCGGTGTCTTCTTAGAAACATCATGATAATGTCTCTTTTAATAAAACTGACGCAATTTAACAAATAAGAAATAACAAATAAAAATTTTTTTCAAAAAAGGAAATTTAAAATTACAATGTTAAGATAATGGCAGTTCACGCGTGTTCTCGCGTGAAGATTGATTTTTTATGTCACTCCTACCAAAAATTCAGCGCGTAAGAGGGCGAACATCAATTACCTTTGCACTACAGTAACCGCGAAAATCCGTGGCGCGGAGCAGTTTTTCTCTTTCCACTTTCAGTGATTGCCAAAGAGATTTAGTGCCGATGTCGGGGATCGTTTTCGATCGGGCCAAACACGCAGGTAAGATCTACACCTTGGAATTTATTCCACTGTCTGGCCTAACACACGCGCGCGGCAGTATGCCTGTGGAATTTGAACGCCGTGAACTTTGGCGGCTTGATTTACGCGCGATGGATAAGTTGTAACTCACCGTTTATATCGATACCAGAGATAGCGCGCGCGTTTGATCTGACATTGATATGTTCTCGTCGTACATAGCATTTCAGACTCGCGCTACCTATCGGCTGCAGATTTTCCGGAAAATCTGGAATTGATCTTATTTTAGCAGAGGTATAATAGAAAGCTATATCTTCCAATTTTGATAGTGTATATACAAGATACAATATATACACAATATATTAATGACATTTATATATCTAAACTTAAAAATTCTTAGAAGGAAATGTTACGTGAGAATTTAACAAATTTGTGACAACGAGATTAACAATGAGGAAATCATTATTCTCTTTTTTCCGTCACACTATCTCTATGTGTGATTAATAGAATTTTATTTATATACCTACAATGAAACTTACAATTAGTAATATGCCTTTCTCTGCATTAGGGGTGTTAGAAGAATAGAGTTGTCAATTCTGTGAATATTTCATTTAATTCTAAGATTTTTGTACTTATTAGCATTACTATGCTATACATTCAAGTATGAATGTCTTTAACCTATTATATTTCGGGAATTTTTTAAGCATATATGACGATACACATGTTTCATAAAATTATGCATATATGACGACACACACATTTCATGTGTGCAACATGTGTGCACGATTAAAAATGTATCATCAATTGGCAGCTTTTTATCTAAACATGAATATACACGTTTTATATAAATAATCTGTAATATTACATCTGTGTTCCATTCATTCATGAGGGAATTTATTAAAGCCCAACTCCAATCTACCACTATAACAACTTTAAAAAGTGGCCATTTTCTTCGATTTGTTTCAATAAAATGTCGATATCTGCTTTTTAATAATCTACATATTGATGGAATATTGTGTTCGGTTATTATCATTTCAACAATAGGCTGTATTGACTAGCTTTTCTTGATAATCATAACATAATACATAATACATCACGTAATACATAATACATAACATAATACATTATTCTTTTACAATAAATATCTTTTGGCTTGCATACTATTGATTTTGTCGCATCAAAATGAGCTGTTTTCGCGATTATTTACATCAATGATATCTAATTATCTCTGTGAATACATGATAGCATGTAAAGGTAGACCGACGTATCGAATATATGAATCTTTATTACGTACATCTTCTATCCACTGCTGAAACAAATTAGATACTTAAATCTGTTTGAGCTAAGTATTCGATCATTTCTGAGGTAATAGTCGTACATTTGTTATACTTTTTTTGGCGTTTCAATATATGTATCGTTTGTATTATTTTGCTCAGTGTTATTTTTTTCTTTGTCATTGCATACACAAGCTAAAATTGCAAAATAGCTTTTTTATTTAATTTTATTATGTAAGCTACTTTTAACTCCAGATAATCGAAGTCTGATAAATAAAAATAGATTTTGCAAAGTATCTGTTACAAATTTTATCAATAGAATGCCAGCAAAAATATTAATAATAGAATCTATATTGGCAGAATATAGTAACAAACTGACAGAGCACCTGCATCTGCCATTTCGTAATGTATGTATTCCGTTTTTATATTAAATAAATCTGTCATTTACGAAATGACAAATTTTGCTTAACTTATAATGGCAATCTGGTGTCAGATTATGTCAACTTTTGTTAACAAAAGGGCATCTGCTTAATATAGATGCTGTTGATACCAATGTGTTGTAATATTCGAATCTGCTGATAAACTACTAGCATACCGCTAATATTTTGCTTACGGCAAACTATAGCTGTGGATATTAATGAAAAATCTTTAATAATGTTTTTATCGTTTTCTTCTTTTAAACACAACTTGCTGCGTATTATATCTTGCAAATTATGAACGTTATTATTCCATAGGCGTACATATAACATCCTACTTTTACAATCAAATTTTTTTCAGTAATAACTGAAAGCGTTAAATGAAAGGAAACTATAAGTATTGATATAAATGTTTTTCACGTTATTTTTAATTTATTCGAATTAAGGGTACCTATATAGTATTAATTCATTAAACTAATAGAAATTTTGTATTTTTATTTGTTTTGGAGTAATTATTCACGAAATATTCAGGTTTTAAAATATTTGAATATATAAAAGACTAATTTGATACTGCGTTTGATAGCATTTATTTAAATTACATAAAATCGATGGAACAATGATAACAAAAAGTCTATGTTATTAATATATCTTGATATAAATATTTGCGTTTTTTAAATTTTTATATAAATTTTTTTTAATTTGACAGTTTACTTTTATTCTTTATATCAAGAAATTATTAATAAATTTAGGGATATTTAACTATCTTTAAATTAGAAATGTTGCTCATTTATAGGACATGTAATATGAAATTTATATAGTTTTATTTTTAAATAAAAGTATGTCAATATACTTGACTGATCCAGTGATCAAATATTATAACTTCTCACTCGCGAAAGTTGATGTCCACATTTTTGATATTATGGAATCGCAAATAAATTTAACAAAATTATTATGATATTTGGGATTTGGAAAATTATCGCCGGTCATAAAAATCGGAATTTGCAAAACGGGATATTTTATTGCGTTCTCAATTAAACGCATTTGCGAATTCTATGTTGCGTTAAATATTCGCTAAATGAATTTTTAAATTAAATTCCGTGATAAATACTTGTTAAAAGCAAACGCCACGTTCTTTCCATGTTCTTGAACGCGATCGCTGCTTCAGCGAAAGAGCCGTATCACTGTCTTTCGCGTCAAATGGACGTTAGCAAATGCGCGTACTAGCAGAAAGTTGAAACAATTTTCATCATAAAAAGTTATTTCTGCTCGGTTTCCGTGGCACTTATCCATGACTGCTAATTCGATGTTCCATTAAAAACTGGGATTTCCGTTGCACGAAATTAAACTCATTCTCAGATTTTCTTGGCCATTTCCGGAAGGACCGGAAGCAATGTTTTTAGCCGTGATTTAACGATATATAATTTTTTTAATTGGATTTAAAAATTAATAACACAATATATTCTGAGAGAAGAGATTTTCTTCTCATGAAATATAATACTGAATTATCACATAAATTTTTAGGAATTGTATAACGTTTGGACTATGCAAAGATCTGGAAAACGATGACTATTGGTAATTTGCTACCGAACCTCTCGTTATCCTCATCATTATCGGGAGAAGTTCGGAAAATCCGAGATCCGTTTCCTGCTGTAACGGAATCCTTGGATCATTTAATTTTCCTTCGCGGATCGATCTCGCGGAACCCAACATAGAAGCAAGACACAAAGTCGCTCTCTTTGAAGATCATTCTTCTTTGTGTCTATCTACTAACCGGTATGCCACTTGACGAAGAAACTTTGATTTGGTTTAATTGTTAGTCCAGTTATTTTCTATTGAACGCGGCAATTACGCGGTTTTTTCGCGATTTTTAAGATACATTGACTACAAAAAGACCGTGATTACGAAAAACGCCTAATGTTTGTTAAACCATAGTTATTTTATTATTACATGATGTGAATATAATTATGTAGGTCTTGCGTTGCATCGGGGATGTTAGAGAAATTACGCGTATCATAATCGAATATCGAATAAATATTAAAAAGTAAAGAATAAAAGACATGTGCAAAGAAAAGAGGATTCCCAATTAGAATTGATGGTAATAAAAGGTTTCTACAGATTGGGCCGTTTTTATCAGATAAAATTATAGATCAAATTAAAAATTGAAAGATTGATTTAACTGGAAAAATTAAAAATTAAATTCAGTCAGGATGTATAATCGCAATCGCATCTGGTAAAAGTGGAGCAATCTATAATAAAAAGATTGTTTATATATTTTACTGGCAACTAGCGCCAAGATGGAGTTAAATCACATGTATGTCAGCAGATCAATGAAATCGTGCAAAAAAAGAATGTGAATTTAGATAAGAGACATTTTCCTATACAAGATAATACCAAGATGAAAAAAGTACTGATTATTTTGTTACTCGAGAACTCGTGATGCAAGTCAAATTTGAATGCAACCAGTAATCTAGCTTGATTATTAAAAATATGTCTCACTACAATTAAATTTAAATTTTATGAGCGTTTTACAGCATCTTAATTAATCATATCGCGTAATCACGTTTCTTGGTCTATTAAAAAGTTTTCCTAAAATTCTCAGGGTCTATAAACGCGCAGAAAAATAAATTCTAACAATAAGAATTGAAATTTCTTTGCTGTTAATCTTTGGTATTGAATGAATTGCCTGCTACGTATTGCTTTATACGGAATCTTTAAGAATATGAGGATAAAAAGACTAAAATGCTCCGCCATAGCAACCCCGTGGAAGGGTAATAATTTCTTACGTACACACGCAATCCAGACGAAGACCGCGGCGACGTGTTCGGAATCTTCCACAATCGAACCGGAATTTGTTGGACGTCGATCACGGAGCGGATTTTCTTGGCGCAGTCAGTAATTTCCCTAAGGCACCGGGCCCGATCAAAGACGAAGTTCGATATTTCAGTAGACGACGCGCTGCGCGGATACAAAGATAGGTATAGGGGAAGGGAAAAGCAATAATCCCTACATCGGTACGGAGCAATTCATCGGCGGGGATTTCGTGCGGGATTGCGTCAGATTTAACCGTGATATCCGGTTAAGTTCTTGCGTTTCAAGACTCTGCGGACGACTTCAAGACTCGCGAATGATTGGAGAATTCAAAATCCGAGAAAGAGTGATTGTTGCGCGCGCGCGCGCGCGGAGTAAGAGATAATGCTCTTCAATTTTATTCCACCGTTTGAAAATCCCTGTATTCGCCGAAGGGCTGAAGTAGGTGCGCGATCGGCAACGTGAATAAAAGATGTTAAAAATAAAAGTAATATTCACGCGCATGACGAACGCGCTTGAGAAGCTTGCTAACTCTCCGAGCTTTAAATCTTTCTACGTTAAGGAACATTATATTAGAGCGAACGTTGCCGGGGTAGCCACTTTGCACAAAATTTTCGCTCGACTGCTTCGAAATGCAATTCTTGATGTAACAGTCGCACAGTATGCTAAAGAGAAGATAAGGTAATTTTCGAAAGACAGGATTCGTTCCGGCGCAAATCGTGCGCGGACCTAAATGAATTCTGCAATCGCCAGTTTAATTTAAACTGCTGCACCGACATCATGTACCAACGAAAGTTGATTTAATCCAATGGAATTTAATATAACGTATTCGCGCACGTAGTGTGAATTTGCATAGGTTAATTCTGTTATTCTGTACCAGCGTTCGTATCTTGTGTCAATTTTTCTCGATAACATTCTTCAATTATATTCATTTTGTCCTAAGTAAATTATTCCACTGCTCACCAACGGTTGTTATATGCCGATATCGTGGAATTCAACAATTATGCAATTAAACATTTCTTGTCAATCAGGGAGCATGAAAAACTTTATTGAAAAAATTACGCTTGGATGTATTGCGCTCTATAACATGCACGTACATATATCAATATAAAAGTAATCTTATATTAAATTAACTATAGTACGCCGTGCTCAATTTCTACCATTCAAATGTGTAAAACAAATATTAATTTATTAAGTTCAATTTCTCGTACATGCCAGCAAACCAAAAAGTAGAAGGAAAGAACAATGTGTCTATTTTCCATAAATTAATCCTATTGTTACTATTATAATGTTTAATCGAGCGAACTTTGACATTAAGATATATTAATGTTGTATTTATATTTGTCTAAACAAGAAAAACCGAGTTTTACCTGTCACAATTACATGCATTTGATTGAGACAACACTTAAGACTCAATAGCGATAAATTTAGACCAATTTTTATATGCCAGCTAGTACTATAATTTACCAATTTTGTTTGATACTTCTCATTATATTTATTTAGTACGCGAGTAAAAATTATTCTATTATCATCCACGCGACTGTAATTATAAAATTTGTAAATTAATGCATGTCCTAGTAAAATATAGTAGAGAGAATCGTAAGATAATAATATCTTAAAATAATCGATGCGCTCAATCTATATAACGAAATTAACTATCTTCGTAGCTGAAAAAAACGTTCTTGTATGACGTTTCCTTTGGAGAAACCGATAATACCCATTCAATACGCAAATCAGCTCCAAAGTGAAGCCATTATACCAGAGCGCTCATCAATTGGATACTCTCGATATCGCGCCGAAATAATACGACAATCGCGTCTCGCGCAAGAATAAAAACCGGTCTTTGTTCCGGCACAATTAGTTATGCTGCAACACTTCGAGCTCAATCGACAGCAAAAATCGCGCCATTATATCGCTGTGCGGGAAGGAGAAAGAGCGCGCATTGTGCGCGCTCGCGATCTTTCGCCGCGATTTATTTCTCCAAAGACCCCGCGGGCGTGCGAAGTCACATCGTAATGCGGCTGACGCACGATGATACGACATGATGAGATTTAATTATTGGAATCGATCACGTATATACGCTTTTAATCGAATGGGCGTGGACACGTCGATCGCACGAACAAAGGACCGGGGGAAGGGGAGTTGGCTCGATTGAGAGAGATCGGGGGAGGCAGAATAGCTCAAGCCGACTTACAACCAACGTATAAATTGGGGTAAACGCACGCTCTCCCTCCCTCCTCTCTCTCTCTCTCTCTCTCTCTCTCTCTCTCTCTCTCTCTCTCTCTCTCTCTCTCGCTTTCTCTTCAGTTTTGTCTCAAGCAAAGGGTTAAATACGGGACGAGAGGAAATAGCAATTAACCCCGAAGTCGGTCGGATGGACGTATCTGAGATTCTCGTTGGAACCGAACGTTGTTTGCGTTTACCATCGTTGAATAAACGGCTTTCAAGCTTTTGTATGATAGACTGCATAAGGGTGATTCTTCTAAAGCCTGTAAATAGGTGAACTCATTGCGAATATATGTCGAGTAGATCTTCTCTTGTTGTTATAGCTTTTATGTTTTTTCCACGTAAAATGGTAAAATGTATTAAACATAATTTTATGATTGCAAAAAGAAAGCTATTTTTGGATTTAATTACATGTAATAATTTACTTAATTCTATCTAGCATACAAATTCGCCGCGAAGCGAATAATTTCGTAGACATTTATTTATAGGGATCACACACAGCGCTTTGTTTTGTTTATACAAAACGAACATGACGAAGAAAAAGCGACAGTCTACCACTAGATGGCCGTTATTTTAACGACTAGTCTTTGCTGTATCTAATTTTTTAAATAATAATCGCGAGATTGTCGTTAATGATGTCATAACGATTCTGCACTTTTGAAGCATTTTGTGGAGATGCACGGGACAATATTTGATCACGGCAGACTCGCCTGCGACATGTCAAGAAGAGATCTCGCCGCGCCGGTTTCCCGCACGCACTCTTACATTGATAGAGTACGTTTATATAGCGCCTGGAAAGCTTGTACTTTCGGAAGCGTGTGATTTCGGTGATAGCACAACTGAACATTGAATCTCTATAAAACGTAAAGTTATGGAAGATCTGCTCAGTGAGTGCTGTCAAATTGACGTAAGCTAAGTAAGCTTTGAATTTCAAGACTCCCGACATGCGCATGCATGTTCGTGGCTCGTCTCACGACTACGGATTTGCATGCCTGCACGGTCCGAGTCTTTAAGTCATTCCTCGAAGTAATCGAATAGGTTTGCGAGGTAATTTGACGCTTCCATATGCAGGCACTGCAGGTGGCGGTATGCCATTTTTTGCCTCTTATATAGAACTCAATTTTTTGCAATTTGAAAATTATTTTGCTCCGATCCCTTTTTGGGTCTCTCGAAGACATTTTAGAATTCCTGCTGTCTTGACTGCAAAGCCCGCGTTGACAGTACACACTTGGTATACACAAGACACACAAATTGTGTACTACAAAGCGTGAAAAATAATGTTTAAAAAGCTCTAAATTATACTTGCAACTTACGTTTTTGTTTCAGTGCAGTGTTTTTATATTTAAAATAATTGTAGTATTATATAAAACATACCGAAAACTCCCATTTTGTTATAATTTAATATGTGAAAGCAAATATTTTCTATTCGGCAGCTGTCAAACAGTTTGTTTTCGTCCTTGATAGTTTTAAGGCATAGTTCAATTCGACATATGTATGTGGGTTATTTGTTGATTACCCAAACAAAAGGGAAGTTTTCGGTATATCTTACGAGTTTATTCTGTCGATTACAAACGTTATTTTATTGAAAAACATTTTTATTTTAATGTACGTTGCAAGAATTTTCATGATATATTTTCTCGCTTATGACATCATCAATCCAAGATAGCTGCAATGAGTGAACAGGAGTCTTAAACAATGTTAATTTTTTGATGAATTATTATTAATACATAGAATATTACTAACAAATATGTTAGTAATATTCTAATACAATATATGATTTATCTTAAATAAATCATATATTATGATTTATATAGGATAAATGAAATTCTAAATATTACTGTACTTCTCTCAGAATCGCATTATTTCATCTTGACATTTTAATTATTGCAGAATCGGTGTTATAGTGCAATTAAGAGCAAAAAATTAAGTGTAACGTGTATATATCATATCTTTTATACACGAAGACGGTATAGAAATTTCAATTTCTAATGCACGAATCGTCCAGTATTTACATATGGCCAAATCGAAATTCCACGTCGAATCCCATGCGGGTTCTCCGTCGACGTCCAACTAAATTATCAGAATTTCGGCGTACTAATTCGCTAGTAAATCCAGCTTTTGAAGTTACATATCGCACACATGCGGTCGCTCGCGGAGCATTTTGCGTCCGCATGAAACTCGCAAATTCGCATTCACGGGATCGCTGCGAAACCAGCGAGGGCGTCGGCCAGCTCTAGCGGCGATCTGAGCCCAGCGGGAAATCCACGGAATTGTAATGAAGATGGAGAAAGGGTAAAGAGAGGGTGTATAACGTCAAGAGTAAGCGTAAGGGGCCGCGAGAAAGGGCGATTAATTCCCAAGACATAGGATTTCCCGATATTCCGCTCCTCGCTCCCCTTCAAACGGTAAATCACGGTCGCCGTTTGCGCCCAAAATGCCCGCCGCTTTTCCGGCTCCTGTTAGTATTCGCGAAATCAATAACGTCGATCGCGTTCCACTTTTCAACGCGAAATGTTCGCCGTCGCCACTGACAGAGAATGCTTTATTAAAGTCCAATCAAATCGCCAAAGGCTACACCGGTTATGGCGCGAGCGCAAGCGCTTGTACGTTATTGGGTTTATCGGAAATTTGCTGAGTTCACGCCTTGCGCTTGCGAGCAACCGATGGCCTCGGTTCACCAATGATTCCTCGCGATCAAATGGAAAGTTCGTCTTTAACTCATGAGTACAGAAAGGGTAAAAATAAAGTGTTTTTTTTTTTTAAATTACAAGAACAGATTTTGTATATAATATATGCGCAACACTATATAAGTTATATCCTTAATTGAATTAAGTATATATTATTTAAATAGTGCAATAATATATATATGAAAGAAAAATTGTGAAGTTACATAGAAATGCAATGTGTATTGTTACAAGAAAGGAAACGATTTTTTTAACAGAATACCATGCACATAACTCAACCGCTCATATCTTAAAAGCAATCTCTCTGTGCACCGATGGCACAACATATATTCTTACAAAAAAATTACGCGCTATTAGGGATAATTATAAGCTTATCGCGATCAGCCTACGACCAGCTGTTATCGGCCGATGATTCCGCCTTCTGCAAACGACGTTAAACGCTCTTTGATCACCCAGGCTGGGTCTAGACGTCGCCGGTTATTAGTTTGTTTTAGCGGGCAAATGCTTATCCTCCCCTCACTTCCTTTGCCCCTTCTTTTTTTATTGGCAATTATTAGGCCATCATCGTTCCAAATGAACCTTTCCCAGGCGTTATTTAATCATTCCGTCGTTTTTTAACACTGTTCGCTGCAACTTGTATTAATACGAGCGCGGGTTTGCCAAATGGAACGACAGAGATTCGATGCGCGAAATTCCTCCGTGATGGCCTGTAATTATTTGTATATTGAGCACAGCAATTTAATTGCTTTTTAAGAACTGGTCTCTTGCCGTTCTCGATCATTTTTATAATACGCAATGAATATACACAAGGTATCTCCACGGATATGGTAATCGGTGATATTTTTTAATGAATATATATATGAAATGCATAATTCTTGACGTTGAAGAAAGCTATCTTAGCTATTCGAATTAATTTTTTTAATAAAAATATTTAGCATATGCTAAATAAAATTGAAAAGGTTTTGGAATAATGTATAATTTTTTTTGTTCTTTATTTCTAGTTTATTATCTCTTAAGACAATTTTGCAACACGTTTCTTTATAGTAGCGAACTACGCTTGCGATTTTTTTGTGCAGTTGTATATCTATACAAGCAACCTCAGCGTTATCAAAGCGTCAACGTTGCATGGCGAACGGCTATTCGTCATCCTAATCTGATCCGGACTCTTTAACATGCGTGTACATTAAAGCCTTGTGCGTGTATATATTAAAGTTTATTAAATTTTATACTTTTCATTTACAATTGACTCAAATTCTCTCCCGTTTGTATTAACAATAAGTACACAATTACTAAGCCTAACGTATATCTAACATAAATCTAAACATATAATCTAAAGCTTCAATCATAATATTACAAAAATCTTTACGTTTTATTGTATTCTAATATATTAAAATGTTCTTATTTTTACATGCAGTCATAAACCTAATATTTAAATGAATAAGAAATATAAATATCAAAAGTAATACAAGTTTAATATATATATATATATATAAATATTAAAGTAGCGTGAAAGAGTACAAATGTTAATATTAAAATATTATTATTTTAATGATCTATATATTATATGAAGTAAGTTTCTTACAATAACATACACATAATGAAATAATATGTTGTATTTATATGCTGAGCTTAAGTTTTATCGTGCATTATTAGTAATTAATGACATTCTATTATTTTATATCATTTCAAAATCATATAACAAGGAAATAATATTTCTATAATCGCCGTAACTTCCTCGCAACCTCATCCTCATTTATCTTTTTCGAACTCGTCCAAGAGATTGTTTCGAGAAATTCGAGAAATGGTACGTGTTTTTATAAGAAATCTTACGTTCATTTAACCGTCGTATACGCAACTTTCCACGCGATTCAAACTAAGAGTAGCCGATTTCGAGCGGAGATTTCACTCTTTTCTTTTCCTCATAAAGCTTCCTCCGAGACGATAAATTTGGCTCATCCAAATGGATCTTCCACTGTGAACGCAATCGCACAACGTCACTCTACCTTTCGCTCGTCGGGTGGATTTAATAGGGATGACGAGCCTCCAAAATCCGTTTGATTGTCTACTCTCGCCTTTTTTCCCTCCCCTTCGTATGTATTAATCTCTTTTTCTCGTGCACTCGTGTCAGATTGTCGACTTTATCCTCTATCCGTAATCAAAAGACTTGTTAGCTTTTTATTCTTCTTTCACTCATAGCGTAATCTCTTATTTACGTAAAGGAAGCAAATATATTTTCTGTCTTTCATTTCTTTTATAATACATTTTGTGTCTACCAGTTACCTGATACATCTCTCTTTATCTCTCTGATAAGTACGCGCTATTTGTAATACAAAAATATATATTTCATGTTTAAATTTTCTTTACTTGATACATTCTCTTATTTTAAACAGTGTCTTAATATTTCTCTTATAATGTTGATCGTTTATAATATAACTGTTTTCCTTTTTAATTTTAGGTGATATATGTTTAATCTGTCTCAACGATAATAGTATCACCCAAAATTAACATTTTTAAAACATTCCAGAAGCTTTTACATATTTGATAAATATTATACAGTGTATCGCAAATATTTTTACAAAGTCTTTTCGGTGCTTTATAAGTGAAGAAGTCATTCCACGATAAAATTTTCACGTCAGCGTTTATTCTGCTATTCGAGAAACTACATATCTCTCTTAGCTTAAATATAAATTATCATTTAGCCCGCTCTCTCTTCTACTCTCGGATTCCCAACAGAGCCTACACATCGATTTTAAATATAAATTAACGTGAAACAAATATAATATAAATTATTATATAATGATATACTGATGCATAAAAAGGAATAGATCCTAGCATAGCATAAATGTTTAATAAACATTCTAAGTTTTTTACTAGAAAGAAAAATACCTATTATTATACATATACATACACGTTACATCACTCTTGAAGATGCGTTCATATTCGACACTATGCAACTTGAGGGAAGTAACATAATTGTACCCTGTGGCAAGACACAAAGTTGCAAAGTGTCGTCCGGGTTATTGCATCCGGTGCTGTCGGCTTTCACGCAGACAGTTCCCTTGATTGCCACGTCGGGCCCCGAATCTTGCACGATCGTCCACGGGTTGGCAAATGCGGATGACCAAGGGGGCGGGAAGGCAAAGGACGTTGGAGGCATGGCAGCGTCTAATTATTATCGGGAAAGGGGGTCCTCGTCGAATGAAGGAGGGCCGGCTGCATGACACGATCTCCTCCACGTGTGTCTCCGGCCGTGATTGCACATCGCGCTGTTGCCTTGTAATCTCACCTCCTACACTCTCGGTGTATACCGTCACCGAGACCCTCGTCCTTCACCTACGCCACCTCGCTCTTCCGCGCTTCATCGCGCTTCCGTCATCGATTCTCGATGGCCAGATTCCATCATTGACTGTCTCCGACTTCGCTGCAATCGCGTTATACAATCGATTTCTCGGTTTCATCATATTCCACGCAAAGAAAAAAAACGATTTTTCGATCATACGGTACGTTTAAAGATGATATTGATGCATATTAAATAGAGATTAGTTGTAAATTAGAGCAAATAAATTAAAGTAAATATTTAGTATTATCAATCAACCAATAAATTTGGACTTAATTAACTCGAGTGAAAAAAGAGTAGTGTGCTTGATTCTTGTAAGTATTACATTAATATGAATTAATATTGATATTATGAATATTAACCTGTGTTAATATTAATATCAGTAATATTAATACAGATATAAGACATTTATGTCTATTACATTTCTTAGAATTTTTAAGAACTTTTGATCATTAATTTGGTCAAAATAAACTTATAATGTCATAAAATTAAAACTTTTTTTATTGTTGCTTGTTTTATTTCGTATTTTATTCTGGAATTGTTCGTTTTTTTTTTGTTTAATACAGAAATTGTATATTTATAATGTAATTTAATAGTATCTTCTATAAGTTTCCGATTTCAATTGTCAAGTCGTGGATCGACTTACTGGAATTTCATTACTGTGCACTTTGAACGCTCACGTACACATTACTGTAATCACTATTATGAAGGACCATTCAATAACGCATTTAATGTAATCTCACGGCACCCCTGTTATATCGTCGGGCCTTCGATACATCCTCATCCTTTGACATCCTAGTCGTATGCCTCTCTCGCTCCTGTCATTCACATTGATTATCTCGGACACATGAGTGTCATCGAGTACGGTTCTCAACATTGATTCTGTTCTAATCGGTATTACGCAATCTGTTCGCTTTCATTGTTAGCTCTTTCTCAACGATTTCCAAACACTACTAAATTACAAACAAAAATGTTACAAAGCAATGGTACCACAGTGAATAAATATCAATCATAGAGTAACAAAGCAATAAACAGATATAGGTATACAGAATAATATCAACAGTTCAAACTATTTTCTTAACGCTTTTGCAGAAATTGACATTAAAACAATATGTATAATTTTCTAATAAAAGTATTCAGTAAAATTTTAAAAATTTGACCAACATTTTTATAAATTTTTTAAATTTTGCGTTTTTATTATATTAAAACTCATGAAATATATATCTTAATTGTTATTTTAACAATTTTCGCTAACATGACACACCTTACGATATGATATTTATGGTATTTCTCAGCGATGCATTTATCTTAATAAATGACTGCACGGGGGAGTATTCGAATATCAACATTTATCACATCATGTTAAAACAGGCATTTTCAGTGCGCTTTTATTTCGCGTTCCTTTTGCATCTGTCAGATAATCTGCTTGGCATTATGATTACGGGTCTAGCATTTGATAGTAGTCAGCAATACTTCAGAATAATCGACGTGAATGACGGGAGCGATTGGGACGTCAAAGAGCGAGCAAACTGAAAGAGAGGGACGTATCATGAAAGGAACATGTCAGATTATGGACAGCGGTGGACGCAGGTCCGAACTGTAATTGAAACGAGAATCTAGTAACGTAGATGATATCTGTAGAACGTCTCTGTATACTCAATATCGAGTCTTATCTTAATATACTAATAGATAGCTCGTTGTAATATACTGTACTATAAATTGTCAAAAATTATATAGACTATTTTTTGTAATTTTTATAACTTTAAAGTATTCTTAAGAAATTAATAAATTATACGAAGTTCATATTGTTCATAAGGAATTTATAAAGTAACATATATTTTTCAATTAATTGATATATTGTGACATAAAAATTTTTGTAATTATATAAATTATATAAAAAGTACTATTAAGATATAAAGAATTAAGACACGATTAATATATATTTTTCTATTTCGGAAATTATGAAAGAGCAATTCCGTTTTCTTTTTTATCATGAGATATTTGAAGCATCATGTGTCTCAAATTGTCATTATATTTTTAATAAAGTATAAGAAATCGCGCGTACGGTCTGTGAATCGAATTACAAATAAGTTTGATGTATCAATCAATAGTTACAAAGTTAGAGACTCAATCGTACTTATTTTCGCGATAAAAAGTAGCAGAACCGATTCTTGTTTTCAATTTTTAACTCTTTCATAATTAAATGACTGCTCTCACAGCACTGTCTTCTCATTAAAAAAGTTTTTCATCCACCATCTGCGTTGCTCACTCCATCTTCATATTTTATTCTTTAAGAGTCATATATAAGCAACCTGGTAAAAAAAAACCAATTTATATTCATCTAAGTTGGCTGCACAAATCCGTTGTACTTATTTATTTTCGTATCTCGTATAACATCTTGTCATATATAATGAACGCCTAGATCCTTTACGCGACAATATAAATTCTACTCGGCTGTGTGCATTTAAAGATGTTCACGCTGCGAGTTTGTATCCAAAATGAAATATTTTCGTGCGTGGTATCATTTTACAGCGTTTTCGCAACTGTGTTTCGTTATTACGAAAAGTTTTACGCGCGGTAACTAATTTAAAGCGCATACATGTATTTACAAAATAATGCATTAAATTATAATAATGGGTCGTTTTGCTGAAGGTACCGAGACGAGACCGTATTTTCGATTTTAAATATTATCACTTTGCAGGTATTTACATAAATAATGGCATCGATATATGGAAATGTGGGAAAAATAATGCGGCGAGTACGAAGCGATATGCAGTCTGACGAAAAATAGAATAAAAATAAAATACTAGTGGAATAATATGGGAAATTAAGATTAAATTTTACGAGGAACGTTACATGATCAATCCCCTTAACTTTATCCATCTCTCATAACTAAGATTGGTTGCGGCGACGAAAGAGATCGAGCAGTCGGCAACAGTCAGGTGTGCATGCTTGTGATCAAAACACGATTATGATCGTACCACCAATACCGATACTTATAGCCGATGAGAGCAGCCAAATATATGCATCGTCTTTTCGGTCTGAGATGTATAATAGCGCCGATCACCCGCTGGCTTTCTCCTTAATCCTGACCAGTCACCGCTCAACAATAAGCGCCTTCAAAGCAAGAACTTAGCCACGACAGGCGGCCACGTTAACTGAGCGAGAAGGACTCTCATTAGCTCTCCTTTATTAACGCAACCTGGTCATTATCTCTGCGCTCGGACTTGCCACGTCAATAAAACTTCAAACAATTTGTCGTCGTTCAAGAGCAAACTCGAGACGTTGCCCGTTACTTACGGATAAAAACGAACTTGGTAGAACTTATAAAAAAGGACTACGCGGATAAAAAGAAAGATCCGACGTTTTTATTAATTGCTTTTACACCACTATGGGCACATAGAGAACACTTAGAAACTTTTCCGAATGAATTTTGAGATTTAATCGTTACGTAATTATGGGCACAATGATTAGAATTGATTTTCACGCTTATGATTGCTCTTTTGTGTGATTATTGACAGGCAAAACCAAATGAAAAGTAGTTGATAGGTAATATACAGTATATCCTGCTGTACATAATGTTTGACGAAACTTTTTCTATCATGCATCGTGCACTTTAGATGCAATTTTCACCAGTAGGCAATATTTCGCGTTATATCTCGATCGATTACGAGTAAAACGCGCTAAAATCACACGGCGGCCAAATGGAATAAAATCAACACGTCGGCCTGTAATTTGCGAAAATGTCCGGCCGGGCGTCGCCGCCACGTTACGGCCCGATGTTTGTTTGAGCACTTTCAATATTTATGCCGCTTCTGAACGCGTAAAAGCTCCAATAAGCCGGGCTTAATCGTGCAACAGCATTCACGGTGAGCTGCTAATCCGTTGGTGAACGAATAATTGAACGAACATCGAGTTTCGCTACCTTTTGGCAGGTAAAAGGGAAGGGTAGGGGGGCAAACAAACTGCAGCATTATCGAACTGTTCCTATATTATATTATGGTCCCGCGGTAGCTGCATCTGATGGCGATTAGGCCAGTATCAATTAACGCACGCCCGCCTGCAATTGCTCGCATTAATCTCCCTCCCTTAACGGGTGTCCCTAACAAACGGCAGTAAATCCGCCGCACTATCTCGCGCTGTATACACGCGCGCACGATCAAATATTCTATTAATCGCGCACGCTCGTCAAATCGTTATCACCCCGTGTCACTCAAACGCTGCGAGTTACTGCTAATGAGGAACGACGAGTGTAGAATATTAATCCACCACGGGCGAGCTAACCGCGTGAATTTTTAAATGCATCTGTTATGCACTTAAGGTCTCCCTTGTACAAAATATTCGAAACGCACAATAAGCGGGAATTGTGCGTCATTTTTTAATTATACGATATCTCTTGAAATATATTACCTGACGTATCGTTGTAACTCCAAAAATGTCCATCGAGTTACTTTATCTACTTGTCTTTTCTCTGATAGAGTTATGAAAATATCAATATGTTAATTTTAAAAAGAGCGCGAGAGATTTTGCAACTTAAGCGCGATAGAATATTTTAATAATCCAAATATATACGTCTATAAGTTTTTATATACCTACCTATAATTTGGATAATTATTATTTAATAGTAAAATTTTTTAAATTATTCTGTATGTAAGATATTAATGAAAAAATTGTTTTTTAAAGCAATATTTTATTGCAGAAGAACTTATTCTCAGTGTACGTAAAACAACAAGAACTACGTAATCAAAATTCTTTTCTTAGACGTTCTTTTTAGACAGCGCGTTAAATGTTAAATTCCGACTTCCACGGTTGAAAGTTCTTTCATTCTGTATGTCAGTCCTCGATTGTGACCATCGCAAATTTTTACTGCGGGGTGAAAAAGCCTTGGAGTAATCGCCACTCAGCTTTAAGTAGAATCGTTCGAGGTCAGTTGTTGCTTCGGTTAAACTAACTCTGATCAGCAATTCTCTCTTCCTTTCCGGATCGTAGTTCTCGTATAGACAGGCAAGGAAAATGGAATTAACTGCGGTTAGCATTAACCGAAATTGACTCTGGCGAAAAGGTAATGTAAAAACACCCGTACCCTTTTCTTAAAAGCATCGCTCTCTTCCACACACCATCGTTGTGAAAATATTTACAAGTGCACTCGGCATATTCGATAATCTCGACAAGTGCGGTGTATAGTTGCGCTTCATAATCTCTTTGAAGCACGATCGTTGTATTTTGCAGCCCATTTAATCGTCGCATTTTACAATATATATTATGTTTTGTACATCTTTACTAAACATAAAATCATCATCGATATTATTTGCTGATGATACATCGTAAGTGGAAAATTTAGTATAATAACTGCAGAGGCGGGGAAAAGACACTTTAAAATTATTTGGATTTGCAGAAATACGGTGCAGTGTTATTATTATTAATTATTACGAGCTATGTCATCTAATTTTTATCGTTCATATGGTAACACGCTGTATTAAAATACGTTCATTATTTAAAATGCGTTAATTGCCAGATTAACTCGAGACGGTACGAGATATAAAGGATTTAGATTGCGGGGTCGTTAAAAATAAAATGTTGCAGGGGGTGCAATGCATCCGTTCAGATAACGGGGGCCATTAAAGTCGCGACTAATTCGCAGTATTTGTAAGAAGGGGCCATTCTTGCTTCTGTATCTTATCGCGGTATCTTTACCTTGCGTAACTGCTCCATCTGGCAATAAGTAACAATTAGTGCAGCTATTGTTTATTTTTCTCTCTAGCGTATCGCGCTATCATGTTATTCATTAAGCGTACTTCTGTAAGAAGCTAATAGTCTTCGACGTTTTACAAGCCTTTTATGTCACCGAAATTATCGGAAACCGTATTCACGAAGAAACGGTAAAAATAATGTTTTTTTAACGAATTTATACGATCAATTTTTTTGTTATATATAGTAATAATCTAAGTACAGATTGCATTGTTTGTAATTTGTTATTCTTTGACTTTGTCGATATCCGTCTATTTGAATGTAATGTTTCCTATCAGAGCTTAATCGTTGAGTAAAAATTTTATTGAAATTAAATCCACGTCTCTCTAATTGTAAATCGAGAAGTGAGATTTAATTATTCATTCAGACCCAAGTGTGAATTCAATAAACTTCTACTCTGCGACTTTACAATGTCTGATTTATATGTGCGATTTTTGCACTATCAATTACAAACTTTCTTATTGCGTATTTTTAATATTTTTATTCAGCGTACGTCGTATTATAGATAATGCGAGTTTAGCGCGACTCGCAGAGAGGAGAAGATTGATCGGTACTTTAATATCGCGGATTACCCGCGTGGAGGCGCAAAAACGAAGACACGTTGCAATAACTCCATTGATCTGTTTTTTTTTTATCCCGAGCCACGCAACCGTTAACATTAGTAGGAAACCCCGCGCAAGGTTACAGAGCGGGTGGCGCGACGCTAGCTGTTGCGCGTTGAAATCGATAAGCGCATGTTTGCGCGAGAGATATAAAAACATTAACGGCTGGCTATACCAAGCTGCCGATCATTATCGCGTTCCGTACCGAGAGCAATAACCGTGGTGAATATGATCTCTCGATTTGCGGCACGCAACGGACGATAAAGTATTTCCTGATATTGCAGAACGACGTAAGTTTACAGTCGAGCTACGTTTTTTCCATGGATATTTTCTACACGCGACAAAAATTCGCTCGTTACAAGAGTGATTAATAACGCGATGCTCGCTAAATGCGCGTTTCTAAAAAGAGCAATAATTCTCGTATAAATTTACGTATTCCTGGATTTATGGCGAGAGTTGTCGGTTGATAAAAGCACGGATGTATACGTACGTCCATTTACCTCTCAATTTTTTCGCGCTGAAAAAAACACACCTGGCTACCTGCACATCGATATCAATGAAAATACACCTGCGACCGAGGACAGAATTATACTCCCTTATAGTTTTTAATGTCTCTCGAGACGCGTATCGGTGCCGAGTCGTATTACGCGACTCTGTTATCCGGAATACACACGTGTGCGCCCACGCGGACACGTGTATAAATCCACTTACACATCCGCCAACTCGCATGTGTATATATATCCGTATGTATCCCATAAAATTCCATCTCCGTTACGAGCGACGTGTGTTCCGCGAGAAGCCTCGAAAGCCATTGGAATAATTGAACGAAATGGGGAGGCACGGGTGTTGCGCAACACACGCATACTGACGCATACACATACACGTACATGCGCCTGTGATGTTGTAACACACGTGCATTGGTCGAAAGCAGCGTCGATAGAAAAGCGGCGGAGTGTTTTAAGCCCGGGGTAATCGTTAATTTCGCCACAGCGCCCTGTATCGCTCCTTTTGCTTGAGTTCCGGGTGAATTCTTGCAATATGGCGCCGACATTTCAAGCGACTCTAAAGCCGATATGTGTGGCCGTAGTGCAACCGGATAAATTAGAGACGGGGAGAGGGAGAGAGAGAGAGAGAGTGCCCGGCCAATCGCTGCAGTAATTAATTAATCCTTCGAACCGCTGCGGTTATTTTACGCGACCGCTTCATGGGACTTTGAAAATTATTGAGCGATATATCGATGTAGAATCTCGTAATTTCTTGCTCTTGACCGCACACACGCGCGGACGTTCTATAGAATATAACATCTATTAATCATAAAGAACCATAAGGGATCCATTGGACCCCAGCCGGACTTATAATATATGTTTGCATCGTTTGAACAAAGCAAATATTCTAAATATTGGTAGTAAATGAAAGTTACAGGTAGAAACACGAGCTCGTTGATATAAATAAATAATGAAAGCAACTCTTTTCTAAGAGAAAAATAGAAGCATTAAAAGTGCAAACGTACTAAATGTTTTGGTATAAAAGTGCTGGTATTATAAGAAGAAAATCGACTAACTGGAAAATTAACGTAAACTGACAGTATATCTATTCACGTCGTTTTCCACTCTTAGCTCGCCTCCTCCTCTTCGCCTCGTCCCACGGTGGTAATGGAAATCTCTCTGAGTACGCGAAGGAAGGAGCACAATTAGAAGCTTTTTATAGGTCGCGATCTCTTAATTACGGGATCGATCGATCGGTCGAGTCGCCCTGGAGGCGGCGCGACCCTTCGACGGTCGGCCGAAGGACGGGCCGAGGAGCGAACCTTGATGAGGTTGGAGTACATATATACATATATATACATACACGTACATATATCTATTTCTATCCGTAACAGAGAGAGAGAGAGAGAGAGAGAGAAAGAGAGAGAGAGAGAGATTGCGGGCTCCGGGCGGTCGAGATGCCTCCCGTCGAGCGACGTTCTACCACCCGCGGCTCTTTGTCCTTGTTTAGATCCCGCGCATCTCGACGAACGGGCGGGCTTACCGAAAGAGACCATTATATCGGCCCGCAAAGGCCCGCTCATTAATTCCCGTAAAACGACCGTGGAGACCGCTCCGTTCCGTTCCGTTCCGCAGCCGGTACGCGATCCGCCCGGAGGCGGACTCGCGTGTATACCTCGTGACGTAGAACGCGCTAAGGCGGCTTCAGATATAAAGTCAATCGAGGTAATCGCGATAATGATGTGAATGCGGTAAAATGATATACCTTCCTCATGCGGTTATCTATCTAATCGAGATTAGTTCTTTCGGAATTCTAATGATGGTAAGACGTTCATCCTGCATACATTGTCCTAGATAACAACACAATTGCTAAGAAATTGTCGCTCCCTCCATTCTAGTAAATTAAATTAACTCAGAAGTAGCTTTTTTGGGCAGTAGAATCAGACAATTTTGAGAAAGTATTGATAATTTTATAATTCTTCTGGATTCTGAATTATTGGAAATAAAAATAATTGTTCTTTCTCTCTCTCATTCTCTCACGCGCCATTATAAAAATATTGCTAGCAAATGATATATAACGAAGGTATTAAAAAGCGAAATTCATTTGGCATATTAATAAAATGCAAAACGCACATATACGTTTTCCATGCCGAAAAAATTAATTGCCAATCAAATTCATATACGTGTGAGTAACTGCATTGGCATAATATGCACAATTTCGCGATTTTAACAGGACAGCAGCCGTTAAAAAACTGACGGCTGCATTGATCGCCGCAGTCTACGTACCGCGACGTAAAGCACGTACATACGCATTTACACGCGCACGTAAATGTGTGTGTGTGTGTGTCGATCCTCGGCATACCTAAGTCGCATACATAGTTCAGACGTTGAAAGGGTGCAAGGGTGTAGATGAAGGCCCTCGTGGACGTTTGAATTACGTTCCTTGAATACAGGCGAATTCAAGTTTGACCTCTATCCGTAGCTCCGAATGGAGATATATTCCGAGCAGTTCCTGCGATTTGGCTTTTCACGTAATTCGCAAATGTTAGATCGAGATCGAACGAACACGATCTTCAGCACATTTCCACCATTTGCCCCGGTATTTTATCGATTTTACCTTTTCACAAGCGTGCGCGCATACACAGACACGGATTGCACAGAGATATTGTTACTTTTTGCGTAAGTTTCTCCGAATTGAATAATCCTACAATATTGCATTTACATTTATTAATTGAATTCTCTAAATACATTTCCAGTTTTTCTATTTAATTTATATATGTAATCGACAAATATATTTATGTATATCGATCAGTACACCAGATTTTAGCATAAATAAAAAGTTAAGCCTCAAATTAATTTTTAATCGATAGTGTTTAGAAAACGTTTGTTGTTTGAAAAATCTGCAAATACCTAGGTGTAAAGTTGATTGAAATTAAGTAAATCCGCTCGTGATATTTCAAAGTTTCAGCTAAAAACCAATGGTCAATAATTAAAAATCTAGAATAATGATGATCGGTTTGATTAGATATTATAAAACACAGACAACACAGTCTTTTGAGTAGAAATTTTAACAACGAATTTAGTAAAATATTTGTTTAAGTTATTTTTAGATATTCGAAAATTATAAGGTTATTAATAGAAAGATACAAAAACACAATTGTCTTCGCGCAGACGATGCTATAATGTGATTGACCTCACAATAACTGGTGAATGGTCTATATTTCGCCGCAAGTACGTTAAAAATTCCCAACGATTGAGCACACACAGTACAAAGATAATAACGACTGGAAGTTTAATAAGAAGATAATTAAGGACGAGCCGGCGTGTAATTTTGCGCAATTAGAGAGAAACCGCGGGTAAAGCCGCCGTAATATCTCAACCTTCAGCAGCTCGGCGCAACTCGCAAGATTTATGAGTTGAAAATAATCCACCAAAATTTATCTTGCTAAATTAGTAAATTTGAGAATTTAGGTTTATAAGTACGATATAAACTGCTGAGAGAGAGAATATTCGATATATTAGATGTTTTATTACTATCGCGCGCGTTTAATATACAGCGGTATTCTTTAAGATTATTTATCACATCATATTTTTTCTTAAATCTCGTATGCACGACAAACTAGTCTTTGTATTTAAGAAACCTAAAGAATAGTGATAATTTTATATTTGTGAAATATATTACCGAGTTCTAGGTTTTTATTTATAAATACTATGAGAGATAATTTAACTCGTACTTATTACCCTTTTATGCGGAATTCTTCTTTTCTTCAGATTTAGATATTTAATTATGTGTACTTATTTTTTTCTAAACGAACATTCGGTTCTTCAATAATCGAAATATCATTTTTATTTATCTTTATACATTTTGGAGTCTCTCAAATTATGACAAAGTCATAATCCAATTATGTTTACACCGTTTTAATCCTTGATGTACTACTCGCCTGATAGTTTGTAAAGCTGTTTATTTATTTAGTCATATCATCAAAGTGCAAATCTATCTAGCATATGGATATGCTCTATGTTAGTCATTATTGCATTTAATTCATCGACGACTGAAACCGTTATAACTCTGTTCCCATTTTGATGCTATAAATATATAAAAATGATAAAATGATGGTTGAATAAGAAAATATCTCGTTTTATTATGCATTTTCTTCGTATATCTGGTAGTGCAAATCGAGCCCAGCGAAGTTGTATCAGTTCCTTACCAGGATTAGAATCGAAAGGATAGCAGCTGCGGACCGACATAATCTTCATTGATCAAAAATCCAGGACTCGCGAGTTAGGTTGAATTATGTGAGACAGCGGAAACGCGCGTCAACATCTTAAACGAGCGGTGGATCGGGGCCAAAGTGGCGTGTAATTTTTAAGCAATTAGAGAGGGAATCTCTCGTTGATCGAGGGTGATGAGCCGCGATCTGAGTTTGACCAACGGCTCTCACTCTCTCGCTCTCTCTGTCGCTCTTATTCTCTCGCTCTCGATCTCTCTCTCCAGCTTTCTCTTCGATCTCTCTGTTTCTCCTTCTCTTGCGTATAATGGCCCCAAGCTCGATAATACACGTCGTGCCTTTTGACAGATGGTGCGAGGACCGGCAAATTGCCGCTTTAAGCTCGTCCGCTGCGTTTATCCCTTCTCACGCTAATGCGAGAACGCGGGCCCGAGACGTTGTTTTGATAATTTATTGAAATCGTCGAGGGTCTAAGTGCCGCACCGTGCTCTACGTAAGAGCGGACCCACCGTCCGTGAAATATATGGCCCTGCGAATTACACGAGACGTCGGACCCGCGTCAGTGGGCAACCCGACGATACGAAATTTCCCGACGGAGATACGAGAGCGCAACGCCGCACTAATATTCTTGAGGTACTGAACACTTGGAATACATATCTTTGGAGTACCTTATCAGTATCCGATAGAGTTTTAACTCTTCCACAGCTCGATCCCTTTAATCATAGTATATATACTTCTTCATTTGCAACACTGAAACGTAGCTTTAGAATAATAATAACTATATTTAACATCAATCCATATAGGTTCACGTATATATTTTTTTAAGTCTTCTATAAGACCAAGGCCCATGTTCTCAACTCTCTTTTATCGATAAAAGCGCGCTTTTTTATTTCTGAGATGCTATAGTATATGTAACATGAACTATAGCATCTCAGAAATAAATGCGCGCTTTTATCGATAAAAAAGAGTTGAGAATATGGGCCTAGATGAATAAAGCGTGGCTTTTTTTACCCGACAATGTACATTTTGTTATTATTAAGTACATTATTGTCATTTTTTAACGATTTTATTACTTTATCTGTATCAAAAGATCCGCAATACCGATTACGTGATTTTATAGATAGACTTGGTATAATAATAAAATTTGGTTATGCTGTATATGCTTTAAACTTTTTCATTTCATGTTTCAAAGTTTACAGCAACAGGATTACATATATGCTTATTAAAATAAGTTGATTTCAAAGGCCGAACTATACCGAACAAGCATTTCACTTATATAAATGTAAGACGATAACAGCGCGGAATTTGTATTCAATCCGAGTTCCCAATTCGGGTATCCGGCGGGATTAAAAGGGCCCTGATTTAAGCGGGACCGGGGGATTATCGGGTCTCCGCTATCTCCGCACGTAAGCTGCATAAAACACAATCGTATCTTTAGGCGTTCCCACCACTGTTTAAGTTCAGTGCATCATGATTCCGTTAAAACGACAAAATTTAATATCGTTCTTATCCGTATTATTATAGCGGCGGCTATCAACGAAGCTCTTATTTACGCACGAAGTCTGAAACGATTCTGCATGAATGAATGAGAAACGAGAGCGGTCCAAATTGTTCAACATGATTTTTTCCGAAAATATCAGGTTCTTTTACAAATGCATGTTAAAATAAATTTTAATCTGATCAGCCAGGTGTTCACGATGCGCTATTATATATCTTCTCGCTATTTCCTCGTCTCGCGCGTCGAGTTTATTGAAAGTGACATACAATTAGGAGAAAATTGACGAGATCTTTGCGTCGAAAGTCTGACGTAAAGCGAATAAAAAAGTCAGAGCATTTTCATTGCAGGCCGACGTTCGACCCGTTTTCTAGTAACTGCTTCTTGCAGACGGGCCGAATTTAATAGCTAATCCATTGCGTTGAGGGACGCGGAAATACGTCCGTCAATCATGCCGTGATTTCACGCGACATCGCGATGACGGAATTACTCTGCAAATTAATTCACTACTCCGCACATCGCGTTTTTCTACACGTCGATCAGCATTGTGTTATATTCATGGATTTTTACCGCGGCGATGAGAACGAAAGGTTCAAACATTATTGATCGTGGCCAATATAATAGCATTGCATTAGGATGACAGGTGTCTAACCGAAATACTATACCTAAATTTGAGGAACGTATATGTTAAAGAATATAGGTAATAGCGATAACAATAGATAATAACAGTATATATATATAATCTCTCTATTTCAATATTTTTGGAAATATTACACACACACACAACACACATCCGTCTATAATATTATACAGCAATAACCATCGTAAAGCAATTATTCGGAATTACAGTTTAATAATGATAAAAAATGTTAACGCGTGTAAAATAACGTTTTATATCACAGCAGAAATTTTCCGATGATTACGTCGCTTTTATCGGCACTGCAATTTAGTCTAATTTATGTTAAACGGCTCGAAATCGGGGGATCGTAAAAGATCGATCTTTCACTTTATTCGTGCAACTCGCCCGTTTCTCTCTCCGGGAGGGAATCTCTATCAAAACGGAACGTGCATCGACCCCGTACTATGGAAATGAATAAATAATGTCTAAACTGGTTAAACGATATTGCGCTCCTGGAGGCCGCTGCGCCGCGCGGCGCCAGATCCTGCATCCATTTGCTTTTGAGAGGCGATCTTTCCGTGCCTTCGTCTATTACTTGGCCCCTGGAATGATTAAAAGCGCCGGCTGAAAGATTAAAAAATGCTGTGCTGAGAACGCGCGCTAGCATAATCGCGCGGACGGCTAAAGAACGCGATAGCGCGCGCCAGTCTGGATCAGATTTGATGTGCCGTGTCAAAGAACATATTACTCGCCATTTGAATGAGCTCTCATGCTAATAGTCACCTTTCCAAAATAGCAAATCGATGATGACGCCTCTCACGATCATCATCGTCCTATTAGATTGATATTTTATCATTATATGTGTACACTCAAGTCGTACGTCTTATTCTTTTAAATATAAAGAGTCTTAGCATAAATATAAATATAATATAAATTGCTTTGCATAACATTTTTATTCCCAGGTAATTTTTGATATTTTGATATTTAAAGATTTAAAGTAATGATTGCATTAGCCGGAAACATATGGAGATTACTCTGACGTGCAATCTCACGAGAACGTTAAATATTTTTTTGGCAAACGTAATCTGCAATCCACGTAGGTAATAATATCGTTGAAAAAATATTCGTTTGAATATCTTTTCTAGGTTAAAATTCATTAAAGGAACATATTCATGGTTCTCTCGCAACGTGAAGAATAACTTTTTGTATTTTTATGCGCGCGCACAAGTGTGATTCGTTTCGCGGCTATTTTCTCGGTAACGGCAATTACCAAAATGGTAACGAACGCGAGGAAGCGGACTGCCTCCTCTGTAATTGCGAATAATTGAATGAAAAGCGCCGACTTCGCGCAACAGGCGAAACGTCAGTGGCGGCCTTTGACGTATACCGACGCGTCGTTTCGTTAAATCCCTGCACCAATCGTAGTGATGGCGTCGATATTCTCGCGCGCAATATGTAAAATAATAATTTTTAAATACTGATAATAATAATACAAAAAATGTGGTTGATTATTTTAAAATCAAGAAACGCCGGATTATTGGAGTTTTATTGTCTCAAAATTACAATATCGATGAGACGCTTTTGATTTTGTTCAAAAATCGCGACACGCAGACGTCGCTACCGACACATCTACATGCCTTTTCGTCACGTTCGCGACGCGCACCGTTCGGCAGAAACAAAAACTCGCACGCGATCGTGAAAAGCATTGCATCCGCATCCTCGATCGACGTGCGTGCAGTGGCGCGCGTCGAGGTGAAAACGCACCGTGTACATCGATGCGGTCCTTTATCTTGCGTGACTAGCTGCAAAACTGACATGAAGACACAAAAGAGAATAGTAATTTTAATAATTTTATTATTGCAACATTTTTATACTAAAATTTTATTAACTTTAATCAGTCGGAAAAGCCTCAAGACACTTATAATAACGGCAGGAGCAAGACAATATTTTAATTAAAGAATAGTTTAATTGTTAAGTATTTTATTATAATTATAGAGTTAGTTCTTCTGAATAATTAGATAGCTTTTTGCAAGGCTTTTTGCAAATGTCATTGCATCTCTCACGCCTCGTTTAGATCTCGCGTTACACGCTGGCAAATAAATCGCCACGTCAAACTTGATAGCGGAGGATGAAAAGGCAAACGATGCGTGTCGAACGTCGTAAAGAGTATTCAGTATTGTATATATTATACTCGAACGCCAAAACTTTCTCGAAATTAATTGGCACGTAGACAGAATTGCTAACGATAGGATAATAAAATTCTACAGCTTGCAACTGAGCGAGCGGAAAAATGGTTTACCTGCGCTTAATTCAATTTGTTCAATGGATTTAGCGATTATTGACATTTCGAGAAGGAAGAAGATGTTCTTTGGATGCAACAGTGTTCTTCAGATAACGTATGTTCGTTTCAACTTATCCTAATTTAAAGTGACTGCACTTGTCCAATATCGTCAGGTTAAATGAGTCGACGTTATCCGTTTTTCCAATATCGGAATTTCGCAATGAAGTAGGTTTTAAAAAACCTATATACCTCTAGAAGGATCATCTGACACGTTCGTTAAATTGCGAGGGGGAAAATTTGTCACTGGCAAGGATGCAGGCGAGACGTTTTTATTTCTATTGGTTTCGTCGGGAATACGTGCTCGTCACCGTCCATCATTTAGGTCTCATCGGCGTTAAATAAAAGCTGATGAGCGTGTGGGTCTCGCGAATGTCGGTAACGGGTTAGCAATTTGTACGTCTCTCGTCGGTACTCCTAATCGCCAGACTGACCGAACCATTGCTTCTCACCTTGCTCGGACCGGCGCGGCGCAAAAAGAGAAACAGGCATCGAACGGCGAGAGAAGAGCGGTTGTTTCTTTAAGTGTGGACGCCAGCAGGCAAGTGGAATCACTTTAATTTCCGCAACGGACGCTGTAATTAAGGACCCTAGAGCAACGCTCTCTTGCAACAATTAAAATAATGACTAGAGTGCCGCGCGCGACTGTGAAACATTTAACTCGCGACGTAGGAACCGCCGCGCCGCGGCCGGTGATCTAAATCGACAGTTTTTGGGGCGTAATCGGCCCACTTTCTCTCGTGGTCTTAATCGTTATTGATTGCCCCCCTCGCAACGTACGGCACGAGGAATAACGATAAATTAGAGCCGCGTGAGTCACTTTTCTGTAAGTCCTGTATTCGTAATAACACGCTAAATCGTGCTTCGAGGCAGCGCGGCGCGGCGCGGCGGGCTTGATTGCGGCCGCGGGCGCAACCTTCCGAGTAACAAACGTTAGCGTTGCACGACAGGGATACGCGCCCTCGGGACAGTGCTCTTGTAAAAATAGCGTAGGAACGCGTTAAGGAACGAAGTGACGATGAAGGGAAGAGCGAGTCAATGCGTTAAGACTCCGGCGTGACTCGGAAATAAGAGCAAAGATAATATTAGGAATGTTTTACTCAGCATATCATGAATTTAAATCGGTATATCTCGTTGAAAGTTGGAAATGAGCAAGATATATGAAAGATATATACAAAGCGCAGGAATATCATGGAGAAGGTAATGAAAGCAATATCTACGGTGATGTGGCATTATACAGAACGTCTTATTATATTGCGACGATTACGGAATTTGAATTGATAGCTCCACCACAAAGATTACTTTTTTTTTAAGAGCATTCGAGAAATACTTATATTGAAAATATGCGCATGTCTATATTCGAAGGACAGCCGATCGGCAGTACTTCTAGTCTGCGATGATAATTATACGGGATGAGTAGAGAAAACGCGCGCGAAGTCGAAAGACTGACAGAAAATTGCTAGGCTGAGAATTTCGGGAACGAGCCAAATTAGGTTTAGCCTCGCCTCTAAGGTTGCGAGGAGCAACAGTTGTCTTCCACCTATTTCAATTCCCCGATACTTCCGAACCGTGAAGAACGTGCTACTTCGCAGCGGTCGTGGCGGCGGCGGCGGTGGCGGCACAATTCTCCATTGTGCCGTCGACAGTGCAGCGTAATGTCAGCAAACGCCTTGAAAGGTCCTCGAGGGAAGTGTGTTCAAAAGGCCATTGTTCCACCCGTGAAACAAGTGTACGAGTCATTCTTTTAAATTTGATTTGGCCGCACAACGGCACCGCAATCACGCGTTTCTCTCTTTTTCTCCCTACCTGCTTTTTTCTCTACCTCCCTCTCTCTTCTCTCTCTCTCTCTCTCTCTTCTCTCTCTCTCTCTCTCTCTCTCTCTTTCTTTTAAGCTTTTGCCTCTTTCTCAACGACTCGTAAATCTCTGAAAATGTTGCTAACTCGATATTCACTTTCATATTAGCAATCATGATTTCCATAAAGAAGAAAAATTTCTAGGGAAAATACGAATAAGGATATAGAACAGCCATGAAAAAAAAAACAGAATTGTATAATTGTTTATTTTTATAAAATACTTTATTAGTGCTTTCCATTTTTCTTTAACACTTATTAATTCTACTAATCTATCAATCTCTTTCAATTTTCTGACATTACATGAATAGGTATCAGATTTCAGATATCTTACAATTAGATATTAGAATTTTAACAAACAGAAAATAAATAAAACTATAAATAAAAATATACTGTTTTTTTTTTGCGGAGCGCCGTACATGTAGAGATTTGAGATCAAACTTGCTCTTCGTCCTTCTTGGTAAGTTCACGGTCGTAACCCTGAGTTATCTGCTTGCAAATTAGCACCGTCGATTCTTTGAGGGATGTAGATACGCCGCGGATACGGTGTAATAAAAATGGAAATCGGCAGAGGTATCCGAGAGATTTCCAAGAGCTTCGGGATTCTCACGCGTATAACTCTCGTCGATAAATCAGAGGTTTAACCCGGATGATCTTAACAAGGACTCCACGAGCTCTTATCTGGACCATATTGATTTGCTCCGTCGCGAAAAGTAGTTAAAAACTATCGCAGTTCTATGATGCAACCTGCGAAGACGATAAATTCTCCTTTAAAGGGACCCTTATGTGAGAGACATCGTTTAACCTCGTTCTGAATCCAAGACGATCAGCCTTATCTGACAAATTCGCGTTTAATATACCTACCATGATACTTAGCGCACGTATATACCTCATACATCATTTTATGACTAATCTAAAGTTTGTAAATTTTAGATTTTAAATTTTATCTTTAACTAGAACAGACATTAATTTAACTATTAATAGACATTGATTTGGAAACGAGACATTAATTTGCAAACTATAAGAGTGAACAACATTCTATCAAAATTAAGGCTTACATGAAATAATGAACAGTGTGTGCTTCCATGATCGTAGAGTATAATAATTAGCACCTCGTTTTTTAATGAATCAATTTCTTTCTTAATGGATATTCATTCTACAATGCATATATATTTCTACGGAAATAAGAGCTTTGTATCTCTAGCACGCGATTTTATTTCTTTTGAAATAAATATTAGCGTAAGAGACAGCAGTAAGATTATCACGCTCGACGCGATTCGGAGCAATCAGGCTCTTTTCAGGCCAGGGCAAATCATATATATAGCTCAGCGAGTATATAACTTCGCTTCGAATTAAAACGGTCTATATTCGCTACCTATGACATGGAGCTCCCTTGCGGCACAAAAGGAACGAACTACGTCGTATTTAGCAGACACTTTGCAAAGATATACGATTCGGCAAAGTTCGGCCGCGGGCAAGAAATAAAAGTTTATTCACATCCAAAACTTTCCCCGCGGTATTCGCGATGACATGACGGTTGCGGGAGGGATGGTGGCTGGTTGAGGAGAAATGGAGAGTGCACGCTTCGTTTCGCCACCGCTTCCATAAGTTCCGAGAGCAGAATTTCCGTTACAGGGCAGACGTACTTGTCATGTAGATACTTGGCCAAGTACTTCGCTCCGTTCTCAGTCAAAAGTACCTACAACGACGACGAAATGATTCAAAGGCGGTAGCCAGACACAGTTCTCTCTCTCTTTCTCCCTCCTCTTCCCGCTCCTTTCTCCAGCGAGCATAAATGTACGCGTCGGAAAAATGCCGGCATAGTATGTACTTTATTTGGAATCTTGCAGACATTTCACAATACCTCGAAATATCCTAGAAATGTATCACTGCTTGCCCTGTGCATATTGCGAGAAGAACATTACATCGGAAGACGAAAATTGATGTTTTCGGAAAAGTTGTAGCAATTATTAATATTTTATAATTATTTTCATTATCGTGGATAATATAGTAATTTAATAATTATAATGTATTATTTTTTAATTATTTTTTAAAGTCCCACTTAATGTGATGAACTCTTATATGACCTCTCGAAGATTTCTCCTGTATTTAATTAATTGCTATTAGTAACAAGAATCATTTAAGAAACAGTTATATCACAAGGTAATTAAATGCCCTTCACCCGGAACTCGATGAAATATTTCCTCGCTTTTGAAATTACCCTTCCGCGCGCACAGAATCCGTACGTTCGATCTCCTGCATTTCCACACATCTCGGCGACCAGATTTTCCACGTCGGGAAATTACCAATAAATGCATCATCGTGGTATAACGATCCGCGGCATGAGGCAGACGGAGAGCGGAGAAAAAAAGGGGTCACTGATCAAGCGGGGGGTCAACTCGACGGTTATAGTGCGCGGCCGCGGACGTCTGTTCCCCATCGGCGTGACAGAAAGAGGACAGGAAATTGTATTAAATTGGAGAGCGGTCCGCGGATTAAGGATCCCTCGAAGCTCTCATGGCTTTTTCTTTCTTTCTTTCTCTCTCGTCCCCTCCTTCTTTCTCTCACGCTGCGCCGCGCCGGGCGGTAAGTTCTCGCACATGCCGCGCTGATCCGGGCATTGTTGTGCAAATCCAACAAAAACCGAAGCCCCCCCGTTCTCTGCCCGCCCCTTCTGTCTAATCTTGCGAACCCACTTGAGATCGCAACATGCGGCCGCGAGGCCGCACAATTAATTTATGTAGCATCTGAAGCACTCATGAGAACGAGAGAGCTCGCCGTTCATCCCCGTTGTATCTCCCGCACCGCATTCGCGCGCGAATTCGTCATTGCCATAATCTCGAGTAATCTCTCGTTGCCTCTTACCGGATGTTTTTTTTTTCCTTTTTCGATCTCTCTCGTATTTGCATTCGAAATCGCTGCGGATTATTTCATGACGGCATTGCAATCTGATGTGAGATTAGAGATCCATATGTTTGAGTCTATATATTGTTTACTAAGGGATGAATCGAAAAACATTTGATTTTTATTTGATTTATACAAGATTTATATAGCTATAGTGATTAATATGCGATATTTGCACATAGATGTTAAATAAGTTCTATTCTTTATGTTTGAAATACTTAACGTTTACTTATTATTAGTATTTGATGTACTGAATAGTAGAAAAGAACAATTAGAACGTGATTTCCAATTTAATTGACGGTTGATACGATTTATAAATTTGATTATAACATGTCTTCAAGATAAGATAAATATTAAGTATCAATTAATTATATCGCGTGACAATATGATTTATTTGTCTAATCAGCTGACGATACAAATTTATCTTGAATCTTGATAGATAATGACGAACGACTTTTTATATATTTTGTTTTATTTTATTTCACATTAATTCATATCTTATTTCATGTTTTGTTATTGTAATGAGGTACATGATAAGTATCCCAACTGATAACAGAGCACATTAACGCGGGTGTATTATTCTTACCGCGTGCATTTTCTACGCATTATTATTTGACGTAATTTTCCACGACGATGCCGATACATGGACGCATACGCCATTTAATTACAAATAGCATCGATTTAATTCGGCGATTCGTCTCATTATCGCATCTCATATATTTAATTATAAATGATTTAATTAAATCATCACATATTCGTTAACGTCGCGTTAATTTGATAACACGTTTAATTAATACGAGACGACTTGGCAACGTGAATCGTTACTAACGAATATGCGTGAACTGAGCAAAAATAATGGTTAAAATTACGAAAACATTTAACGAAAATTAGAATCTCCCGTAATGAATTACATCATGTTCATTATTAGTTAATTACACAATGGCCGTGAAGTATAATCAATGTTTCCTACGCACATAGTACAATTTTAAATTATATTCTGCGTATAGGAATGATTCCCCCAAATATTCCACTTGACTAAAATTCTGATTTGCAGTAAAAATGTCTGCTATTTTCTACAATATATTTGTTGATCTATTTATTATTGGTTATCTTAATAGTGTGCATGTTTTAATCTTTATTTTTATTATTATACAAATTTCCTTCAGTTAAATATATATATATTTATAATATAGGTTTTTGAATTTGTGCAGTTTAGGAGACTAAACGATATCTGACGATATCTAATATCTTAATCAAGTTATTAAATACACATTTGCTGTCTGCTAAAACTAGTAATATACATAGGGTACAACAGTAGCATAAGGAGACAACAGCTTCTTCATCGTGTGCGGTAAAATCAGATGCCGTCCCGAAATTGTTTAATTACATCTAAAGTGCTACACCTAAACGGTAAACAATTTTCAGAAAAGTTAAAATATGTAAGAATTACATCATTTAACTCTTAATGCTACGCGAAACTAAAAACAATTCCGATACCAAGTCGATATAAAAATATCGTACGCGCATGAAAAAATTGTTAACTTTCATTTCCCAATTTACAACTCGATATATTTTCCAACTGTAAACGTTTTCATCTCATTATACCTGCAAATTTATTCTGCAGTATTGTAATCGCGACTAAGGCCAATATATATTTTTTTTGTTATGCGTAACAATTACGCGCGTGACGCGTTGACATTATTTTTACCTCGCGCTATGTAATACCCCGCGACTTTCCATTTTCAGGGAATGCATTTCTGCCTGGTTGGACTGCATTCTCGCGCATTTGCATATTGAAAAATTTGTGAGCGCGCCGTTTTACCGGGAATTACGATAAAACGTGTATGTAACTCATTTGACGCGGGACAACGCCGAATTGGATTTCACGTGGCATTGCGTAACGTCATCCAATCACAATAGTGATACTCGCTGATTACTATCTGAAATGTCACTTGACATTTATGAATCTACAAGCAGCGTGCGCGTTATTGTATATACACATTATACAAATACACTCGAAACAGCGCGTTCGCGAATTTATTACTCGTTTTATTTTAAAAATATTATCTGGTTGGAAATTTAACGGTTGCTACAGTTTTTATATATAATATTGCTCGAATAAAAATATTCTGGCGCTTGTGATATGATACTTAAAAATAAATGAAGAGAAATATTTCCAAGCTAAATTGATTTTCAGAAAATTATACTTGCACGGAATTAATGCGATATTAATATCGTAATGCACTTCAGAATAATTATATTTTCGAAGTAAACACGTCAATAACTTCTTTTATGTAACATCAATGAGATTCAAGAATATTTAGGGATATTTATTTCGAATATATTTATATAATTTCAGAATCTATTTTTAATTTTGGGATACCTAATATATATATATATTTACATCTTACATAAGCAGGAAACAAATTAATCTATAGTTAAATAAAAGATTTAGAAATTTATTTTAAATTTTAGAGATGTCTGGAAGAGTGAGAGAAAGATTTTAGCTCGAATCTAGATTCGCAGAACTACCTTCCCTCGTAAAATCCTGATCCTGAGCCGTCAACCCTCCGAAACCTGCTCGTTTTTGCTGGACACTCGCAAACGGTGCGATCACACCCCTGTGCTCGTGGGCGCAGAAGTGCATTGTGCCATTGTAAATATAAACTGCGTCTATCGCGAGAGTCGTTTTCCCGACTATTCGTCGCGTTTCTCGGCATATTGCACGCCGTAACCATTTAACCGCGCTCGCGCGCGCTTATTGTACACGGACAGCATATGGCATGGAAGGTAACGTCTCTATTATGCATCTCTTCCCCCTTTTTGCTACTTGATAAATGGCCGCTCGTATTTAACGCGACTAATCGAGCTGCATGCATCAATGAAAGAAAGTATCGCGCGAGCGAAAATGAACGGTGGAACGTCGGCGAAATGGTGTACATTCTTTTTTTTAAGCGTATCGTCCATTAACTTGTCACTTTTGCCATGCAGAATTACATTTCAATTAGCGTAATATGGAGTGGATTGAATGATCAGTGAACGAGATCAAAATAATTTATACTTTTAAACTATTAATAGCTGGCTTCAATGAGCTTACTTTACTTCTGCTTAACGGATGCTAAATTAAAGATCCGATGACAGTTAGCGATTAGCTAAAAATGGATATGAGTTGACGTCAATAGAGCATTATACATGTAAGATACAGGAAACCGCATTTTATAAGTTGTTATTACTTAGCGAAAGGCATAAATAATGAAATTAATCTTGAAAGAATAACTTTCTTTTGAACACGTATTAGTTTATTTTGCATTAAATTTATTTAATTAATTTTTTGAAAAGCTCTTTTATTTTTTTTGTTTCATAATTTGTAAATATTTACTATTATTAGATATTAAATATTTACTTTTATTAAATATAAGGACATAACTATATATACTTATCTTTTATTTAATGTATTCTTGAAAGCGTTAAAGATGATTTTTCGATTCTTGATTCTTCAATAGTAACGCAGCGTGATTCGTGATCTCTGTCTTTTTTCCTATGATTATAAAAAATGGCCATGTAGAAAATACCGGGCAATTTAGTCATAAATCAACGTTGGCTATCGGTGACAACGATTATTTATAGAACGGTAGAAACAAACGCACGTTTGGAGAGTTATAGTATATAGGAAATACGCCATAAATACTTGTGCACTCGATCATAAAATAACCAGACGACAATCGGTTTTTTTTTACGTATAAATATAGTCGTTATTTATAATGTTGTTGCTGGCATCAAAGCTAGCGTCAAAGTAGTCAGATTAGTTTTATCAGCGAACAGAATTATCACACATTCTAGTAATTTTTGATATAACACGAAAACTTGATCGAAATTTGTTATAAAAGTTTTCCTGGAGCCGAACTGATTGTGAGAAGCATATTTAAAAAAGAAATGTCGACGGTTTCTTCTTGTTACACGGTTAAGGAATTCTGTATAATATCACAACAATCACAGCATCATGTTTATGATTCTACATTTTTGAGTCAAGTAATCGATAACTCACTTCGCCGAGGGCCGAGCAATTCCGTCCGAACGCAACGTGCGGATCGCTTCATTCACCGATCGTCGTGGTCGTGAAACATTTCTTCAGTCGTGCCACGGAAAATCCACCGGACGTGATGAGCCTGTTCGCTTTGCGGGTACTCGGGTAGTCGTACCGACTGCGTGGCACGCAATCACCAAGCAAGATTAACGCCGCGAGTACCTGGCGGCTAATTGAAAGAGAAACGCGGCGCAGGCATGAGGATGTGCCACATGCGGGATATACTGTCAGCGGAATCTAATAAGCGCCGGGACCCAGAGTATACACGAGGCGCGGGGATTCTTCTTTCGTTTTGAGCGAAATCGAATTGCCGTCATCCCCAGTGTATACAATTGCGATGCACACGGAATCGGCGCGGCCGCACCATAACGGTCCCTTCGTCCGCCCTTCTCTCATCCTTTCTCTCTCTCTCTTTCTCTGTTCTCTCCTCTCTCCCTTTCTCTCCCTATCTCTCTCGCTCTCTTGTATTTACTCCCTGCTTCTACCGTACGCTCTCACTCCCCGCAACGAGATTATGGTAATTGACTATCCGACTTGGAAACCCCCATCAGGCATATCAATTACGTACGTATGCATCCCAACCGGGAATTTGCCTTTGATCCGCTCAAACTCCGCGGTAACACAATTCACGCCTGCGTCTAATCTCAAATGGGATTGCCTGATGGCACAAGGGACCATCGAAATGGGCTTTTCCGACTTCGCGGGGCCGCGAAGTCCTTTCGGGACCATCGCGCGTCGCGAAGAACCCCGGTCCCCCAGTCGTGAACAAAACGTAATCCAGTCGTTCTCGTTCCTTTGCACAGACCGAAGAAACGAACCTGGGAATCTTGATAGTTGCAGATGCGTAACCGTATTGTACGATCAACGTTGATGTGATTCCGATAGTTTACTGCATTACAATCTCACACAGATGTTCCTTTTACGTTAATTCAGAATTGTATGTAATCCAAGCAATGAAATAATTCACGGAATCTAATGCGTCAATTTTAATACAGTAATCATACAAAATAATATAGAGAAGTTTATAAAAATTCCAAACACTTTTTCACATAAACGCAAATGGACGGTATGTATTTATACACGTTTTATATAAAAATAAAGAGAGTTAATCAGTTAATTGACTTTATAAAACTATACCAATTAGGTATTTATTTCTTTTTGTAATCCGTGTGACTCCGAATATATTGTGACTCCGAAAATATATATACGCAAATCCAATCGGTTTGCTGAAATATAAAAATCGAGGTGCTTTTACTCATGTTTGTTACCGTTCATTTAATTCAGGGATTCAAGAATAGCGACTCTTCATCTCTTACCAAAATTTACTGGTACGCCTTTAGTTACGCTAAATCCAGCGGATGCCGCTATAAACTACCGTAATCCGTTGTAACCTAAGTGGATCATTTCTTTGATAAATCGTAGAAACGTTGAAATTTAAAGTAGCATTTATGCGAACAGGCGTCCTCTTCTTAAATTACTTCTTACCCTACATTAAGCTTTACAAATGCATCTGACAATATATAAAATCAAAAGTAAAAGAGTATATATGTCTTAAGACGTATATAAAATTCATAGCGACAATAAAAGATTTTTCTATCTCAATATTAATTCATAGATATTTAAAGATATATATTTTGCAAAAAAAGACAAGAACAACTTTATTAAGTAATATAATTTATTTGTTTTAAAATATCTTTTATATGACAATTTTCGTGCAATGTAATATTATAAATTATTATTATTATGATTACTGTTGCAGTTGTCACGACGTTAATGGTATGGAAGAGATGATTTATGAACAATATTTTTCGCAGGAGGTTATATAAATATATAAAATAGTTACACAAAGATTAGGATGGTAGCTTGATGTCATCGTGATAATCTGCTTAATATAAATCCCGATTTTCTGCTAGCAAAAAAATGATATCCTCATATCAGGTACATGATAAGAATATGAAAATCGAGAATCACGGCGATAAATCAATATTCGTATCGGACGTGACTTAGGGAATTCAAACCAAGATATTTCTTTCTGCAACTTTGAACAACATCAATACATCCCGAGATAACACTCGGCACAAAAATTTGTTAGCATGGAAGATGGCAGATAATTTAGTTACTAGCTTGTATCAAAATGTTTGTCTCTTTGTTTTGCGATACGTATAGAAAAAATAATTCGTGCATCATGGAACTCCCGATAAAATGCTTGCATTTTTATAACATTTATTTGCTAAATAATGCTGCATTTTTTTAACAAAACGTAAACATGCGCGATAAATTCCACCAGATAAAAATAACTCTAATAAACATTTGTACACTTTATTTTGCACAGCGAAAATCTTATTGTTTCGGAAGTTGATAAGAAAATATGAAATCTGATTTAAACGGAATAAAATGGGGGAAAATAATAGAAATAAAATAATAATATAATAGAAGCGAGCGATAGAAAAATTATAAAATAGAATAAAAATATTAAGATTAAATACTTCTGCTTGAAATTATAAATAAATTATGCAATTACAAGGTTGTAAAATTTTGACATTTTGTTAATATAAAGATGTGTTCCGAAATATGTTTGTTCTTCTTTGTTTCTGCAGAGTGATATTTCTTGCAATTTTAAAGATTAGCTCAAATTACATTAATAATTTCAGTTTTATCATTTTTTAGCATTAAATAGTTAAACATGAAGTTAAATTTGAGTCAAGATTAAAGTTCGTTGATTCAAAATTAATATTTTATTATCTATTTATTAATGTATCTGTTAATGTACATTATTATCTATCAATGTCTCTATCAATTTTATTACCTATTTATTAATGTATCTATCATCGATTCAAAATTAATATTTTATTATCTATTTATTATGTATGTCTGTCAACTATTTACAACTATTAATCTCATAATTTGAAAATTATTAATGTCTATAACAAAGCAGTAACTTTATATTTCAGCGAGCTCGCATATTACAATATAACTGTTTTGGTGATAATCATAAAATAAATTTAGAAAACATTTACGTTTAAGAAACATTTTGTAAACAAAAGTAATCTAGGTACTCGAAAGTTTACGCGAGGCTGCGCCCAAGACGCGTGTGATAATTCAAACGTCCGATCGCACTTAATTCTTGGTTTCCATGCACGCGTTGCAACACGTTATAGCGCGCGTAATTACTATTATTATTTAATAACATTATGTAACCTATTGATCAATTTGACAAGCTGTCATATAATGACGTGCCAAAATTTGACTAAAATTAGCCAAATTCAACAAAACGCAAAGCGTTATCGTAAACGCGCGTCTAAAAAATTAAACATTTTTAATTTTAACGCGCTATAACGCGCCATCGCGCGCGTCAAAATAAGCACGCATTTGACTGGCGGAACGCGTGGAGACGCGCATTTATAATGCGTGACCACACATGCATGGAAACCAAGGATAATCGCCGATAGAATATCTTATCGCCGTATAAAAGAAATCATTCCGTCGATCGGTCACCCAAAGTTGTCGCTTATTTGGACAGCATGACGCGCTTCATCGTTTTCGTGCTTCTTCTTCTGATCGGGCGCCACGTCCGCGGCGTAACGGGTAAATCGTTAGATTTATGGTTCTTCCGCGGTTCCACCCTTTCCCTGTAGGGTCCACGGCCACCCTCGACAACCTCGTCTCTCTTCTCTTTCACTCTTTCCTTTCTCACTCGTGCGGTCTTCCCATCCCTGCACACGGCAATCCTCCCCTGCCTGCATCCCACCTTTCGTTTGTTTCGGAATTTATCGAGCGTCGCGCGTTTTTCCTCGACGAGCAAAAAACGAGATCGGATCCGTTTCCGCCGAAACCGTTCCCGGTTTTCGACTGCGGTGATCGACGAGTGGAGTGCCTGAGTGAATCTCGTCGCGCGCATCGCTGCGGGCAACGTGCTAATCGGAATATACATCGAAATGATATACTTGCAGAAAATATCGTGAACTTCACGCTGGATTCCGCGGTGACGCTGCAGGCGGAATCGGTCGGGAACGCGTCAAGATGCATCCTCGAGAGTAATCGAGGCGATGAGTTGGAGTACATGCCTAGATATCATCCAATTATTAGAGAAGACATCGAATGCATCGATAACAAAACGTGCTCAATTCGCATTAACAAAGCTAATGATAGCCACGAGGGTGTGTGGAAAGTGACGGCGTATATCGATAGAGAGATTGAAAAAAATGAAGTATTCTTGTACAAGCTGTATATTCGCCAGGTAAATCTTACGCTGCGCCGTCATTCAGTTCTATCTGATTTTGTTTTCGCCTGGAAGTGTGACCAATGCGAGAAAGTTTCGTGGAATTGGTCGCCGCGAGCAACACCATACGATCGGTTTTATCGGTTCTGCGTCTATAATCTATTCGTTATATCGAAAAAGAAAGAAAATTGAGTGTAACGATCGCTGATACAAAAAACTCTATGCTATATCGCGGATACATGATCTATATGTATTCCAGGAGAAGGTCCCTACGCAATATATCGAAGTGTACGATGGACACTACGTAAATGTGAAACACAACGAGAATTATAAGAATCTTATGGCATGTTATCTAACAGGACCTAAGGTATGTTAATGAAAGCGTAAGAGAGGAAGATGCAGCAAATTAATAGTCCGAGATAAATGTGATTTCTGTTTAATATTCTTATAACGTATAGTTAAAATTGGGGGAATGAGATCTAAAGCTTGAAAATATTATTATTGTAAGAAAGTTACGAAAATTTCGAGCCTGCAAACTGTCATTAAAAGAAGATAACTGTTAAGTTAGCGCAAGCCAGTTGTTTACACCTCTTATCATTGATGTTATCGTTGCGTTTATCATCGCGTTTATTTTTTACAAAGCTTGATTGATCAAGTGGTCATGTTGATTGCTGATTTTGAATATTATCTGAAATTGGAGAGAGAAAGAAAAATGATTAAATTAAATTTTCCTTCCAATCATATATCATCACAAAATATTTCGATTTTAACAATGTTTAGTGTTTGGCTTCGGTGCTTACCAGTTCATCGATATAAAAAATTTATTAACTTTTTTATTTAAATTTCCAAAGGGGGAATTTGTTTATATTATATTTTATATTATAGGTATTAAGCGAGTTACCGCGCGTTTATGATAACAATCAAGCAAATAGGAAACATTTTATTTTGTTTTTGCTGTTGCGTATTACGCAAAATAATTAATTTTTCAAATTCAAAAAATATTGTATAACACATTTTAGATACTTTTGGTTTAAAATAATTAAAATAATGTGTTATTAGTCCCCGACGAATATTAATACATTTAGGTAATACAGGGTACTCTAAAAAGGTACGGCAAAAATTTAGGGAGATATTCCTCACACCTAAAGGATGAAAAAATATTATATGAACATGGGTGCGGAAACGATTCTTTCAGGAGTTAGAGCTTCTTTTCTGAGTACGGTTAAATGAGGTAGTGATCTATCTGTTTGACAGAAATTAGAAAAATATTGACCTTTAATGTTATGGTTACTTGTTTCCACAATAACTAATCCTAAATTTTTTTTTGTGTAAGTAATACAGTCAACAGTATTTTCAACATAACTCCTGAAAAAGGCGTTTTCGCGCCCATGTTTATATAACATTTTTTTATCCTTTAGGTGTGAGGAGTATCTCCCTAAATTTTTGCCGTACCTTTTTAGAGCACCCTGTAAAATTGAATTTATTTTTATTGGGCATATATACATATACATATATGCCGAATTTAGGTGAAGTCGATAAATTTATTAACAGAGAAGCGAGACAATTTTCAACTCTTCGGCCAATGTGGGGTTCGTATGAAAGTGAATGAAACTTACAAGGGTTCTTGGAAACTTGATGCAGTTTTCGAAAATAATTACATGTTATATCGCATGCCATTCAAAGTCCGTGTGCATCAATTAGCAAAAAAAGATCCCAATGATACGGTGAGTTTCAAATCACGCATGCTTTAATCGCATAATCCAAGTCTGATTTCCAAAGATCTTTATGCATTTTTTAACGCGCAAGAAGTATTCCATAACATATATTACCTAAGTATTTTATATAATTAAACTACGAAAAATTACAAAAATGCATCAGTAAAATAAATAATTATATTTTATGGAATATTTTATTGAATTTATTATATAATATGTGTAATACTATCTTTGAATGTTCGTACATTTATCATGGATTTATCATCATTTATTAATTTCTTTAAGAAAGACTAAAAATTGTTTAAACGAAGAATTTTTTATTTCATATAAACATTATAATATAATATGTATATATATATAATATATATATATAAGGATATATTTACTTTTTTATTTTGATGACAATTATTTCATTATTTCATTATTTCATATTCAGTATCTTTGTGTCACATATTGGAAATTAATTTGTCATGCTCATCATATTACGTACATATCGATACAATATTTAAAAGCTCAAAATAAACCGAAGCCAAATTAAAGAAAAATTTGCACTTTTTTATTTAATTTATCTATTTAAATTAGGGCTTAAAAACTTTAGATAGATATAACTTATTGTTAGATTAAATAAACTTAAATTAAGTAACTAACAAATTAAACTAATTAAATAAAATTAAACTAACTAAAAAAAAACTAAACGTAAAATATTATATTACATATTAAATTTTTATTATCTACACTTAACTCTCTTGAGATCGAAAGGAGAAATATAATGCGTTTTATAAAACTTCCCGATTTTTGTAATAAAATCGTTTTCTAGAAACGATTGTCCAACTATGCCATTGGTCTGCGACTCAGGTTGCGAACATTATACGTAAGTATATCGGCTTATGCCTTATCGCTCGCAGGTTAAGCTGCGTCCAGCTTGCGGTAAAAGGGCAAGATCGAAATCTGGAGCGTACATTACGGTTAGCAGATTCGATCATCGCCCGCGATTACGGCGAGACTCTCCCTGTATGTCGATTCGCTTTTATCGCGACGGTTTGATAAAATCGGGCAATGCCGTCATAGCATTCACATATAAACACACGCACACGTACACACATAGACATCCACGCACATTCGGAAAACAAAGTAACGATCAAAATGCCACTGTCATGAGAGCGCTAATGGCAAACGTTTTCGAAATAGCACGTCGAAAATCGCTATCGAAGCTCGAACAATTGCCTTCCGCGATGTGACGAGTAATGGTTTAAATCTGCTAAAAGGATTGACACGACGAGTTTAGCGGAGAAACTAAAATTGCGTGTACTGCAATAACAACTTATGTATATATTATATATATTAGGAATCATTGGTTTTAGGAAGCTATAAACAATGGAACGTAAAATGCTTGCAACATGTAACTGAACAATAAATTGGGGAATTTAGTACGGCCAATATTATCAAATAATTTATTTGTTTATTGATTGTATTTTGGATCTGCAATCGTGCAAAATTATTGATTATCCATATGTCATTTCAAGCAGTTGTAAATCTTTAAAAAAAAAAGAAGAATGGATTTGTGTGGTGTTTAATAAAATTGATATAATTAATAATTTAATAACTTATTTACAGTTTTTAATTGTGTTTTTTTTATCTTACGCACGTTCTGCTAAAAAGATTGCAAACCACAAAGAAAAACCGGAAAGTGAGGCGCGATTATTTTCACGATCGTTCCGCTTTTCTCTTAAATTTTCCCAAATTTGGTGCGCCGGCTATTGCGCGGACGGGCAAAGGTTCGTAGCAATAAACTGTCGCAAAATAGCGGCGTAAAAATAAAAGTAACGATCAGCCTCCGGGCTACATTGCAATCGGCGTTCAGACGTTTCCCACCGAAATGCCGCTTCCTCTCAAAAAGAGCGCCAAGCTCCAGCTTTTAACTGGAAAGCCGGATTCGCGTGGAACACGTGCGGAACCCGCTGGGCCCTGAATGCGTCGAATAATCTTCGATGTCGCTAACGAGAGTACACCCCCCTCGCCGGGGGTTTACAGGGTGTTCCGGTCCGAAGTTGTACCAACTCACGCCAACTTGCTATAATAGACGCCTAACGAGATAGCCGAAGCTGAATGCGAGCTATCGCTGTTTCGAGAAACACGTAGCTATCGTTAAATACGATGTAACAAATGTTAGAAAAAAGAGAGAGAGGGAAGGATACTTGTAACGTCAAGTCGCACGCTACTTTCTCGTTAATTCAAGAGAGAAACTTCGCAAAAGGAAGAATTAATCAAGAGAGAGGGAAGGAGGAAAAAGCGGATCATTCTATAATTAAAATACAAGACTGACAGATTCTATATAATTATAATAACAATTTATAATACTGTGCGCCAGATGAGCTGTGACGTGGAATTATTCAATCGCGATAAATCTTAAGAAGGTTTACGTATAGAAATTAATCTAGATTAAGAATTAATTTAATCTAAATTAAATATGAGATTTTTCGGATTGCGCTCTCTCTCTCTCTCTCTCTCTCTCTCTCTCTCTCTTTCCTATCGTAAATAAATATCTTTAATATTATTCATATATGTATATAATTTCATTTATGGCAAGCCTTGGAAACTCCAATAAAGCGCGTGATATGATTGCGATCGTGATAACTGAATTCCCATGGTGCAGGTATAATTAACATGCATTAGGAACTTGACCATTGTTATCGCTAAGCAGAATCTGATCAAATTATTGGAATGCGCAGTACAATAGATACGCTGTTAGCACTGTTTCTTAATCATGCAAGATGTGTGATCAATAGTATATTCTTTAATTTAGGTATATATACCTACTATATATTTATATAATTTAGCTAATAATTACAACGATAAGATTTAACACTTTATTAAATATAAATTTAAACATTGACTATACTTTAATATCGTTAATAATCGTTTATCGTTTACTAACATCTCGTTGGACATCTCGTAGTTACTTTGTATTGAACTAGTTAATTCTATTTCTTTCTTTCTGCTATATTTGTATAAGATATTATTATATTTAAAAAAAACTTAATAAAAATTAAATAAATTGAATTAAACTAAACGAACAACAAGTTGAATTTTCTTGCGAGATAAATACTCGTATTTATTACACTTTTTGATCCATTTTCTTTGTTCTTACTTTAAATCTTTGGAATTGATATACAACAAAATATCTAAAAATACATGTTTTAATTAAGATTAAAAGGCTAAGTCAAAATTTTATTATGCATTTACGTTTACATGATTGTAAATTAAGTTAAGTTTTTCTATGCCTAATTGTTGATGCCGCGATTAAAATTGTCCGAAATAAACGATTATAATAATCTACAAATTTACAAACCAATGTACTCATTGTCAGTAACTATATTTATCTCTAGCGATTATATGGACATATATATCTTACGAACATAGTTTACAATAGTTTACATTGTTTGACCTTTCTTTTGTAACACACAGCGACATTCGTTAATGATAACGGGACCTGTATTATTTGTACTAAAATAATGAGACGTGGTTTCACCGAGAGAGAAATACGCTTGTTAAACGCGAAACTACATATTAGATTGTAAAATCTAATAACCACATGATACAATTAGTATCTCACACAAATGCATTAATTAATCTCAGCACAAATTATAACCGATATATAATTATCGACAAATATGCCTTCAATAGTAATTAGCTTTTCGAAACTACCGCATCTATTTATTTCGATAAATAGTGTATGCTGGCTTTACACCGGGGATTATAAATATTTAAAACTTATTGATTTTACTGAAATTAAATAATGTATGTATGAAGACTCGTATAATATATGACTGTTGAGTGCGAATTTATGTTTAGAAAATTAATTGCCATAACTTAACATTTTATTTTAATTCTTAACTTATATTTAATATTTATATTAATAACTTATCAGTGTCGTTATACTATATTTTCACTTCAGTGTCGTTATACTCTTCGTGACAATATCATGTAGCTCTGAAGCATTGTTCTTTTAAATAATTTTATGATTCTTGTGCTGACGACATATAGACATGTGCATGAGAATGTTTTTTTTTCTTCAATCTCGTTCTCCGGACTATTTGATGTCGATCTTTTGGTTACTCATACTCCGGTATTAATTTCTTGACTTTGTAATCTTGCGACACACTGGGTATGATGGAGAATTCGAGAATTTTTTAATATTTTGTATCTCTGCTGAGGATGGCCCGATGTTGGAGCCGAAACGTACGGAATATCGGATCTTGTATCTCGAAATAAATCAGTTTTGATTAAACACGCACCAAGTACCGCGTTTGACTCTCATTGCCAAGTTATATTGAATGTGAATTTTCGAGAGTCCTTAAGGATTTTATTTAATAACTTATATTTAATTAAAGACTTTATTAAAAAATAAATGAAAAATGTCATAAAATGTGAATTAAAATATACAAATAAAAATAAAAATATATGTAAACTTTTACACTAAATATTTATGTAAAATTGCTTTATTGAAAAAGCTATTATAGCTGACACAATTAATAATAGTAAATCGTTATTCACATCTTTTATATTACTAAAAACGTATCGTTTATGTTCCATAAAATTTGTAACTTATTAATTTGTTATTTTTAAAATAAATATATGTATGTACATATGGTTTCATAATAATAAATAAAACCGGAAATTTTTAAAATAGATATTTATTATAGCAAAGTCTCTCTCTTGTATAGATAACTTCCTATGTTCCACATTAAATTTAAAAAAAGAGGAACAAACTTGCATACTACATTTTATAAAAAATTGCACAAATTATCAGTATCACTGTTCATACTTCGTTACGCTTTATTCGTTCAAATAATATTTAAATGACTCCAAGTATAGTTCCAGATTGCTTTTAGCTTTATTATAATAAATTAATAACCGAAGCTTTTATAGTTAGTTATACAATGGACTCGCGGATCTCCAGGCATAATTAACCTATCAGATTACCTATCGGAAATTTGTCAAATAATGGATCCTTATGGTGTAATTGTAACAACATCCAAAATCACCAAAAAATGCTACCATAAAGTAAAAGTTGCCACCGCTTCACACGAAGGTGTATGGCGCGCTCGTTACAATATGTACGGAATGCTGGAACCTGTCGAACAAAAATTCAGAGTTGAAACTCTCGGTAAGACTTCCGCGAGAGAATATTTTCGTTTCCGACAAAAAGTGACTCCAAAACGCGAAGTACATCTCGAAACTTTATAAATCTTAAATAAACCTTCTTAAATTTTAAGTTAAATATCTTGAGCGTGATTCGCAGCATTTTGCAATTCTAAAAATTTGTATGAGATTATAAGTATAATTATTAATCATTTATTTTTAAAAACGGCTTTATGTAATGCAGTTAGAATTTGATTCGAACAAACCAGGAATTTAATCAATAACAATATCATATGCTATTAATTGAGATATATGTTATCTGAATTCTCTCTCTTGTTTAAAGTAGCAATTTTATTAAATTGCTACAATTTTATCTAAGTTCTGAGTAAAATTCAGGTGAAAAACCGAAACAACAGTAACAAAATTGCGATTGTACTAACAAAATCTTTTTTGCCTTTTTAGATCGAGTTATTTTCAACGCCAGCGTCACTCGCACCGAGGACGGTAGCACCATGTTACTGTGTCGACTAGAGATAAAGGACGAAAATTCTTTATCGAAATCGTGCAACTTTGTCAGACCCGACGGCATGATACTCTATATGACGCCTGCAGTAGGTACTGAAAGGTAGGATATAGGCGCAATATAATCACGTGCATCAGAGATTAAAGAGCAGAGGTTTCGCTCCATATAAGATTTATTTACTAGTATTTTTATTAGCATTGCAGTTATCCCATTTTTTATATATTTCAACTTTTAATGTAAGGTTAACAAATTAGATTATTTATATTGTTACATTATAAAAATTCGATTTTAATATCTATATATATGTCTCGAAAGTTTGGGTATATATATAGGATAGACTATTAACGACACTAATTACTGTAACGACACTTGGCTGTTTTTTTATAGCATTAAAACTTCCAGTGCTTCGTGTGTTTGTTTAAAAGATAGAAGTGTTAGTTGATGCCGATTAATGAGTTCTTCGATATTTTCAATAGTAAAATACGAATTGTTGCAAAACTCGTACAGGTACATTGCCTACATAAGTTTGGCCGACAAGCGTAAAAGTACCGACTATCAGATTTTGGAATGTGCAATAACAATCCGAAAGCTTGAAGACGTCGATTACGGCGCGTGGCGATGCGAGATACCCTACCCTCTTACATTACCTAACAACGCTCGTTCGTACGGATCCGTGCTTCACGTTGACTATCCCGATTCTCGCGGAAATAGCAGCGTTAAAGGCGGAGCGGTTAAAACCAGAGCGGACGATGTGTATGTAAAGCGCGGCGACCCGTTTACGGTAAATTCACCTCAAATGTAGACATAAAACATAAACCTAAAACAAGACTTGTAATGCAAGCAGTACAGGAAATCCTTTTACCTTGCGCAATAATCACATGCATCAGAGATTAAAAACAGAGTTTTTTTTTTATGTAGGATTTATTTATTGGCGTTTTTATTAGCAGTTTATTAGCGTTTTTATTAGCAGTTATCTTAATTTTTGCATATTTAAACTTTTAATGTAACTTTTATAAATTACATTATTTATATCGCTACGTTTTATGAAAGTTTGATCTTAACGGTAACAGATATGCGTTCGGAAAGCTTGAGTATATAGACAATATAAACAGTTAACACACTATTTCGCGCACTATAATATCACTTAACTAGAGGAGGGAGGAGGGGATTGGCTTCTTTGCAAGCACAATCTCGTTGCCATAAATATAATTGTCTATTAGATAAAATGCGTCGCTGATTCCGTACTGAAGTATTGCTGGCTGCGAAGTCCGAATGGAACTTCTTATTCCATCACGCAAGATACGCAAGCCGTATCGCCATTTGTTCTATATTACCACGGTAACGGGCTCACATTCGGCGAGTGCGGAGCGGAGATTTCGGCAGCCGTGGATTCTGATAATGGACAGTGGAGCTGTTTAATGGGAATGGCTGACGCTGGCGAGATAACCGCCGCAGCATTGGTCACAGTAACAGGTTGGGAAACGTTCGTTATTCAGTGGAATCATTCAGCGACCTCGGCAGGTCGCTATTCCTATGCTATAGAAAGTATTCTAGACGAAGATATTTAAATACAAAAAGACACAATATAAGCACTTTAATTGATTATCCAATACATATTTTGTTTTGGAAATGTGACAATATTAATATTAAATATTTTATCGCCCAAGATATTCATGTTTTTCTCATTAAATAACTTTATGTAATATGCTTATTTATATATATAATACGTACGGATTAATGCAAATGATGGAGTTTATTATTTAATTACTGTTTTATTTATTGTTTTATCTTTTACCGCAGCTATTTTTTCTCTAATTCAGGCTTCATAATTTATCCTTTCAAATATTTTAGTAGATATCCCTTTATCTTCCAACTATCTTAGATTCTCTAATTTAACTTAAAATTTTATATTTTTAACGGTTCTCAACCTTTGGGTAACAAAATTAGTAATTTTAAATTACAAGTATTAGTATTTTTTAAACACAGTCATAATATTTGCAATACAAAGTTATTTATATACTCAGTGAATTAATTCCCTCGGGTTAGAAAAAAAAGAAATAGAATTGTAGAATATATCGTCGACGTCGTTACCAGCAGTGAGCTTAATAGCGCTTCTTTCACGAGCCAACGTATAATCGCGAAACTAATTAACTAAGTAATCTCGAGATGAAGAGATAACTAAGTTATTTGCTAGGATGGCCTGCAAACGCGCAACGCTTGACAGGCTCTAATGTAACGGTTACTTAAAAAGTGCTAATGTCTACTTATATATACATATATATAGTTGATGCAGCAGGAACAATTAACAAAGTTGTGTTAATAATATATATGCACTTATGCCGCGCATTTTACGATCCGTGAAACATCCTTTATGCATTATGAATCTCACCGCAATGTATTTGGGCCTTTTATGCTTATAATCAAGAGAGACTTTACTACTTCACAAAAATGCATGATTTTATGTATTAAAATGAGATTAAAAATGTATATAATTATTAAATTAAAGATTTGATTTTCTTATGACTTTAGTTATAGACGTTGTATACACTTTACTTACCGGACAAGTGCTTTATCAGTGAAAATAATATCTTAAAGAAGAATAAATATCATTTTACGTTCTTTTTTTATTCTCATACAAAAGAGAAATGTAACAAGATTTTATGGAGATATAATATAGTAATATAAATTATATTTGTATCTGAAATGGTATAAAAGATAACATAAATTGCATATAGTTTATCGTTTAACAACGTAGGCATATTATATTGTATATATGTTTGTCTTTTAAACTAGACAAGAGAAAAAACAAGTGACTGAAGGAAATGCCATACCTATTTACATATGGAATACATTTTCTCTTTATATATTAAAAATATATATAATTTAGATATTTAAATATTAAATTAGAAATATTTTAAATTTTGATATTTATTCCGATGTCTACGCAATAGTTCCTTTGCAAACAAATAAATAATTTCCGTTGATCGTATACAAATATGATCATATATAATAGGATCATATATAATAGAACGCGGATCATATATAATAGAAATTGATAAAAGAGTGACATTTCCTTTATCCGCTTGGCCTATCTACTATGTGCTCCCGACTTACGAGAGAGAAGCGAAATTACACGTCGACGACGCGTTATTAGACATTTCCTTCCAATGAGACGCGCGGTATAAACGGCTTTTCAGAAACCTATCTAGTGGCCGAGCAGACGGAAATAGCTGTCAGCCCTCGAAACGATCCAGTTCTGTCTTGCCACATCCTTCCGCGCATGCTGGACAGAACAGTTCATTACTGCCGGTGGATCCGCCCCGACGGATATGGAATTTACAATGACATAAGCCATCGATATACGACCACCAGCAGCTACTCCGAGTGCAGATTAGTCATCCTGGGTAAGTACCATGGGCACGGAGCCGTGTTACGTGCGTAGTAATGTAACAAAGTCACCCTAATTGCCATGCCATGTGTGTGTATGTACACCGCGTATGTTACCAAACGAACCGCGCGTATAAATCACTATTACATTAATATTAATTAACGACGCGTCGCGATTGCAATTTCGCGAGATGTGCGTCGTTTTCAACTCCAATAGTATTATATCTGCCTGGATATTTTTCGATGAAATAACTTGGACAGTGCGGGATATAAATGAAACGCAAAGCAACATATCTCTCTCACTCTCAATGCTTAAGAGGACGCTATCCTAGAGCGCTTGATAAATAATGATATCTGTTTATATCTATATTTCTCTCACTCTCTCCTCCCCTCCTTCTATCTTTAGGATTTTCTAAAAACAGTTAAAAAATAACTATAATATAAAGTAAAATATATATGAAATAAGATTATTTAAAGATATTAAAGATATCTAAATTAGGAATTATTTTAGGAATGTATACAAAAATACCTACATATATTTTTATCTACAGATATATAATTAACATATTTAATTTATTTTTATCAATTTTGTTTAAAACTACGCATGTTTTTCTTATATGAGAAAATGTCTCAAAATATTCATAACAAAAATACTTTGTTTCATAGAACATTTTTATTAACAGAAACACAATGTCTTAGGAGAAAAACATGTAGTATAAATATTAAATACACTATAACATTAAAAATTTAAATAATACCTCCAGCGACGAAAATCACTATGTTGCTATAGGTATATTAAATTCATCTGTGACAACTTTAGTATATTCATAATCATGTTTACAAGCAAGTTAATTAATCTCACTTAGCACTGCCACTGGATAACATCTAAACATACTTATTTAAATAATAGCTTGTTCTAGTTATCCTGCGCATAAATATTTTAAAATAAGCTTTAGCAGCGATAGAGATAGATCTGATAGATTATTATTTCATCGGCATTAATTAACATCACGTCACGATTGCAATTCGCGCAATATACCTATCCCTCATTCAATTTCAATATTGTCGTGATTATTTCAATATTTCGACTGAATAACTCAGGACAAATCCGCTTACTATGAACCTGTTACATTAATAATGATTAACGACGCGCCGCGCCGCTATGCAGTCGATTACACGATATATGTGCGCGGTCTCCGTATTTCTATATCATTTTGCTATTATTCCGATATTCTAATCGAGTAGTCCGATATACAGTCGCTTTAATCCTGTTTTGAGACACATATAACGTCGCGCGTAACGTCGGATGTACCGAAGATGCGAAAGATTACTCCGATCGCGGCGGTCAACTTGCGACGACCCGCAGTCGAGAAATCAATCTATCAGCGAACGGCGGAGATTCAGCGCGAAATAAACATGACGCGCAAAACTTCGCGGCGGTGGAATAAAGAGCTGCAAAATTCCGCACTCCTGAAAAGTTACCCGTCTTTATGCCGGAATATCAACTACCCGATATACTCCCGCACACTAGCCGCGCCGAACGAAATCGATGTTTCGTCCTGCATGCAGGACGAAACATCCATAAAACACGAGAGAACGCGAGCTCCCTTCTTCGCCGTTCTCCTCCGTTTTCTCTCTGCCGTGCCCCCGTGGACTTGAGAACTCGGCGAATTCTCGCGACAACCGATTCCCGCTTGTCCGATCTGTAGGTCTCGCAGGAGTTCCTCTCTTCTCGTAGACTACTACACTCGCTTTATATTCATTCTCAGACTACATTCCCAAGAAGGACGAGGGTAACTGGACGTGCGTAGCCGGGCTCATGGGTAAGGATGGTTATGTGGAGGAAGCTTGGGACCGGCTTCGGGTGCATCATGTATCCAAGTACACATTCTCTATCGTTGGCCGTCTCATCATCGTGGTCATCGGCATCGCGCTGATAACTTTTGTCTTCGGTATTCTCGGCTGTGCCTGGAACCGAAACAAGCTTCGTCGATCATTACCGAAAGAGGTAATTCTGCCGGCAAAATCACTTAAATCTAACAATAAGTTTAACACAATCAATACCAATATTGATGAGAAGTATAAGTATTAATTGTAACACTAAATCCGACCCACGTAACATTGATTATCCTGTTTAGAATTCAGAGAAGAGTAACAATGTTTAATTTATTGTATAAAGGAAGGTGATTGGAGAGATGATTAGAGATGTCTTGATTTAAGATGTCTTGATTTAATAAAGTAAATACATATCGCACTTCGAAAAGAACTACTGTCACAACTCAAAAAATTTTAATTTTAAGTTAAGTCCATAAAAAGTATGCCTAAAATGTTACCTACGTGCTATAATAGCATCACAAGTTTATATGCGAAATTCACTGCACAAGTGCACAGGGCAGAAGTCGTTATTCTTTTAAACCGATCATATTGCGATATCCTGGATGAATAGTATCATGCGTAAATGAATTGACAAATGAATCACAGCAGACCTCTTCAAGAAACAGTATGAATTTCATTATAACAAAATATCGTAATTATATAATTGCGTTAGTTATTTCAACAATTTAAAAAAAATTAATTAAATTTGTTTTTTCTCTCTTTTGAAAATTGTAAATTTTTGACAGTATTCTTCTCGGGGTACGATATATGAATCAGCTATTTGCATGTTTATTATATTGTGCAAAAATATTTTTTATATATTTTAGCTAGCTATAATTAATCCACTATTAAAAAATTTAAGTGCGAAAAACAGAGCTCAGTTTATTTCAGGAAAGAAATTTTCTATGTATGGAAAAGGATTTAATGAAATAATGTGTTATTTTAATAAACTTAATAATTTTTTGTTAAATACTAATCACTAATTATGCACATATAAGGATAAAATTTTCAGGTTTTAGATCTCGTTAAGAGTTTCTTACGTCTATATAAATATCGCAATAATAAGATCGATAATTTAATGGCTATAAAAAATCACATATTGTATACTTGTATAAAAATAATTCTTGAAGGGTTTTTTCACATATTAAACATTAGTTTTTGCTGCCAAATTAGATTCAAAAGTTCTGATTTCTAGTGCGGAATCCGTCTGCGAAAACCTCGTGAAAGTTCACCGTTGCGCATGTAACTGTGTAAACTTATATCTGGACTTTAATTTTCAAGATTGGTTTCGATCTAAAATGGAACGGTTTGGCAAATGCGCGCCTTTAGGCTGGATTTCAGATGTCGGTCTCAGCGAATTGTTCGCGCAGCACATTCTCGGACAGTTCGCGAGACAGGCTTTTGTGTCCATACACGTTGCTTTCCCTGGAGTTATTAGTCGTGGGACGGGATCCCTCTTCGAGATTCATTGATTTGCGACCGGAAGATTCGCCCGGTATCACCGAAGTTTCTCTCATCCGTCCTCGAACCGAAGCGCAACTCAAAAGAATCTCAATATTGATCCCGATTCCTCGCTTTATATCTGACAGCCTCAACGAATCAAAGTCCGTCCTGTAATTGAAAACGGCAGCGACTCGTTCGACTGGAAGATTCACGACTGAATTGCCGTAGAAACACAATTTACGGTGCGGCGCGCGCGGATGGTGGAAAGAAAAGGGCGGCTATCTTGCCGCCGCGCCGCGTCGCTGTAACTTTGATATTCCGTCCTTGAGCGAGGGAAGATATGCTAACGATCTGTAAAGATCACGGCGTCGAGGCTGAACGGAGATTCAGGCTTCGTCAGGGTTCGCCCGATAAATCGTAAGCGAAATTAATCACTGCATTGTTGCGGTCGCCCAGTCAATATATTGTATAATATCCGGTTGATGCATCGACCTGCAGCAAAAAGAAACTTAAATTACAGTATTACGGAAATAAGCAAATATTTAATTTGAAAAATTCTTTAAACTTCGAAAAATATTCCTTTTAATAAATTAACTTTTTAGTAAAATTGATAGTTTAATACCGGTTAATAAAAAATTTACCGAAATTAATATTAATAAATTATTTCACGGGAGAATAATAAGTATCAGCATAATATTAATTATAATATAACGTCAATGTAATAATATTAAGTTGATTAATCATACGTATATTCTCTCGATGAAGAGTTATAAAATAATTTTTTCATTAAATTTTAAGCAAGCAAGGTATCATCACGACGCACTTTTTTTAGACGTTCATATTTTATTTCAAGCAGAATGTGCAGCTGTTAAGTGAAATTAAAATCATATATTAATAACACCACATATTTTACTGCACATTATTGAAAGTATTCACTTCATTCACTTGATGCTTAATCTTGTTTCCCGTGATACGACGTTAAAGAAGGTTGACACGAAGATTATTGTCGAAGAGAAAATCGTCAGATAAGAGAGGGCGAAAACAACCGTCGGAAAATAAATATAACTGCGATAAATCCAAGCGTCGGAATGAATTTGTCCATCGGCGAGCGAATCGTGGAGCCGAGGAAAAAATAATTTCAGCGCGGACTGCTGTTGACAGTTTTCGTTCGTTAAGGACTGAATTTGTAAGCACTCGATTTCGCGAAACTCGATTTTCTTGTCGAGGTCCGGGGGAAAAAAATAGGACGGGGCTCGCTCTCTTTTTCGCGCGCGACGATTTCGGAGTGACGGAATTATTTCCGCTCGCAGCTAGCCGATAACGAGTTATTGAACTCGAAGGATAGAAATTGTTGTTCGCCGTTCGCGAAGACTGACGTCGCGATGCACAAACAAAACGCCGGTAAATATGAAACATAATAGTCATCTCGAGTCTAGAGCGACCAGAAATTAATTAACTCCTCCGAAAACAGCTTTCAAATGCTTTATACGCCAAATACGATCGGTTTATTATCTTAGATTTGTTATTTTAAATAAGATTACTTTCGAGTTAATCAAAGTTTCTCATTGAAATTAAATGTTTTGCGTTGCATTACATGTTCTTTGACATCGTCGTTTCACATTTTACAGCAATAAGCGGCGAGAAAAATACTGAAAACCGAGATTAATTGATTCGATTATATCAAATATTCTTTATGTTAAAATAACGCTCTATTTTATATTTATTTTTTATACTGGATTATGCAGGCGGATATAAAGAGCAAAATGTGCAAGCTGGGACAATTTTACCTTCCGTCACTTTTTGCGTTGCTCATCAACGTTTCCATATCACGTATCGGTTTATGTACTCAAAAGTATCAAAGGTGTTCATTAACGTTCACATTAATAACGCAATTTATATGTAAAATCTCGAAGGAACATATCAAAGGCAAACAAAATTCTTCAGCAAGTCAAACGTTTTCCCCTGCTTCACCTTCATTAGTTACGTATTATCACGACGATGAATCGATACGCTCGTTTATCCGCGAAGTAGAAAGAGATTTCTCGGTTTTAAAAGGCTACGTTTGGATTTAATCCCGGATCCTGAAGAGCTTATTTGCGCAAAGAGCATATTATCTCTCGAGCATTCGATTAGCAATGTGGATTAATAACATGCAGTTGGAAATCGCAAATTTAATAGATATCGCCGAGAAGCTCTCATGAGATGGTTAATTATCGTTTCCAGAGTTAGGTACTATCATATTTTACCTAAAATGTATTTGTAGCAAAATAATTGAACATCTAAGTCAGCTGCACATATATAGGTATATGAAATGAATTAATAAGTTTAATTATTTATTTAACATTTTTATCGTTAAGAATTCCTCTTTAATGGAGAAGTGACGTTTTGCTGTTTATATTCTGCTACTTAAAACTTCCGTAATGATGCTTAAAACTACTTAAAGCACTGGTTATAAATACAACCGAGGCCAAAGTTCTTTTTCTACATGGTTGACCTAAGCAGATTTTTTCCGCGCCGTAAAGAATAAATTATAGTCCACTATGTCCACCGTTCAGCGCGGAAGTACTTAATCAGACTTGTGTTTAGCCAGTTATAAATTATGTCTCGTATTAATAAGCTATATTCAATGCAAAAAGGATAAAAGGAGAAAGTCATGCATACACTAGTGAACTAATTTATGCGGCAATTTTTACGACCATTGAATAATTTCCATATCGGACGATATCTATCAAGTTAAAAACATATTTGTATAGTCATCTTTAAGGTAATTGGAAAATTTTTATTATATTTTTATATTAATAAAATTTTTGTTATTAATATGACAATTTCAAAATTTGACTCGAAAGCTTATAACTTGATAGATATCGTCCGATATGGCAATTATTCAATGGTCGTAAAAATTTAAGTAATCTATACTATCTTCTTAAGTATACCTACTTAAGAAGATAGTAGATTACTTAAATTTATTGAACGCAAACTCATTACTTGATCGACTTATTAGATAGATAGTTGTTCCGTTTAAATAACAATAGCATGTAATAACAAAAACAATACTTTTACTTAGCAGAAATGTTCGATTATCCAGTCTCTATATGCAGTTGACAAGCTACAATCTCTCGCTAACTCGATTCTGTATTAATTCGAAATGGAGTTTCCGCGTCTCCGAGTTTAACGCGACGTAAGGCCGTTCAATTCTAAGCCCGCGCACGCACGTACGTATACATATATATAGTTATATATACCCCTCCGTCACTTCCTCTCTTCCGCGTGCAATAATATTCCATTTGCGCGTACGACGATTATGCGAGCGCAGACAATCAATGTGCGCGCGCGTGCAGTCTCCTCCCGTAGGCGATTATCCTCCGTGCTTTGTGGACCATATCTCTCCCTCCTCTCCCTTCTTCTCTCGCTCTCTCTCGTTTTCGCTCTCATCACTCTCGCTCTCGCTCTATCTTCCGAGATTCTCATTCGCGTGCGTATATCTCCTCGCACCGCAATAACAGCGGTGCCGCGTGGCGCGGGATAATAATAAGGAAGGATAAAGCGCCGAGTGTGTGCGAAACTTCCACCAGCGGGAACCAATTAGAGACAGACTGCTCAGGAATCTGACAGTCGTTGTGAGAGTTACACGGCTTTGTTACGTAAATCCTATATCCGTCGTGACGGGCGCGGTACGGATGAGGGAGCGGCGGCGGTGGTGAAAGAAAGTTTCTTTCGCAAATGATCTCTGCGATTCTCTGCGAAACGAGAGCGCAAACCGCGTCCGTCGTCCAGGCCGGGCCCGAACTGGACCGGAGAGAACGAGAAAAGGAGATATTATTATTCTCTCTATGGAGTTTTATTTCTCTGTTTTTGCGTGCGAAAGCACTGACGTGAGGCGAGAGCTGAAATTGACGTAGAGCATTCGCGGCGAGAGACACGCGTGCGTACAGCGATGATGTAACGATATCGTTCGTTGACTTAAGGTAATAACCTTTGCATGTACGTGCTGTACGTGTGTATGTGGCTTGTGAAATGATGGAACATGTTGCGCGTGAGCTTGCACTGGCATTGGCATGTGGCGCACGTGGGGAGGAATCCATCAAAATTGCATTATTAATTTAATTAAGAAATTGTTTACCTGTATCTATATGTTCGTTTCGAAATGATCGATTACTTAACTCATAATCATTTAAATTGGCTTTCATAAAGATTATATAAAAGATTCGACCTTTGCCTTTCTGATTTTAAGAGATAAAACTTGAAATTAAACATTTTTTCCCGCGTTAAAAATCTCCGTATAAGAATTACAAAGCGATTTGTAAAAAAAATTCCAATCAAAGATAATTCAAAGAACGATGCAGATAGCAAAACGTTAACTTTGTCACAGCGAAAACAGCAAATCCTCCACGCGATATCCGTGCATCCGATCGCAGAATCATCAAGTTTCAGATTGCGAGCGAGAAAAAAGAAACAGCGCGCAGTCACGAAAGATTGCCGGCGCTCTAGCAATTTCGCGGGATTAATATTTAATAACCGGAAGGGCCGTGAAGAGAGAACCAAGCCGAGGGCGAGCACCTTTTCCCCTTCTCCCTTCCCTTCTTTCCCCAAACAGATCAGGTTTCTGCAACTCTCTTCCAGTTGATCCCCCTTCTCGTCGGCGACGTTATCTCCGACAAGGGCTGACATATGCACCCCTATCTCACCATCATTCAGGGTTGCAACCCTTGACCCACTGTTTTTGACGGTGGAAACAATGAAACAACCCCCCGACGGATTCTCATTTCATCGCCGGCTTCTTCTCCGATGAGAAAGCAAAGCCGATCCAAGCCCGCAGACATATCATACGCGACGCATTGCTCGCCCTCCTCCCGTTTCGCGCACCGCAATCGCGACGAGTTTCCGTTCGACCGTCCGCGTCGCCGAGCATTATTGCGGAAACGCTGCGGATATTGAAGCACTGCCGAACGATACGCGCGCGACGTACGACTGCCGCAGCTTATTGTTAGCTGGAAAAAGTATAGGTACATACATGTATTGACCGCGGTATTATTCCGCCACAATCCGTCATTTCGAGAAGAATACAAAGAATAGAGCGAATAGAGGAGTGATAATTATGTTCTATTGTGCTGTGAGGTCGATTATACATTTTTGGAACAGAATCTCAAGAGAAAAATCTGACGAGACGATATTGTCTCTGTACAGCTTCCGAGTCTTTTATTGATTCTGCAGAAAGGAACGTTTCAAGATAGCCTGATCTTAAATAACGTGGCCTACGAATTCTGACAGAAATTTTTGGATTATTATTATTAGACGAGGCTCTGAAATAGAGTACAAACTCCTATCTCGTAATAAATAAAAAGTCGCGAAATATCAATGCGAAATGCCAATTTAATTTTACATGAAAGATTTCAAAATAACGAAATTCGTGTGATATTTATTTAAATCCACGTCCCTGTATTTGTTTTAAAATATTGAAGCATGTCAGGTATTATCTCTACGTACGAGTCATAAAAGATTGCGTTATCATTTTTGATACACGTATTTGTATGAGGTATTTTTTTTTAAATATGACAGGCTATGTACAAATAATCTCTCTCAACTTTAACTAATTGGACAACTTAAGGGAGCATTTAATTGCGAGCACATGGACAATGTCAATGTTAACGAACGTTTCCTCGATCGCAGATTTTTCTCGCTCGTTTACAATTTCAGTCCGAATTCGATCACGAAAGAGAGAAGGGGAAGGGAGAAGGGTGCGAATGTCAGTCTCACGTTGAAGCGCGCAAATGTCCGAGGCCGACCCCCGCTTACCGTCCCTTCGTGCGGCTTTTGTAAAATGTTGGCAGACCGCACAGAGCACCGCGAGTACAAGCGTCGCTCGACCATCTCTCACCCCCGTTTCAATTATCTAATTGAAAGTGACGGCACGCCGGCCGGTTCGCCCCCGGTCGTTCTCCGCACGTTCTCCCTCGCGCGCTTTCCGCACAACGATTCCACACTCCAGATGCGCGTAACCTTCGATAAATCGTTCCGCACCTCTGGAGAGCCCTCTCTCTCTCTCTCTCTCTCTCTCTTTCTCTCTCTCCCGCTCTCCTATATATCTCTCTTTCTTTCTCTCTCCCTCTTGCTTTCCTCTCCATGTGCCAGCCAATAACTGTTAAAGATCCCCATCTACTTTGTTCCCGGGCATGAGCGACCAGGCCCGACCAACGAAGGCAATCAAGCCCTTCGGGCTTTGCTGACGCGGGTGTCCGCGGCTCCGCAATTACAACGCACGCCTCGTTACACGCGTGCGTCGCTACGGGGGCGATACATCTCTCCGCTCGTCCCGATGCCGGTTTCCCGGCAATCGCGTGGGTGCTATCGCCAACGGATAATATCTGGTTCCGGCGTTTCAACAGAACCGAGGAACTTAAAACTTAAAGTAGCTCGCAGTCACAAGCGTCTCATTTTCTTATTTGTTGCTCTTCCATTTATCGTAACGATGAATTTTGCATAAAACTAATTTGTGGAAGATCGTAGTATCGAGTATCTTGTGTTTATTCCGTTATATAATATATTTTTTATTTAATATAAAATAAATATTATACAAATATAATTCAATCTAACTTAATATAAAATATACATTAACGATTTTAATCTTGCTCTTACTATGTTATTGAGCTTTTCTCAAAAGGTGAAAAAACTATTTTTCTCAAACAAATATAATGTATTGAAAATTAAATAAAGAGATTAATAAAAGCAGAACAAGAGAGTATAGATCCATAATCAATATTATAAAGAAGACAATAGATTTAATATAAAATAATGTTTTGTAACAGCAAAAGAGGATAAGCAAAAAGGGATGTCAAGCAGCAATTTTATTTTTATTGTAAATTAAGATGTTACGTATGTAGGTATGTACCTACTAATCCCTTGTATAATGAAGTTTAATTCATAATTCGAATGTGTCTAAAATCTACACAAAGAAAAAATGTCAGTATATTCTTCTAAATATAGTTTACTCAGAAACAATTTTTGTTTGATATAACAACTTAATCTATTTGCCTTCTGAATGTATCTTCGTATTCCTTGATTAAATAAAAATATCAATTTGAGTTATTTTGAGTGGCCAGATAGGTGGGAGGAACTTAATAGTTTTCTAAGCTTAAATTCTTTCCCTCTCTTTCTCTTTTTCATATCGAATTTTTCAATGTGGTAATGTCTATAGATTTTCTGTGCCCCGTCTAAAAATAGTCCTGCTGCGTGTGCATATACACGCATTCACGTCGTAGAATTGAGCACGCGGTACATCGTTAACACGGGCCCTTTTCTACTTCCTCTTCGAGACGTCGCTCGAGGTAAGAAAGTTTTTCGCGTAGCCTAGCGGAAATCATCCCGCGGCTTGTTTGCCGGCTTGATACGACAGCGGTAATCGATGGTGCGTGTGTGGAGCTTCTCAGCTCGGTTCTCGGGAGCTTGGAATTTCTAAATACCTTTCAAAAAGCTTCCTCCAGCTACATACATTAGTTCGACCCTCCTAATAAATCTGACGAAAATGATATTAGGAAACAGTTTGCAAAGAATATTCGTAATTTCCTTTATGATACGCGAGTAAGATTAGCAGGATGAAAACTGAATCAATACAATGCCATGGCAAAATTGTTGTGTACTAATAGGATCAAATAGGATTAGATTACTTTATCAAGGATAGCTTGGTGTCATATTAAAAAATTATGCAAAGATACTTTTTAATGCAACACTTTTAGTGTTGCATTAAACAATTATTTTACAACCGTCTAACATCTAAATGTAATTATCAAGGAGCAACGGTTGTCCATTGAAATTGAACTTTATAAGGTATAGTTGTTTAAACGTCTTGAACTATTCTAACAAACTTCTCTCTTACTGTAATGCGCTGTTACCCTCGCCGGACCGAAGTAACTTCATCCGACGTTACACATACGTGTCGTTGTCCAGGAAGAGGATAGACAGTTTCGCACTACGGGTATACGCCCGCCAGCCTAAGAGCCGGCATAAAAATTCATGTCAGGCCACGCCGCGTCGGCCGTAACAAGAAGACAACCGTCGGCAAGGAGAGACCGTGGGTAATCAAGGAACTCCGCGGAAAGGAAAAGCAAGGAAAGGAAAGGAGAAACGCCGGCGAGCACTTCGCGAGTCGGCTCGCATTAGATACTTCTCTCCTAAACTCGCTAAAAGCGGACCAGAGCCACGAAACGACGAGACAGCTCTTTCTCTCCTCCGCTCGTCCGTCGTGTCCGTGAACGAAACGGCGAAGCGAACGGAGATGGAGGGAAGCGAACATCGCGCAGTGCACGGGGCGCAAACGGACGGCCGTTATACGTACATCCCCGAAGGAAGCATACGTGCTACCCGCGTTTTAACGGACAGGACGAAGCCCCGACGTTTTCGTGACGTCGACTAAAATAATCTGCCCGCTCGATTCGCGAGGGAGTACCGCGGTGCTTCCGAGATTAGATTTCCTACTCGTACTCGAAAGAGAGAGAGAGAGAGAGAAAACAAGAAGAAGCGAGAGAAAGAGAGAATTCGCTTTTCGCGGAGTTGGCGCGATAGAACTGATTTTTATTAAATTCGTCCGCGATACAATTCCGCTTCGACGGCAAGATTTATCTTCTTATAGGTAAAGAAGATATTTCTGTTACTCTTTTCTGGCATGGATAAAACGCGCCCAGGAAGAGTAAAGTCTTGTTCTTGAATCTTGAGTTTGAGAAGGCACTCTGACAAGGAGTATACTTAAAGTTGTATAAAATATGTAAAGAAGGTAAATGAACAGAAATGACATGAAAAATGTCACTTTACATTATCAAGATTAAAATTAAGTATCGAAAGTTTATTGTTATTGATAATATAACATGAAATTTCTGAACATTCAAAGATGCAGTTCTATAGATAGACAGAAATATATATGATAATAAAAAAGAAAAACATTAATGACGTTAAATTGCAATAAATTATTTAATTGTTATAACAAATAAAATTAATTAAATTAAATTTTAAATTACTGCGTTGGGGCAAGATTTGTCTACATCGCGTAGTGGAAATTTTTTTTATTTTATTTTGAATGAATTAAATGTATCCGTATACCGTATACGCGATGAAATAAACAAGGCTGGAAATTCGAACATGCGTTTATTTGGCGCAACAAAAATTGGCATCGATATAATATTTCTTATCTCTTTACACGTAAATATAAATTTCATCAAAACGTCGCGTCGATAACGGAACACGTTAAATACGCGAATATTGATATGATTGGATATCGAATCTAGCTGAAACTTTAAACGAACGCACAATTTATTGCAATTATATTTATTTAATCAATGATAGATATATGTATAAGTCATAGGTATATACTATTTCCAACATTCTACAACTTTCCAACGTAAAATCAGAAATACACGGGAAGTAGTTACAAAGAGAAAAGTTGAAAGGAGAAGAAACGATTCAACCGTTATGTGTGATAGTAACCAGAGGTCGTGGAAAAATCGATAGTTTATATGCACCCAGTCGCACGGATTGCAATCGTTAAATGTGAACAACGACTCAACGTTCCTTCCTATAAATCCCGAGCGCCATTTGCAGTAAAGAATCACAGGCTGTCGGCGGACAAATGTTTACGGGTCTGTGTGTCTGTGTATCGGGTGCCAATTTCGAGGCGCATGGAACCGGTTTCACAACGGATTAACCCACTTTAATATCTCGCGCCTTTATTATTCCTATTATAAATCTCTATTACAATCCCCGCGCAAAAATGAACCATATCGCGTTTATTACGTTATGGCCGTCACACGTCACGCGTTTCACTTTTCGTCGCGCACACAAACGTTGAATTTTTCTATTAACGATGTATTTTATTATACCTGCCCGCTGAAAGCTGCTCCTCTGCGAATGGATTATATCATAAAACATACCGCAAATAAATAAATTGCACAAATAACAAACGACGGCACGGGTAATAATTAACTTCTTCGTCATTTACTGAGTTATGAAACCACATCAAAGGCAAATAAATATCCTGCGCTTTGACTAATAATAATCACATTGACTAACGAGAGATAAATACCTCTTATTCAATTTTTGTCAATCAAATCAGCTTTTATTTCCTTATTTTTTAATTTAATTTCTTTTATTTTAGTGTTCTTACTTTAGTAATTTTGCAAACTATGTGATAATGTTAAATTTTCACCTATTGATTATTCTCGTGGAAAAATATAGAAAAGATAAAATATTTCCTCCTTTTTAATTCGGTATTTTATATTAGGCATTTTACAAAAATATAATTGTGATGGCTAATCGAAAGGTCAACATCTGTTGTATGCGATCTAATCGCATCAGTTGCAAATATGCTAATTATACATTAAAGAGTAGCAGTAAATAAATTATCAATGAAGTAATAAAGCGTATAACACACAGCTATGTTAACGCATTAAAATCATGCATAACGTTCAAATAATGAGTATAAGAACATTTCACACAAATTTCTCTCTAATATCCGCGAAGAATCGTAATGGAATTCGTAGAGTTTTCGCACACCCATTATCGTGATGTAACCGCAATGTAGCAAATAATTAATATTACGCGCCGTATAGTTAGACACGGCAACGTGTAGGTACCTACCAAAGAATGCTCATGCAATGAAATAGGAACTAACGCAATTGGAACTAACGTATCGTTTCGTCGGTGTGAAAAAAAAAAAAAAGAGAAAAATATTTTACGAGTCGCCAAATTTTTCATCGCATCATCGCTTTTTTTCCATTTTACCTCTGACGCCTCGCGTCTCATGCATATTCCGGCGAAATCAGCCGCGCAGCGAGAAATGTGAATTCGAGAGCGAGTTATTTTTAACGTGATATTTTAGCGGGGGTTCCGCCGGGGACGGACAAGCCGCGTAAAAAGTTAGTAAGGCATGAAACACGAGATAAGAATAGCAAAAGCGGCACGGCGCGGCGGTGGCGAGAGCGAGAGCGGCGCGAAAATACGTACTTCCTGAAGCGAAATACATCACGTTTAAAAATACGTAATCGCGGGAGTTTTGGAAAAGCACGTACTCGTTATGCAACTGCGTATCACCACGAGGAATCCGAATTTTCCACCGACGTACAACTCGACGACAGCGCGATCGTGCGTCATGATCTGATTTGTCGAGAGAACCGACTCGATCGCTCTCGGAATAAACGACTCTAACGCTGCCACGTCCGCTCGCGATAATCTAAATCCGTCGAAATGCTCAATTTTTCCTTTATAACGACTTCAACATTCGGACGTTCCTCAAATTTTCGAATAAAAAGATCGAAGCAAACTCGGAGCGAATTAAAGTTATTTTATGACTCCTTTTATCTTTATGACATTATTTTTTAATCTGGAATTTAATTAATTTAATATATAGATAATATATAAAAATATAATAAAAATATATAAGAAGTACTTTATAATTATGACATTTGCTTTTGTATTTTGTAACGACTTATTCACAACTCATTGGACAAAAATAAATAAGAACTATTTGTTTAAAATAAAAATTTCCAATTTTGCAAGTTTTTTCAAACACGATATACTATGTTACTTTATATTTGCACTTTATGAAAATTCAGAATAATTCAAAGCTGCTTACATTTCCAAAGTAAAATTCGTATAACATACAATTATTAAGATGTAAGTAATGTTATGTGTGATGCTTAAGATTTTATTTGCATTCCTATTGATTATGGCAGTTGATTTGTTTAAAAAGGCAAAAAAGGAACAGAAAGAATAGTTTTATTCCTTATCAATCATAAGTGAGTTATTAGATGCGTTATATTTTAATATAAATTTTATTCTAAATCTGATATTATAAAGACATAAAGATGTCACAAGAACTCGTTATAGAAAATTCTCAGCGTTGCCGAAAAATTTAAATGTGGAAAATAATAGTTTACCAGGAATTGATCAAATGACGATATCGATGGCGTGTCGATAAATAACCGCGATTAGTACACCTTTATTATTTCCGTCTCTTTGTCTTTTTCCGCGACACAAAAGACTAAAACTCCTAAATTTGCCTGATGTTTGTGCGATATACCTTCAATTCCCGGAGCGTTTGCTTCCGGTTCACCCGATATGTGTTCAGTGGACAGCGCGCAGGAAATGTCGAGTGCAATTCGAGGATTGGGCCTGTGGAAAAAAAAAACACGCCAGCGAATATTTGCGAAGCGCGTTTTCGTGTGCTTTTACGGTGATCAGTCTCGGCTTTCGTCATGCCACCATGCCGTGTCGGGATGAAAGCCACAACCCTTTGCGTACCAGTGGGACACATATCTGACCCAACTGGTAGAGAGTAGTGCGGGACACATATGTGACTCGTGAAGTTTTCTCCGAAAATATATGTATTATTATACCTATATTTAATTTCTCATATATAGGTATTATTCTCTCTTTATCCTTTATGTTATTCTCTTTTCATTTATGTGTATATATTTTATTATTTCTTATGTATTAATATATTACATTATTTTAATTATATTTTCGGGTCTAACGACAAATATATTCTCTCGTCTTGAATATCTCCGAAAACAGCAAATCTAAGATAAGCGAATCCTCCAAAACAATAAATTTTTGTAAGCTTCACAGAGACGTGAGTACCATTTCGCAAACTGTTAAACGCGAAACTCTCACGTCGGTTTGCGAGTTGGAACTACAACTGAGGTGTGAGATCGGCGAAAAGACCCGGAGGATAGCCCGTAGGAAACTTTATCTCCCCTCCGTCTAAACAATTCTCTTGAACAATTCTCTTTGTGACGCTTTCTATTTTCGCCGTCAGCGTCGATTTAACATACAAAGTTTAATTGATGAAGAAACATCAAACCTCTTGTCGTGAAACAGATCCATTCACAGAAATACCCAGTCTTTCGCAAATTTGTCGTCGCGCTTCCAGGCATACGTAATTCATAGTTGCTTTCGTACGCACGAAACGTGCGCCGGCATTGCATTATAATTCGTCAATGCAGCTGCACCAAATGAGCCTGCTCTGCTGTATGCATTTACTCGACTCGACGCTCGTTCAATGCATTTGCAATGGATGCACGTTAAAATGCAATTTTTTTCAATGCCTCTTTTTGAAGTTTTCAAGCATTTGATGCCTTAACCAACTCGATGCTGACTGCATTTATAATGATACACCTTTTACTTTTACAGGTCTCGTAATTTTTTATTTAAATTTTTATCTGACGAAAAATATTCTGTCTGTCTTTATCTTAACCATGTGTCCATGGATCCAAAATTTTCAAAGTAGAGCAATAACGATATCAAATATAAACGTAAAATCTCTGTGCCAACCAGAGCGCTTCCTACACACACACATTCTTGTTATTGGTCGCGACTTGTATCCTATTCCTTTAATATTGCGATACTCTTTTGCGATCGTACTAGCATACGAGAAATACATACAGATTTTATATTATCGACTTCATATACTGAACGAAATATTTGCCTTGCGGCTATGTTCGATTTCCCCGATAAAAACGATATGTTCCTCAATATTTCTGCTACCGTATACAATCCGATACACGTGCAATTTGCCACACGTGTAATTTTATGCGTTACAAACGTCCCGTCAAGGTATTAATATAGATCGACGCTCGCGTGGATACGCGGCATGAAAAGAGGACAGTGCGCGGATATAGTGCAGAGCGGCAGAGTTCTTTTTATAATATAGTCTCATCGGAAAGCAGTTAATTAATTAATTAATTGCGAAACCGATTTGCAATCACGCGATAATTAATATCGATTGTCATACCCGCAATAGAGCCCTAATTTGCTGTTCTTGCCAAAATTCACTATGCGATAATTATCGAGCTCAAAGCTGTGCATATTACTACACGCGGGCGATTATTTTACGTAATATCCCACTGCCTAATTCATAGAACGGTGAATATGTCCGAGCCGCTATTTGATTTCAGGAATTTCTAGCATATATGTTATCTTCATATTGCAGACACAAAATTGAATATTATACAATCAGGTAGGTATACCATTGAATACATTTATTTCATTCAAAATGTAAAAGATGTAAATAATTGCATCTTTTCAATAGGTATAATATTTAAAAAATTATTTTAGTGATAAAAATTAAGCGGGGAGGTTCCAGGTTCAAACCCTGGCTGGGGTAATATTTTTCGCAATAATTTCTTTAACATCATAAGTTGAATCGTTTCGCTATTCCAACAGGGGCTGTGTTTTTAAGTCTGACAAATCTAGTCGGCGCACAGTTTTCAAGGGTTGGAGGTAAAAATTGATTTAACTAAAGGGAAGGAGGGGATAATATGTGTAACAATAAAATAATATTATGCTATTAAGATAGCATGGACAAGCTTGGACCGTTATAGCGTTATTCTAATTTAATTTGGTTTGATATGTACGGTCGAATAACTTTAGTCTTTAATATTATAAAAATTAAGATTACAAAGTCTTTTTACTGCGGAAGGATTGAAGACTCGCGAAATGTTGCGAGTATTGGATTATTTCGCTGTATAATGCACATTCCGTATAATATCTAATCTAAGCTATATACGAATCGTAGGGGAGCGCATATCTATCTAGAGTAAGTCCCATTTCCCTGCTCATTTCATGCAATTCCGAAATAATGAGATTAACAAGTGCCTGTGCTCGAGTTTTGTTTCCGCTACGTCGACGCGTTATCTCGTTTCGAGCGCGCGACTCGGACTAATTACGCCGCCGCTTCTTGAGTACGCTAATCACGAGAAAATTGGCACAAGTGCCCTGTTGTCAACGTCGGCCTGGGGGGGAAACGCATCGCGTTGCTCGTGCCATGCAGCGCGCGAGAAGCGCGACTCTCGCGAGGGGAACTTTCAGCGCATCATTATATCGCCGGCGTCATTATCGCGAAACGCAATTTGCCGTTATGCCTTTTAGCGTCTCGCGAGCGTCAGAGAGAGGATACGATCGCGGAAATTTTACAGCGTATATTAAAAGCGCGCCGATAATACCCGCGAGCCCATAACTACGTGACGTGCGATATGCATAATGCCATCATTTTAATAGCCGCGCCGTCACCTTCATTTCGTTCATTGTAACGCGAGCTCATCATGTCCCTCGATCTCCCCACCCCCGCCCCCCCCCCTTTCCGCGCGTCCCGATTGCCCGATAAATACATTAGAGCATACGCGCCTGAAATGAATATTTAGTGGCGGCAAAATGCGCTTAGCCGGAAATGTTATTTTGGATCCGTAAATCGATTAAGCTCTTCGACCAGTTAATTAACGCGCGAAGATTGATATCGGGGCCGATGGAGCGAGACTTATGCATAGGTATCTATTTGAAGCCAAATAACAAAAATAGACTTCTTCGAGAAGGAGCAAAAGCCGCGACCCAATTCAATTCGTTTTATAATTTAATGCAATTTTTATCCGATTTTAGTGGTAATCGTCCCTGGTTATAACATATATTTCGATTTTTTAAAAATCGTAGAAAAATTAAAGAATATAATATAATTATGTAGGTATAAACATTTAATATCAATTTTTTATTTTGTTAAGAAGGTTTAGATATATGATATTTCGTTTTCAACTAGATTCTTTACGTTAATCGTTAAAACCATTAATCTTTATTTTTTTATTTGCAGCATAATCTGTTGTGATTTTTTCTTATTTTAACGACAGCTCATTCATTTGACATTTTCACACATTGTACAAGAAGGCAGAGTGCCGTCTGATATTTTGACGGCGTAAAAGCGACATGTGAATGAGTAACTTACGACACCAAGCATTTAAGCGCGCGCGGAGTACCGAGCGTTCATCGCGCTCCAAAAAAGCGCCGCCCCATCCGAGACATGTGTTTCTAATATCTCAAGTTCTCGAGCCGTCTTCTTAAGCAGATATATTTATATACCTAGAATGTTTTATTGCATTGCCCTCAGTTGTCTCGGGTATATTACATCCTTTACCCCGGTATAAGTCGACAGCGTGCTTTTCTTTTACTCATCTCCCCCTCTCGATGTTTCTCGCAGGAACGGATCGATAGAAACTAGTGAGAATTAAGCTTCAAACCTCTTTAATCGTCAACAGAAGCGACAAAATAATTTTGTTCAAGTATTGCATTACATAGGATAGTAACACACATTCACTTTAATTCTTAAGCGACATAGTCAGTAATGGAATAAATAAATCAATCGCGGTTTTTTAAAGTTTATTAAGTTCATTTAAAGTTTATTTTTTCATATAAAATGCATCGCGATAGTGTAACACTGCTTACTGATTGCTCGCTGCCGTTAATAATTTATATGAAAAATTAATGCCTCTTCCCGCTTTTTTATGCTCCTGCTGGGAATCCCCGGATATTGTTATTAGCTTCGCAGTCTCAAAAAGTCTGCAGCCCGCTCCTGCGGTACCCCTCCTCCCAGAGCCTTTACTCTTTGCTTCACGAATTTCTTCGCTGCTTGTACATTTTTCAACACGCCTCCCTCCTTCTTTCTAACACTTTCCTCGCTCCTCGTTTTGATTCAAGCTCCGCTACGCGGGGCGGTTGGCTCTCCGGGGACGTCAAAGAAGGGCGGGACGACAACGTCCTAATCATGACTCGATCTCGTGGAGGAAGTCGTAAAGACATCCCGGTCCCCGGGTTCGCGATGGTGATATCCGATATGTCGCAGTTTCCTCTCTCTCTCTATTCGCCACCCTTCCGAGCTCTTGCGTGATCCCGATTGTGTGATCGTCGCGCTAATGCGTTTACACCAACTGTCGCCAGCAGCTCTCCCCACGCGTATATTGGCGGTATATCGTTATCGCTGTTGCTAGATTTCATCTTTGCGCGACGTATGAAGGAAGGAAGGAAATTTAAATTTCCACCTATATACATTCGGAACCGATTGGAACATGATAATATGTCTACGATGACTATAATACGATAACATATGATTAATAGCGCGAAAATGGTGTGGAATTTTTTCATTTACATGTATCATGTATGGCGTGCCAAAGGTATCCCGTTATTTTTATTGAAGTGAACTCCACAGAATAAATTGAAAAACAAAGTTTTGTTATTTAGCTATATTACGTAAATATTTTTGATGAATGCTAAATAACAAAGTGGCAATAGGATAACAGGATACTAGAGGCTAACAGTCGTTAATCAAAATTCGTAAATATGCGCTTTTTAATCAGAGCTATAAGCATTTCATCGTAATAAAGTTTTTCTTATTATCCTAAACAACAGAATTGAATGATTAACATCTAGAAAGTTGATTGAATTCAGAGTGGGACATAGTTCCGCCTAATCGTTTCGCTTGTCGCCGAGTTGTTCCCTCTGCATTTCCCCAATCACTCGTGGTGGATCATAGATCGCGCGCGACGACCCTCCTCCAGGATATCGACGAGGGGAGAAGAGCATCCAAATCGCATCTTAATCTACTCGAGGAAACGCCGAAGCTGTCTCACTTCCCGTGATCCAAGTTCGTGTGGAGGGGGAGAACGGTGTAGTTAGGAATCTGTCGAGAAGAAGAGAGACAGAGAGGAGAGGCGGGGCCCAGCATCCGCGGGGACTAAGCCGGGGGTTTGATCCCTCACACGTAAAACTAAGTCTCGAAATAATTCAATAACAGCATTAGCAGGCAACGCCCCCGTCCCCGATAGGGACGGAACGTGCCGTGCTCGTATATCCTTGGGTATATAAGCCAGCCCAGGACTCGTGTCCTGCTCGAGGAGGTGAATTAGTGCCAGCCGCTCCTCATCAGTCCGTCCTCTCTCCCACCATTTGCAAGACAGATCTGATGCTAATATCGGCCGACTAATTGCATCCCCATAAGAGCGCAGTCTTGACGAGCAACGCGGCCCGTTGCTCGTTCTTTGAGGGGGAATCGGCTCCGGTAATCAAAGATCGTCGCTCTTCTCACAGGCTGATCGGGAATACGCGACTTTAATTTTAATGACAGATTCATCGGCCGATCGATTCCTCTTTCTTGACTGAAATATCACGGTACTAATAGTTATTGAATTATAAATTATTAAGAACAAAAGGTTCCTTGTGTGAATTTCCAAGTTATAATAAGGTAACTAAATCTGTCAAAGCTCAAGCTTCAATCTGTAAATTAGCTTTAATTAAGACAGATAAAAAAAATTTAAGATTCTTAGGAACGTATTTATAATCAGATTTCTACTGAAGAATTCAGCTTAAGATATGATACAATGTAATAAAAAGTTCTTGAGATTAATATGTTATATTTGTGCTATAGTACGATTCAATTAAGGAACTCAACGAAGTTTGTCCTCAAACTTGAGTTTTGTTTTTTCGCAATTTAATTATTGATTCTTGATAGAAGATCATATGTATGTTAGCTTTTAAATCTTGTACAATTTTCCCGAAGATGATTTGAGAAAAGACTTATTGCTTACGTAAAAAAATCTAAGCTCAAAAATAGAGTCTTAAAACATTAAAATTAAAAATCACAAAATGCTAGAAAGAGAGAAAAAAATAATGCCAAGTAATTTCTTTGTATTTTATATTGATTTAATAAGGTAGCGATACGTGCTTATTTGAGATTATTTTGCTTTAACTGTTTTCCCACAAACTCGATATGAATATAATCAATAATACACGAACATGATTATAATAGGGATACTAAAATTGATATCGTTCTATTTTGTTTTTAAAACAGTTCTTTCAATAATATGTTTATATGTTAACTTATTAATTAATATTAATTTTTAGACAGAATAATTGAACGATGTACATTAACTATTTAAATAATTATTGAAGGAAAGAAATAATTTACACGTAATAGTTGAAATTCGTTATCAACAATATACCTACATCTAAGTATACACATATATGTATATATAGCTACACAATATTGAACAGTAAATTTTACTCCCGTCAATTGGGATTTAAATAACAATATTTCTTTTTCTTATTTAAACGCTCTTTTAGTCGAACGGAATCAGTCGTTATTTTAGATAACGCTATAACAAGTTTATAAAACAAAGCGCAAAAAAGTGTACAATAACGGTTTACTTATTAAAATTAATTAAAAATACAAGGAACAGAATATCCAGTGTATAATTATTTCGTAGAAATATAACGCTGAATATTTCATGATAACGAGATTGTTTGTCGGTTTTGGTGTTGTTTAGTAAGCGCGCGATCTCGTGTAGGTACCTACGCAAGACCACGGCGCTCCGTGTATTATCAATATTATCATTCTTGTGTCGCGACTTGAGTTGGCAGGCATTGGCATTTGTCGTTTCGCGTATTGTCGCATTACCTATTATTTCCGAAACGTGATTATTTCTTACGAACAATTAACATATACAATTAATTACGCGACATTTGCAAATTTTGTGATTATTTTTATCGAAGCGAATACCTATGTCGCGCGATTTATTTATTTGAAAATCTCAGCGATGGAAAATGAGAATTACAAGGATTGTTTTATGGCGATATTTAAACACGAGCGATAACGATTTCTTTCACGATGCTTAATTTCAAATCAAACGTATCCTGTGCATCAAACTCATAATGAATTTTTCACTTATTTAAACTTAATTTTTTATCATCTTTGACTAATTGTAAGTGTATGAATCGTCAAATATACATCGAGTGAATCGTAGAGCTTTGGATTTTTTGCATTACGTTCGTAATCATTTTTCAATGGAATTTCGTCATAATGTAAAATAGTATAATGCTAACATCGGGAGTGCAACGAACAAAAATCTAAAAGTAGAAGGAGAAAACCTGGGAGATTTTCAACAATTAATCACAAATCCGCTTCTGCCCGTTGTATCAGTGAATAATATATCTTTTATTAAGGTAAGAGATCTTCGTGAAAATTGTCACTCAAGTAACGAAAAGACATTATATCGGTCATGTATTGAAAATTAATTTAAACTGCAAGATATAGGATAATTTATTTAAATTTGTCTTGGAAATGCAATAAATATTTACAGACCAGAGTGGCTTGCTCCAGTATGTATTTTTACAATGTAACTAGAAGGAGAACAGAATAATTCACAGTCAAATAGACATATTAACTAATTTATTTAATAAAAAAAAACGTTGATTATTATATTTATTTTTATAATAAGTAAGCTAGTTTTATTCTCTATTTTTTGTAACTTATCCACCCTTATTTATTAATAATTTTATTTCATATCATTCGAAACAAAGACATTTAATAAGAAATCTCATAACTATTTCAATATTGATATAATGCATGTTCTACGACAGTCATGCAATACTTTAATGACATCAGATAATTCGCGAAAGTAACCGCAGCGCTTTACACAATCAGCTGAGTACACTCTCAATCGATTTTTAATCAAAATGTATGCTATTGATAGGTTATTGAACTGTCTGTATCTCACGATGAAACTTGATTCTGGTGTATCTTACCTGATATGTTTTTTCATGCGAGATTCACGTAATAAATACGATTTTTAATATCAACGACAGCTATCTTGAATTATGCTGCTCGAAGCGAATAAATTGCGAGGAATTTCAGGAATCTGGAACACTGTATATACGTGACATGTAATTTCGGGATGCAACGTGGTTTACAATTTGTGTCGTAAAGGCTGCTTGTACGTGGGACGGAATATTTGTCCAAGTATACAGACTCTCTTGGATGAATTTAAGGTTGATTTTTGTAGTACGAACTTAGCGAAAGACCATCTTTTCCCTCAAATATTTGAGAATTAATTTAATAAATAATTTTTTTAGAATCCTTAAAAATAATTTTATATATGTATAGGTACCTAAACGTATTAATTTATAGTAATATGCTATTATGTCTAAAATACGATATTTTTTGAATTACTGAAAATATTTAACTACTAACAATCTCTGTAATTTTTTATATTAATTATTTCACAATTAAGATACTAATCAAACATTTAATGGAAGATAACTACGACTTTAACTCTAAAAAACAACAGAACAGTATGTTTCTATATTCAATATGTAACATTGATTGTATAATTACTGAAACGTAAATTTCAGTAATTAAACAATCAATGTTACATTAAAGTCTCGGATCTCATTTCATTAATTAAAGTGTATCAATTACTCGTCGCGCTTATTTTTCTAAAAGCCACGAAGATACGATAATACATAGTTTTGCCTCTAACAAGCTTTTAAAACGCGAGAATGAGTGATCATCTGTTGCATTAAAATTGACTGCGCCTTAATAACATATCCCCGTGCATTCTCCTCGATAATGTATCATCGCATTAATGAAGGAGCATCGTTTGCATCTTCTTTTCATAATATCCATTATCGATATACCCGGTGGCAGCAGTCACATCGGCGGGTTATTAACGACCTGGGGCATTAATTTTCGCGGCTCGAAAATAGCACGAAATTTTTCAATATAGACGCTGCCGTTTTGCCGCTTAGAGATAACTCGAAATATATATTCGGTGCTCCATACAAAATGCATACCCATACGTATAGATATATGAACACACGCGCGCGCTCGATCGCGCAACACTGCGTCGGAATTCATCGACAATATGTAAGTATACTGTCAGCCACCGCGAACCCGCAATAAATCCGGGAAATGCCTGTAGCCTAGAATTTCCACATAATACATCCCGAGCAACATCGCGGCGAGACGTATCGGGATTATAATACGTCTCTCTCGTTGCGGTATCGGTGCGGCCGCGGCCCGCAATCACCATTTGTGAAATTACTTCTATCGAACGCGCATAAATTTTGGGATAAATATATCTAATATATTATTTTTCGCAATAAAATTAAATTATTTAAAATAAAGATGCTTAAATTAAGCGTCAAGATAGAAGGACCAGAATCTTGGTTTTAAATGTCCTGACGATTATGACCGTCAGGATGATAGCCATCAGTTACGTCGATTTAAGAAATGATTTTAATTCTATAAATATATCCAAGCGGTCGGCTATTTGTGAGGGGATAATAAGGTCCACGTGGTAATTACACGCTGAGCTAATAAGTTCTATTCAAACGTCACGCGCGTTCTTCATCGTGACAAGACAGATTACGCTGAAGAACGCTGCGCTTTAATTTATTTGGGATGTAAAAGAGAAATCAATATGATGTATAAATATAATACATACGTCCGAACATTTATGTATAACGGAATAATGTTAGGATTAAAATATGTTCTGCTAAATCGTTGCACATACCATCGTGTAAATAATTCGTTACAAAGTGATTCTTGACCCTTTGCGGCCCAGTGGTTTTGCTGTGAAACCACCATTTCATATTACTTTTACCAGTGGCTCGGTAAATGGACGCGTCGGTAGCGACGCTACATAAGGTCTTCTCACGGCCGCCATTTTGGTTCCAGTGACTGTGTATTAGTGCACGTCGTACAACAGTTGTTACTGTGTGCGTAGTTCGCCATTCGCGCTGCTCGTACGGCACTGTACAGTGTACGGGATTTCGCCAGAGGATTGTATGTATTCCCCCGTTTATAAAAATACACAAAATTACACTTATGTAACCCCAATAACGAATAGATTAGAATGTAATATTATAAACAACGTGCTAGGAAGTGCAATTTCTTATGTTTTACGAAAAAAATACGCTTGTAGTGATTGTTTACAAGCTTTTACTGATGATAATGGTCAGTATTCGTTTTATACCAAAGCTCTTTCTTTTGGATTCTTAGAAAATCCTTCAAATGGTATATTTAACTATATTTCTTTAGTTGAAGGTCATTTGCAAGCGCATTTTGATAGATGTGCTCTGCACCCTCGATTATTTGAGCATTTATTACAAATGATTGAAAAATGGGCACCTTATAAAGAATTAACTATAATCTCAAACATTTGTGCGGAACGTACTAAACCTTGTAATTTCTTCTACAATATTTTACGTTGATATATTCATATTCGACAAATTATTTTTGTTAACGAGCAAAAAAAGAAAATACGTTTATCGAAAAATAAATCCTTTGCTTCAAAAAGTGCTTATAGGCAATCTATTTTCTAAAAATCCAAATTATTTGCAAAGCAATGCTGTTATTGTTTTCAAATATTTATTTTAATAGCAATATTATTTAAATAAATATTTTTTTTGCAATATTTTAATCGCCAGTTGTCCATTTAAATGATATTGCTGTTAATTATCACTGGCGGAAAAAAATGTATTATTTGCGTTATTATTTTATTATAATTACATGTTTATTAATAAAAATATAAGATTATTGGAACATTTAATTTCTAGTCTAATTATTTTAAAACTCAATGTTTATAATTAAGAGTTAGTAATAAAATTAGTTAATATATTTGAGAATGCATGCTGTTTATTTTTCTAATTTCGACCAAGTATTATTTATTTTTATGTTTTTTAACTTAACTTAACTTTTAAACAGCGTAAACATTAACATTTGTCTAAAAATTAAACATTATATTTTTTTGCTGATCAGCTCAAGGTCCGTAGATAGACGCGACGTACCTGTCGTCGCGCTGTCGTCGCGTCTATCTACGGACCTTGGATCAGCTGAGCGTTGTTGTCGCCATTTTGGTTCCAAACAGCTCGAAGTGCGTGAGAAGACCTTATGTAGCGTCGCTACCAACGCGTCATTTACCGACCTTGACTTTTACCAGTGGCTCCCTGGTTTTGAAACAAAACCTCATGTTTAGTTCTTGACTTGTGAAGTGACTCTAGTGAAATATCTCTATTATCTTTTACATTTTTTTATTATCTTTTATATTTATTATACATTTATTATATTATTTATTTTTACATAATAAATTAATTTCGAAAGGAATACCATGAAAGGAAAAAATATGCAGTGATCTCGAATATCTCGATCGTCGAGTGATGCACGTTAGAAAAAATGATAAAAAATTGTAAGAAATAAATCTTAATCTTTTTATAATATCTATTATATTTTTTATATTTATTTGATTGTAAAGTATTCTCGGCCTCTGGTATTTACTGCCCACAGATTTCCTGACCAGAGCACTAAATCCGATAATTCGATATAGCAATCGCGTTACTACCCGCGCGAGAATTCATTTCACCGCGGTGCGTTATCGCGACGCGAATAACACCGGCACACGCCATTAACACGTTTAAAAACAACCGCAAAGCATTATTTGTGTTCGGAGGCATCATTACTCTTCCACTCGCCATAAAACCATCGGTACGTCGAACAGCTGAGCTGCCAAATTGCGGCACGAAGAAGCTAGAACCATTCATCGCGTCCACCACTGATTATCACCAAAATTATTGCACTTACATCGCGTGAAGCACATCCATGATTTCACGTGCTAAACTATAAAGATTGCAAATGGAATTATAAATAATTTTAATTTTTCTTTCATATTTAGTTAGTAAAATTAATCTTATATTGTCTATCTGCTTGTGTCTGTCTTGATCATTTTTCAAATTTTGAATTTCCGAGCCAAAAAAATTCGTATAATCCGTTTAGCTTTGGAGGAGCCATTTCAACGCATACATTTGCAAGATTTTAATAATAATGATTGATTCATCAAAAATGTTTTATAGTTTTTGTGCGCGGATGTTCTCGTGCTTGTCCGTCGAAATGACTTTTTGCTTCGGCATCCCTTTCGCGCCGAGCGGAGCCCTTATATCTCATTCAGCCTGGAGCAGTAAAAAAGAAGAGGAGAGACGCCGACTAACCGACTAATCGTGTCTTACGTCCGCAGACACACTTTTGATCCGCACCGAGTTCACTCCCATAAATATCGCAGACGGGGCAGACTACGCGAGCAGACGAGGAGCACATGGCCCGGGTCCGAGGGCCACCATCGAAAAGACACGTCCTGGGCGGCGGACACCGTCGCCGACACATCTGGTTTCGCCAGTGTAGTGTGACGATAGCCTCGTTAGTTCCACTCTCGTAATCTTATTATAGGCCGCGTGCTCTCTCTCTCTCTATCTCTCGGATTTTATTCCGAGTCGCCGGTTTAGCCGACCGACCACCGTCGACCGACGCCTGGTCCACTTGGAACGCGCGATTTACGATCGTTTCCGATGCGCTGCGCGTCTTCCTCCTGCTTCTGCTAAAACGACGACGACGCAGCCGATATCGCGAGACGACCAGCTCCCATCAGCCACTCGCGATATTAAACTTTCAAGCGTTTGACGACGCTGGTACTCATGGTATAAGTAGCACACAGCCAGTAGCTGCGATCATGCGATATAATATTAAAAAGAAGTGGATTACAGAATGAGGGAGAGCTTAAATGCGCCGTTACACGTAGCGGCTTCGTATAGAAACTGTGTGTGCGAGGATCTTTTAGATTAGGTGTTATGGCAATACTTGCCGACTTTATTAGTATTCGTAATTTTATTAATATTTTTATTATATTATGTTTATATACTATAATTAGTATTAGATCTATTATTTGTTATATTTATTATTATAATTAATATTATTATTATGAAATAATTTGTTAATCTAGTAGTAGCACGTTTTTAAGGTTTAATGGTTGGTGTATGAAGATAAAGTCTTCTTGCTTGTTACGTTGTACGATATTCCTGACAAAAGGCACTACCGCATCTTCTTCTCCAGAGTTTGTTCCTGCTTTGTTACAGAAAACTTTACAAGTGCTCTTTTCCAGTCTTGACGTGTATTTTCCTTCACGTGCAGGAGGTAGGGAAAATTATTCTGACCTACATCTTCTTATTTCGCATAAGCTTATATAGAAAATGCCTGTTTGACATAGATAATTTATTTGCAGAGAACAAGCGCGCGAAAATCACCCACACAAAGGATCATATAAAACCATCGAAGAAAGTCTTTCTTTACAATTCCATTTTTCCGCAGGTCTGTGTCACGTCAAATCATTAAATTAGCACTCAATTCGAAATGCGATAGCGGCGCTTCGTGGTTTGTGTCATTTTGACGCTTCGTGCGACTGTATTCGTTTCGCATTACGTAAAAAAAGAATCTCTCTCTCTCTCAAAAAGCTTGCGATGAGCGATCGCAACAAGCATGGCAATCTGTATCGGCGGGCAAATACAATCACGGCCCCAGCAAAATAAAAAATAAAAAAAGAGCGTAGAGAGAGGATAAAAAAAAATACAAATCAACCGCGTCTACCTCGTTCGAGGGTCGAATGCGAAACAACGAACGAGCCGAAGCGCGCGCGCGGACGTCGGAGTAATTAGTCCGGGGCACTTACATAATTCAAAAAGCTCGAAAAAAGGTCTCGCCGCAATTTCCCCAGGTTTTTTTTTTCCCCCTCCCTCATTCCCCTCCCGGACCTCCTTTCTATCCAACGCCGTACGAGAATACTCAATCACTGTCCCGCAAATAAAGTATTTTAATGCGCGGTCGTTAGCATGCTAATAAACGGTCGGCTTGCATAATTCTCGGCGAGAATAAAGTGGAAGAATGGAACGGGGGAGGGGGATAGGGGAGGGGGGAGGTGAGGTGAAGGGACCGCGAGAGAGAGTCAATCCTTCGGGCCCTCGGGCCCCCTCGCGATTAATTACCGCGCGGTCAGACCGTCACGGCCGATGAGAGTCATTAGTTTCTTCGGGAAATCTCGATGCCGTATAAGCGCAGAGCCGGCCTGGAAAATCACACAGGGCCTGATGCAAACTTCGAAGGTATAGAACTCGTCCTTTGCTGATTAAATATTCACACGATCACATATACATATATACTATATAATATATTAGCAATAAAAATACATTAACGAAACGATATATTTTACCTAACGCAGTTTGCTTCGATTAGCCCTTATAATTAGCGCTTATATAATGTCGGCATATTTTCTTCGTCGATTAGCATGTTATACGGTTCACTCGCAGAAAGACTCGAAGAGGCAAGTGGCATTCAGAAGATCTGGATCTGGCGTTGATCTGGCGACTTGATAATAAAGAAATATAGACGTCGAAAAATCTTTCGTGCGAAACAGGCGTATACATATATAACGCGGAACCAATCGTTTCAGAAGTAGTCCGGTTTCCCGGGCGTTATTTCGGCAATGTTAATCCTGTGGATGTGACCGATCCATTTTTAATGGACGCAGATGGATGGGTCTAGGTTTTTTTTTTTCTCCGGCCCATGGTAAAGCGACGGCTGAAAGCGATGCGTGGTTACGGCGCACGCATCGCATGCGTCGCGCGTGCAGCATCGCATCGCATCGCTTTCGACAGCCGGCCCTGCCGGGCCGCGGAGACGAAGCGCGAGATTCTGCGCGAGCGGCGGCGGGCATCGCGGCGAGGCGCCGTAATTACGGCCGTTAGTTCGCGCATACATCAATTATCGATGACACGACGACACGGGTCCGCCGGCCGCCCCGGGGCATATAGCCCCGGCGATGGGAAACGCCGCCGCGTCGCGTCGCGCACTATATCATCCGCGCCGCCGCTTTCCACCGAATCCGCGCGATCCGGTGCTCGATATTAGCATCCGACCCGGTGATCCACACGCCGAGACTTCACTGAAGAAAGGTTTTAGTTATAATAACCAAGGCTTGGTGAAATAGTTTCAACTAAACGGTTTAAGTGATTATGACAAAGTATTTGGTTAATGTTAACAAATTTGTTAACATTAACCAAATATTTTGTCGTAATCACTAAACCGTTTAGTTGAAACTGTTTCACCAAGCCTTGGTTATTATAACCAAAACCTTTTTTCAGTGTTTGAAGGCACGTCGGGGATATTGCTCAGGATTCAAGCAGTCGCGCTGATATGCAGCGATCTCACAGATTAATGTTATTTCTATCGTTCGTGCGCGCGAAAACACATACAAGAATATCTTCCAACCACGGATCTGCCAGAGATAAAACGAGGATGGAAATTTTATTCTTGACTCTCCATATATTTCTGAGCAAAGTTGCATATAAAATCAGAGATAGTAGAAAAGAGAATAGACAGGACAGAAGAGAGTTGAATGGTTTAACGGAATCGAACGTTCTTTCTTATAAGGAGTAAAAACGATGGAGAAAGAGAAAATAGATGATCAGAAGCATTTCCTCTAAATGCATTTCTTTAAACGTTCAACTCATATTCCTATACATAAAGATTTTACCTTGACACATTCGCAGCTGCTAACGTAATTTTACGTCATTTTATATTTATAGGAAGGCAGATGACCACGATTCATATTTATTATTACTGCAGCTATCTAACAATAAATTGATTTCAAATTCATGTTCATAATGAATGTTTGAATTGAGTTAAAAATAATTTCGATTCGGAAAATAAAACATATTTGCAAGCGGCTCCCAGTTTTAGGTCGCGCGCTAAAATTGTCGGCTACGAAACTGTCAATATTTTCAGATTCTAAAATAAAATCGTGTTTATCGTCGATATGAGAGAATCATTAAATTACAGGTGTCTAGTTTTTTTTAATAAATGAGTACTCACTGCTTCTTTATTGCTTGTCATACCGCCGGTATACACGGCCTGACATCCAAATCAGGTGCCGCGTATTCACCATCCTCGGAATGTACAGTGACAGATTAGAGAAACGGGATCTATCTCTCTTTTTTTTTTCCATCCCGCTCTCCCTCCCTCTCGAATTACCCAAAACCGATGAAAAGCCCATTAGCTCAAGTAGAAATCAAGCCGACGTGACTAAAAACGCGTTTAATGACCGTCGGCGCGGCGCGCGGCACAGCGCCGGCGGTCTTTTCGTTGTCGAGTCATTAAGAGCCAATTTCTCGCGGGGCTTCTATTAATCATGCGCCATCGGAACGCCAGCAGCTTCTACGATCGTTTCCGCGAGCGCACACATACTTCGCCCGCGGATTAATGATCGGTTATGTCGGTACGTGTTATTACGCTATACGAGCCGGAGCTCGAGTACAGATGCTTAATCGTCAACGGCACCGTGGTTAAATTTCGGTAACATAACTACCATCGGGGCTCGGGATGATCCTGATAAACGAAGGATATAATAAGTCATCTTAGCAGATCGTGAGATAACGTCCACTTTATTTTTCATTCGTGGCGGACAGAAACAATATACAGGGGAAGAATGCCGGCGTAAAATTTGAAGCATTTTTTTTTATTGTGCTAGTTTAATACTAATATATCATGTAAGTACCAATTATTCTGTTTTTTGCGATTAATGAATAAATTCAAAACATTAATACATCCATAATTCGATAGCTTTTTTTTCACGTATCACGTAAAATATCAGATTCAAAACATTCGTTATCACGAATCAAACGTCGATTTGCATTGCAGTATTATTTTGTAGTATCATTGGCGTCGATATTTTCGAGAGTGCTTTATGCGGATTTAGCGAACGAGCACATGGACCGTTTCCATAAATGAAATAGAGAAGAGCAACTTAACTTAATATTAAGTTAACCGGTCGGATATAATTCGAAAAGGAAATACGGCGGGAAATACACTTAAGAGAGAAGCGATATCATCGGGAGGAAATAGAGGACATCCAGCTGGATAAAAGTGACATAAATCTGCTGAATCGAGATATCGAGACTGCGGAGTAGTAAAAGGTCGTTATACGACTCTTTATTGCCCAATAGATCGTAGAGAAACCTTTAGAGACTTGGAATACTCTTCTCAATTAATTCATAAATTATTTCATATGCGTTTTATATTTTATCTCAATTAATAATTTATTTTATTATCAATAATTAATACACTTGCACTTTGCTATCTAAAATAAATTTATAGACAAAGGAAACAGCCATTTATGGTCCAAGCTTGGATCTTAGGTAGCTTAATAATATTTCTATATTATTTCATATAGAAATACATATAGAAATAATATAAAAATATTATTAAGCTACCTGCATGAGATCCAAGCTTGGACCGTAAATGGCTGTTTCCTTTGTCTATTGATTGTATATCTTAACTATGTTAATGTATATCTATTAATTGTAAAATAAATTTGTTCTTTTTGTTGTACATATATTATATTTAATTTTAAAAAATATTTATATTATATAACAATTTTTTCTTTCTTATTCTAACTAAAGTTATTTTAACATCATGCACCTAATAAGAAAATAAATTATTTTAGCTTTTAGATAACGTGAGAAATTAATAGAATATCAGAAGACTTGCGGTGATAACTCTGAGTCGCAACATCGTAATCAGCATTCTCGTATCATTCGCATTCCGTGCTTAAACCGGATCTTGTCGCTCGTCTGTATCTAACGCGCTCTTCTCGTTATAAAAATAAAGCTCAGCAACACACAGACATACAGACATCCGCATTCAGTATCGAGTATAACGACAAGTCAGAATCACTCCGAGAAGTGCCTTGGAAGATCCGCTCGCGCATTTTCACACGTGCCGGGGCTCACAAAACGCGTCGTCCGCTTCCTTTCCTCCGCGGTGCAGATGATATCGCGAAGCCGTAAAAACAATTCCCCACGTTGGTCTCCTCGGATCGAGATGATCGCAGCCAGCCGGCGGTACTCTCTCGGAACACTGAGAAATCCCTCGTTTCGGAGGAAACGGGGACTTAAATAAAGTCGCGCGCGACCCTTTTTTACGACTGATATACGTTAGCCTGGTCGTTAGCAACAGCGTGATCGTGCTCTTGACTTGCTCTACGTTGAGTCGCTTGAAACATCTCTTGGAGGATATCCGACGCACCTGGCGAACCGCTATGTGGGGTCGTTCTCTTCGTAAGGTGACGGAGATCCTGGAGATTTCGGTGAGATAGAATAGCGTTGTGATCTGAAGCCTGAGAAAGTTATAGCAATTCACTAACACTTTCGTAGATAAAGATTGTGTGGCGGTAAATAAGGAATTTTTTCTGATATTATAATTTTCTGTTTATTTAAATGTATTTTTATGTATGTTTTGTTTTACAGCAATATAAATCTTATTTTATAATACAACTTAAAATGTAAGATTAAAAATTCCTATAATATTGTCGTGGTATTTTCTACAATTTGCATATAAAAGTATACATTTTTGTGTGCAAAATTAAACAAAAAAAGTGCTAATTGTCATTATCTTTAAGTTTAAAGGACTTCTTTAATTGCTATAGAAATTGCAATCTTTTCCCTTTTAAAATAAAAGGGTCAATTGTTTAATCTTCTGTTATAAATTTTCAACTAATACTTTTTTAATATGTTATATAGAGTCTTCAAATCCAGTTCCGGATCTTTCACGGTACAACATAGATGGGACAGTATAAAGGCGGTTGCAGCGCAGAACAGGACATCAAGGGTCGAAGAGTGATGCGCCTCTTGACCGTGGACCATACGTAAAGCGGACGAAATTAATCGCGCAATAAAAGCTGACGGCCGGACACTAACGTGCCAGTGCACTCCAAATTCCGGAAAATATATCGTTCACACCTGCGCGACAAACAAGGTGAAGCCGAGGCGTTAAGGTCAGCTTTATTAGCCTAACGTCCGAATTCATGCTTGCCGGGATGAAATTAACTTTTCGTTGGGAAAAATATGCAACACGTGACTGAAATTACTTTAATTGAAATTGGAATATATGCTCGCTTATATAATTTTAATTAAAGTAATTATATTTTTTATTTTATACATATATTATTTATATTTTATACTTTTATATTATAAAACAATAATTATAATTATTATATTTATTTTATTTATTATATAATACTATTTTTTCTCGTGTTTAACCAGAAGAAATAGAGAATGTAATATAATACTGCGCGGTAAACCCTACAGTATCTTTACATCAGAAAAGAAAAGAAATCTCGAAGAATAATATGTTGACAATGATAATGACAACAATAATTAGAGCATAAAAGGGTGTACGAAATTTTTAGTCAACAGCTTATCCGTTCAGAAATTCAGCCACGTCTTACAGACAAGCGGTCCACCCGCGTGTCTCGCCATTATCGCGCGCGACAGCGCGTCGCTCGGGGTCTCGAAACTCGGGGAAGAAACGCGTCGCGTCGCGTTGCGTCGCTCGAGAAAGGAGCAAAGTGTAATTCAATGCCCGACGTGTGCAAGCGGGCAGAAGTAACCGCGCGATAACACGGAATTCCGCTGTGAGAGGCCAAGTAATTAAGACCTCAACTGGTCCCAAGAGGCCCCCGACGAGCGCGTCGTCCCCTTCTGTCTTATCGCGTGGCGCGCTCGACTGCTCGATGCGCTCGTGGCTTATTTCTACGGGCGCCCGAGAGGATGCAGGATGCAGTCCAAGTGGCAATAGTTCTTTCTCTTAAGTAGCTTGTCTCCCCAGATATGGATCGATCGAGCTTAAGGTAGATCTTTCCGCGGCGCAAAAAAAAATTGGAAGTCATGCTCGAGTTTTCGATATCGGAAATAATATTTTCAATTCTTAATCTTCCATTTCGAATCCTGAGTAGGTATTCCGTGTAATTTTTAGATGATTAATTACTTCCAGAATTTATCAACACTATCTGAAGCATCTAAAAGAATCTAAAAAATAGCTCTTTATTATTCTTATAAATTTTATATTTTTATCATTTTTATATTTTTATCATTTTCTGTATAACTTTCGACGCATCGCAATATTTTTGTATGTTTTTGGCGCGGCGTGCTCAAAGTTTATTCCCCTGCGGCAAGTATTCACTTTTACCCGCGTTACGAAAGGAGTCACGAAAATATTACAAAAAAACAAGAAACTTCGAAAATGTCAAAACTTTCTTCTTTTTTACATGAACGTGGCATCAACAATTTTATCAACAGCTATCCCTCGCAGCGTTTGAAATATTATAATAACAGCAGGTATCAACAAAAGAGATTACACGTATCAAATGGGTTGGTGTTGAAGTACGAGTAGATGTTCGAAATTAATCGAGATCGAAAAAGTCGTTTCTTAATCCGCGATTTGCAATCTGGTGCCTGGTGCTCGTAACGATCACCCATTAATTATCAACGCCAATCATCTCGTTACATCTTCCGCGGAGACCGCTTGCTCGCATACGTTCGGAGCACCGGGAATACTGTACATTATCCTCGTCTACGATCGTACGTCGTAACGCTGACAAACGCGCGCTCGATGGAAACGATTTTGCGCGCTCGCTCGCGATCACTGTCGAAACGCGGTAATAGACAGTTTACATTCGCCAATCCTGGAACAGCGAAACGTTTACCGTAGCGACAACCGATCGTTAAGCTTACATCCGCCGTACGTTTCCCAATAGCGGCACGGCCCCCTCATAAGTTACCGAATCCCGCAATCAGCGAGAGAGCATAGAACCCCGAAAGATCGCGCGCAAACGGGGGACACGGCGCATCGCAAATTCGTTGTCGGGATGACAATGATGATCGCATTATCTTTGTATAGGATACTAGAAATTTAACGCGCGCAAACGCGGTGCATCGCAAATTTGTTGCTGCGGTGACGACAGGAAGCATTTCAGTATCCTTTCAGGATGCTAAAATTAACGCGCAGTCTTCAACCCCCAGAAAATAAATGATCCAATTTTCTCGTCTGTTCCTCTTCTAATAAAAAAAGGAGGCCATACGACGTGATATAAGGTTCATCCATTTACAGTAAATATTTTTTTGGAATGATGAACGAATTGAAGTCAAAGACTCAGTATACGATGCATATTATCAGGATATTTTTAACAGGTGACATTTGACGTATTTTTGGTATCTAAACTAAAATATCGTCATCTACGGTTCATTTAAGTCGCATAAATTACTTAAATTATAAGAACTTTAAAAGTCATTATATCTTAAAGAGCCACAGGAAACTGGAACGAGGCTCCAATACTTCCAATAATACATACGGAAATTAGAAATTTAATGTTACATGATAGATGATTATTAACTCAAGTTATATTTCGAATCTCATAAAATCACAATTCTGAAATTATAAGCAGACAGTTTGATGGATGCAAACTGATTAACTGATATGCGATTTTGTTTTTCACTTATTGTCCTAGCTCCTCGTAAAAAGCATGTTTTATTAATTATCTCTTCTGTAAATATCTACAAAACTTTTGAAACGCCACTTTTGCCACTTTATGCTCCTCTTAAAATAAACTCGTCGATATATCACATAAAAGATCACGTACCTATGTTCGATGCCACGCATTTAGGGGTTTCTTGATCCCTTTGAGGAACAGGCATCGATATTCCAACCGCAATCGCGATAGGTATATCTCGCCAAGGCACGAGATCGACCGAATTAGAGTTTTCGGCGGTCTACCCACGACCGAGACGGGGGTACAAATTCGAGAGGGGAACCATCCGGACCATCGTCAATAGGGGCAGGTGAGCCAGGCTGATGCTCACGCATGCATGAAGTGCGGCGTATCCTGCTACACTTCAGATGCATTCGAGCGATTGATGCACTCGAAGATGCAGGGATAGGTTCGTTATTTTGATAGCGCACTCGCGCGATCGCCATTCACGGGCGCCGTCCGCGCGGAGTGTTACGTCAAATCGAGTTAAGGAAGCATCCGTGAGTGCCGAAGTACCTCCGCCAGTCGGATAGCCGGAGAATCACAATAATAAATTGCAGTTAAAACAGTTAAAGCGAAGACTGCAAGTTGGACCCTGCAGGAGTGCATTGAGATCAACTGGGTTAAAATTGTTTTGCTAATCAGGCGCACGTTGCAAGAAGTTTAACAACAGTTTCGCGCGAAATTTTCACGATCGTCGCATTACGTTACATAAGAGCTCGTTTCGAAGAAATTATTCGGCGAAATTTGATATACCTTTTCGCTTCTCACGTTATTTTTATTGTTCATTTATTCATTCAATATTTATTCATTTGCATTTAAGCGTTTCCCATTTATATACAGCTCCCCAAAAAAATAGTTATCACTTTTTGTGTTTATTGCTTCATATAAACTTTACTCTTTATCCATTGTATTTGCCATTTTATTATGATTGTTACATATAATATATATAAATAATTTAAAAAATTTTCATTTTAATAGAAATTTATAAACGTAATATTGCCGAAATTCTTGCTGCATAAAATCTTTTTCTTTTCACGACAGTATAATGTAGAATTAAATTATTTTAAACCGACTTTAACTGGCAATATTTTTAATCGCCCGTTACAGTCGTTTTAAAATAAAAAAAATTTAATTCTGTTAATCATTACTGCCGGAAGAAATGTATTATTCTGAATATAATGTAGCTTTTCTATTATCGAGCGTGATATCACTGCACCAAATAAGAAAGGTATTTTATTTTAAACATTTATCTCTTTAACTTTTTACCTTAAATATTTATAAAAGAAGCTGATAAATTACTTGCGCGCTTTCGAACTCGTCTATTCTATACTTATAACAATTAATTTACCTATCATGAGAATAAAGTAAAAATAGTTCGCTTCACGAATGAAGATGAATTAAATTCGGGAATAAAAATATTTTGTCAGCTTTTCTTCCATTAATCATTTTCTCCGCGTGCACAAATAATTGTATGCAAATGAATGAAATATTTATCGCATATCTAGGCCGCTCATTAAAACGTGCTCAATTATGCGATCTACATTTGACATCTCATCCCGGCCATTGAATCGAGAGAACGTCCTATTTTTATCGCGTTCGAAATTTAATTTTTCGCACAGTTTAAGGTAAACGCCAGTCAGCTGTGTGTAACGGGAACCGTGCTGAATTACTGCACGCTTGCGTTCTCCACGTTCTCCACGAAGGTGCATTTCAGCAGATAAGCCAGGACACCGCACCGCGCCGGTGGTTAACAGAAAATGCGGAAACTTTCGGAGCGAGATACGTGTACATACGTACCTATAATGCGAAGGAGCAACGGCGGTAGGTACGTGGTGTTGCGTGCGCGGAGAAAACTAAAGAACCAAGCATCCGCGCCGCCCTTAGCTATCACTTCGAGCATGTAATGCATCCGTGCACCTACGGTGCGGTCTCACCCTCTTCTTTTCTTCCCCCTTGGCGGCTTTCACGGCCGCGTGAACCCTTTCGAACCTGTCCGTGGATGCGATCGCGAAACGATAGCGTGCCCCCGAAATATTTTGACCGCACGATCCTCTTTATTCTTTCAGCGAGCTATTTCAAGCGTGTTTACGACAGATGAACTAACAATAATAAGAAAAAATGTGATAAAAATAATAACAATTTGAAAACATTATGAATAACTTATGTATGTAACTCTTTTCGGAAATTAATTTAATTCTAAAAGATAGCACGGCGTGTTAAGTATACAAGGTAAGATAAACTTTCTTTCTCAGGCAATACGCGAACGTATCACGTTCGATAAGTAATAAAGTTAGATATTTTTATCTTCGTTAAATAATAAAAATTAATTTTAATCTTTAATTATATTAGTTGAGATATAATGAAGAGTAGGGAACTAGTTTGAAATAATTTGAAATAGCATTACGTTCATAATGGTCAATAAAAAATTTTCGTTGGATTGCCGCAGGAGAGGAGAAAAGTATAATTTTCCGTTACCGGGAAAAATTCGTTTATATATACGTTACGAAGGTCGGCAACTTGCGTCGCCGGCAATTTTTGTGTGCAGGAGTCTCGCGAAATTACGAGGAACTTAGGGCTAGCTGGCAGTTGCGCGAGAACAACACGCAAACTCCCCTAAACTGACTAACACACGCTGAACACTATCGTGCAGCCGCCAGCGGGTGCCGCTTCGCAAACGGCGAAACTAGACGCAACACACAACACACCGGCTCGGCCCGGCCCGGCCACCTCTCTTTGGTATTACTTCGGGCATGTAATGGAGAGCTCACCAGGTCGACGGGAACCAAAAGGTGCATCCTTTCCAGGCAAATACCACCGTGGTACCAGCAGCAACGCGAGAACAAATATTTGATGGAACGAACGATGCATAAACCTGCACTGAGGCCGGGGCTGAAAAGCAACGCCAGCGAAATACGCGAGATCGCGGGACCGATGCTTATAACATAATATAATATACTATATCTGAGAATAATTTACTTAGGAACAGAATAAAAAATCACAGAAGCCCGGTGATGGCGACAATTTTGGACATTCTTTTTAATAATAAACTAATGTTTCAACGACACTGGATATCTAAAGCGTCTTTTTCTCTCTAATGTAATTTGAGCTTGTTATACAAATAATGAAAATTAATTTCAGGTTTTAATTATGTTAGTTAAACTAATAATGAATAGGACCACACTTTGAAATACAATTGCGCTTGAACTACATATATTAGAGAAAGTGTCAAATATTATTTTTATTACTAAAATAGTCGCTATTAACGCTACAGCAATATTGAATATTTAAAAGACATTTTCTCTTCTCTAATATATATGTTTATTTTCGTTAAATAATAAAAATTAATTTCAATCTTTAATTATATTAGTTGAGGTAATAATGAGGAATAGAAATAGTTTGAAATAGTCTGAAATAGTATTACGTTCATAGTCAATTAAAAATTACGACAGTATTTTGAACAATATTTTTAATAATAAAATAATCGCCGTTGCTTCAACAATAATAAATATTTATCTATCCATTTTTTAATATATTCATATTTTCTTTAAATAATAAAAATTAGTTTTAGTTTAGTGTGTTAGTTGTACTGATCTCAAGATTTCAAGTTTCAAATTCACACATAATTATCAAATTGACGAAGAATCACTGCAATATACCATGCAGAAGAATCTTACAACAAACACGTCTAACTTTCCATGTTACTTACTTGAACAAATACAGAAAGAATAATCATTACGTTAATTTTGTAATCTATTTCATGCTCGTGAACAACAGCTTTTTTCGCATTGTTATTCCTCTGTACATACATATGATACACACATTTATCCGATAAAAAAAAAGAAAAGCAAAAATTCTGCGAATAGCACTTCCTCGTGTTATACCTATAATTTATGTATATATATTAATTTATTTTACTTATGTACATTAATTCAATTTTGTCTAGTATACGATGTGTATGTAGAGAAAATGAACAGAGCTGTGACATGACATTTTGCAATAAATCTTGCGTAATGAAAAGCCCGCAACGCATTACCACTTTCGGTAAATGTGCGCTTCCCGTGGAAATGCAATACCTCACTCACGACTCATTAACGTATTGAAATCCGATGACTATAAAAGGTACACACATTTGCAATAGGTAATGCAAAACCTTTTAAACTTTTAACCGCCCGCCCGCGTCGTGACTGCCGTGAGCGGCGTGGAGTTGCATCTGGCGTCACTGGCCATTCGACTGTTCGACATTCGCATGGTGTAAGTTCCATGGACATTCGTATGTTCGTACAACAAGCTGTGACCTGTGACCTGTGACTCGAGTGGGCAGGAAGCTCTGTGTGTCGTCCTATTATTTCTCGTATTCGAAACGCATTAACGCAATCGCGATAAGTAAGATTCCAAAAGCTATTATTAATCCGCGCGATTAATTAATTTCTATAATTACCGATTCATGCATGAGCATATCGAGGCGGCGACCTTAAGGGGATCCTAAAGCCGTCTGTAATACCGGTTTTTTTCTTAGAGAAAATCTTTTAATTGGCTTTATAGAAATGCAAAATTCTTGTATAGAATTAAAGTACGCATCAAAATCTAGGTCATGGTGGTCGAATTTATATTAAAAACAAAAAAAAATTAATATTTATTGTTAATTTTTGGTATACATGACAATATTTGCTTTGTACAAAAATTCCACAATAAATATCCACAAAATTAGACCGGCATGACCTAGGGACAACATGTAAGAACAATATCGTGCAATTGGAACTAAGAATAAAAGCCTACAAGAAAAGATTAATTGTAATGAATGCAATATAACCTATAACCTTGTCTATCATTGTCTATACAAGGACAGATATAGAATTTGGTCGGTAATACAGACGGCTTTAGGATCCCCTTAACATTGCATCTTGAGGCACGTCAATTTCGCTCAGTTTACTCATCTGTCTGTCGTTTTTTTAATTGAAAAGATATGGAATAATCCGAATGATTCGAATAATATATCCGAATAGTCGATTTTAGTGTTTTAAATGACCGAAAACGGTACTCGAGATGTCAATATATCAATTCATTAACGATAAATAATCGCGTGCTGTTAACCGAAAGTGCCGTTCAAAGTGCGATTGTCATATTCCAATGATAAATGCCGCGTGCAATCGTAATTAAAATAATTTTTTTTTTGCAAGTTTGCTTCCTACAACGGAGCCTGGCAGGAGGAGAAGGAGGAAATATTAGAAGCATCGAGCGACGCAACCGCAAAGCGACAATCACGAAACATGTAATTTGTTTATTATTCTATTTATCACGTACGAATTAAATAATCGCTGATAATTATTTTATAAACGCATTATTTTTTATTAAAATATTAAATTATGTTTAATTATTGTTTATTACGATCCCCGTGAAAGCAAACAATTAATCCTTATCGATAATAGTTTAATTAGGGAGGTCTCTATACTTTTCGTGTCTTTATATTTTTAGTGTCCGATCATCTGGAATCTTCAAACACCACCCATGGAGTTTGTGCCAATTCAGCGCAAGATCCGCTTGCCCCCAATAGACGCGGTCTCATACATCGAACCTCCACACTACATACTCTGTGCCCGTGAAAATTTCACCCCTGAAGAGATGATAACGACGGCCATTTATTGGACACTAGGAAGACGACCAACAACAGTGCCCGTGCGCCGTGTGCCCATAAAACTTGATTTATACACAGAATTCACGGAGATTACTAATGAGATCCACTCTGACCAGATCCTGGTCTTTCTTGGCATGGCAGGACTGATAAGTCTCTCCAACGTCGATGCAACTCATGACTACCTCACCAACATATGGCAAACTGTTTGTGACATAGTCGGAATAAAAAACATCTTCACATCGCGTGTTGTTCCGCAGAAGACATACATGTTCATTGTTGAAAGGTTGAAGCTTTGGCAGGACTGGATCAAACCGAGAGCTGCACTCTGCAGAAGACTCTTCGATCCCGCCCTAGAACTTTCGAAAGAATCTCCTTTGCTTGTGAGAACTGCGATAGATCAAGTAAAAAAAGAGTTGAAATATTTTGGCGTGGACAATATGCTATAGTAATGGAGGTCTTTGTGTCTACAAAATAAAGTCATCTTCCTCCAGGCTATCGCACAACAAGCTGCGGATCTCAGTAGAGCTATGGACAAGTTACACTCAAAACACGGGGATCGTTTTCCTATATTTGAAAATTTACTCGTTCAAAGAAGCAGATCGCCTCAATCATAGGATATACCCAGACCTTTTTTCTATGCGACTGTTACCAGAGCAGTTGCCAATAAAATGATAGCGCCTGATACAGCAAAGGATATTTTAATGGATGTGCAGACTCGTACCGCCAAACATATCATAAATACTGGACTAAAGAAAAAGCTGAAATGCTTAACGAGGCAACTATCGCCAACCTCCATTTCATTGGTATTGAGCCGCGTCTCCCCTGTTAGCGTCGAGAAGAGGATGATGATGAAGAGAAGCTTGCTCTTGAAGGCCCAAGAAACATTAAATAAATGCAGAATCTGGAAAATTGCTTGTACGCTATATTATATAAACCAGCGATTCGCAATCAGAAACTCGTAAAGATACGCCAGTGTGTAGTAATGCTTTTAACGTTCCATTCGAAACGTAAAATATTTGTTTCGGTAAAAAGGAGGGTCAATACCATGAAAAATTGCCTGATAATGTGTAGGACAAAAAAAAACAGGAAATGACGCCCTCCCTATTTTTCAAAGTTTTTTGGCTGCGTTTTTCGCTGGCGCGAAAGAAACCGCTCGTGTACACGACCTTCGACGCTAATTAGTGTATTCTTTGCAGATACTCGACGGTAACTAACGAGTTCCTGAAATAAAACGCCGTTCAATCCGCCGTTTTAAAGTTGCTACGGTCTAATATTGTCTTAATTCAAAGAGAATATGATTTCATCGTACGATGGCGGAAAAAATAAATTATTTCCAACATCGGAAAAGTATAATTTTTCTTCTATTCAATAGCACATTGTGCACACTTTATATATTAAAACGTTTTTAACGGTCCATGTCCATTATACAGTTTACACATACGGCTAATGATATTTAATTACACTCCGCATAAAAGAAGGCAAATGAAATGGAGAATAATGCAATATTGATGAAAAGTATATTGCGCTTTTTATAACGAGAATTGAGTTATATGTCCTGCATTTTTCTGCGACATTGTAAAATGGAAGGATCCCGATTGCATTATTTTAAAAGTAAAATCAATATATGCTTGATACTTGAAAAAAGATTAAATAAATTATCTGATTTATTCCCAAATAGAATAGTTTTTTTTTATAACTTCTCTTATTTTTGGGGAGGGTCCCGTTTGCCTACAATCCCGATTGCCAACAGCTTCGTTTGCCCACAACATTTTGCTTACAGCTTCGTTTGCCGACATTCCCGATTGCCGACATTCCCGATTGCCTACAAGCATTATTGCGCACATGTAATAGTTAAAAATACGAACGTACGTTTGCGCACATGGCCAAACACATTGCACACATGACTTTATTGCACACAAGCAGATTGCACACATGACATTATTGCGCACATACACATTGCACACATGACTTATTGCGCACATTCACGTTATATTGCACACAATGTCGTAGACTTATCGTAAAATCAGCCTTTTTGCAAAAAGGCTAGCTTTTTTGCGAAATGCCGGCCTTTTGCGAAAGCATTTGATCGTTTCTTTAATAAGACTAACGTATTTTAGACTTTTTGCAAAGTGCCTAGCCTAACACCAGCCCATGTGTGCCAAAAAGCCTAAAGTGCGTTCAGTCTTATTGGGAAACGATCAGTGCTTCGCAAAAGGCCGGTCTTTCGCAAAGAGGCTAGTCTTTTTGCAAAAGGGCTGATTTTGCAATAAGCCTGCGACATATGTGTGCAATATAACGTGTATGTGCGCAATAAAGTCATGTGTGCAATGTGTATGTGCGCAATAATGTCATGTGTGCAATCTGCTTGTGTGCAATAAAGTCATGTGTGCAATGTGTTTAGCCATGTGCGCAAAAGTACGTTCGTATTTTTAACTATTACATGTGCGCAATAATGCTTGTAGGCAATCGGGAATGTCGGCAAACGAAGCTGTAGGCAAAACGTTGTGGGCAAACGAAGCTGTTGGCAATCGGGATTGTAGGCAAACGGAGCCCTCCCTATTTTTGCAACAGTTTACTTCCTAATCATCGTACTTCGATGAGGTCATTTTCATTCCTTTTTCATTCTTCTGCGACATTGCAAAATGGAAGGATCCCGATTGCATTATTTTCAAAGTAAAATCAATATATGCTGGATACTTGAAAAAAGATTAAATAAATTATCCGATTTATTTCCAAATAGGATAAAAAGTTTTTTTTATAACCTCTGATTTTTGCAACAGTTTACTTCGATGAGGTCATTTTCGTTCTTTTTTCATTCTTCTGCGACATTGCAAAATGGAAGGATCCCGATTGTATTATTTTAAAAATAAAATCAATATATGCTTATTATTTGAAAAAAGATTAAATAAATTATCTGATTTATTCCCAAATAGGATAAAGTTTTTTTTTTATAATCTCTGATTTTTGCCAGTTTACTTTCTAATCCTCGTACTTCGATGAGGTCATTTTCGTCCAATTACAGCTGGACCGTTCGTCCGCGAGTACACACAGGATGGGCGAAATTACGCGAGGAACGCATCAGACGTTACATTTAGCAAATTTGACAAATCCTTGCTTGCTCACCGATCATTAAGCTGAGTTGACATAAAGCGCAGCCGCCGGGCTGTCGGTCGAACAACAGAATGTTTTCATTTCCGCCGCATCTGCCGTTTATTCGTCCCCGTGCAATTTGCGCGCATCCCCGATTTATTAATACTCGACAATTAAATATGCAATGGGCGATTGTAATAAAGCGTCGTGTTGAGTAGTTAGTGGTATCGTTTAATAAGGTACTTCGAGCAAGCTATACAAAATAATAACTGCACATATGGCGCTAATCCTGTAAACACTATCTTACGAAAGTACATGTTTATCACAGCAAGTAGCAATAATTTATAAAAATATAAGATGCCTCTGCACCAGTAATTCGCAGCGCATCTGCATGCATTAAGAAAGATATAGTACGAATTCTACAAGCGAAAGATACTAAAATAGATTAATGTGAAAATACAAAAATACACTTTATGTGATACAATAATATAAATATCTTAAATATTCTCGAAATATTAAAACGATATTATATAGTTACTTTAGGATCGACTTATGGTCGCCAATGTTCTTTCAATATTACAAGATTACAAGATAAATAAAATAAGCTTATAATTTCAAATATATTACATCGATATGCTTATTATTAATTATTAATAGTATAAAAATTAATAATCACTTATCTAAAAACTTGATTATTAATAATATAAAACAAAATTGAGGAGCATTGTGTATGTGACAATGCGAATACTTTGTTAACAATCTCTGTTTTTCTCTTCTTTTTCACATTCTACATCTCCATCTCCACTTTTATTTTCGCACTTGCATTTTTTACGTCTTTCTCTTAGATGTTGCATATCAGTACCGGTGTCGCCTCCAGCAGGATCTAATATGCAATAATAATTACTTTATTCTATTTATAAGAATCTATTAAGAATATCTTGCTATTCTTTTTAGCATTACCATTACCTTGTCCTAACGTAATTTGCTTCATTTTCTCTGAATCTTTCAATCTCATCTTAGGTGAAGTTTCCTGTAATAAAAAGAAATGTGTATGTACATTTAAACGCATTTACATTATAGAAATGTTATATTATTATATTTGAAATGTTCTGAATATCATAACTAAATTAGAACATTATAGTGATCTTTAAATGAAAAAACAAATTAATATTATTAATCGATGATTTAATTTACAAATATATCAAAAAATAATTTTAAGAGTAATAGTGTAATGAATACCTCGTAAATCCGTTCAATGCGGTCTTTCTGCTCATTGGAGTTTTGTTTGCCCTTCATTCCAAATTTGAAGAACGGTCCAAAACCGAAATTAATAGATCCGCCAATCCAGGAAAACGGTATCAATATTATACATACACAGAAACTTAAGAAAAGGGCGATTACGACAGGAAACTTGTAAAAAAAGTTCAGTCTGCCTGTGAAACGCATAAAATGCTTAATTAATAAATTAATAATGTTTGGATCTTTGCACATTATTGACATTAAAGCAATTTACTCACTGGTAGCATTATCTACGAATTCAGATATAATTAATCCAAAGTACGATAAAGGTTGGAAAATGGTCGTACTGAGAAAATAAGTCAATGCAAATGCCGGTGTCACTTGCAGTCTAGGATTCGTCATGATCGTTTCATAGTATTTCTCACAATCGTTTGTAGCTGTGAAGATTTTCACTTACAAATAACATATATTGTTTTAAAAATACATCACATATTATAGATACATTACTCACGGGAAAATGATGCAACCATCTTGTCCCATAGACTCATTTTATGCGGCTGGCAGGCAATTGGCATTTCTGCAAATTGCGCTTGTGCCGCCATTAATTTAATTTCTGCTTCCTGCAAAATAGGAGAAATTTTTTAATAAAAAATTGTAACCTATAGTCATTATTTTATTCAAAATATAAGTATATACTTTATTTTTAATGTACGCTACAAAGATTTTCAATATAATCAATATACAAATGTATATACTTTAAAATATATATTTTCTGTGATAAAATAATATGTAAATTTTACCTGTATAAGTCGCCACCAAGTTATGAAGAAACTAATTATAAATATAACATCGATCATAAGAAAGATAAGTAAACCTCGAGACCATCTTTGCCTTCTGAAGATCATAAAACTAGCTATGACTGTAAAGGCGATTATAGTTATGTCCCACTGTAACAGTTTAGAAAATTGATTAGATCCACATCACTAAATATATAAACTCAAAATGTGGAAGTACATCTTAAATATTATACATAAATAACTATTATTCTTACATGTTCATTCATAAGCGATAGATAATACATCGAATACTCCAATGCTTTGCTCGCAAATAAATTGAAATAATAAGATGCCTCAGCCATATAGTGACACGCCGAATATTCAGATTGCTTTATCGCATTGTTGAGAATTCTGTCAACTTCCCTTAGAGAACCTTGGCCGTTTACAAAGTTCTGAAGGTACTCGAATTGCGAAGAAGACGCTTCTATGTTAAGCGACCCAATTAATCTATCATCAATTCTCTGCAAGCAAAATTTAGCAATTTGTTCCATTATATATGAATAAGAATGTTTATATTGAAATCGAGTAACAGGCTTCTACAAATGGTTTTAGACCTTACTCTTTCTGATTATATATTGCACAACTTGCCTGTATCGCAAGATTTGATAATAATATAGCGATCAAACGTTTATAGAAGATTGCTTCCTGAGTATTTCGTTCATCCAGTTCTCGACAGCTGCATGGCTGTGCTATAGCAGTAAGCGATTGCTCGTTCTTCCTTGTCTCTGCCACTAGACTAAAATTTAAAAGGAATCAAAACGACTTATCAACTTGTTCACAATTTTATATCTCATATGGAATAACATGTACTCAGACAAGTCGTCTTCTTCCGTGGTCATATAGAAGAACGAGTGTATGTTTTTGAGCTCGGGAGTGGGTCTAAAATAAAAATATATATTTATATAGAGTATCTAAAATAAAAATATATTTATATGTTTATATATTATCTATGAGAATGCAGTTAATAATTTATATCTATTCAGGATAGCTCTTGTAATTGTATGCCAACTGCATGATTACATCATGTGCAACTGGTGGATTGTTTTGCTTAAAGGCAAGGAAGAAAGTACTGCATTATGCGGCTTAGGAAGCAATTGTGCTACATATATATCTCGATAAATTTATTTTTGGCGGCAAAATGCGCACTAAAGTGTCACAATACTCACAGCGTGACATCATCGAATGTATCGGCCTCCTGGCAATGGGCATTCAAGAAGAGCACACACAGGTGAGATAAAATGTACATTGACAGTTGAAGGATATGCATGTCGATGCATCAAACGTTTTCACGTGTCTTTGGAAATGTCTATAAAATGACGTTTCTCCTATTTTCGCGAGAAAAACCCAAGGTAAACAAAATATTTTAGGAGGCAATTGTTAGAAAAACACATGCCGGCACTATGATTTCTCGCTCTAGCAGTCCTGGTATTACCAAATCGTTAAAAGAAAACACCCTGCTAGAATCTAGTTCTCTCGAATAGATCGTTCGACTAATCGACTGACAATATTCTTATAAAAAATTATTGCAAAACCAATTTGCAAAAAAAAGGAAAATACCGTTCTTTCTCTTATTTATTACTAATAATAAAATACTGTTTTGTTATTGTAATTTATTAATTTTTTTTATCGTGTATGCGTACTATACATATATGCAACTTATATACTTTATCAATCAACCTAGTTTCAAGATCTTAGGTAATATTCTTCGTATTGTACTTCGATAACTAAATTACGACTAAAATACTGTTACTTATGAGAGTTTATTGGTGTAATACATCCATTTACATCTCTAAGAGGATTTCTCTTTCGCCTACTTCTTTACAAGAAATTCGCGATAAAGTATTATAAAAAAAAATTAAAAAAAAAAAAAAAGAAATATGGATGCTTAAATACTAAAGTAATAATGGTAGTATTAAAAAGTACATTATCTTCAACAAGTCATTGTTATCGTCATGTACATGTATAATAGCTTTATTGAAAATAAGAAAACTTAAATTAAGATTTGTATTCTAGATCGTCGCTTTAGTATATAACACCGAGTATCATTTAACAATCTTAATTTTATTCTTATTGTTAGATACTTTACTCTCGACAGGCTTTACCTCACCGAATCTGGCCTTCCTTTTCTCCAATCGTTCAGCCAACTCGGCCTAAAAAAGAAACCGAGATTTACGTTGAAACCAGCGATGAAAAAAGGATAGCCTTCAAGAGCGTGCGCATATATTCACAAAGGTAATTGCATATATCTGCTTACCTTCTCCATCAAGGTGGATACTGAGCTACCAAATCTTTCTGCACGTTTCTTCAATACTTCGAATGTAGTAGGCTATGAAAAATTTAATGATAATTGTCGTAAAATAATTCTGAATTATTATTTTGTTACGATAACATAAGCTGTAAAATAAACTATTAATTTCTTACCACAGGCGTCTTTATGGACGCAGCCGATTTGTTATTTTGATTATTTACGTTAAAACGGGCATATCTAGCCTCCTTCTTTGCTGTCTCGGATAATGGCACTCCAAATTTCTTAGCCCTCATTTCCAATCTCTGTTGGGGAATTAACAATCATATATTAATAAACGATATAACAAATACTGCATTGTTTAGAGCAAATAAATTTTATTACTCAATGCTCTAGCTATAAGAATAATAGGATCTTCTCCGCTACCTCTTTTGTGCTGAGCTCCGTTAGTTTGATAATCTTTTTCTCTGGTGGCGCATCTTCGAGGACTTTCGCCCCATTGTTTTCTTTCTTCTCCACTTGATCGTTCTTTATTTCCTCCAATACAGATTTTCGGTTCAACACTATCTTTTTTGCATTAGTATTGTTGCTCTCTATGGACAGTTTTCGCTTTTCAGGGACTTCTTGCGAATCTGGTTTACTGTGTACAGACAATTCCTCAATTTCTTCGTCCTGTAATTAATCCAAAATTCTTACGTATGTATTTATAATAAAAATAATTAATATAACACATTCAGGTATATCATTTATTGTCTAATATAGATATTAATATTATCATTAATATTGTTACACTTGAATAATATACTTACACCAAGTACTTCGTCTTCGTCTAAAATCTCTTCTGTAGTTTCATCCAAGGACAACGCAGAATCTATAAAGATATAAATCATTCTTTTACAAATACGCAGATATTTATATCGGAGAAAAGAACTGAAAAAGTAGAGTAAGAACGGAACCTCCGTGAATTGCCAGCTGGAGCCTTTCTACCAATTCATTTTTATTGCCCGTGGTGGGAAGTCCTCGTTGCTTTAATTCAACCCTCAGGTCAGTTACCTGGTGAAAAACATGACAATGTAATGGAAATTTAATGGAAAAATTAAAGGAAAGAAATCCCAAAAGTTGCAACAAAACTCAAATATTGTGAAAAACGGCTACTACGTTTCGCCGCCTTATCTACAAAAGTTACGATTACTTAAAACTCCAGAGATTACGGAGAAAAAAGAATAAACAAGAGTTCAACATGTTAAACAGGAGTGAACAAGTTAAATCGGAGTTCATCATGTTCACGCGTGTTAAAATCAACAGCGAAAGCGAGCGGGACGAAGTAACCGGTCGATCTTCCAGGCTCGAGGAAGATTGGTGGTTAGGGTATCGCCGAGAAGCGGCGAGCCCCGCTGCATGTACAATACGATTCGACTCGCGACGCTCACCTTCATCTTCGACAGCTCCGTCAACCCTTTCTCGTAGGACGAATCGGCCATCGTGCGTCCGCCGTGTTTATCGCGAGTCACAAGTACACTACTGACGGTCGATTAGCATCTCATCGTCATCTATGAGCTCTCGTATATCTGCGTCTCTCGCGTAAACGGAACTCTCTCTGACGGGAACACGACAAGGCAAAGCAATACCACGCAACACGCCTATTTAGCGGCAGCCACAGGAATGCAACTGAATCCTGAATCAACTGAATGGCAGTGACAGTGAATTTATGTTCGGGGTGCTTCTGATTGGTTGACTGCTTTCCCTCTTTATACTTTTGAACCACTGCGCATCCGTCGGAATGCTTCACCTTGTATACTTTATACTTTCCGTTCCACCATGGGTGAATGCAACCGTCCGCGCGGCGTCTGCGTCCGCGAGTATGTATTATTTTTCTAAACTTATTAAAAAAAAAAGTGTCGCAACTACTTTGACCGCGACCCTACAATACATACAATCGATCGATCGAAAGACGGACGCACCGTAATTAATAAAACCGTAAAAGCAAGCAAACAAATCGTATCTTTTATCGTAGTTATTTGGAGAGACACGCGTTAATTATTATTTACTCTTTCCGGTTTTTCCCTCAATCATTATCGCACAAATCTTGAAAAAGCGCGGCGTTAGGTTGGTGACACTGATCCGCGGATGGCAATTGGGGCATGGGATGGCACCATAACCTCCAAATCGTAAAGATCAGCCCGTCGAGATGGTTGACGAGTCGACGAAGAAGACTTTGAGTAACATTCCGTTGTTGCAAACGAAAGCCGGTCCCAGAGACAAAGATTTGTGGGTGCAGAGGTTGAAGGAGGAATATCAGGCTCTCATCAAGGTGAGGGAATTGGAAACGTAACTTTCTCGCAAGCTTACAAGCGTCACTTCCATATGGCCAGTTTTTGTTGCTTAGTTTATAAACTAATTGAAAATCAATTTAATTAATGTGACGACACATTGTTGAGTAGCGTAACATTTATCACAGAAATGTTCATGTAGTAAATAGATAAATACATCATGCTTATTAACGTAGACTTAATCATGTTACATGATTTTATTGTTGTAGTATGTTAAAAATAATAAAGAGGCGGACAACGACTGGTTCCGACTGGAATCGAACAAGGAAGGCACCAGGTGGTTCGGCAAATGCTGGTACATTCAGAATTTCCTGAAGTACGAATTTGAGGTAGAATTTGATGTGAGTGACATTGCTTGACGCCTCTTTCTTACTTGAATTTTTATTTAAATAAGAAAAAGAAAATCTTCCATTTTTATGTACAGAATTATATTTAAATAATATTTTATTTGTATTTATTAGTTAAAATTATAAAACCTGAAAATGAATCAAGATTTAAAGAATAACAAACAATGCTTTTCTTCTTCAATGCTAGATTCCTGTTACGTATCCCACAACGTCGCCCGAAATTGCTTTACCAGAATTAGACGGTAAAACAGCAAAAATGTATAGAGGCGGCAAGATCTGCCTGACAGATCACTTCAAGCCATTGTGGGCTCGCAACGTTCCCAAGTTCGGCATCGCTCATGCAATGGCTCTTGGTGTAAGCTAAATACTTAATTGTATACACATAAACATATTAAACATATAGTGAAAGCATTAAAAGACTTGTTCATATAAATTATACTAAAATACTATTCTTGTAAGATTCTAACGCAAAATTGTTTTTTTTTTTCCTCCAGTTGGGACCATGGTTAGCAGTGGAGATTCCAGAGCTTATAGAAAAGGGCATCGTAGTTCACAAGGACGATGAAAAGAAATCGTAAAGCGGCAATATGCAGGATGACAAAAATAACAGAATGCGATTATTGAATAAGTTATTTTTTATGCCTACCGCTCGGAAAGAAGAATTTATACAGTACGTTAAGTTTTTACACACGGTATAGAGTATTTACATTGTTCAAATAAAAGGCTTTTAACACAGGCTATTTATCATCGTCGTCCAGTTTGATTTTCTTGCTGTCTTTGATTATTTGATCGAGCCTGTACAAATCCTTGAGCGACACTTGTCCCGTTCCCCTCTCGAGAGGCTTCGGTTGAGACGCGTCCGGTTTCCATCCCAACATGTATATTGTCTGAAACGTGGCCGGAACGAACGTGGTGTTATCTTCTCTCGTCTTTCCGTAAAGCTGTTTGTATATAGATGCAGCGGCGATCAACGTATCTCTTGATAAATGTAAATTACGATTCCTGGCTGCATTATTCTCGGCCATTCCTAGACAAGCATACATTGCGTGATACATTTATATATTATACCTGTTATATAATTTTTATTTAGGCAAGAATGAATTTTGTAATGTTATTTACCTTTCAGATCCCACATAAGCTCGAACATGCTTGGGTAACCAATGACTATCTCGTCGGTATCGATGGTCAACATAGTAAAGTTCGCTCTTGTCAGTAGAGACCCGATGTCCCTGATCTCCACGAATGGCGAGATGTGTGGCGAGATCCCACCGTTCCTTTCGAGTTCAGCTAATTGCAAGGAACTTCTGTATTATCAGAATGAATGCCAGAGATAATAAACGCATGTCTTTACGTGACACTCCGGAAGATCCTCGATCTAAATCTGGCAATGCCGTCTTTACCTCAACTCGTAAAGCGTATCGCCACCGAATACAGCTGCCAGGAAGACTCCGTCATTCTTCAGGCTACTGTTGATACGTCTGAAGCACCCAGGAAGATCGTTGACCCAGTGAAGACTCAAACAACTGATCACCAGGTCAAAGCTGTCAGGCTCGAAGGACGGATTCTCCTCGTCGATGACTTCTCGCTTGACTTTCACACCCTCCGTGGTCTCGGCCTGCTGCAGGAAACCCGGACTCATGTCGGCCAGCACCAGCTCTTCCACCGACTCGCTGAGGATCCGCTTGGACACGTGACCCCGGCCGCATCCCAAATCGAGGGCCCTGCCGAACTTTCGCTTGATATCGAATATACGATCGGCCAGTCTGTCGCCCACCTCGTCCTTGATGTAGTCATACAGCTGGACGTCGGTGTCCCTGGCGGCGCGTTCACGCTGCAACAGCTTCGCATTCCTGTCGAAGACGTTCATCGGGCTGTCGGGCGGCAACGCGGACATGAATGCAGCATTATATGCACCGTCAGGATTGTACCTAGGACTCAGCAGGCTCAGCTTGCCGCGCAACATCCGGCTTGCCCCACGGAACGGAATCTTTGGCGTCATTTCTCGATCGCGCTACGATCTCGATTAACTCTTTTATCTTGAATTAATTAATTAATTAATTTTCTTCTTCTATAATATATCTATTAGATATAATTCTACCTTTTCCTCCTCCTAATGTTTCTTTTAATTTTTTATAATATGAGACATTTCACCATCGGATCATGATTAAATTGTTGATACTCTTCTTGGTATTATTGAGAACGACAGGTCTGACTGGAGCTGCTCCGCAGAAATCAAGAGATTGCGGTTAGGAATATCTAACCTGCAAGAGAGATTAACGTCATCGATGCAATACGAACGAAATAAATATATAAGACTTAGAAACATAAATTTTACCTAAGTATGAGTTTTCTTAAGTAATAAATTTTATCTATATAAGCAAATATCTGTAATAAGATAGAATAATTGTAAAGCATTGACGCGACACGCATACGCGACGCTCGATCTCGTTATTCCTTTTTAGCGCAACCCGCGCAACCACAATTTTCGGAATTTTCCTTCAAAAATGCCTGTTATCTTTAATATTAATTAATACTAATTATATTAAGTAGATATTAATTATTATTAAAGTTTGTTATAGTTATTGAAAATAATATATTAAGCTTTTTATATATTTTTGTCGCAAATAAGTATTTGTGAGTTGCGGCGGTTTAAAAACACCGCCATTTTAGCAAGTTACGCGGGTGCCAATATGGCTGCCGCAGTCGCTTTTCGAAGGCGCTGCGGTGCGAGACCTTCTTTACGGTGCTGACGGCTGTGCTTCGCGTTGCGTTCGGCGAGGTACCGCGTTTTGTATCCGACAGAATTTACAGAAATCCGTCGGATTTCCAGCCAGAAAGATGGTTCAAAAAAAGGTAAGATCGCCAGACCATCGCGCGCGAATAATATTTCTGTCGAGCGGCGTCGTCGGCGACGAGTATCCACGTTCGAATCCCGGGCATGTTTCTCCAGCGTGTAGCCCGAAAATATGTTTTCGTTTCGGAGTAGATTGATTCAATAACTGTGTAACGTGACAATTGTGGTCCTTCGAAATCCTATTTCTGCGTGTAGCAACGATTAAACAGTTCGATTCGTTTATGTGACATCAATTTAACGTTTCATAACCTAAATTTATAATGTGGTATCAAAGCTGACGGCACGTTAAATATCCCAATTTTTCTAACAAAGTAATTTCCGTAACATACCCAAAGGCAGGGTTGAAGGCGCCTACGCTCCTAACCAAGGAGGAACTAACCTGAAAAAAATGCAAAGTGATTTCGTGGATTTTGATGCTATAATGATAATTTAAACGAGTGGCATTCAGAAATAAGATCTTAATTTTTATGGGATAAATCATTTGATTTTTAAAAAATATTTCTTGCATGAGAGTGGCAATAATAATTTTAATTTAGTTTATATATTTTTTTAAAATATACTCGTGTGTATCATGAAAAAATGTATTAAATATACTCGATTATATTGTAAATATTACTGATCGTTGATTCCTATTAATTTCCTTTTTCAATTTCAGCCTAAGAAGAAGGTTGGAAAGAAAGTAGCTGCCGCACCGTTGGCAGTTAAGAAAGTTGAACCGAAGAAGGTGACCAATCCACTCTTCGAAAAACGAACACGCAACTTTGGCATTGGTAAGTCAAAATAATTTTACTGACTTCTAGTTAATAGTATACAATTGTATGGAATAGCCACATGTTACTGTGAAACTCTGTTAAAATTTAGGTCAGGACATTCAACCGGCTCGTGATCTCAGCCGCTTTGTAAGATGGCCCAAGTATATTCGCATCCAGCGTCAAAGATCTGTATTGCAGAAGAGGTTGAAAGTGCCACCAACGATAAATCAGTTTACTCAAACATTGGATAAACAAACTGGTAAGATAATCCACGTAACCATGATTTAAAGACTTATTAAATTCTATACATGTACATAAAATAAAATATACAATAATGTTCTTGTGTTATTGTAGCTACACAGTTATTCAAGGTATTGGAGAAGTACCGTCCAGAATCGGCAGCCATGAAGAAGGCAAGGTTGAAGGCGAGAGCCGAGCAGAAGATCGCGAAGAAGGAAGACACGCCGACGAAGAAACCAAACGTCATCCGCAGCGGGACCAATACGGTGACCACGCTGGTGGAGCAGAAGAAGGCTCAACTGGTCGTTATAGCTCACGATGTTGATCCTATTGAGGTCAGTTATATGTATAAATTTGTGATCCTCAACAGATTTATATTTTGCAAGATTTCTCTTCTATTTAATAATGATGCTAAATTTCTTCACCTGAGATTACAAATTTATAATTTTATTTGTATTCATAGGATGATATATGACATCTGAATAACATTTTATATTATTATATATATTTGTATGCAAGAAATTATATGTGCCAATCTAATTAGTTTTTTTTTTATTGATACAGATCGTATTATTCCTTCCTGCCTTGTGCCGTAAAATGGGCGTACCATACTGTATTGTTAAAGGCAAGGCGCGTTTGGGACGTCTGGTTCGACGTAAAACTTGCTCAGCAGTTGCTCTTACTCAGGTATGTATATTCAATTTTCGTATTTTTTGTAATTTGCACTTAATTCGACTGTGTGATGTAAAAATACAAGAGCCAATCCAATGAAACATCGTGATATCAAAATATTTCTGATACGCATTTACAAAAGTCGAAGTCGTCCACTTTTATTTCAGTTTTATTAAAATATATCGTTATATTTCAGGTGGATTCTGGTGATAGGGCCAACTTTGCAAAGATCGTTGAAGCCATTAAAACGAACTTCAATGATCGATATGACGAGATCAGGCGTCACTGGGGTGGTGGTTTATTGGGAAGCAAATCTGCGGCCAGGATAGCGAAATTAGAAAAAGCTAAGGCCAAGGAACTCGCACAGAAACAAGGTTAACATCATTGAAGGTATCATCTACAGGTTATATAAAAAAATAAAGGATAAAATACATCTGGTATCTGTATTTATTTGATAAAGTATACCCACATATTTCATACTTCTCCTTTCATTTTGTATAAAGTCTTTATATTATCTTAAAATAAGAGAGAATTCCTAAATTAACTATATACAATGAATATATAATATCTAATATCCTCAAATTCGTTTCTTGATGAGTTTCTCTAGCCTCTTAATTCTTCCAGCTTCATGTTCCGGACTATTATGTACTACGTGACTTTTCGTAGCGTTTGCGGCGTCCGTGTTTTCAGATTGCTTAAATTGCTCGAGCAATAGAACCTGGTCCGTCTTTTTCAATCCCTGGAATATATATTGATCTTATTAAATACCCAATTAAAAATATAATAGATTGTAATTTTAGTTATTGGCAAAAATTACCTTCATATCTAGAATTTTTTGGAATTCTGAAGACTGTAAGTCAGGCAAGCGTATATTGCACTGTTTTACGAAGTCACTGGGAGATTCAATTGGAGACATTACAATCTTCAATATCATTTCAGCATTTGCCATACCTTTGACTACAACCTATATGATAAATAAAATTACATTATATATGTTGTTTGATATATTTATTATCTCTCTTCTAAAGTATTCAATTACTTTGGTATATGTTACTGGAGCTTTTCTCTGTATTTGATAACCTGTTGATGGAAGATCCAGCAAGGCTGTTTTCAACATGTGGACATCCAACAACAGTTGTTCTGCGCCGACGGCGTTTAATGGTTTGCATTTAAATAATTGCTGCACTAATTTTGCTATGAAAGAGCTGAAACAAAGCATCGAATATAAAGAACTGAAAAGCATTTTGTACAAATATGTATATCACGACAAATGTCTTACCTAGCAAACTTCACGCAGAGCTGTGTGAAATATTTTCTACAAGAAGATAATCTATCTCGTATGGTCGGTATTGTTTGTCGAAGGTGCGCTATTATCGTATTAACATAATTACTTTGATCGCCCACAACTTCTACAGCACTCCATTGAACCTGAGAAAAAAATAATTTCGGTATTTTTATTATATGATATTAACACACATTATTCATTGTAGGTATATTATTTTTATAATGCCATAATATGATATTAATTTTATATTGCAGAATGATAATATATCTGAATTATATGTGTAATTATTGTACTATATTGATAATCGCAACTTTTTTCTATAATTTACCTTAGTCATTGCAGTCAATGCAGATTCACATGCTGCTTCCAGATCTTGAACTAGCAACTGAATACAATTAGAAATCACGCTAAAAACAAATGGCAAAAATATTAAATCAATAACAAATTTCTAAAAATATGTAAAATTAAGAGAAAAAAAATGAGATATACTTATGAAAGATATCCTGTTCTTGAGACAAATTTATTTTATCTGAACAGCATTCATCTGTCTTCTCACGAAGTTTCTCCTCTAATTGCTGTGTCGTTTCTAAACAATATTCCGCCGTTGTCAAAATACTGAAAAAAATATATATTTTAATAATTATTTACTTTGTTCTGTGGAACGAAAGTAAAGAATAACAAATATACTACTTACCAGCAGATACGAGATTGCTCCTCTTTACTAAATCTGGCAGTTTCTCCCTCCTTCAAAAAACTTTGGAAATTTTGAATAAAGCCTGATGTTGATAGATCTCGGAAATCACGTGTGATATTGCTCATACTGGTGCCAATTCCTGCACTGCCTCCGATTCTATAATGGTTACATTAAGTTCAATTAAAATATATATACATAAGTTCTGATTTACACTAATTTTTACACTCACTTGGGTAAATTATTCTGTAAGATCTTAACTGCGTATTCCCGTAGGTACTTCTGAAAAGTCTCGGCAAGACTCAGCATAATTAAACCGGTGCTAAGTTGCGTACATTGCAGCATGCACTTTTTGTAAAATACAAACAGATCGGCACACGAGCTCAAGACACTGCTTGGGCCTTCAATGCCGTCAAATTCCTTAGCACCTGGCGGTTGTATTTTAGCATCGGACACGAACTTATCCATCAGATCTGCCAAATTGCGATCCAGACTTTCTATATAAATGTTCAAGTACGGCTCGAAACATCTTCCTATTAGCTTTTCGAACGGAGACGGCCTCGGCTTTTCGTTTTCAACCTATATACGAGAGACCGATATACATTTTTAACGATACAATGATGTACCATAAACGTAGGATATAAACAGTTTTAATACCTTTTCATCTTCTTCAAAAGGATTTCCCGGGACTTTTTCCGTAACTTCATTACTGACTGTCGCGTTCTTAGCATCCGTGGTCTCCAAAGTGCTGCCGATAAAACGCTTCGCTAGTAGAGTCTCGAAATTACTGGTTCTCTGAATCGCGTAAAGCAATAACTTAACGTCTATTTCATTACGCCTCTTATTCATCAATTTTGTGAGATCTTCACGCGTGACATGGCAGAATTGTACAGCTATTCGCTCGGAAATTTCCCAGTCCTGGGGAAAGATCGTACCGAACTTTGACTCGAAGTCGAGCAGATGTTTCTTGATCCACGCGTATCTTCGATCTATCTTATCCAACCAGGCGAAATCCTGATTCTCATCGAACAAATGTGCATATTCTTGCAATTGAATATTTACAAACCAGACGAGCAGATCTTTCCTTTTGAAGAAGAAAAGACATTTGAGATATATTATCGAAATTCTATCATTACTTGTATAATAACGCTATAAATATCTATATAATATCTATATACATACTTCACTTTAGGGTGTAAGACTGATAATACTAAACATCCTTCCGTCAACTGATTGAAATGCTTTGGATTCTGGCCTGAGAAGGCCTGTTTGAAATCCGCTGTAATCTGCTGGGCCAACTCATCCTGGATCTGACGCACCTTTTGTAAGACAAAGGAAAACGCATTAAAAGAATCAATTCTATCAATTATTTATCAGAGATACAACTTGCGTCCATACTTGATCAGACAATTGCTTCACTTGCGGTATGTCTATGTAGCTATTAAAATGTTGCATCACTTCCATCACTGCTTGCAACGGTAAGATAATCTCTCCATATTGCTTCTTTTGCGTTAATACTCTGAAATGACCAGATATAGATTTTATAATTTCAAACAATGTCTAAATAATACTTTTAATGTAATATGTGTATACTTTAAGTTATCCACTCCCTCCACGAGCATGTGCAAATGGTTCAGCGCTGTTATCGAGGCGGTAAGATTCTTCTTGGCAAAATCCAGCTGCTTGATGTCCCTCGTAATTTCCTTCACCACTTCCTCCGACTGTTCCGCTTTGTCTTTTATGTCTTTTATATGGACAAACAACTGCCTTATCACCTTCTGCGCATCTTCCAACGCCGCTCTACCATCTTGGCCCACGTTCGTCTGTCCACGTACCACTGATCGTATCTCTCTATCAATAGTATGTATCTTATTTTCTATCTTATTCACCACTTCGTCGATATTTGACAATGACTGCTCTGAAGGAAATAACGTGTTTATGTAGTCCACCACGTTGAAATTGGGTTGGTCTAACGGATCAGTGATGGTCAAGACCTGATAGCAAGAAAAAGTAACAGTGTTAGTTAGAAAATTTCGTTTAAAAAAAACATAAAATGTATTTCATAGATATGATTATACGCAAAATCATGACAAGTCGCTCAAAATCATGAACGTCGAAAGAGTCGACTCAGGGGAAGACAGGTGATGGAAAAAGAAGCATTTTATTGAACAGGTAATGACACATTTGTACGCGTACAAAAGCATCGTGAACGTCCAAATAAATTTTGACGGTTCACATCTCGAGGAGAGAGCTCTGCGAGGGGAGGAGGCGAAAACCCATGGCCTAACCTGCTCGATCACGCTCTGCACGTTCGGCGGAAACGTGTAGACCGTAGAGCGGAGCTCCTCCAGGTCGTCCTCCTCGTGATTCTCCATCGCGCTACGCGAACGGGCATGGGCCGCATGGGCGTACTTTACGCGAGCATCGCGGATCGCGCTATGCCTTCGCGCACGCAGTCGTGCACGCGAATCGCCGCGACGAACGTGGATGTCGTGGATGTGGCAGGTGACATGTCGATGACGTCCGCGCGAGCGCGACGCGAAACGGAGTAGCGGAGAGCGACGAACGACAAATTGGAGCTTTATCGAGCAACGATAATAAACTCCTAGCAATTGCCTTCGATTGATTCTACTCGGGGTGGCTTCAAATCAATAAATAATTTTAAAAAAACTTCGATTACCTTAATCGACGATTAACTTATCAGACCAACACCTATACTATTTTGTTAATGTGTAATAATACTTAGAATTTTTTGTTACTTGATACATAAAAAAGGATTAGATTAGGGACAATGAATTATGTAGTTAAAGATTTTGCAGAAAGAAATTTTTCCGATTAAATTAATCACTGATTAACTTGTCAAGAAATATTTTAATTATGGATGGAATTATTAATATTTTTAAAATTTGACGCAAAAAAGGAAGATTACATATTTAATCCTCCCATAGTAAAGACCAAGCATATCCAATATCCAGTTACATTAGCTCGATCTATGTGTTATAATATTTCTCTCTCGACAATGTAGATGCAATATATAACATGTGTGTATTATAATATAAATGTTAATATACATGAAATTTTAAATTATAATATACAATAATGTAATATGTAACTGAGATGCTCGGTGTTTATTATACTGGGCCGTTACTCGCGTGGGATTTATTTTATTACCTCAACGTTATTATATCTCAATTTTCATTGTTCTCTTTGGTAATTTACAGTTAAATAAAGATTTATATTGTATAATATTCTATATATATCTTCTAAATAAAGATAAGTGCAAAAGTTTTTCTTTAATTACGAAACAATTTGTGCAGCATTCAATCGATAAAATTTTCCTCTTTCAATCACAGATAGGGGACCGAAAGAGATTAAAATCTTTCCAATTTTTTTATTAATTTTAATAATCTCCTTTGGTCCCCTAAATTTAATTGAAAAAGGAAAATTTTATCGATCGAATGCTGCACAAATTGTTTCGTAATTAAAGGAGAACTTTTGCACTTATCTTTATTTAGAAGATATTTAGAATATTATGAATCTTTATTATTATTATTAGTCGTTTTATTCGGTTCCTCCTGGTTAGAGTCTGACGCTTTACCACTAGACCACACTTCCACACTGCCTTTTATGAATCTTTATTTAACTGTAAATTATCAAAGAGAACAATGAAAATTGAGATATAATAACGTTGAGGTATAGAAATTTTATAAGCACTTGTGTCTGGTACTTGGATTGAATTAATCAGCAATTATTGAATTAATTAAACTTTTAGTACTCAGGGCTAACTGATAGGGCTAGTTATGGATCATAATGAATGAATAGAATTAATTAGATAAATAATAACGATTCTGTCGTCTGTCATCCAGATTTTATAACGAATAATATTGGAAATTTCCATCGCGCGCTTAAACATTTTCAGTTTTTTTTTTTTGTTGTGATCTGAAGTGTAGTTATATTCATCCGTTATTGGTCGCTTCCTCTCTGATATGTTTTTCGATACGCTGAATATTCTGCGTACATTTTATTTATTTCACGTGAAATTTTCCATCACTTCTGAATTTTACCATTTGTGAAACGCTTATGTGCAAAAATCTCGATACGCTGATATTATTCAGTTACAATTTTCCTCTTTCAATCACAGGGGACCGAAAGAGATCAAAATTTTTCCTAATTTTTTTTTTATTAATTTTAAAAAAGTTAGATCAATTAATAATTGCTCTATTACGCAACACACACTCTTATACGAGACAATGAATACAGTGCATGTATCATAGATACCGGCTTGATTCATAAAAGCGGGAAGTCAGAGCAAACGTCAAAATCTGTGCGTAGTTTAACCTTGGCACTTTCTTCTGAGATGGAAAAATGAAATTAAAATAATATTAATAGTGAAAGTTGTACAGTAAACTCAGTAACTCGGAACTTATTTAATTTTGTTGTTTTTTTTCGCGAAATAATTTTTAATTTGCTAAGCATATCTTGCTAGATTTCAGATTTGATATTCCACTGGCAGCATCGCGCGAAATATATGTTAAAAAGGATTTACACACGCGTAATTCTTTGAAGCCAGGGAATTCGTTTTGCGATATATTAAATTATCTCCTGTTACCTTCTCTCGTTTTCGAATATAAAAATAACGGATAAGCGATAATAAAATGGTTCTTTTCAGTATAATAATTTGAAGAATCACAAAAACCTGGGCTTCGTACTTAATAAGAAGAAAATAAATTTTATTATTTAACTTACAATTTTACAAATTTATGGTTTCACGAAATCAATTCGCGTTACATATACACAGCACATACACAAACATTATACATATACAAAATTTAATTTCTCTATCTTATTCTAGAATAAATAATTTCCTATTATAATTATTGGAGCAATGAAACTAATTATACAACCGTGCTTCGTTAAAATTACTGTTTTCCAGGTCTTTCGAGATAAAAATGTACGGGAGTATCAGAATTAATCTCTGATTACGTTCATCGCGATTGCAGAAGGGAATGAAAACGGAACGTAGAAAAATCAGGATATCGGCAATCTCGTCGTCTCGAAGAGTTTGCAGTTTCTAATTTTGGTCATTGAAAATGCACAGCTTGACCGGCCTTCCTATCGATAATTCTTCCCCGGTCGCGCTCATTTCGTACGAAGGGGTCAACGACCCCTCCCTTCGTCAGGAAGAACCGGCGCGCGTATTTCTCGTCGGATTTTCCGGAGCGCACGCCGCACGCGGCTGCATCCCTTAATAAACCGGAAGGCGGCCCCAGTCCGCCCGGCCTCGTGTGCGCGACGGCGACGGCGGCGGCGGGCGCCGCGGCGCCGCGCCGCGCGTCGCCGCGCGTCGTCGTCTCGCGTCGCGACGCTCCCCCGCGTTCAAGCGTTCCGGTGGGGAGGTCAGGTCGGTCGAACGGGAACGGGTCGGTCGAACGATCGAAAGGCCCTGCTCCTCGGCTCAGTTGTAGCGCCGACACTCCCCGGCATATACACGAGGTCGTCGCGTCGTAGTTTTTTAAAAGGCACACTCTGTACAAAAACGTAGACACGCACGCTCTTATCTTCCGTATATTACCTCCGCCTCCGCCTGCCGCCTACGCCTACGCCTTCGCATCTTCGCCATATATACGCCTACGCCTTCGCATCCGCCTTCGCGCGCCTCATCCGCCTCGCTACGTAGTGAGCAACAGATAATAAAAAAAAAAAGAAAAGAAAAAGAAACGTGCACGTTTGCCGTTTAGAAGCGATCGCCCTCCGACCTCCGTAGAAAGCGAAATGCAGCGTCCGGTCGTCGGTCACTGGAGAAAAATCCTACTGCTCGTGTATAGTTTGCCATTATTTTCATGTAAGTGAACGCGCGCGCGCGCTCTCTCTCTCTCTCTCTCTGTCTCTCTGTCTCTCTTTCTCTCTCTCTCTCTCTCTCTCTCTCTCTCTCTCTCTCTCTCTCTCTCTCTCTCTCTCTCTCTCTCTCTCACTCTCTCTCTCTTCCTCACGCCCGTTTGTCCCTCTCGATAACAAACATCGACACCCTCCCGCACCGCACGCGCGTGTCCCGTATCCCTTGTGTACCCTGTACCGTTCCTCCGTCCCTTTGAGGATTCCTTGTTGTTGCAAAAGGGGTGGTCGCGCGCCGGCGGCCGTGCGGACCTGACAGAGCGTAGATACGTCCGCGTCGGCTCGTCGTCGGGCGTCAACTCGTCCTTCGACCCGGATCACGTTTTGAGAGCATCCCTCCGCTGAAGGATCCCTGAAACGCACCGCACCAAGTCCCGCCGATTTGCCGTTTAATCTTAAACGATATTTTTTTTTTTTGGGGGGGGGGGGTGGGGAGGATAATATTTTGATATTTATCGGACGCCATCTTCCACCCTCCTTTCTTAATTTTCAACATTGTCTTGGCGAGTGTCTTTATTTTCTCTGTGGATGACGTCTGCTCGACGTGTTAAATTAATGAAGAATAAGGTTCTCTCATTAAAGCAGCTTCGCATTTTTATTTTGTCCGCTAATTATCGACACCTGGACGCGCCTGTTGATAAAGAATCAACTCCAGATTGATCAACACGTAATTGAGCTCGGGCAGGGCCAGGGGAAGGTTGGTGGGGGGGTTTAGAAACATCATGCAGGGCTGGTCTGGCCTCGCTGGCCGAGATAATCGTATCTTTTTACTGTAAAGGGGCAGCGAGTTCTCTGAAATTTTCCGAAATGTTGCACCACGGTAGAGGTTTAACGTATGTAAATTTTTTTCGAATAAGACAATATAGCATCGCTACATTCGCTATAGAAAAATGGACACGATTGTCTTCTCTGTTTCTCTCGTAGAAAATTGTTGTATTGTTTCAGTTGACGACACCACTCAGCGGAGGCCGCAGATTATTCCCAATACAAATTCAGTACTCTGACAATATTACACATTTTGCACTTCACGACGTGTGTGACATATGTCTCGGGTTAATTGTTCAGTGAACACCCTAAACGTGTGTTACCGCGACGGAGAATAATTCCACGCCACATTCCATGGGACACGTTTTCCGGAGCGAAGCGACCACACCGACTTAACAAGTCTCGCCGTTTGATAGTATAATACTATATATTCAAATTAATTTAATTAATCATTGCGAAAATAACATAAGTCTGAGAAATAATATGAGTTATAGTATCGCGTTCAAACGCGGATTAAAATTTAGAATAAATAATATCAGAGGCGAAAGAGCGGAGTATCTTTGGCACGGACTTATGTTGCTTTCAAAATGACCGATATTTATATCTTCAATAAAATAGCGTGGCGGAATGAATATTCTTTTACACTGATTGTTTTAAAGACTTGTTTAGTGTATGCGTGTTGATCTTAAAAAAAAATGCCATATACTTCTGTCGCAGGGAAGCTCCGACATCGGAATAACGATATTCACACGCTACTTCAATGATGGAATTGAATAAAAATAGAACACTTTACTTCGTGTACATGAGCTCCTATCATTCATACCACCCACGTAGAATTACTACAATGTACAATTCACTATGAATCCTCAATGGCCTCCATTTGTTTGGACACGTACAAGCGCGCACACGCACGCACACCGTTAATACATTGCCAATACGAATTGAAAACTCGAACAATCCCAGCCGCCGTGTAACTTTTTTCGCCAAACTACTTCCGAACGTATAGGTATTCGTCTTGTCGCGTGTATTTTAGGTCGTTCCGTGTGGCAATTTTCTCTGGTCATAGGTCGTTTTTGTCACGAAAAGTCGTATAGAATCAAACAAGTCGTCGCGTCGGTGCGTGATAAATGCCGACATAAATTCAATTCGACCTAGTTTATTCATACCGTAACACTGTACAGCGTTAATACACGAATATATTACAGATTAAAGAGCGTTATGAGCGCGTGAAACTGGAAATCGATAGCGTAACAATCGCAGTTTTTATCGCGCGTCGCGGAACGATGCAAAGTGGGCGCGTGTTTGTATCAGCCGAATGAACGATTCCATTCTAATACCAGATCGATAATGCGTTTATACAGTACAATAATGTACACGGTACACCCATAAGAACACTTTGTCAAAACGTTTTGCTCTGCACGGGTAGAAACTTTCGTGTACGAGTCAGTTACCGCGAAACTTGGAACTATATACGCTCGCCCGACAGTGGAAGGTAATGTCAAAGGAAATGCTCGACATTGCTGGATGCTTCGCGAAATTCCGGCAGACAAAAGCTCGCGACAATGGTCTGCCGCTATCTTAATCGTTAATCGCGGAATTCCGCCTTCTCAAAATTTCACTGCTCCGCCAGTCCTCAACAATGGTTTGCCCGCGCGCCGCTCGATTATTATCCGAATCTCACAATAAGGCGGGAATAATTCCGCGATTTCACGGGTTCCGTTCGAACTGCTGGAGTTTGACAGATGCGATTAAGAAGTTCGGAGTTGGAAAACCTTTGCACTGACACGGTGTCATGAAATCAAATTAAAGTTACCAAAATTTCCTCTTGAAATGTAGAACTGTTATACAGTTGAGAACAAAGAGATTTACACATGGTGTTTAAATATAGTTGACTTGGCTTTATTTTGGTGCGCATAACAGCAGAAAATTATAAACATATAAAATAAATTTATAAAAATGTATAAAAGATATAAAATAATAAGAATTATAGGCGGCATTCATAATCCGATGTTAAAAGCGCGCGTCTTAAGTCTAATACTTATAGATAGTCTCGAGCTTCTATATCAATTCTATTCAGCCGGTGAAATAAACGTGTAACATCTCGAGTTTGCATTTAAGACGATCTTAACGCGAGAACTAGCAAAGCAGTTAAAATAACTGATTTGCAATTTTTCTTAAAATCACTCAAATTTATGCCGATGCATTTTCCGAGATTTTCCATGGCTTTTGTTGCAATATGTAAATGATTGAATTGATCAATTTACTTCTTCTTCGTCCTCTTTTCAAATATGAAACATGCTTAAAGATATTATAATCATCGGTAATTCTAATGTTAAATATAAGATTATGAATATCGCCCTAGATATGCGCGTGAAAAAATCAAGAAATTATATTCCAGGTAAAAACGTCCATATTCTCCATCGCACATTTTAATTAAATATCAAACATTGAAAAGTCTCTTATGACAGATTTAATATACCATAAAGCAAGAAATATGCAAATTTTATTTTTGTTTTAAATTAAGTAGGCGTCAAAAATGCAGGGCGTTAAATTAAAATCGAAAATCCAATTAAATCGAAAAGGCTAATAAATCAGTTTAATTGAAACGGCTAAAAATACGACCACTTTTTCGGTCATTCGCGCATCCCGAGTTTAAAAGCCATTGTGGCAGAAACCAATTATTCGACTATATATCGATCCAATTATATTCACCCTAATTGTACGTCATTTACATAAAAGAAGCCAAGTGCCGATATTAAATATTATATGAGTTGAATATTCTCTGAAAACTCTCTTGTAATACTCTCGTAGCAAATATTTATATAAAAAGGATTGATTATTGTACGCATTATCGTATTATATTATCGTATATGACTTACAGATCAAAATATTATGTTCTTTTTCTGCAGAAAAAAGCTTTAAAAAAGATTTTCTATTCTTAATTATTTTTCAGCTTTCACATAAGACGTTGAATCTCTTCTATACGAGTCAGGCGATGATATACAAGCCATACTTTCCTCGTTTTATAAAAACATATGTAAGAAAAAAATTGCTTTGAGAATTATTAATGTGAAAATCAATTATACTTTAACGAGAAATATCGTATACGGAAAGTATCGTTTTATTATATAAAAGTAAAAAAGTACGCGTTCGTATAATTGGATACATATATTCTCTAAAATCAATCGTCTATTCTCTACGGTCTATATTATTCCGCTGTTCCAATCGACGCAACATCACGTACAAAAAAATTGGTCGATTCTAATCGAAGAATTCGTAACGACGTAACAACGAAAGCGGCTGTTCAGCTTTAAACGCCCGTTGAAGTATTGCGGGACAAAACGCGTAGAAAATCGCGTGGCATTAGCATTATCCGACGGCATGATCGACCTCGAAAATAGGCCTCTTGTCTGTGAAACGTCTCGAAATAATATACCCATGCGTGCGGCGGTAACGCGCGCTTTCATTCTGATCGATACAGTAACACCTCCCAGCAACAGGGCGGACTGCCACAAGTAGTTACAGTCGTCCGAAGACCCTCCGTTCTTCCCGGCAATAGCTAGATATTAATCCGTTCGCCGTCGTCTCGTTGTCGATTCCGGTTCAATGAAAATCGAATGCAACACGACCGCCGGTGTTTAATCGAAATATCAAACGTCATTTTGACACATCTCGTTATTATTATATTTTATTTTACATGAAATATATATAGCTTCGAATGTACAGCAAAATGGACAAGAGACGCGCAGAAAGAATATACGTCGCGATATTTTGTTCTATTTGCGAATCCCAGGAGCAATTTAGAGTTGATACTTTTCGTTATATAGTTTATAAGAATGTAGAATACTGACAGTTTTATAGAATTCAAGTTTTAATAAATTCAAGTGTAAGACCTAATTTTTACAGAGAACTTTCGCGCAAACAGCGAGAAATGATAGAGATCTTATTTTTCGCTGAATTTCAGATTTCAGATAAACTTTATTTTAATAGAATTTGGTCGCAAGATTTAGTGTTACGTGCACGAAAGACACCCTATACGTGACCTTATCTAGGTTTGTGGGTTACGACGGCCCTCGAAGTTAACCCCCCGACGAATTCAATTTTAAATGAATATCACATAAACCATGGGATATATGGGACACGTAAAGCAGCAGCTTTACGGGTTTAAACGTCTCGCTTCATCCTTTATTAAACAATAATCTTTCGTATCTAAATGCTCGCGAAATGTCATAGCTTTTAGTCCATAAAACAGTAAAAATAAATAATGTAAGTATATGCGAAAACGTCGATGGCAAAAAAAATATCTAGGATAACTAAATTGTTCGCGAAATTCGATTTATGTATAAATAAAGTCCTAAAATATAGGAGTATATTTTAAAAATATATTTTGCCATTCTTTCGATTTTCGATTAAATGTAAATATTGAACTTTCAGCTTTTTCGGACTTCTCGGACTATTTGCTACTCGTGATAAAATCATCTTTTAATTACGTTCCTCGCGCGACTTTGGCGAATGCCATGCCGAATTAATGCCGTTAATATATGGACGTTGTAGATAACGTCCACGATGTCACGGTCGCCAGAGCTACACGGTGGTATATACGAACGGTGATTTCACGATTTCCAGACGCGACACTGGCAGATCACATGAACGTGCAATTGATAGCGCCGCAGTACGTAACGCTGGGCAGTACGGCCACCCTGCTCTGCAACCACACTGTCACGGACGACTTGCTGCACAAAATAGAATTTATGAAGGGCGAGAAGAGGATATTTCAGTACATTAAGGAGAGAATACCGCCGTATATCGTAACACCGCACATCGACGGCGCCAAACTGGAGGTGAGCGAAATAAAAAAGGTCGCGTGTAAAAAAGGCGATCTTTGAAAAAAATATATATATATGCCTCTTGTTAATACAGGGTGTTCTAAAAAGGTGGGGCCAAAATTTAAGGAGATATTCCTCACACCTCAAGGATGAAAAAATGTTATATGAACAAGGGTGCGGAAACGATTTTTTCAGGAGTTATGTTGAAAATATAGTTGACTGTATTACTTACACAAGAAAACAATTTAGGATTAATCATTATGTAAAAAAGTAACTGTAACATTAAAGGTCAAATTTTTCTGATTCCTGCCTGGCAGATAAGGTCACAACCTCATTTAGCCGTACTCAGAAAAGAAGCTCTAACTCCTGAAAAAAGCGTTTCCGCGCCCATGTTCATATAACATTTTTTCATCCTTTAGGCGTGAGGAATATCTCCCTAAATTTTGGCCCCACCTTTTTAGAACACCCTGTATATTACTTTCTGTGCCATTTTTCATTTTTGTACCTTCATTATTTGCTATTATTCGAAGAGTGAATTATCGAGCGTGCTCAACGGAATTGATAAACGAATTAAAAAAAAAGGTAATTTGATTTCGTCAATTAAACCTTATCTGATTATCTGATTCTTGACGGCTCATAAATATCTTGAATATCGCATCACTCCGACGTACATCACGTGACTTTCATTTTGACGTATACATAATTATCTCAAAGTTATCTCGCAGTGGTGCCGTGAAACATGGCATGCAGGTTCGATAACACGTCTACATAAATTTGTGTCAAATTTACACGGCTCGAGACTGATGGCATCGACCTTTGCATCTCAATCTATCCGCAGTTATACGATATATATCGATGTTATCTATATCCGTATGTCGTTTTAAATCTGAATGTTAAACGAATATCTATTTTTATAACGGAAGTCGAGTGTCTAGACAGTCTAAGTCATTAACAATCAAATTGAATAATTTTCTGTATTAAAATTTTACGTCTTGCAATGCAAAATAATTTTAATTCAACATATTTATGTGATACCCGAATTTTCTCTTGAAAGTGAAAAAATTTTCTGAACTTTCAGATTATATCTTTTCTTACATGTCCACACGTATAGCAAGGTGCAATTTTAGAATTTATTCTAATTTATTCATTATGTATGTGTTAAAAAATCATACGTATATCTTGTCTCATTTTCTGGCTTCGTCTTTATTAAGATTTTATTTATTAAAATTAAAAATTTTAATAACATATTATATTATGATAATACTTTCTTTTACGGACAAAGTTTATGCATTAAACTTCGTTAAGCTAATATTTGTTTTTCTTTTAATTTTTTAAATATTACTTTATGTACAACGCGTGTATCTTTGATATAAATATTTATTTATTATTATAAACTTGTCACTTCACTTTCTGTTACATCATGTACCTGTTTATGTAATGAACTAATGCCTCTCTTTTTTTTTTAACCTGCCGTCTGACATTATTACGTGTACAGGTAAAAATACAACTTATAGTCTGCATATACCTGTCGCGCACGTCGTTGGCACGGTCTACAAGAAAGAAGCCGTTGTAAACAAAAGTCCAAAAATAACGAGAACGCCCTCGATAGCGTATAAGCTGAATATCCGGAGTCCGCTCCTGTCTTTTGCCGCAATGATTAAGCGAGCAGAGCTAACGCATTTACCTAAGGCGTAGTCTTTTATGTATCGACACAAAGCAAAGTTTATTTACGTACATATACATGCGCCCCGCCACGTGAAATACCCCTCCGTATTACACTCAAGATAATATAATATATTATATTATCCCGGCAACATCGAGTAGCAACGCGCGCGTGGCAACGCAATTTCCCTCGCGAATGTGTTTTCGATGGAAGCGCGCGCCGCGCATCAGATGGGAGAGATCTATTAAAAAAGAAGATAAGGTGGAAAACCAATACTTGTGCTAATCCATATGTGATACCCCCTAACGTCAGGGGGGGGGGGGGGGACGAGCGTTTGTGCCGACGCGTGCGTGTACGTAGAGTCAACACATTAATAACGGGGCTATATAGCCGTGCTGGCAGAAATAGAACGTCCATTTGATGAAAGTTTCAGGCTGCGGATGATGTGGGCGATCGTAAGTGTCGAAAACACTTCTCTCGCCCTTCCTTCGCGATATATAGGTACCGAGAAACCTTCGTGCACCTGGCATTTTCGTCCGTTTCGTGTTTCACGGGGAAAAAAAAATCGATCGAGCTATACAGCCGAATTACACCACAGCGCTCTTCATTTATGAATGTCCGCGCCTTTTTGGGACACCTTTGTCTCCTACCGTCTCATTTTCCGAATTTCTATTTCAGTTTTTGTATAAATTTTTGAAAACTCCTTCGGTCGATGACTATTTCGGATTGTCTTTATCGGAACTCTACGTTATTGACATCAAGAACTTGCGACACTCTGTTCTTGTTTTATACAGCGTTAATTCTGTGATAAAAGTTATTACAGTACGTCGTGAAAGATGTAGGTAAAGATTACGCGTAATAAATGGAACGCTAAGAAAGATTAGATCTAAGCTACTTAATAACAAAATTGAGTTAATGTAATGGGAACTTTCAGTCACCTCGGTAATGCTATATGATTTCTGAACAAACGGTAATAAAGAAAGAAAATGATTGTGATGACAAATTGTGTGTTTGAGTTCTTCAAATTTCCACATGCTAATTTGAAAAAGAGGTTTTCTTTCCATAATTTAAGTGTTTGTCACCCCAGTATTTCGAAATAACGATTAATCGATTCTATTTAGAAGCGAAGATATTTTTGAAAAATATGACGTACCTTAATATAACAGTAGCAAAAGTGGCAGAAAGTAATGATTGCTCTGAATTATATTATCTACAGTGTTCTTGTATTTGTAATGTCAAAGCGTTTCTCCTTGCTCATGCATCCACTTGATATAATTGAAATGGGGCTAGATGAAAGGAATACAAGTGACAAATCCTGGTAAAGCAAGTTGGTAGAAGTACACTCTTGAACTCTCATTCAAAGATAACTCTGACGCACACTTCATTATCAAATTCAATGCATTTGAAAGCGGAAGAATGACGCGTTTAGAAAAAATAAGAAAAAAACACCGCGACATAAAGGTATTCCATTTTCTCTCGTGCAACCGTAACTCTTCCTTGCTTGATTATTAAGCTTGAAGAGCTCCGGAGGCAAGAGACTGTGACTGTAAAGAACCACGCTTTAAGAGAAATTAATTCTCACTCATACATTTTATATATACACACTTGAATTGCCCATGTGTAGCATTTGTCACTTGTATGATGTTTCCTTTTGAAATATAGACTGTGTCTCGATTAAAACAATGTAGTCATTTTAATTAATCACGCTGTGTGTCATAATCGATATGTTTTTTTTTTCTTTTTTCAGTACTCGCCGAATGGCACGACAATCAAACTGCACAATGTGCGTTTCGAAGCTTCCGGTATTTATACCTGTGAAGTCGCTATGACAACACCCATTTACACTGCTGGCGCTGATCCCGTACAGATGAAAGTGATATGTGAGTGGCAGTGTCGACCTTACAAGAATAAAGAACAAACACATCTCTCTGCTAATGGCACTAGTCATAATATTGTTGGATTGTATTAATTTTAACGGATAGCTATTTACGTACTGAGCACGACATCGGTATATCGACCTAACCGAAATAATCTTAATTAACTAATTTGACATTTGAAAATTATTAGAAGTTGACATTTCTCAAACTGGATAAAGATTTAATCACCAAGATCTAAATGTTAACTAATAATATTAACTAGTTATAGATTTTTAATTGTATCGCGCACATGTCCGATGTACTTTTTATGATTTCTTTTAGTTCCACAGAGTAAAGATCCTACGATTAGGTTCGAGAAGAGTGTATATGTGGTAGGCGAGAGTCTGGAGGTGAATTGTACGTCCTCGCCCGCACGTCCAGTTCCTTACATAACGTGGTTCATAAACGGCAAAGAGGTAAATAATAATAAGGATTGAAACATAATTTTGATTTTAACAAGCCTGAAGAAAACATTTGTCCACGGTTTAACAATTTTAAGAATTATAAATTAAACATTATATTATTAAAGAAACTTATATATTTCTAATCGCTTCGTACTTTTACGATACGTAAATACTTTAGCCCAATAAATTTATTATTGCATTAATAGATTTTTAAATTAAATTATATATCTATAAATTATATTTTTGTTTTGCTTATGTTTCATGTGTAAAAACTTTTATATTTTAATATTTTAAAATCTTCTCGTAACTTGATCAAACTTGGATATAATTACGCGTAATTAAATACTTACTTAAATATCTTTAGAAATATTCTTTCGCTTGATTGCAATTTTCTGATTATTGATTTCAGGTGGATATTGCTCTAGTGACTCACTATCCGCAAATATATCATAAGAATCATCTGGTGTCCGCCACCGCCAAGCTGAAGGTGGAAGTTTCCGAGTTGCACGCCGGCCAAAACGGACATCTGGAAATCAGCTGTCGGGCAACGATACCCGCTTTTCCCATGAATCGCGAGCAATTTGCCGATATTAAGAAAAAGGTGGTGTCGGGTAAGTTTTTCATGACAGAAACATATTAAACTCTTGTACGCGCGTGTACGATATAGTAGATAGTAGCGACCCCCTTTTGACCACTGAATATGCACGATGCCGGATTTTCAAGAATAAACAAGGCGGGTGATCCTATAAAAATTGATCCAGAATTTTTTGATTAAAAAGCCGACATTGTCGAAAATAAAGAAACACGCATTTTCATTGCAAGGTTGACTGCTCTCCGGGACTTTGTACCTTTCGATTTGCGTGTTTGCCTTCTGCAAGCCTCAGGGCTTTCCATATTTTTTCCATATTTTTTTACTCTTTACTCTTTGTCAATAACAAGAGGGGAAAAAGTCCCGATTTTTGTATACCCGTCCGACTTGTTTCAGTGAAAATCATACCAGCGCCGGATGTGACGTCTTCCGCGGCGATTCTCATACGAGAACTAACGCTACCTACGATACTGTGCATACTTAGCGCGATGCACAAGTTCATTCCTTAATAAAAGTCAATTGCTCTAGGATAATTCGGCTGTAACATATCTATAATCGTAAGCGATATTAAGGCGATGAACATATAAGATCGAACAATCACAATGTCTTCCTTCGATATATCGAAATACACGGGGGGCAGCGGTTTTATTGTCTTTGCAGAAGTTTTGTAAACTCATAGACGCGGCTTCTTCGTGCGCAAACTATTTTCGATTATTGCTTATAACGAGCGTCGTCTGTCTCGCGAAACATATCAATCCCATTGTAATGAGAAATAAATGTCCGAATATTCGGCATGGTGTGTCGGAAAGCTATGTCTCTTCCTTCGATACTACATTCGAAACTATTTATTATAGAATTTGTATTGAATTTAAAAAATTATTTTTTGGAAATTAAAGCAGAAAATGAAAAAAAAGAGCAACGTATAAAAACAGTTTTGTTCTATAGCAAGATATCTTCGATATGTAGTGCACAATATATGTATATACTCGTATTGTTGAATTAGTTAACGGTCTGTTAACGTATAATCTTTAAAAAAAGACAGAGTTTATCACAGTTTAAAGTAAGACGGCTTTATTGTTAAATATATAAAAATTTGATCTATATTAATGTTATCGAGATATCATATGATCTCTATACATTACCAACTGTAATTTATATTTTATTTTAAAGAACGATATGGTTTTCCGATACGCGTTATTATAACATTTCATCTAGTCTCGCCTCGCCGCTGGGGAAACACAATGTTTTTTAAGCTGGCAAATACGTTCTTGTTACTGCGCGCACATTTTTATAAAAAAAAAAAAACTATGCAAGAAAAATCGTGACCGTAAAAAACGCTTTAATACCAGTCAAATCGAATTTAATAGATTTTTCCCTTACGGGATGATATTCTGTTCTTCAATAGCAGTTTTCCATTTCTCATTGATGGATTTTTTTGTCTCTTTTTACAAGAGAAAAAAACTAAAAATTTATCTTTACATCGTTCGACCCATTAGGATCGTAATAAAAAACAAAGGTAACTTTGATCAAATTCGCAATAGATGCAAAATGACATTCTTTATATTTTACGCCCCGTTTCATGATGTTTCATGATAACACACAGCGATGAGATCAATTTTCCGACAATAATCTAGAGAAGCGACAACTTTTCCGCGTATATTAGGACATAGATATTAGAGCAGACGTTTCACCGTCACATTTCACCGTAATTCGAAGCTTAGTGCTTCGTGTAGAAAACATACAATATTACAAACAAGAAATTCAAAGCAAGAATGGCGTAAGTTAAATACGTGTGAGGTATTCAGATCTATATTCACGTATCGAAATATCTCAGAGAACTGTCTTCTACTTACTAATTAATTAAATTACCGTTTAATTAAATTATATAACGAGTATTGCGAGTACCACGAGCGATCACTTAGGCCATTCTTGTTTTCGATTCTTGGTCTATATTTCACGTGCTATGATGAACTGATGGATATCGATGAAACGGGATGTACGACTCACAATCAGTATTATACATTAAAACTTCCTTTAGCGTATTTTAAAGAGGCAAGCTTAAAAAACACCGCGACAGCGGCTAGGCATTTAGATGAGAGCTGATGAGAAACTAGGAGATAACTAGAGACACTCGAGTCAGAGTCTGATCGATTGATACCTGATCGTTTAAATATTACATGTAATAACTAAACGATAAAACGTGATTTCTTTGCTCTGAATTTATCGAAGTACAATCTGATCTTTTTTTATCACTTAATCTTCTCGTAATTCGAGGGATAATATACATTTGTATTAGATCTTATTGAGATCGATCGAGAGACTGATGAACTGATCCGATCAGGCTCTGACTCAGCCCATCTATAGAAGTAGCGATTACGGCTGCTTGCGGCCAACTTTTTTGGAACACTATTGGGCGCGTTAGCCGTCGATACGACGTGACTTTGACGGGATTTAAAAGACTTGATGCGATATCATCACCGCATCACGGCTCCCTACGACCAAAACGCCCGGGATTACCTCTTGTCTGTGTAATATTGACACACCTCCTCGCTTAAGAATCATAATCCTCTCTTTTTGCTGTCTCGGTACTCATGCTAAGTACCAGTAACCAGGATGCACTTTAAAACAGCCATATTGGCTATATCGTTAAAGTGTGTTAGTATGACTACCTTAAGCTGGCGGCACTTTAGAACACTAAAAGGATTATGTCGATGAACGTTTACGCTAGAGTGAACGCGAACGATGCTTTCCGGGGCTTTAGAGTACTAATCTAATCTTGATTATTAGGATAATCACAGAGGGAACGTATCATCGTCTCCAGTTAGACGACTAATCTAACTAAAAAAAAAAATTTTGATAGCTTCACAAATCACAGATCGAATCTTACGAACGTAAGTCTGTAGCTAACGACTAGGAGGGTACTCACGCGCGATCGAATTCGGTTTTACAATTAATGTACGAGTATAAAGATTAAAACGGCAGATTACACAAAGATGGTAAAAATTCATTGTCATATAGTTAGAGGAAAGTAAAAACGTTAGGGAACAAACATTTTGACTACGTAGTAGCTTTATAGAAGTAAAGAATATATTTATGATTAATAAATTTTTATGCGTATTTCAGATTGTGCGACTGATATATTTGCTAAAATCGAGAGGACTAATTCAATCGCGTGCAAATTCTTACATGCTTTCAAACTTGCAATGAATATACTACCTTTTAATTTTTATTGTATTTATACTACGTAAGTGCCGGGCATCGGTCGTCTAAGCGAAGTTTGAAAGCTTATAGTAATGATATTTTTATTGAAAAGTGCCTTTTCATATTGTCCGCAATTTATAGGAAATATCTCAGGCAGATTTTTAGTCTGCTAGGCAACGTGCTTTACCCGGAAAGCAAAATCGCAATCACTGAGAATTAATATAGAAAAGAAGTCGTCTTTTTTAACGATCTCACACACACACAGTCTTTCTCTCTCTCTATCTTTCTAATAAATTTAAGCTATTCTTAGTCGTTCAGCGTTCACTCTAGCCTGTCAAAAGCTATATAAACTTGCTACATTGCAAATTTTATATACGAGTCTGCTGTTTCTAGCTGCACCTTCCGCATATAGAATTGATTTTGAAGTTTGTGGGGAAGAACTAAGGGGCGTCATGTGGAAAAGATTATATCTGGAATATACTTCACACGCCAATCAATACCATTATACAGTGCTACCTACGCACGTAAGATTCTACTTTTATCTTTCGCGAGGTATAATATTATATTCGCCGCCACGTGCTGCCACGTGCAGCGGCTTCTTTGGAAAACGCAACGATAATTTATTTATCTCGATCTCAAGCGCGCGGAAAATGTTAAGAAAGGTGCGGGCCGCTAGAGAGAGCGGGCCTGGGTATATAATAAATTAGCGGAAAAACAAAAGTCGACGGAGCGTGGGGCACAGAAAATGGAGGATCCCGGAAAACCTTCACGGCGACTCGCACGCGAGCCGTGATGCTCCTCGCGGTTGTGGTCGTCCTAATATCGTATATCTGCCCGATTTCCCTGGTGACCGGCGTCGAAATTACCGCGACGCCCACGTCGCGGGAGTCAGCGGCCGACGAGGCGGCGGTGCGCATCGTCGGCGGGGAGATCGCCAGCATCAAGAATTATCCGTTTATCGTATGCGTGCGACGCGCCCATCTCTCACACGCACACAGGCCCCCTTAACCTTTCACCTTTGAAGGGCATTGGTACCGCCCCGCACCTCACTGATACGCGTATGTATATGCTTGACCGCTCTGACGTCAAAGAAGTGGAAGTAACGCGAAGCGTATATTATGCAAGGTCGGGGGTGGTTTTATCAACTTTTTATCAAAAAGAACACGTTAGAATTTCTAAATTTAGCATATCCCTGGAATGGCACGCATATATGGGTCGTTTTCGTCCTCGGGCATTTTGACTATTTACGGTGCGTTGCCTCGATTGCTTTTTTTCAAAGATTAAATTAACAATTCCAAAATTAAAATTGTAATAATTTTATTGTTTTAATTTATAGTTAAGACCTCAAAGAACATCTATGAATTTTTTTAGAATTTTTCGTAAAGTTTTAGATTGTTTAATATGTCGCGAACGAAAACGACCCATGTGTGCCGTTAGAAGGTGCCGAAAAACAGTATGCCATTCCAGGGTTAAATATGTCATGTATATATATGTTTCTATATTTATTTATTTATCAACTTCGTTTTATCAGCTCCCACCGTTGACACAGCAAGATGCTTGGGCGTTTCAACATTAACAGAGAGAGCGACCCGTAAACTTTTTAAAATGGTTTTTTAATAAAATCTGACATTTTAAAATTGTAAATAGCTCCAAATAAAATGATATAGGTAACGATAACGTTTTGAAGTAAAGTTTTGACTGACGTATCTTGCAGTTTACGCTTCGAGTAAATTCACATGTCGGACCAACTCGGATCAGAGATATTGGTTTTATTCAAACACGGGCTATTATATGTCGTGCAATTTCAGCACTTCTAATTTCTTGTTTGCGCGATGGGTGCTGACGGTATACCGATGCACTTTAAATGCTCGTGCCAATCTAACTCTGAATGCAGCTTTCGAGACAGCCGGAAATCTCAATTTTTAAATAGTCAAGCGTCGCCTTGAGAAACGCGGACGTTGCAGGATGAATAAAATGCAACAAAGTACGTTAATAATTTAAAATTTCTATAATTTGACGTTTTAATATAGATAAATAATTTGAAATCAAGTGTATCTGTACATGATACAATTTTATGAAACGTTTTTCTTATAAAAAAAATAAATAAATATAAAAATACAACAGAAATATAAAAAATGTTTAAAAATAAGAGAAAATTATTTATTTGTAAAATTGAGGCTCAATCGGTCTTATGTAGATTTACTAATAAATATAAAATACAACAGAAATATAAAAGAAGATATTAAAAAATAAGAGAAAATTATTTATTTGTAAAATTGGAGGTTCAAGCGGTCTCGAGCATGTTCGCACTCGTCCGAGCTATGGGTGCAAAGGGTTAAGGTGGCAACCGACTCGACTCGGACTCGGCGAATCCGAATTTTTCAAAGTCAATTCCTCTTAGGTATCGGTGCAGCGCCGACCCTATAGCCACTTGTGCGGAGGCACTTACGTCGCCAGTAGGTTCGTCCTGTCGGCCGCCCATTGCATGGTCAGGTGCGTGTCACAAGACTGCGTTTTCGCATTTTTGCGCTATGTATATGTCTGTCGCGGAGGGTGGTGTAGTCTATCTCTTTCTCTCTCTCGCCGGGGCTTTTAGCACTTTGTTCGTCCTAAATATTCCCCCCACCTCCCCCAACAATCTTCAGTCCTTGAATGTACGAGATGTTTGAACAAAGGGCGGGATTCGGGAGAGATTCCCGAATCCCATCCCAGATTTAAGGCAATCTCTGAAATCACGGGGATGAAAAACGAGCGTGGATATTTCGCGTGAGATTTTCGGGTATGAGTCAAAACGCGCGTGGATTCTCAAAGGAAAGCATTATTCTGTTAGCACGACCCTCCTTGAGCCTGATTCTCTATTAATGTTAACTGTGATCTTTTTAATTTAATTAATGCTATTAAGGTGTCGATCTATTGCTTATTTGCTTATATTTCATACATGTAAGAGCGTGTATATAAAAGTTATTCGTTCTAAAAAGGCTGTCGCGGCCAATTATGATTAGGGAACACTGCCATATTGTACAGCGAATTTATCTTTTCATGCTTTTCTGTGATACATTTGCTACACAAATCTGAACAAATTGATATATGTTTGCGTTGTAATATTACTTTTGATAACGTCACTTTTTTTCAAAAATGCATTACATTAGAATTTCTAAATTTAGCACATACTTATATGTCATACATATATTTACTCAAATTGTATATTTAAATTTCTATTTTTTTAGGTTCTAGATTACTTTATAATTACAATTTAAACTTCGAAATAAGCGTACATACAAGCATTCATTCCTTTTAAGCTGTACAAAATTACATAAGCTTCAGAAATTTTAAGCTCTCTAAAAATAACGCAAAATTTAAAAAATTTAAATCACTTTTCTTAGATCCTGTTCTTAAATTACTTTTCTTTAAAGTTTTAAATTAATTTTCTTTATTAAATAAGGAGTGAATTCCATTTCTATTTAGTGTCTGACATCAAGGATATTTTATACGTCACATATGCTTTTAATATTTATAGCATATAAGATATTCTCATATATGATCAGATTTTCTTACAATTAGATAGTTTAAACTGTCTTTCGCTTTTACTTGCAACTTTTCAAGAAGCTGAGAAGATCGTCTCAATTTTTGATATATAATTAATCTTTAAATACGGAGCTATGTGATGTCTAAACCTTTTTTAGATTTAAAGTAAGTTTTGCGAGGTAAAAAGATCACGGAGAAAGAAATCCTTTAGTGGCTGAATTACATTTTGGCATTCTCGGGAATATAATTATCTATCTTGTAAAGCAAACCGAACGCCCTGGTAAGACATTATAGGATTACACCACAATACTTGAGATTAGTAGCCGTATTTAACCTCCTTGCTACTGCAGAGATGTATGTTACGTGTTCGTTCACACGAGAAAGCAAGGCTTGTGTTTGATGTAACGACGTGTCTTGTAAGATGTAAATCGCTTCCATTTGTGAGAAACCGAGCAGAAGTCGGCAGATTTAAATTTCCAGTAATCTAGTTTGGAAACGTGTTATATATATTTCGAAAGAGTGAGTCTCTCTGTAAGAGATATTTATATCTATACAGTCTATAAAATATTTGTTAAATATATCGCAAAGAGATGTATTTGAACAGCAACTCTACGTAAATCCCAAACCTATTCGGTAGGCAGTTTGTATTCCCGGTAAAAAATTTTTTATATATAAAAACATATGGATAAATATATATAATTATATAGTTTAAATATGTTTATACATGTTTTTTTCTCTTGTATAATCTCTGTTTGTATCTACAGGAAAAATAATAAAAAGAAGAATCTAAAAATAATTAAAAAGATCATTTTTTCGCATTGCATTTTTTATAAAAAGTGAAGTTTGAGGTAATGAGAAAAATTTGCCTATATATATAATAGGCAAATGTTTCTCATTACCTCAAACTTCACTTTTCTTTTGTAAAAAATACAATGCGAAAATAATATTTCATTATTTTTATATTCTTCTTTTTATTATTTTTTATATACGAACAGAGATTATACAAGACAAAAAAACATGTATGGACACATTTTATATATATAATTGTATATATTTACCTATATATGTTTTTATATGAAAAATTTTTTACCGGATTGCGTATGCGAGAAAACATACGTGAGATATTCGGACTTATATTTTCGCTACTGAATGCAATCCTGATCCTTTGGATTATATACAACAACAAACAGCGTGAACGGGATTGGATGGATAAATCGAACGGTGTGCCAGTGATCGGGTATAAGAATAACTGCCTGTTGACAACCGGCGTATCAATTTGTAGAGTGAATTTTGACTCGTCCCTCATCCGTCCCGTTCATCCCCTACAATTGTACCTTACATTTGTTTCTGACTGTGAGTAGTGATGTGCTGTCTAATAGCGTAGGTATATATTTCACGAGTAACGAGAAGGTTTTAGCGGCGCTAGATCCTTAAGGCTAATGATATCTGTCGCGGTATCTATCTGTGTATCGATTAGGTGTGTACTAGCGATGAGATGTACTACTACTCGCGTGAACGTAGTTTCTGTTTTACGTGTGCAGCTCGTCCGCGCTCGTGATTGTACGGGGAAATTGGGGCGCAATCAGACGTGTAGCGCTCGTTTACACGACAAGCTACATGAAATTTTAAAAGAAGAGTGATTTAAAGGGGACGAGAGACAAATTGTAAGAGAAATAGCGATCACGTTGAAACAACACTGAAGAACCTCATTTTCGATATTATTTCCCTCATTCTTAGCCAAACATCAATTTTATACGATAAATTTTTATTATCTTCCGTGTTTCTTCAGTTATTGAGAAATTATTACAATACACTTTATTTTTCATTATTCGTTTGTCTTTAACTTTATCAAAAATTTAATTTCTTCCCTTGTTCAAGATTAATACAGACCATATTTTGCTTATGAAGAAAGAAAAATTGCTTATATTATTGTCTCAAGACTTTTCCTTTAAAAAAGAATTTTTTAAAAGACCTTTTCAAAGATTTCATGGTCTTGCGAGCATTATATCGCCGGTCCGGAAGAACAATGACAAAACTGCAAAAAAAAATGTAATTTTACAGGAGAACGAAAAAACAAATATTACTTAAATAAAAATTAGATTAAGCAAAGAATAAGTAATGCAATTAGATTGGCACTAAAGCAATTGTTAGCGTACTAAGGTTTTAAGTAGTAGTAGTAAAAAAGGGATTATGTAAAAATTCACCATGAATCACCCCTTCCCCTTCAATTACGTCATTGTTCTTCTGAAATGGATAATTGGCATTCAACATTTTGTTTGATTAAATTTTTTTTTTATTGAATTTTGTTTTATTGGATGTCTATGATATTTTTGGAACCAGTGATGCATCTAACTAAAAATGACTAAATTTTGCAGTTGTGTTCACTGTTCTCCCGGAGCGGCGAATGTTTTTAAATTCTTATAATCTTTTTTTAGATAAGTTATTATGTATTTAACAACATACACAGAGAAGAGCCATCGAACTCCACGATATCATTTAACAAGAAAAGATTATCGTTATATTTCGCGTTTGATTGCGTCCCACTTTTCCTCACACCGCTCCGATGTTTTAGGTGGAAAAATAAAACCAAGGTGTATAATTAACTCGTTGTTTAAAGACGGTCGCGCGACGGTACGTGGGCAGCGGAGAATCCACGGTACTTCTACGTGATCGCCGGCGCGACCTACGTGTATCTACCAAGCTGGGGCTCCATGCAGGTGGAATTGGTAGACAAGACATTGCCGCACGCAGAGTTTCGATTCTCGGACATGCAAAACGATATTGGATTGTTCAGGGTGATTGTTTATGCCGTGTATATATATAATTCTGTGTCGATAATAAAGAGAGGCAAAATCCTTGATAATCACCGCGTGGCCTTATATAATACCCTGTCATTCGCGTGCCCGCGCTTTTACAGCTGAAGAGACCCCTTTACAGAAACGCTTATGTCCAATACGTCACACTACCGCCGGTGTACATTACGGATATGTTCCAGTTATACACGGAGGATTGTGTCGCGATTGGATGGGGTCGACACATACCTGATTCAAACGTAAGCAAGTTGTTACAAAGTGTTTTATTCAATACTGAATATACGGCACACAAGTGAGGATAATACATTCTGACGGATGAAGGCGCGCATCTTGTATCTCTTCTTTATTGTATAAAATTGTCTTAAAACAGATGGAATATGCAAATATTTTTCCTTGTGACGTTTGATGCGTCATTAAATCATAATAGTCGAATTATTTTGGATTCCGCTTAAAGCGCGGACTCTTTCTAATATCCATTTTGTGTCAGTTATCATCTTGTGTCCCCACAAGCTCTGCCGTCGCATTCTTTTTATTTATATAGAAAATAAATTTAATTAATTCAATTAATTAATAATTAATTCTGAATGCATCGCAGAGTTTAATTAAGAAACTGTATGATGACCAACGAATAATTTATTTCTCTGCGGCTCGTTATTAGAAAGGAAGCGGTACATATTTGCGGCACGTTCGAATGCCATTAATCTCCCCTGACAAATGTCCTATGCCGAATGTACATAAAGAAAAGCAATTATGCTCAGGTTTACCGGAAGGTGGTCGGGACGCCTGCCAGGTTTGCATATTAAATTCTGTAGACGTATATGGAGCTTTTTCTCGTACATAATTAAATAACGACATATTTCTTTATCCCTTTGAGGAAAAATAATAGATAAACGAATAAATCATATTTGTTTTGTGCCGAACAGAAGTCTCGGGAAAACAATGTTAATATTCTGTGATTTTTAGTTTTACCCTTTTTATTTTCACTTTTTGCATCTGGATTCTACAGTACGTTTATTGGATTTTTTAGGGTGACAGCGGAGGACCATTGCTATGCAATGGAACGCAAGTAGGAATTGTCTCATGGGGCGAGGGATGCGCTCGTCCGAAAACACCGGGTGTTTATACTCGAGTGGATTATTATCTACAATGGTTAAACAAGACTATTGTTCAAAATGGAGCTGCAAAATCCTTCTCAAACATAATAACAATTATTTTCGCGTCTTATTGCCTGTATGCCTTATTTATATAACGTATTATATAATTTAATTATCGTATTATGTATATGTAAGACAAACGAGCAAAAGTTGTAATTTTGTATTTAGCTGCAATGTATTATTATTACGTTCATTGAAGATCCTATTCTGAATAAAAAGTTACTTATTTATATTATATAAATTAAACATTAGTCTGTGTATGCAAAATTTAAGTAATTTTAACTATTAATTTCGAATGCAGAGTGACTTTAAAAAATTATTTCTTACAAAAATAAGTAATCTTTTCAGAATCTATTATTTAGTGGAAAAAAGAAAGATTATATTCTAAGATTAATTTAAAATTGCTGCAGCTATTAATAATAAAAGCTACTTTAAAAAAATATTTCATGCCATCTTACCAAAAAGGAAAATATTTTTTTAAATCTACTATTTAATAAAAAAGAGAGATTCCATTCATATTAAACTCAATTTAGGATTCCTGCTATGAATAAAAGAAGCCATTTGAGAAAATTTCTTGCTACCTTACAAAAATAACTTTTTAGAATTTATTATTTACTGGAAAAAAAATAGATTTGTTTTCGTTTATATTATTAAAATCACTAACTCGTTAAGATTCCTATCAATAAAAAGTCATTTGAGATATAATTATTTCTTGTCACCTTACAAAAATATCTTTTAGAATCTATTATTTGGTCGAAGAAAGAGAGATTTTATTAAATCTTAATTTAGTTGGTTAAAATCAGTTTCAGAGATTTCTGCTATTAATAAGATGAAACATATACGATATTCTACCATTTCCGCTATTCCTCTTGATATGTATCTTGATGCAGTGGGAGGACACATAGCACTAGATCCTGACCGAGCGCCATCACTGCGACATTTTCAGGTTACTCTATATTCCTCTCGTACTTCCTTTTTCTGATCTTTTAATTTCCCGTCTACTTTTCTTTACCTTCTCTTTCAGCGTTTGCATGCTTTTTCCCATTCCTTCGTTTCCTCTTTAATTATTTTAATCTACGTTCTTTTATTTTTTCTTCACCTCGTCTTTCACTCCTTCCTTCTCCGTCTTCTCCTTCTCCTTTTTCTCCGTTCCCTTCTTCTTCTTCTTCTTCCTTTTTTAGGCAATGTTGTTCTATTTATAAAGCGTTTGTGTGTGGCTCACGCAGAATGTAACGCGCAAATTATATTATAAGCGTTAAGATAGGAGGACCTTGGTCTGAAATGTCCTGACGATTACGTCAGGACGATGCCAGTTACGTCGATCGGTTTGAAATTATTTTAATTCGGTTAATCATGCATATACCGGCGAGGTAAATGTGTTTTTATAATGTTATATTATTTATGCCAGAAAGTCGAAGGAGGATCCGCACGAAGGACAAAGTAAATTTCCGGCAATAATGTACAACAGGTTCTGAATGCATCCTTCTCGCGCGGTCATTCTCCTCGTCTCTCGCTCCGAGAATGAACAGTTATACGAGTGAAAGTGATCTGGGCCTGGCTGACGCGCGCGTATCTGAGTCCCAACAGTCTACAGCCTGCAGCCAAACGAATCGGTACTGTGTTAATATTAACTACGTATGATCGGCGATATCGGGATGATTAAGAAACGCTATTTGGTGATAACAATATTAGCGGCCGCAATTCGCTGTTCTATTATCTAAAATAAATACAAAGAGGACATAAAGCTCTCGTTATCATCACTGTTATCGCAAGTGATATAAAAAAACAAACAGATTAGTCACAAGCATTGCTAACGTTAGGGATCTGTAGATTGCATGCAGTAGCTTCATTCGAACGTGGAATCATTAGGTAACGCATTAAATAACGCGGTAAACTATAAAATCTATGCAGGAAGACGCTGTACGACGCTAGAGCTAAAATAAAAATCGGCGATATACTTACGCAGTTTTGCATCAAACGGCGGGATTCCAGCGTTTATCGTGTTTAAAGTACAGTATTCTAGATATTTTCTGATTTGAGATACCATTGCAGATTGTCCGACGCATTAAATTAACATATATCGAGGCAGTTTAGCGCGCTACGATGTCCTTCAGCGACGTGGCATTTCTACTTACGATTCTACTTTTTGGGACTTACAATGTTCACGGTGAGTTTGCAACTTAAGTCTACCTATTATTTAAGATTAATACGTATATTTTACTTCCGTAACGTACATTGTCATACACCATAATATATAATATTGCATTTGGTTAGTAATTCCTGCGTTTACATATATTAGCAAGCGAAAGTAAAAGCCGGCACGCCGTACAATGGGGACGCGACATTTTCATAAGGCTCGCGAATGCATATACAGAGTGTCTTGAAAGTAGCTTCCAGCATTGTTTTATCTACGAGTTCTTTGATTAGTTTGGCATTGATTTTTCTTTATTAAGAATCTATATTTGGATGTGTATTTTCAGAGATTTGTTGATAGTCATTTTAAGTATATCTCTAATAAAAGAATAAAATTATGAAAGGGCAAAGTGATTAATTAATTTTATGGAACGTTTTTTAAATTTGAGTGCAATGTATAAATTAATATCTGTAATAGTTAAATAAAATATTTTTTAAAATATAAATGCTCATTTTGACACACAATAATGATTTTCACGCTTCATTATTTTTCTTATTAATATAATATGTTGTTCACCATATACTTACATATTTATACATATAACAAACTAGCAAAGTTAAAATTATGTATTTAGCTGCAATATATTATAATTATTATTACGCTCATTGAAGATCTTATCCTAAATAAATATAGGCATCTATCCTTTAAGATAATAGTATTAATAACATTTTAGTTTCTTAAAAAATAAGTTTATTGAAAGTAACGTCATTTTTAAAACTGATATTCAATGTATTCTGTTACAGGACTCATAAGACCGAAGCATGACAAAGTCGTTGTTTGCTATGTCGCATCCTGGGCAGCCTATAGGCAAGGAAATGGAGCATTCACATTAGAAAATCTTCGCCCAGACCACTGTACCCACTTAATTTACGCATTTGCTGGTTTAGACGCTTCGAACTGGACGATAAAAAGTCTCGATCCTTGGGCAGATATGGAAAAAGACGGTAATTGCAACCTCGATGTGAGATCAAGCTTACATCAAGTTTTACAGTAATTGTGAATTATCGTAGAAATTGACTAATTAAGAAATAATAGTTATTCAAAATTATTAATGTAACATTCCAAGAGCGTGTTATAATAGTTTAGTGTTATCGTAAAAAGATAAAATAAAAAGGGAACAATTATAACACATTAAATTATCTAGAAAAGTTGCTAATTAATTATTAATATTGATTTTATTAATAATGATTGAATAATTTAAGTTATATTAAGCTTGCATCAAAGTTTCATAAATATAATTTAGAAATATTTGAATGTAAATACAGTAACAGGCAACTATAAAAAAATGACAGCGTTCCGCAAACAAGGTCTAAAAGTATCACTCGGTATCGGCGGATGGAACGAAGGCAGCACAAATTATTCGTTGATGGCTTCGTCACCGGATCGTAGAAGGATTTTCATCGCCAGCACTGTCGAGTTTCTTAAGTGCGTTCTGTTATCGTGATATATTTACCTTAATTACTCTCGTATATGTTATCTTTCCATTACAGAAATCTTCTTCAACTCTTCAAGCGAAACGTTCTTTACTTAGAAAATTTGTTTTGCGCAATGGCTATGATCTATATATCTATAATTTAATTACAGTATTTACCGACAATTGAAACCTTATTACTTTGATCGATTTTATTTTAATTCTTTAATGCCTTATCTGTATTGTGCTGTTATATTGTACCGTTGCGTTGGATTTATTTTATGAATTATTTTTGAAAAATTAAATTTTGTTGCAACAGAATGTACGGATTCGATGGACTGGACCTTGATTGGGAATTTCCCGGAAGTCGTGGCGGTGCTCCGTACGATAAACAGAATTTTGTTAGCCTCGTGAAGGTAAAAACATTATATTTTATTATTTCTTCTGTTAACACAGTGGAAATAAATCCGTTATTTATTCTGCGATATAGGAATTGAAGGATGCCTTTAGAGAACACCGCTTTTCGCTAACCGCAGCTATAAGCGCCGTCAATTCCACTATCAATATAGCGTACGATATTCCCGAAATTTCCAAATATCTCGATTACATTCATGTGATGGCGTATGATTATCACGGAGCATGGAACAAACAGGTTCTTCCAAATTCACCACTGCGAAGCAAAGATCGATTAGATGTGGTAAGAAATATGATATTCGCGTGGAAAAATTAATGTATCTATGTACAGACATACCGCAATGAAGAATTAATGCTATTATCTAAGCCATTTCAGATTGCATGTTAAAGAGATCGTCAAGCAAATTATTAAAACAACCGACTAAATATACACTTTTGTTCTTTTAATTTAATAAGAAAGATTTCTTAAGAGACATACAGTTGAAGAACATTTAAAGAAACATACAAAATTAAAATAGATAGAAAGGAAAAGTACTTAATTTTGAAAATATTAACATCCGACAATTAAAACCTTACTTTGAAAATATGTATTTATTTATTTCATAATCGACGTGGAATAATATCTACTAATGTCTATTTCTTTTCTTCTTAAATTATGAGTACAAAATTTTAGGACAGCATTATTAATAAAAATTTTCTATTAGTATTACATTAGTTTCATAATTATTTAACATTATTGTTTTATATCTATACGAATATATATTACATAATCTGAAACGTAGTGACATAATCGTATAGCGATTGTATCTTCAACATTTAGGAAAATACTATTACATATTTGTTGCAACAAGGAGCCCCAGCCGAGAAACTAGTCTTAGGGCTGGCGATGTATGGAAGAACTTTCGTTCTTACAACTGTACCAGAAACGCCTAAAATAAATCCAATTGGTCTGCCTAGTTTGGATATTGGATTTAAAGGGCCTTACACATCCGAAGAAGGCTTTATGGGATTCAACGAGGTATTTAACTATATGTTTATATATTTACATATTTATACTTATTGTTAGTCCATGGTTCATAAATTCTGCAATTTTAGCAGTTAATATAACTGTTGCAATATTTTTTTTTTTGTTACGATCTTGCTCAAAACATGCAGCAGATCTTTAATATACGAAATATAATATAAAGTATATAAATAAATTATTTATGAGCGAATTGTATATTTCTATGCAGATTTGCGAGGCGTTGTTGTTGCATCCACAAGATTGGACAACTGGATGGGATAACGAAAGCAGCACAGCTTATGCGATTAATAAGGACCGTGTTGTAGTTTATGATGATCGCAAAGCCATGATAGCCAAGGTATTTCTTCTATATTTTGCGTGAAAAATAGTCTTTTACTGAAAATCGACTTTCTATCCCGATTACGCATTCCCTAGGAGGAATGTACGAATCTCATATAATTTATAATTATAATATCTAATAATAATAATCTAATTAATAAGTCTTATATACGCTTCGGGTGTGTCCTAAACTTTTATATAGTCGCTTAGAATAGTTTTCTCCAATAATATTTGGCAATTATTTAAAATTATATAAAATATATCGAGATAAATTATTTTTTAAATATTGTCTAGCTTTGTTGTGGAAATGTTTCGAGAAATTAAATCAAAGTAATATACATATAATAGCATTTACTTGCACTTTGTGCTGTTCCACTTTTATTCATGCGAGCTTGGGTGTCTGAAAAAAGTATCAATTAACTAACTCTTATACTAATGAACTCTTTTAGGTGGAATACGCAAAGAGGATGAACCTGGCGGGTGTTATGGTATGGAGCATCGACACGGACGACTTCCGAGGTAAATGCACATTGCTGCACAGTGACATGACCTTGGTCGATGGACGTGATTATCCCTTAATGAAATCCATTAACGCAGCTTTGGCAAATAACACGATACCATTCGAAGGAAACCAATCGCCGGACTCGTCGTCCGTGCAATTGCTCTCGAATATTGCGTTTGCGTTATCCATCGCAATGATTTACCTTTCTTTTTGATTAACTCTACGAATTATCAACGAACGTAATTAATAAATAATATTAGTAATAATATATTGATTACAATTAATAACTGACAAAAAGCGTTAGAACGTGCTTAACACGCTCGCTCGTTCGCAGATTGTTCCTTTTGTCGATATTTAGATTATAACAATGTATAATCTAATATTAATTTTATACGATATAAAATTTATATATATATTATATGGATTATATGTACGTGTTATATGCGGATAAAAAGAAATTATGCTTATGTTAGTGGAAAAATACATTACACTTGGAATAATCATGAAATATTAAGAGGCACCGCGGTAGTGTCTCGCGTTATAGTAAGTATACGCGCAACGACGAGGCAGACGTGTATATCTATGTATACACGAGCTGATTAGTTGTGTATGAGAGACCTTTTTAGATTATCGAATCTCAATAAAGGCTGAATCCATCAAATTCTGAGTATACTCAATCGATCTTGGGTTCGAATTATATGTAATAAAAGTGTTTTTATTTTATCGTTCTTTTATCTATACATGTTCTACAAGCGGAGATATTGCGATGCAAAGTCCGAATTGGCAAATTTATATTTAAGAGACGTCGTTATTATATCGTTGTATCGTCGCCCAAGAAATGTACTTTTCGTTTTTTTTTTATCACTGAATGGGGTAGTTTCTCGCTAACGTTGCAATATCTTCAGCGTCTCCATGACAACGTCTCTACCATATCTACATGCACGTGTGAGGCCACGGTCATATAAAGAGAAAGCACGTATATGTATATGTATGCGTTTGGAGCTTAGGCCAGTTTCGATCAATTTCAAACAGCTTCGGACAGTAGAAAAATGGACCACATAATCTTCTCTCTCTCTTTCTCTCGTGTTGTAATTATATTCTCTCTACTCCGAGCTGTTGGTCAACTCGACAATTCAAATGCGCTTGCTATATGTTTTTGTAAAACATTTTAATATATTACGCGTAATATTATACATGTTGCAAGCAGCGCATAGTAAAGCGTGCAAGAATGTAATTTGGATAATGGAGAAGTTTCTTATTTTATTTTGTTTTAATTAATTTGCAGCGCGAATAAAAATAAAAAATCTTAACATTTATCAAAAGATGATGTATGCATTAACATTAGGGATGTGTCTAATAGTAAATTTTTCGAATACACGCTCTTCGAAAGACGGCTTTCAATAAAGTCTGGCGAAAATCAGCCTAAAGCCGAAAAGTTCCTCAAGCAGCACTTAAAGGTAAATATACAACGAAATATGGTAAATATGGAACAAACGGGAAACCTATAATCCATCCCGTAGATTTCCTGCATATTCGATATAAAAGAGATAAAATCACGTTGATGATCGTTTCCTGTAAAATTCGAGCGATATAACAATCTTCGCAATCGTTAAAAAATCCACGCGACTGATACATCCGCTTAAGGAATACAATCACGAAACAATTATTTTTTAGAATCGAGCAATTTTTATGCGAAGTAATTTAAATCTGTCGGATCTCTTGCGCAGTTTCGTTTTATTTCTTTTTAAGATATATATAAAACGGACTTGTCGTCGTCTTTCCATCTTATTTTTCCGATAAATTTACATTTACGCTCGCGCTCTATTCCCGTAACGTTATACTTGTTACGCTATTAAATTTACGTCTTCCGAGAAAGTTTTAATGACCTGAGATCTCATTCGTTTTCTCAGAAAGCATGTTAAATAATCTGCATCAACATCGCTCTTCTACTCCTTACTTTTTCAGGAAATTTAATAAAATTATCTAGGACATTCTAGACTGGGAAACGTTATTTTTTCAGCGCGTCATCTGAATAAAATGCTTGCACGCGATAATAATTTTTTCTACGGAAATTATCTTGCCTCGTAACCCCCGTCCGCTGTCCGTACATTGCACGTGACACGTGGAGACATGCATGTTTAATGCATACGAGAATGTGCATCTATTCTTTTAGAATAGATGCACATATCCTTCTAAAAAAGCTCATTTCAATGTTTTACGTTTTAGTAATTAATTTTCTCATTAAGATCCTAAAAGAAGAAGCTCAGGATTTCGTTAAGAAGCTCAGGAAATCGTGCACAAAATTTTATATTTAAAAGCCCCCGCTTGACTGTAATTTTAACGAGTACAATCAAATCGACGAAACTTTTTACAAATCTCTAAGGACCATTTGATTCTATTGATGAACTTCCTATCGAGGTATCGTGTTAGCTTGCATTTCCTTTAGTTATATTGGTATCAAATAAAGAATAATTCAGTTCTTAACAAAATTAATATTGTGAAGAACTCCGGGGGAGCATTCACAATAACGTCGAGGATTGTGCAGACTTCTGCAGACATGTCACTTCCACTTTCCCCAGGAGACCTTCAATCATCTGAAATCTCGCCTGGCTGTCGGGGAACTGATCAAGAAGGCGGCAAATATTAAAGAACGTTACTGCGAGGTGATTATGTTGCTGCGGGAAATTTATATATGTTAATAGCAGAAACAACAGTGAATGAAATGTATTTGAAATAGTTTAAAACGCCGCGATAAGAAAGTCACAAATTTAATAACGAAATGTGATATACACAGCAACGGGTACATGAAAAAAGCAGCATTTTTTAAAATAAGTTATGCGATATATTTATATAATAATATAATATATTAATAATATTATTAGTATTATTTTTTGTAAGATAGAATGTTTACTAATTACAGCTTGAAGAATGAGTAAGCTAATTGCTGTCGAAGTTGATAAGAAGCATAATGAATGATGAAAGAAAGACAAGGAATTGTGTAATAATTAATCGATGCTGCATGTATCTACGCGACATTATGATATCTATACATTTCATTAAAGTGTTACTAAAGAAATGACTCGACTTGATAAAGTATTTATATGTATATGCACAAAATTTTGTGTGTGTGTGCTTATGACTTTCCACAAACGCATTAATATAAAATTCCTACAATGCATACTTATTTCTTTATATATGAATATATATATATATATTACTCTTTTTAGCATTATTTTAAGTCAAGATTTCAATTAATTTACTTTCTATGTTTCTTTCCACGTAAAATGTATTAAATATAATTTCATGGTTGCAAAGAAAGCTATATTTGGATCTAATTACATATCATAAATTTACTTAATTCTAGCATACAATTAAATTCGCCGCAAAGTGAATAATTTTAGACTTTTATTTATAAAAACTGAAACGAACTTTAAACATGGGATCACACACAGCACTCTGTTTTGTTTATGTGACGAAGAAGAAGCAACAATGCGACATGCTACCACTAGATGGCCGTTATCTTGACGACTAGTCTTCGCTGCGTCCGATTTTTTTAGATAATAATCGCAAGATTGTCGTTAACGATGTTATAACGACATTCTGCGTTTTTGAAGCATTTCGTGGAAAGGCACGGGACGATATTTGATCACGGCAGACTCGTCTGCGACATATCAAGACGAGATCTCGCCGCGCCGGTTTCTCGCACGCGCTCCTATTAATAGAGTACGTTTATATAGCGCCTGGAAAGATTTTAATTTCGGAAGCGCGTGCTGGTGCGATAGCACAACTGAACATTGATCTCTAAACGTTGAAAGTACGTTACTGAAGATCTGCTCGGTGAGTGCTGTCACACGTAATTGTTGGTAAGCTAAAGTAAGCTTTGAATAATTAAGACTCCCGATTGCGCATGCATGTTCGTCGCTCGTCTTACGACCACGGATTTGCATGCCTGCACGGTGCCGAGTCTTTATGTCACTCCTCGAAGTACTAATCGAATCGATCGTACGAGGTAATTTGACGCTTCCATATGCAGGCACTGCAAATGGCGGTACGCCATTTTTTTTTGCATCTTGGAACTCAATTTTTCGCAATTTGAAAATTAATTATTTTGCCCCTATTTTGCCCCGATCCCTTTCTAGGTCTCTCGAAGACTTTTTAGAATTCCTGCTGTCTCGATTGCCAAGTCCGCGTTGACAGTACGCACAGTGTCACTTGGCAAAATTATAAACAAGGCATGAAAAACAACGTTAAAAAGCTAAATTACTCTCACAACTTACAGCGTCATTTTTCGTTTTAGTACGGTGATTTTATATTTAAAACAATTTGTCGTATAGTGTTAAAATTTAAGATTCACTTTGTTATAATTTAATATGTAAAAGCAGATATTTATTTCAATTCAGCGGCTGTCAAACAGCTTGTTGTCGTCCTTGATTAGGCACAATTCAATTCGACATACTTATTATATGTGAGTGATTTATTGATTACCCAACCAAAAGAAAAGTTTTCGGTATATTTCACAAATCTGTTTTATTAATTACAGACGCTATTTTATTGAAAAACATTTTTACTTTTATATTGTAAGAATTTTTATGATATAATGTTAAAAGGAAATTGGTATCGACATAATAAAAGTTATAGATTTTTGTAAATATTATTGACGTACCTAAACATTCTCGATTCCTTAATATTATTATATAAAACTTTTGTTGTTAATTTGTTACAGTAGTAGAGAATTACTTTTATTGTTTGATTAATTTAAAACAATTTATGTATATTATATTTGCTTTACAAAAACGCACAAATTAGTTTAATATCAATTTATTAACAAAAAAGTTATTAATTTTTTTATTAATTTTATTAATTATTTATTAATTAAGAAAATGAATTTAATTGATCAATAGTTTATTTAATTAACGTGATTATTATCTTGTGATACAATGATCGACAGTACCGACTGGTACCGACAGTCATTGAGTCATTGACGAAAAATGGCGTTCGCTAGTAAGGACGCTTCGCCTCTGTGGCACAATGGACCGACTCCCGGTGCATTTTATCACTTTCCAGGCAACCAGTACGGCACCGGTGGATTTCAGAAATCACAGTACGTTTTATCCGATAATTTACAAACGTTTCCATCCGCTCAGTCTGTAGTTTCTTCACATAACCTGCACATCCCTATGATGATGCAAATCTTGCATGTCATCTTCTTTCTTACAAAGCAGAGCGAGAAAGTGAGGCCCAAAATACTTGAGACTACTAGATAAACTTCCGAAATGGTATGGCGATACGACAAGTGCTTCTCTAACTCTCATTCTGTTATTTACAGATCTCCTATAACGACTGGCACATCTGTCATTGGGATACAATTCAAAGACGGAGTCCTCATAGCGGCGGACGTCCTAGGATCTTACGGATCGCTCGCTCGTTACAGAAATCTGGAACGTCTTATGAAAGTTAATGATAACATCATCCTTGGTGCGTCCGGAGATTATGCGGATTTTCAGTGCGTCAAGAGCTACGTGGAAAAAAAGATGTGAGCCTCAGCATAGTCTTTTTACATGCCTTTAATATTCTTAAAATAATACATCTTAGTTTATTAGTTTTGTTACATAGGGTGCTATGTAATAAACTAATAAAAGATTTTGAAAAGTTACTGTACTGTATAAGAGTATATTAGAATTTCCAATAAGTATTAATAGCACTATTTTACATCAATACTTTTGTTTCAGTCTCGAGGAACAATGCTTGGATGATGGATTTAGTTTAAAGCCGAAGGCATTGCATTGCTGGCTGACGCGTGTCATGTATAACAGACGATCAAATTTCGATCCGTTTTGGAACAATTTTGTTATTGCTGGTTTGGAAAATGGGGAACCGTAAGTGCCGTGTTTTCTCAATACCCTTGTGTCTTCAAATTCATCATAAATTACAGTCTTGCCTTTTCAGATTTTTAGCAACTGTGGATAAGCTTGGAACAGCTTACAACGATCCTGTTATTGCGACTGGATATGGTGCTTACATGGCAACGCCTATATTGAGAAAAGCTTACGAGGATAATAGCCAAATGAGTAAGGAGGAAGCTATCGAGCTTCTGTACAAAGTAATGCAAGTTCTTTTCTACAGAGATGCAAGATCTTTCCCAAAGGTAAACTATTCAAAATTCGTACATGTGTATTTATAATTTTAATCGTATTGTTAACGATCTGCTCTGCTTTTTAGTATCATCTTGGCATTGTCACAAAAGAAAATGGAGTCGAAATACAAGGACCACTAACTTTAGACAGTTATTGGGGACCTGCGGTTTTGTAAAATTATGTTTTCTTATTTCTTTAAAATAAGTTATAATAAAAGCGTCAATGGTAAAGATCGATTCTCTCTTAATTGAATAAATTGAAAGAAGTTTTCATCAATTATACATTTATTTGCATTACATGTACATCTAAGGATAAAAAAATATTTCCAGTAACCATCCTAATATTCTTAGTTGTAATGTAACATAAATTTTATTTAATTTGAATTTTTACGCGTAAAAACGCGGGATAATACTTGCAACATCAAAACGTATATGCAAACAAATTTATATGTATACCGGAAATAATATTTAATAGATACTTTTTGTATAAATAACAATAATACCATTTAATTATAGACTAGAGTTAGTACTTCGCATCCAGTATCTGTTATTAAAATTGTATGTTCGACTTGAGCTGTCCTAGAATTGTCGACAGTGCAAGCTGTCCATCCATCTTCCAGAATTTCGATCTCCCTTGTTCCTTGACTTAAAGCTGGTTCGATGGTAAATGTCATACCTGCTTTCATTTTCTCAGGATAATCATTTGCTGCAAAACAGAAAAGCGAGATCAAAATATCAGTTGTACATATAAGACGATTTGACATATCTACAGTAACTATATGTGGTAATCGAGAAATATTTTATCTAAAAAACATCAGATAATTTCTACTGGTCATATGTGCCAATGCGCGGTAATATTAATAATGGAATATTTTCACTGTACCAAAGTGATAAATATCTGGAGCACCATGGAAATAAGTTCCAATACCATGACCCAAAATTCCAGGTATTACATTCAAATTGTTTTTATTTGCTGTCTCTTCTATCACATTACCTGAAAAGAAATGGAAAGGTCGTACAGAATATTAAAAATAAAAGTAATAGCACGTTAACGAGTCGATAGGTCGATACTTAATCATGTACATATTATTACCAATATTGCAAAAACTTTCATTTGGTTTGCATATTTCAATAGCTGACTTTAAGCACAATTCCGTGACCGTTATCAATCGTTTGCCTTCTGAATCAACTTCACCCACTTGGAACATAGCTGAGCAATCGCCATGATAACCATTAAGATATACCTACTTAAACCAAAATTCGAATATTTTCTTTTAATAACTCGTAATATTTTTTCAGATTAATAAAGAAATACACGACTTCATAGAACATTTCTCATAAAAGATAAAGCTACTCACTGTTATATCAACGTTGAGTATATCTCCTTCTTGTAAAGGCCTGTTGTCTGGAATACCATGGCAAGCGATGTTATTAACACTCGTACATATAGACTTGGGAAAGCCACGGTAGTTTAGCGGACTGGGATAAGCTCCATTGCCAATAATCATGTCATGTACTTGTTTGTCAAGAAAATCGGTTGTTATACCTGGCTAGCATAAATTAGTTTCGTCTTACATTCAAGCTTGTTATAGTAAATAATACATGGATATGTATCTAATTGTAAACTATATAATAATCCTCAAGAATGCGTTCTAGAAAGCCAAAAAGAAATATATATATATATATAAAAATATGTATAAATAGATATTACTCTTAAAATATTACTCTTTTCAGTTACATATCGATTTGCAACGTACACATATGCAACATCCTTATTGGATTTTAAGTGCACAATGATGAACGATAAATTTATATGAAATCTTATATTATTTCGGTTTATAAAACTTGCACTCAAAGTTTGTGCACACCTTTTACAATTATATATTCTCTGTGTAGATCTCCAGATTCATTATATCTCTTTTCATCTGCAAATTTGTTTGTGATTTAGCTGACGACCGAGGTAACATGAATCTGGATTCCTATACAGTATATAGAGAATATAATTCACCTTAATTAATGCATTAACTTGACGTAGAATGCGACCAGCAAGTTTACAACTATGCCTCATACTTTCTATTTGAGAATCATCTTTGATCTCAGCTGTCGCCGGTCCATTTTTGGGTTCCGCTGACTGGCTGTAGGATGGCTGGGGTATGTATGCAGGTACAATAACTTTTTCAGACACCAGCCAAGGTTGGACTATAGCATATTTTCCGAAAGAATTGTCATTATGAATATCAACAAATCTGGGTATTTTTACATCTCCAGCCTAGAACAAACATGTTCTTATAGTTAAACAATTCTCTTTGAAATGGATATCTCTTACATTAATCTGATCTAATAATAAAAAGAAAACACACCAATATTATTATATGATCTGATTATCTGATGACAAAAAGAAAGAAACATTATTGTTCATAAGATCTAAAGTATTTTAACCATTCTAATATTGTCCATAACAAAAAATTATACATAAGTTGAACAAAACATAACTCCAAAAAGAAGTAACTAATAAAACACGTATCGTCTTCGCCACAATTCTCTTTTACAAACCAAATTATTCAAGATAAAGATATTTAGATATCATTTCGCTATAATGGAAATAAATTAATGAATGCGTATATTTTTAACTTGTAGGTAAAAAGACGTACCCTCGACATAGTCTTGAGGAAGTTTAAAAGGTACGCTTTAGATGTTTGTGCCATTTGAATGATGTCTCTCGTCGAACGCATGTTCCGAAATATTTATCTCGTTCCTGCTTGTAGATCTTACTTGTCGCGACGATAATCAAATCAATTTAACATGTGAGATGTGATGTGATCTCTCCCTTCCGTTCTCTCCTCTCTCTCTTTCTTTTTGGCCAAACAAATCGCGCATGTGCGCGTTGAGAAACGAACCAAAAACGAACGAATGAAGGAAAACTAACCTATGACAGTGTGTTGGAAAATCGAGGAACAAGTCTCTATCTAAAAGAAAAAAAAAAGAGGAAACTAATTGATGCAAACGCAAGGAAGTATGGAGGCATTTCTTAATGCCTCAAAAACCGCCTTGGTAAAAATTTTGCTGCAGTTGCATTTGTTGCAGTTTCAGAACACTTTATTGTTAATTTACATTCAACTCTTGTTTTATCTGCTATATTATATTGCAGTCCCGGTTGTCGTCCTGGCAAACGATTCGTGTCGTCCTGGGTAATCCAACGTGCGACCTGGATTCCGCTGTATGCGCCCTGGTCCAAGGACTGCTGGAGTACACTGAGGTCGAGAAGCATGGACTCGTCAGTGTTGCTGTAATACCAGTCATGAATATCCCGGAAAAAGAGTTTCGCATTAAAACGGAAGTGGTTTACAGCCTAAAGTCTCATGGCATTCCGTTAAACTTGCTGACATTCAGGTAAGCCCCCTCAGATTCTGGAAAGCAGTCTGAGCTTTGTGCTATATTTGCATGATTATATACTCTTGACAGAGATCAGATCGATTTGCAAAATGTGCAGAGCGACGCCAACAAGAGGCTGGAGCTGATTTTAGTCGATCATCATACTCTCGCGAACGAAGATGTTGCATTGAAACCTTCAGTTGTGACGATTATCGATCATCGGCCGTTGGATTCCACCTGGTCGTGGCCCAATGTATTGTTAAACGTAGAAACCGTTGGAAGCTGTGCCACCCTGGTTGCACGCAATGTTCTGCAGAAGAATCCTGATATACTGGATGCGCAGCTCTCGAGCCTCTTGAGAGGCAAGTACTATTTGAATAATAGATTTTTTTAATAGACACAAAATCGTTCTTATTATATACTATTCAATATTTTGTGCAGGTCCAATATTGATAGACACTTATAATATGTCGGATGAAGCTGGTCGAGCAACTGCTACTGACGTTGACATACTAAATGCTCTTGAACAACTAGGCGGACTCACGTCCGACAGAACTGAGACATTTAAGAAGATTATGCATGCAAAAACAGACATTAGTGAATTGACTCTTGAAGAACTTATGATAAAGGATCTAAAAGTGACCAATGGGATACCTCTCGTTGGATTTTCCCTTTTAGTAGAGGTGCGTTACCTAGATTTTTTTTATTAATATTGTGAATTAATTTTTTAAATTAATTAAAACGTAATTTGTAACAAATTCTAGAATTTCCTTATGCGTGAAAATGCGGAAGAGGTCATTGAAAAGTTTGCTAATGAAAGAAATTGCAATATCGTTGTTCTCATCGGGCAGGATGTGACGAAGGAACATGTTTCTAGAGATGTCGCAATTTTTTCAACATTATGTAATCAATTGGCGAATGACGTAAGTATTTATTATTCAATGCAATTGTCATAAAAATTTATGTTAGCATATATTTCTGTATATCCTTTTACTTTATTTACAGATAATTCAAGCGTTGACTGAATTTACGCAGCCATCTCTAAATTTAGAATTAATCAAAGAAATTCGAAAAGAGAAATATAGCCTCTGCTTGTACAGACAAGGAAATGTGAAGGTAACACGCAAACAGATATTACCGATTGTGCAAAAAACGACGTTATTGCATAGAAATGAGAAAATATAACATAAATACATAAGATATAGAATTTAAAAAAATACTGGTGGTATAAAGTTTGCTAATAAAAAAATACTCTCGAGTACTTTCTTATGTTCTTTAGGATACCTCTTTTATCACATGATGTTTCCCGCTCCTTATTCAATCATATTGAAATTAATAAATTTTAATATATATTCCATGATAAATTTATAGCTAATAATTTATATATGTTTTATTAACGATAAGTATAAGGCCATACATACATAATTACAGTATTTTAATATTATATTCATTGATATACATATTTAATATACATCTATGTGTATATGAAATCATATATATTCTTATATCGAATTGAATATTTAAATTAACAGTGCATTTTGCTCTAAAAACGATTGGCGTATTTGGAGTTAATGAAAAGCTTTTGTCGATGCTCGTATTGTGGAAAAATTATCTCGATTATCGGGAATTTTATGATTTTGCGCAGTGAAACACCGCCGCTATCGTCATTGGCTGTCGGAACGTCACACCCCTCGGCGTTATCACACATCATCCCCCGAAAGGTCCTTTCCTCCCCGTGATATCGCAGTGACCGTGGAGACTGGAGAGCAATGTCGCGACTACCGGTCATCCCACGTTCGCAAGAATGTCTTGGAGATGTGCGGGATCGGGATGCACCGTGAAGACCGTGCGGCGATCGTCTTGCATCGCGCAATAGAGACGCGAAGAAAGATATATGCGAGCCGAGCGGAGCAGCTAAAGCGCCAAACTCGACGAGCGAAAGAGGCTTATTATTAACGCGACGCACGTGTTCCATTTAAAATTATGAGACTGGCCTCGGAGCGTCGGCGGTTTCTCCCGAACGGTAAGGACAACGTGCGGAATGTAAAAAATCGGCGAGACCCGGCGCGGGAGTCTCTAGCGATCTCCACCCCGGAACGGGGAATCAAACGCGTTCGGCAAAAGGAACAGTAGGGGAGGAAAAGAAGAAAAGAAACGTATTAACGAAATACGCCGCGGAGATATTCGCCCACCCGCGAAATAACGCATATTGATCGTTCCATACTTGTTGCGCAGAGACAACAGCCGGGCCAGGCTACGCCGAGTATCAACATCCCCACCCTGTGCGAGAGCGAAAAGCTGCATCACATCTCGCGGACGCCGCTGTTCCGTAAAATTGGCATTTCTTCTTCTGGCGTTTCGACGGCGCACCGCGACGTCCTCCCCACGGGGAGTAACGGGGATGAGGGAGTCCCTGGAGCTGTATTATGATTTGTAAATGCGCTCGGAGTATTGGTACTCGCCGCGCTATCGCAACATATCATGGAGACAGTACGCCTTTTGTTAAAAGTCCTGATACTGTTCAGCTGGTGCGCAAGGGGATCCATCGGGAACGCTCTCGGTGAGTTGGACCTGACACTTCGCCGCTTCGTTATCAACCCTTTCCTATGCGTGGGTGACATTTGTTTTACGATATGTATTTTTATACGCTGCGGATTCGCGGGACCCATGTGATGTCTTTTAGCACGAAAGCATTTACTCTTTCTCTAATTTTTTAGTTTTTGAAAATAAAAAATGATTTGTTGTGTGATGATGAATAATGATTGACTCATTATTTAATTACAAAAGATTAATTGTAGAAACGCACATAAAAATGCAATAATAAACGATAATTTCAATGATTATGTTATTAATATTAATAGCGACAAAAAACAGTCTGAAATAAAAATAATAAACGCATTTTTCACAGTTATTTTTTCAAACATAATTGTATTTACTTTATTGACATCATATTTACAGAAGTAAATAATCAAAAGCCAATTAAGTAACATCCAGCTTTTTATCAAATATTCGATAATTATTAATGTATAAAAAATATATAAAAATCACGTATATTTTAACTCTAATAAAATATTTACAAGACGATGGTATTTATAATTTTAGAAAAATGCATTCTTCCGCTCGGCATGGAAGAAGGAAAAATCCCAGATGAAGCGATCACCGCGTCATCCAGTTATGAGATGAAATCCGTCGGTCCCCAAAATGCGAGGTACAGAGATGAAAATATGTACAATATAATTATGTACAGCCGGCATAATGATATATGAATATTCGTAGAATACGGCAGGAAAAGAATGGTGGTGCTTGGTGCCCGAAAGCTCAAATCAGTAGCGCCATACGCGAATACCTGGAGATCGATTTGGTGAGAGACCATCTTATTACGTGGACCGAGACCCAGGGGAGATTCGGTAACGGTCAAGGTCAAGAATATGCCGAGGCATTTTTTCTGGAATATTGGCGGCATGAAAAATGGCATCAGTACAAAGATTTAAGAGGGAACAAGGTACGCCTGACTATTAATAAAGATTAAGTTAAATTTACATTTAATTAAGATTTAATTTACAAAGATTGAAGTAACTTGTGACTAAAGATTTTGTAAAACATTAATTTTAAGATTTTTTGGAAGGATTAATTTTCAAATTTAATTTTTTTAATTTTAAAAATCAATAACTTTAATTAAAATTAATTTCTCGTCGCATTCGTAAAAAAGAATTTTCTAAAACTCGCTAGAGACAGAAAATTTACATTATACTTATCACATATATTACATTATACTTGTATTATAGGTCCTACGTGGCAACAGCAATACATATCTAGTCGAGAAACAAAAGTTAGATCTACCATTCGTTGCGAGTCGAGTAAGATTTGTTCCTTACAGTCAGCATCCTCGCACTGTATGCATGCGCGTCGAGATTTACGGCTGCACCTGGAATCGTGAGTATTTTCCATATGCTATTTAATATAATGTTTATTGCATTTGCAAAAGGAATATATATATATATATTCTTTGTGAATGTGATTGTCAAGAATATATATATATATATTCTTTATGATTGATCGTTCTCAATTCAGTTCTAATTAAGTGCACTCGTCTTTATATATATATAATTATATAAATATATAAATATAAATTTATATAAATATACAATCAGCAACATTGTGAAATGTTGAAATTGTTAGAAATTATATATTTAGAGAGATACGGATTTAAAAATGATGGAATGAAATAAATCCAATATAATGAAAGTACCCTTCATTGTTTATGCAGAAGGTATCGCTAGTTATACCGCGCCCAAAGCTAATGTAGACGGACCTAATGGGTGTAACGTCGAGGATACGTCATACGATGGCACGGAAATCGAGAATTTAATGTTGAATGGATTGGGACAATTAACCGACGGTATAGTTGGCAACGAAATGGAAATTCGGGAATCCGCCAGAGTAACCAACTGGGTCGGATGGCACGACCGGGATAATATAGAATTATTCTTTGAGTTCCAACTTTCTCAGAAATTTAGGAATTGTACGATTCACGTGGCTAATCTGCCCGATCTAAGTGTTGAGGTGCGTAATTACTCGAAACAAATTTTCTTTATAAACAAACTTATTTTAAGTTTATCAACTTTAGATGTTCCCGATAGTAAACTTTTGGTTTTCATCGGATGGCAAAGAATATCACGAAACACCGGAAACCTTTCAAATGTTTAATGACCCTAAGATGAACATCATTCCTGGCAGCAGCAATAGCAGAAGTATCGCTTCGATATCTATTCCGTTGCAATTGAGGATCGGCAAATTTGTCAAAATGGAAATAAAGCCTCAGTCCAAATGGTTGTTGCTAAGCGAGATCACATTCCAGACAGGTAATCACTAATTTTGTTACTATGTTCAAACTATATTCAAGATATATTATTTTGTAATTCAGTTCCAGATGTAAAGAACAGCACTGACGGGGCATTGGCGCGTTTGTCATGGATATATACGAATAGTAATGAGAACATGTCTCAAATAATCAATCCAGATCAGATTGCGAGAAAACAGATCGAAGATAAAGAGATTAAGGGCGAGATTGGCAATCTAGAAATTCAAACTGACAACAAGGTCAGAGGTGAAGCTGACGATGAAAGGAAGATTAATATTCAACATGGTGGTACAATGACAGGAAAATCAAAAACTGATTCGAACGAAACAACGTTGGTGTTAAACGAGTCGAATCTGACACCAGATGCCTTCCCCGTGAACAATTCACCAACGTATATTGGGCTAATCAGTGCTGCGTTGACTATAATAGTCTTTTTTTCGGGTTGTACGATTTTCCTCATAAAGCAGAGAGGTCGCAACAAAGTGGCTTTATTACAAAAGCATACCGCGTTATTATGCGGCTCGCCGGCGCCGGGTATCACGATCAATACGAAGGATATCAAATTACCCACACCGATCGTGGTAAACAATCTGTCGCAATCTCGACTGTCGTTGAAAAGCAAAATTGCCTCGAACAACGATTACAAATTCGGCGACGTCGATACAGCGAGCGAGCAGCATAGCATTTACGAGAAGATTAATAAAATATCCCCGGAACCATATGTCAAATGTGAAGCGAGATCCAATTATAAAGCAGAACATTTTGGTACGTATAGGACCGCATATTAATGACCGTTAATGGCATTAATAATTAGCTCTAATATTGAACGTGTCCAATCACAGAAGCGATGGAGAAATTGTATTTTATTTTATATTAGATGCAAACACAAAATCTGTATATATTATACGTAATCAGAACATAACGATTATCCTATAATTATCAGAATATAATAATTTATTTGATTTGCTTCTTTCCATTCTGCACTTAATAATTTACATTTGTCCCAATTTTCCTGCGCCTTTCCTAATTGATTTTGATTTAGTCATGATTAATTTTATATTGATAATATGAATGCATATTAATTAGTAAAATTAACGAAATTATTTATAGACTCGTAATAATAAATGCCACATTATTATATTTGTTATAATGTGCTCGTGTCCAATCAAACATCTTTTATGCGTGCTCAAATTACATTCTATCTAACATTATTATTGACTTTGCATATGTTTTTTAGATACTAAAACCAGCGAGAACTTCACCGATGAAGCGCGAGTGGAATGCATAATGCCAACGATGTCGAAAAAACTAAGTCACTCACAAACGGGAAAAATTAATCAGAGAATATACGAGAGCTATTATGCGGCTACGGACATCTTGACGGTAAGAAGGCCCGCAGCATGTACAAATGTAACGGTAATTTAGACAATTTTGCGATTGTTAATGCAATACTCGATACAGTATTACGGTATGTTATAGATAAAGAGACGTGATCAGCATCCCGTCGTGAGTCTCTTCACGCCGCTGCTTGTTCGGGATTCGATCGTATCGTACAAACGCGGGACTTACGAGGTTCCGCGCATCTCTCGGCATAGATTAAGAATCCTCGATAAACTCGGCGAGGGAAACTTCGGTTTGGTGAGTCTCATATACTTTCGATTATTTTCCTGGACATGAATCACTAGACATCTTTTTTCTCAGATGTTTTATAGATGTCTTTGCTGTTCAGTTTTCTTTTTTAATTTATAACATGAAGATGTGAATCCCATTTAGGTTCACCTATGCGAAGCGAAAGGCATACAAAATCCGGATCTAGGCATCCTTCAAAACCGTCAAGTAGTTATAGTCCGGTCCTTATGGCGCGGCGTGGTTGACGCTTTAAGGTAAAAGCATCACGGTTTTTTTTTTTTGCGAACTTTTGCAAAACTCTTGCACGGAAATGTATTATTTTAGGGAGGATTTTATGAACGACATGCACACCTTGGCTGAAATACGGGACGTCAATATCGCCAGGATAGTCGCGATCGTCGAGGAGGAACCTTTTAGTGCCATTTTCGAGTACGGAGAACTCGGGGATCTGTCAAGTTTTCTAAAAAGTCGTGATCGCGACGCGCCGATAAGGTAAGCATGCACGACTATTCGATTGCAGATTTCGTGTATTTTCTCAAGTAATCATGGATTTTGCAGTTACGAGTGCTCATTGAATTTGGCGATGCAAATCGCTTCGGGTATGAAGTACCTCGAGAGTTTAAACGTACCACATTGCGATCTAGCAGCCAGGTAATAATATACATTCATTATGTAATATCATATTTATATATTTTACACGTTTGTCAATATATTTCGTAGGAATTGCATCGTTTGTAAAGATCTGCTGATTAAAGTATCGGATCAAGCCATGTACTGCAGTAAATATGACGGCGAATATTACGTCGATGAGTGCTATGCGAAGATACCATTACGTTGGATGGCATGGGAAGCGGTCCTATCGGTAATTCTTTGTTTTGTAATTTAGATTCCACGAAAAAAGAATTTTCTATTTATTGCATCGTATTGCTTTTCTATTGTTTTGTCTAGTGTAATATTCAGTCGTTTACTTTAATTTTTAAAATTTTCAAGTAAAATAATATAATCTAAAAGATTGTTCCGAGAAGAAAGGATCATTCCGCTAAAAAAAATTGAGCATTTTATCGACATTTGATCGACATTGTCCGAATATTTCGTAATACTTAAATCAAATTGAGAATAATGTTTCTCGCCTACGTTTAGGGAAAACGAAGCTGTCAATCCGACGTTTGGTCGTACGGCGTAACGGTTTGGGAAGTGCTGACGCGCTGCGAAGACATACCGTACGCCGACCTGACTTCAGAACAGGTGTTGGAGAACTGCGGCCTATGGTACTCGTTGGACAACGGCGGTAAAAAGAAATGTCCACGGATCCTCGAGCAGCCGGTGTTCTGCACGGACGATCTGTACCGGCTGATGCTGCGATGTTGGTGCAAACTTGTGGAGGATCGGCCCAGTTTCCAGGAGATTTACTGCTACCTCAAGAAGCTGACTCTGGATTAAATGTACGCAAATGCGAATGCATCTCTGCCGAAAGAGCATACGAAAAACGATCCATACTCCAGCAGCAGCAGCAGCAGCGGCGGTGCGGACCAAATCGATTACAATCAGCTAAGAAGCATCCTGATTTCTTTCTTGATCGCTTTCGCAGGTAGCTCGAACTGATCGCGAATTGAATCGAATCGAGGAGTCGTAAATGCCTAAACACAACAACATGGGATGCTCTCTGGCCACTAAAATTACTGCTCAACTAGATTTATCTAATTTTGATTATATAAAGTAAGTGTAGGCTAACAACATAACGATAAAATTCAATGCGGCGGGTAATCGCAGGTTTCTCGTATAATATTCTACGCGTATGTCAAGGGATAATCTGAGAAAAATTTTTCAACGATTATTTCCATAACAATTATTCGCGAGAAATACGTGATTTCGCGAGCGAATAAGAGAGATTCACATCTATTTACTAATTTCTTACTTTACATATCTTTCCTACGCTTATACATATATATACATATTATATATATATGTGATACTCATTATCGTTTTTACTGTTAAAAAAATATCGTTCCATTTCTTCTATATCTATTGTCTAGGTAGCCGATCGCAGTAAAATGACGACGCGAACAAGCTTTCCAACGAAACTTGTCGCAATTTTGCTCGAGTTTGTTGCAGATTCTGCGCAAAACTTTAGTCGCATTTTGTCGGCTGGATACTTTATATCATCGTGAAAATTCGTTGCACGTAGCCGAAGCAAAATAATATAAGTGAAATCGGCATAAGCGAGCGTAATACTCAATTACGTCGAAGAATGACAATCAGTTTTGCTCATCTATTTATATATACTTATTTTACAAAATAATATCACGATGTACTCGTATTGATCAATTCAGCTTATCTATCGTAGGAAGAAGGCGGATCGTTTGATCTTTAATCAAATTTTGCAGTGGCGCAAGATTTTTAAATAGAAATAATCTTCATATATATCCTTTCTTACATATATGTATATCTTAAGCTAAGTCATCTCCAATTTTATTCGGAAATACATAATTGATAATATATAATTCACGGGATGTATTTGGAACGAGGGTGCTCTTTACGTATCGCGTTATTGCGTTATTAATTCTTCCAATTTAAGAATAAGGATATATTTAAACAATTTCTGTGCCAAATAGTTAGTAATTCAGAAAGAATGCGTTTCAAGATGTACTTGAACTGTACTTGAACCTCGTGCGAATATTTTGTTCCAACGGATATAATTAGACTTCTAAAGCATAAGTACTTACATTTTAAGATACACCCCGTGCATAATAACGACGTTAACTAAGAAAACGATGAAGAAAGGAGCAAAAGAGCAAAAGAGAATCACAATTACGATTATTGGAAACAACGACGATAATAACGATTATGGTAAACGTACAATTTTAGATTATATATGTTTATAACAGATGTAACGTTTAATTAAATCAAATTTGTAATATCAATCATGTTTGTTGCTTTAAAAATGCAGATTTAATTATCTGTACGTAGTATGGAGATTAGCGTTTCTTTTTTTAGAATTATTTAATACTGACAGTCAAAGGGTTTCAACGAGTTAAACTTTTGGGATACCAAAACTTTATTTTCCATCTAATTACTAACAATTAAGTAACAAATAATTATTTACAACTTTATCAACAATTGTTATAATTTGTTACAGTTTCATAAAAGGCGTACGATATTCATTTCTTTGTGAAAATCCTCGAGAGACTGTTCCCAGCGTTCTTCGAAATATACCCCTAGCAGGAACTTCGCATTCAACCCGATATTTATAGACCACGGGAGATAATGATTCAAGTATAATTGCCTCTGTCTGAAATATTACATGATATACGAAACGATCACGATATATTAATAACTACAGGCTATCGTACGAAGTAGCTCACGAGTTTACCTAGGACGTAGCCGACTGGCTCCGAATATTGCACCAGTTATGCACATCGGCAAACGCAGCTGCAAAGCCTCTATCCACTTAACCGATACCTCTCCTAGCATCGTCGTCGGCATTAGGAGCATAGCGTGAAAGATATCGTGCACCTCTCGATATCGTTGCATCACGTAGGCCAGCTCGATATCGTCGACGAATTGCACCGCAAGTCTATCATCGGGCGACACATTCTGCAATCACACAGCTCGCTCGTTACGTTTTGCTCAGTTGTTCTCCAGACGTTAAGATTCATCTTACGTTGTTATCCAAGAAATCGCGATACGTTCTGCCCACAGTTCCTGACGGCAGGTCTTTGAGGTAAGAGAGGTCGACGGTGGACGTGTTTACGCGCGGCTTTTGCGCGAGTATACGTTGACCCTCGCTCGTATCCTTCATCTGTTGATGACAGTGCACGAGGGCGTTTGTACCGGTAGTTTCCCCGAGACACGCTATCATGTCACCTCGATACGGGTTCGCCAACGATACAGCCGCCGAGCCCATCGTGAGAAGCACACGTTGCAGAGGGGATAGGGATACATGGTGCTTGGCATAATCCTCCAGGAACGCATCGCAGGCGGTCGCGAAACGGCCTGAAACCGAGCGAGGAAAGTAAGAAGGTCTGAAACCGTGTTTGTCTGTTAATAAATAAAATTTATTTCCATTAAAATAGCGGCTGTTATATGTATGTACAGATTAGCATGTAAATTATATCTAACTTTCATGGCCGATGTTTTACCCTAATTGACCTAACTGAGAGAATGTTTTCCTAATTAGCATAATACTTATTTGGTAACACGATAATTTTCACTTTGGTATAAATTACAGTCAGGTTGTCGATATTATTTTACGTCGCTCCCTAACTTTGGTAAGTTAAAGAGCACTTTGTGACAGGACATGAGGAACAGAAATATTCATAACAGCTATTGGTCACACACGCATCACCCCGTCACTGTTCGGAACAAAGGAACATGTCTCGTTCTTTATCTCATACTTAAATTAACCCGATTTGTCTTACATTTAAATAAAGATCACTAGCTGTTATATGTATACTTCCTGAAGTTGATTTTTATAATTATATAAATCTTATATAATTATATAGATCTTTTGTACAAATGCTTTGTATCATACAGAGTTGTTGTCATCATAACACTTGTATCATACATCATCACGTTCAGATTTCTACAACACGAAAACTTACAATCATATGGCTTGTATCCTACTGGCCTGAGATCCAACCAAAGTGTACTTCGGCTGCGGACTCTCTCTTTTACGAAACGTTACCCAAGTGTACACTAAGCTACCTAACACGCTTAAATTCAATCCTACAAAGTTCAACCACGAAAATATGTAGTCACCGCCGATCACCATGCCAAGATAAGTCACGCATATATTTTTCAGACATCCGATTATGGTGGTTGTCAGCGCGGAGTTGTAAAGCGTACAGAGGAGCGTGCTGTACGACAGTATAAAGCCCATTATGCACGACAATACAAACTGCAGTATAAACAGCGGATCTGTCCAGCTGGGAAACTCTAGTGCCATCGCTATGTCACCCATACACCAGGCCAGCAGGACCGTTGGGCCGAGCATGAACAAAGAATTGTAATACATCAGTCCGTATTTCCCCAATTCCTTGGAGTCCAGCTTCTTCTTCATGTATACGCCATTGGCGGCGGTGAAAAAATCGTTGAACAGGATAAAGATATAGCCCTCGAGATTGAAGGCGAGATCGTTCAGCGCGGCCACCACCGCGCCCAGGATCATCGTGTAAACGCTCAGCTGTATCGACATGCGCGCCTTGATCCCGAGGATGTAGTACTCGGCGATCATCGTCATGAGGATACTGAAACGCCTCAGGGCGGTGAACATCGGCAGGCTCAGCTGCTTGGTGCCGCCCAGGCCGAATATCATGTTGCCGATGTATATCAACGGCAGTGGCCATATCTTGGTGAAGGTCGCCGCTTCCAGATTCGGGAACTCGACGTAACGCAGCCTCTTCGCGACGAGCAGGACCAGGATCGTCGCGATCATCTGGCCGATCCCGAGCACTTGGAAGGACGGGAAGGCGTACGACGTGAGGATGGTCTTGTTGACGACCGTTATCATGAACGACGACAGACCGTAAAAGACCGCCGACGCCACCCGCGTGAACATCGCGTTCTGCTCGTGTTCCGTCATCGTGAGAGGAATGAAGCAACCTGCGCGCCGCGGCCTCTCTGCTCGCTCCAGGCTCGCTCTTATCCGTTTCGTACGTGTCTCTCGTTATCCCGTGTGAATACCCGTTACTGCGATAAATAATTACACACATAGAGGAACCTACGCTTAGATAACCTTATCGCTCTTCCTCCGTACATGGCACCGGCTGGCGCGATCGAGCTCGCACTGAATCGGCTTCCAGGAGTTCCAGGGTGAAGGCCTCGACGACGGGGGACGGTGCGCGGTTCCCCCCCGACGAAACGTGAATTGTCAGACCTCAGGCGTGTGATGCAATCGCAAAGGCATGCTCCTCGCGCGGCGATAAGAGTCCTTCGTCGAATCTCGCTTTCTGCGGTATCACTGCCGGAAAAAACAAACCGTGACACTGACAGGTGTAGAGATGGTGGACTTCCGAAGGCGCGAATTCATTAAGCAGTAAGCTAACTTGGGATTTTTGTCAGCAACAATTAAACACAAAATAGATCTTTTTTTTGTATACGTACATCTGGAAATTGAGCTCACGATAATTTTAATTGACTCCGAACTCCGATTTCAAGTGCGTTTCTCTGTGCTAAATCATCGTTGCGCTTTTTCTCCCCATAAATGTTTATTTATTTTAATTTGTGTAGAAAGTATATAACAGCTACAAGAACAGATCTCTCTTTCTTTTGATTTTATTTATGATCAATTAGTATATTATCGCTCTTTACTTGCCGATCTTTATGACCTCGTGTTTAACTGCAAATATACATATATATTTGATGTGAATACAATTAAGGAATGATTATCGAGCAATCTAACTTTTGCATTCAATTTTCAGATTACACAAGGGATAAGTATTCACAGTCCGATGTTATTATTATTAAAATCGTTTCAAGTACCTACGATTTTAAAATGTGCTAAATAAAGGGTTATTTACTTTATGTTTGTTTTTTTACAGCTAAAGTGTACACTCTTTGTACATAAAATTAAATAGGTATATATTATATATGTGTATCTGAAATTTTGCGAAAGCGAGTTTTAATCATCTAATGCAGCCCAGTGTATAGCAATAAAAAAAAATAAACCTTTTATTGGCTGGATGGAATCTTTTCAAGACGGGACTTAAATATAAGATCGGACTACGAATGCTACACTACATTTTATGCAAATTCAAATACACGCTTCCTGCGGAAAATTATTTTACCTTAAATTATAAAATTTCTCTTATCAAGATTGCAACTTTTCATAAGCGTAATTCGACCGAACAAATCATGCACCACGAAGAGCATAATTATGTCTGATATTTTTTCTCTCCTTTTATTTTACATGTACATTCGTCATCTTTACGAACACACAACGCGACACGACGTTTCTTTCTGCAGATCAAACAAGATCAAATCTACACCTTGCATTTGCATTAAATGCACAGCATAATCATAACCTGCTAACGGATCCACCGGCACAGGACAGGCGCCGCCATGTCTTTCTCGCGGTCGGGGATCATCGGGGATCGTCGCGAATCATCGGGGATCCTCGCATTCCTCTCGGAGTATGGATTCCGGCGATCGGGAGAGAAGATTAGGTTTTCCCTCCCCCTCGGGCTCGGGGCAGGGTAAGGCCCGTGTATCCCTCCGCCGCGGTCGCCATGGCAACGACCGGAACGCGGAACTACTTGCGGAAGTTCACTCGTTAATTCCGGATCATCGCCGGTGGCGGGCGACACGACTTTTCTGGCGCCGCTCCTGAAATCTACGGTTGCGATTTGCGATTCCTCGCGCGGTCGGCCCTGCCCTGGGACGCGAGATCGTCGGTATCCGCGCGAGGGCGATCCCCCCCAGGAGTCCAGCCGAGCGATTTGCGCCCCAGCTGTCGCCCGTCGACGCCGCTCTGCCGACGTCGATCGGATCCTCCTGAAGCCGTCCGTCGTCCGCGAGGAGGACAACCCCGGGTCTCCCGATGTAAGTACGCGATGACAGCGTCGCTCGGGGCCGCGAACCGGTCGCGCCCGACGACGAGCCGTCTCTCAGCCGTCCCTCCGGGACGTGCGGCACGTCCGCGAGGCTCTCCGTTAAAGGAACAAACGCCGTGCACGGCTGCACGCAGACGGTCTCGTTTCGCGGAAGTCAATCGATAACGTAGGCTGATATTGACCCCTTGGAAATTGATTTTTCCCCGTTGTCTGCCTGTGACACGATCGGGCCGACCTGCGATAAATTTTTACCGCGGCTGTCCGCTCGCGACAGCTTTTATTTCTATTTCGGTTCTGCCGCGATCGAAACCGCGGTGACACTCCACAGACATAACGCACCGTTCCCCATATGACATATGTGTAAAAAGGGAAAGAGAGGAGACAGTGGAAAATTGCCACTATTCTTTCGAACGATGGATTTCCTTTGATATTATACAATTAAAATACTAATGAGGTCATAAAGAAAGATGTATGTCTTTAATTTAGATATTTAATTAAGACTGGATCACACACAATTTATACCTATTTACTTTTTACTCCTTTTATATGATAATATAATTTCTGAAGCTTTTATTTTTTTAAATTAATATCTTAAGATTAATTTGTATTGAACCGAGATATAGAATTTATACCATTATATTTATTATATAATGGCATTTATTTATTACCGAATGGTATTTATTTATAAGTATATTATTTGGTATCTTTTATTACTATTTACTTCATGCTCAGATACTTTTTATTAATCAAAGTTTATGCTAAGAGCAAGTCAAGCTGAACTTAGAATTTTTATCAGAAAAGCCTATACTTTGTTAGATTAATATCTTATTGTTAGATTAGTTTGTATCAAAACAGGGCATAGAAATTATGCTATTATTATGAAATTATATTAATTATAAGTAAATTTAATTGTTCAGTGTCTCTTACTTCATGCCTAGATACTTTTTATTAATCAAAGTTTATGCTAAGAGCAAGTCAAGCTAAACTTAAAATTTTTATTGAGAAAAAGTCTATATATTTGTCAGATATTATATGAAAATCTATAGTTTTATAAAGCGTGTGCATTTGTAGGTTTAGCCGTGACCGAGATCAGAATAGGGGCCGCCGTGGCAGTACTGTTAGGACAGGGACAAGTACTGGCAGAGGCGGTACCGATAATGGACGCGGTACCAGCAGATTTGGCACACCTAGTAGAGGAAGCGCCAATAATGTACGAGGAGGATTAAAAGGAAAGCAACCTGGTGGCGGTCTAAGGAAAGTAAACTGGGACCTTCGTACTTTGGAACCATTACGCAAAGACTTTTATATAGAGCATCCCGCAGTTAGGAATAGGTATTAATAGAATTAGTAATTAGTATTAAATATAATCTGAGGTATTAAATATGCTCACGAATTTAATTTGTGTGTGTTAGATCTAGTGAAGAGGTAAATCAATTTCGAGAGAACGCAGAAATAACTGTAAAGGGTGAAAACGTTCCTAATCCCATACAATATTTCGAGGAAGGAAACTTCCCGCCTTATGTAATGGAGGGCATTCGTAGAGAAGGATATTCGCAACCTACTCCAATTCAAGCCCAAGGATGGCCTATTGCCCTTAGCGGCAGAGATCTTGTTGCAATCGCTCAAACTGGCTCTGGAAAGACACTTGGAGTGAGGAAAATTAAAAATATATTTAATATAATATAATAAATTTATTTAATATTTAACAGATTGCAATTTTAGAACGCTTTTTTACGTTCCATACTTTTTTTGTTTAATTATTCATAGAAAATAGCTTTACATATCTACATATTTTATATAATTTAAATAAAAATGCATTATATATGTAACATTTTAGAGATATATTTGTATACGTTTCTATTAGATTAATTGTTTTACTTTATTTTTTCAGTATATTTTACCTGCAATCGTGCATATCATACACCAACCGCGCATAAGCGGCGGGGATGGTCCAATTGTCTTGATCTTAGCTCCAACCAGAGAATTAGCTCAACAAATTCAAGAAGTGGCTAACAGTTTTGGAGAGACTGCAGCTGTAAGAAATACATGTATCTTCGGCGGGGCTCCAAAAGGACCACAAGCGCACGATTTGGAAAGAGGCATTGAAATATGCATTGCTACACCAGGTAGACTTATAAATTTCTTAGAAAGAGGAACTACAAACTTACGTAGGTATGTATAACTTCAGTTTCAGCGATAAATAAAAATTATCTCTATATCGGAGATCAATTATATAAATTTACCACCATCTATATAAATATTTTATCCTTTTATTTTAGGTGTACGTATTTAGTACTCGATGAAGCCGATCGCATGCTAGATATGGGATTTGAACCCCAGATACGAAAAATAATTGAGCAGATACGTCCCGATAGGCAAGTGCTCATGTGGTCGGCGACGTGGCCCAAAGAAGTTCGTGCGCTCGCGGAGGACTTCTTGACAGATTATGTTCATCTCAATATCGGCTCTCTGACTTTGTCGGCCAATCATAACATCACTCAGATCATTGATGTTTGTCACGAGCACGAGAAAGACTCGAAGCTGTATAGATTGCTTCAAGAGATCGGTACTGAAAAGGAGAATAAGACCATCATATTTGTCGAAACTAAACGTAAAGTGGACGATATCACGAAAAATATTAGACGCGAAGGATGGCAAGCTGTGAGTATTCACGGTGACAAAAACCAGCAGGAAAGGGATCATGTGTTACAAGAGTTCCGCAGCGGAAGAGCGCCGATTTTAGTCGCAACTGATGTAGCCGCTAGAGGCTTGGGTATGTAAAACTCTATTCGGCTATGCTTTAGTATTGGCGAGATACCAAGAGAGTCACGGTTAAACTGGGTATTGGCAACACTTATTGGATTAGCCGGTGATGCGTTGTTAGAGTGAGGCCAGCCGACAGCTGTGTACGTAGCGGTGTGTGATGCATTGGAACTTTTTATCATATTTGTCTCGAATGTATTGTAGAGCCATGTAAAATTAATAACGTTTCTCATATAGTTTGTTTTTTTTAATGTAATTTTTTGTTCCGCAATTACGTATGTTGAACATTTTTTTAAAATCTTGTTGATTTGTTGCTTTTTATAAGCTCATTTTTATATTTTTGTTTTGTAAATAAATCTATCTTATTTTCATGTAAAAATTATAGAAACAGCAACGTTTTTGCTACTTTAATGTTTAATTTATGACTGTACTAATTATTGATACATAATTAGCTTTAATGTTGAAATGAAGAGTTTTATTGATTTTGATAATGATGTATATAAGAGCAAGGTTCTGAAAATGCACACAAGCTACCACTAAGTCTGTCTGCTTTTCTTTTTCAGAGGCACAGAGTACCCTAACTCAACGCGGTGTACTGCCAGTATTGGGCAGACACAGTGACAATTTTATTTTTATTTGCTTATATATTATAACAATTTCCAAATGGAAAATTCCAAATGGCTAGATTCATATACGATTTAACTTCTGTTCTAATTTTCTTATTACGGAATAGCAAGATAGACTTTATGGCCATTGATGCATTATTCGATGATCAATGCATCAAATAATACCGGACAATCACAATATATGTATTTAAATATTACTTGTGTAGTAATTAAAAAATTAAATGGATATTTTTAAACAAGGTTTTATCACAAAGTGAAGTGATAACCATAAATATGTCAATGTAATATTTTTGCAATTGCAATATGAAAACTCAAAAAGTGCAATTGCCAAACTTATTATCCAGTGCCTCTAACTTCAACCGTAAGAAATTATTATACAGTGCCTATCGAAACTAATGCACTCAGGCTTAAACCCTAAATTGCTGCCTCTATCCCAAACCAGACACATCCGCTGTGTCTGTCTAATCTCTAGGCCGCCAGTATATTATATATGAAAGCCCATAAGAAAGCAACCAGAATTGCCCCCCTTTAAAAGCAAACGGGGTCGTTCTCGCTGATTTCACATCGGAATTCCCAAACGAAAGGTGGGTGTCTAAATGTGTTTTATCTGGAAATTATTATTGATAGATTCTTGCTAAAATGTAATATATTATGTATGTAATACGTATCTAATACGTATTTAAGTTACTTGACATGTAGAAATATATTTTTCCTTTATCCTTTCATTCAAACAACTTGTCAATCAATATCTGACAATATCTATCCACATATGCATGAGCACAAGCATTGATAAGCTTATATGCTCAATTGCAGTAATGATATATTTAATATTTAATTAAACGAGAAATATCAATTTAGTTTTCGAATTCAAAAGGAATTACAAAATAACAACTTGTATATACAAATAACAGATTTTAGGATACATATATTTTTATCAAGAAAAATATAATATAACTATTATTTACTAATATTATTAGTAACATTTTTCATAACTACTACTTCACAGATGTGGATGATGTGAAATACGTGATAAATTTCGATTATCCATCTTCGTCGGAGGATTACATACATAGAATCGGTCGAACTGGGCGTAGGCGGCAGACCGGAACGGCATATGCGTTTTTCACTAGTCACAATATGAAGCACGCCGGAGATTTGATAGAAGTTTTACGAGAGGCCGGACAGAATGTCAATCCGCGTCTTAGTGAAATGGCAGAGATGGCCAAGGCGGGAAACTTTAGCGGCAGAAGTATGTTTTCGCATATAGTTGAATGTCTGTATTATACATCTGCATATTTATTCTAATGGCACACACACAAAGTAAATTTTTTTCACCCTAACATAGTTATACAAATGAGAAAGATTGCGGAAGGAAAAGTTCATTTTTCCTTCGATTATAATCGCTAGTTATTCGACCGATTATTTCATATATTTTTTAATATTTTATATATTATTGTAATAAGGTGGAAAACGTTTCGGCGGTTCTTCTGGTGGTAATGGCGCTGAAAGGGGCAATGGCCGAAGAAGTAATAATGATAGTAGAGGAAGAGGCGGCGGTTCAGCAAGAGGGAGAGGACCTCCTCGTAGCGGGACTTCTTACCAGCCTTCTTCGAGCGTTTATTCAGGATCGGATTACAGTAATTATAATAATATGAAACAGAGTACATCCTTGGGCCAGAACACGACGTACGGGTACAGTACGCAGAGAAGCTACGGACAGGGAAGTATGCCTCAAAATTACGGGGGTGGCGATAATTACGGAAGTGGTTATTCCTACAGAAGCACAACTTATTAATTCCGTTTTTAATGAGTGATTGATAGCACGTAATAATTCGACGATGTAAAATGTGTCATGTTTAGTTATAGTGAGATTCGGCAGGATGCAGATAAGAGCTTGTTAAAGCTATAATAGACAAAGGACGTATATAGAAAATTAATAGTATTATAAGTTACGCGGCATAATAATGGAAATATCGATGCGGTAGTATATACTACATTCTATATCATACCATCAAGTGAATAATGATCGCGTCTAATGTTTGCAAGTCAACAATTATAAGTTTGCTGAATGAATATGTAGCACATCCATTCGTTTGCATATATGTTGAATTTGCAGTGAGTAAAACCGAAGAAACGTCGACACAATTTTAGTTGCAATTGCAACTCTAATTTTGCAAGTTATTCTCGCTTAAAACGTGTTAGCGAGACAGATATTTAACGAGAGCAGAAGAATGTAACGTCTTATGTAGTATTAGCGTGTAATCACTAAAACGCTTAAGTATTAATTTTTTTCTTTAAACAATTTTAAGCTCTATTTTATAATAGTTAAATATTTTATTTATAAATTTTATGAAACGTTACAGAATTTTACCGAAGCAGTATATATTTTGTTTGTACATCAGTCTCGTTTATAACGTATTATATTTGTTGATTAACGAATAAATAACTTTTTGTTATAAACAGCATAGTGAGAAAAAAATTTGGGAAGAAAGTTGTGAGTTGGAGATATTTGCATCATTTGCATGCAATATTTAGACCAAAGATGATTATATATAATAACTTTAACTTTTTAAATTTGATTTGCTTAATTTGTTCTACTATATTATCATTTTCTTTTTACAACTCATTGGACAATCTTGGAATTATATTTTCTTTTTAGATAAAGACTTGAAAATTGTTAGCCATTAAATTTTTATATCTTAATAATGTTAACATGTTGTCAATTCATCTTATTTTAGTTATCTGTTTAGACTTTTGAATAAAATATTTTAAATTGCAATAGTAAACAACAGCCTAATTGTATCTTCCGTTAAACTGTAGGGAATTAAGGGAATGTGATAAAAATTTGTCAATGAATCTGTTTTAGAAAGAAAGTGCAATTGATAGGCTATACAAATGGTAATGTATCATTTGTTTTTAATAGGACTGCGAGAATTCTTCACAAATATGCAATCTTATAACGAATTTGATTGAATGTAGAAATAGATACTGATCTATGCTAAAGATTGTGTAATCAAAATGATAAGGATTATATGCATAGCTTTTTGCAAAGTTAATTGATTGCAGCTGAACCAGTGTGACGCTTAATTTGGTAAAATATAGATATGCCGACCCTTTTGGCGTTCACAATATGTTTTAACACTTAGGTATATGAAAAACTTCATATAACTTACACCAGTATATTGATACATCCACTCGAATTCGCTATTAGATAATCGACTGGGTAGCTGGTGGCTTTAATTATTAATTGTAATATTAAAAATTGACCAACACTTGGTTATCTTTTTAATATCTGTGATTCTTTGATTGATCTGTGATTGCTGGAGTTTCTTAGAAAAAAAAAAACAATATTGACATGTGTCGTTGTTTGTTGTGTGAGTTTATGTTACAGAATTAATAAAGTTAACTTTCGCTTTCTTGGAAACAGCCGAGTTCTCCCCTGTGTTCTTAGCACGAGATACCCATCTGTCTGATGTGCACAAAAACTTACTGTTGAAGTTACTGTTTAATTTTAAGAGAAAAAAATGATAAGGGATATTATTTCTCTATCTGGAAAAATCTGCATATATAATTTATATGCATAAAGAAATATAATAAAGTGGCTAATATAAAGATCGACTTAATTCTTTATGCTTTATATGACTATACTAATTTATTTTGATAGACATCTTCTAGCTTTCGATTATCGAATTACTAAAAACATGTAGACAGTATGTAACATTACATAACATGACTAACTGAAAAAAAATCTTCATAAATTGACTTTTTACTCCTAGGTATCCAAATTAAAATTAATATACAATGATGTGCACAAAAATTTACTGTTGAACGTTTAAGAGAAAAATCAAAGGACATTATTTCTCTATCTAGACAAATATGCATATATAATTCATATGCATGAAGAAAAATAATAAAATGATATATAATAATATAAATTATATATAAATTATAATATGACTGTGCTAATTTATTTGGATAGACTGCATCTTCTAGCTTTCGATTATCGAATTACTGTTGACAGAATGACAATGTAGACAGTATGTAACATTACATGAGACTAACCGAAAAGAAAAATCTTCATAAATTGACTTTTCACTCCTAGGTATCTAAATTAAGAATCTTTTTCTTAAAAAAATTTGATATAGTGATAGTAACAAAGATGGATGTTGAACGCATAGTTTTGAATTTGGCGCGACTCGCATCTGGCTCGGTAGACGAATGGTGGCAGTGATTCCCACTATCTCCCCATCACTGCGTGGTGGCGCTGAAGGTATCTTCGTGCGCCTCGTGCCCAACTTTCACTTCCGGCGGGAAACGCTCGCGCATTCTTTTCCGGATTCCTCGTCTCTCCGTCGTCGCGGGGACCGAAAGAAGCGTACGCCCTTTGCGAATTGCCGAATTCTTAATTCGCGCCACGATTTTTCGCGCGGAAGGAAGCGCGCGATCGCCGAGGATCGTGACCGTGAGCAGCGATCGCGACTCGCGGAGGAACTACTTCGTGCCGAGGCCGCCATGACAGCGTGACGCCGACACGGTCCGTCACCCGGTCCTCCTCCCTTTAGCTGGCTGGCCTGTTAACGGCCGAACGTGTTCTCGTCACCCGGCCCGGATTATTCTCGACCGCATCGGTAATCGTCAAGGAAATCGCACGGAGAACAGTAACACATTCCCGCCAGCTGCGATGTAAGTACGCGCGACTAAACGCGAGGCGATATTCGTCCACGTTCTCGCTCAGTTTCACGCTCAAACGTTCCGCTACTTGTCGATTCACGCTAGCACGCCATTTTGCGAACGGGAAGGATCCTTTGTCGCGCCCTCGGGTGATCGTGAATCGGCCAGAATTCGCGATACGGAATGCGATATTATTGCGAGACGGGATCTCGGGCTGAGTTAATGCACGCGTCGCCGAGCGGAATCTCGCGACTCGAATAAAATCCCGGAATCGCGGATTCCCTCGTGCACGCGTCGCATCGATGAAAAAAGAATCTCTCGCGACATTTTCCCACGACATTTTCGCTCTCGAAACGCGCGAGAGAACTTTCGCGAGTTTTGTCCGGAATTTATTAACAAAGGAATAGCGGAGATGGATAGCCAAGTACAGCGATAGGAAGCTGGTAGATAGACAATTGTGATGACGCATAGATGTGCAGTGGATTGTTAATTAGGAAGCACTAGCGAACTGCATTACATAAGCCGTTTATACGATAAAGTCTTCCTGCTGTTGAGAAAATTTCTGGAGTAAGAAAGAGAATTCTCTCTTCTTCATAGATAATTGGGAGAAACTTGTAGAAAATGTTAGAACAATAGAATATGCTCTAATATTTTATAAATTTGTGTTTTTTTATAGCTGCGCTGTTATAATTTTTGTACTTAAAATATATAGATAGATATATAATTAAGTAGAGAAGAAAACTGTATTATGTATAAACCGTTTCGTTTATACGATAAAGTCTTCCTGCTGTTGAGAAAATTTCTGGAGTAGAAAAAAGAGAATTCTCTCTTCTTCATATCCAGATAATTGGGAGAAACTTGTAGAAAATGCTAGAACAATAGAATATGCTCTAATATTTTATAAATTTGTGTTTTTTATAGCTGCGCTGTTATAATTTTTGTACTCAAAATATATAGGTAGATATATAGTTAAGTCGAGAAGAAAACTGTATTATATAAACCGTTTCGTTTATACGATAAAGTCTTCCTGCTGTTGAGAAAATTTCTGGAGTAGAGAAAAGAGAATTCTCTCTTCTCCATATCCAGATAATTGGGAGAAACTCGTAGAAAATGCTAGAACAATAGAATATGCTCTAATATTTTACAAATTTGCGCTGTTGTAATTTTTGTACTTAAAATGAGAGATATAATTAAATAGAGAAGAAAAAAAGAAAGGATAAAAAGTATAGACTTAAAATACAAAAAAACAAATATTATTTGTCCTATAAGTTTCTCCTGCGTGCTATTGACTGTTTATATACTTTATAATAACATATTTTTTAACGTGTAATAATAAGGCTTGTTCTTTTTAGCAATTTAGCTGAACTGGCCGCACTGGTTCAGAGTTCATCTTTTTCTTTCCAATGTGGAGTAAAAATGATCTACTCTGAACTAGTGCAACCAGTTTAGCTGAAAAGAACAGGATCTATTGTATATCTTGAGTACAAATATATAGCATATTGCAGCTAAAATAGAATTATGTATTACAAATATTTAAACACATACTCATATACGCAAAGCAGTTTTACAGCAAGAAAGAAAAATTCATATTTATGACCGTTTCTCAAAGTAATGATAGATTTGCCCTCTTTTTTTCTTCTTAATATAAAATTACTGCGCTGAGGTTTAATAATGGTTTCACTTTTCTTTTGCTTTGTTCGAAAAAGGGCATACGGTGAACGCGAACGTTCTGATAGACGAGGAGGCGGTGGCGGCGGAGCACGCGGTGGTGGTCGTTTCGGTGGACGCGACGGGGGCGGAGGGGGTGGCAGTAGATTCAGCAGCAGCGCGAACAGAGACGGCAGTTTTGGGAACAACAATTTTAAGAACCGTCAGCCCGGCGAGCGTCTACGTAAACCACGCTGGGACATGAGCACCCTGCCGCAATTCAGAAAGGACTTCTACCAGCCGCATCCCAACGTAATGGCACGGAGTATTCACTCTGTGGAGTCATACCGTTCCAACAAGGAGATCACTGTGAAGGGGACGAACGTTCCAGGTCCCAATGTTTTTTTCGAGGAAGGCGGCTTCCCGGAATACGTTCTCAACGAGATTCGTAGACAGGGATTCGGCGAGCCGACCGCGATTCAGGCGCAGGGTTGGCCCATCGCCCTGTCCGGCCGCGATATGGTCGGTATTGCGCAGACAGGCTCGGGAAAGACCCTGGCGTACATATTGCCGGCGATCGTGCATATAAATAATCAGCCGAGACTTAGCCGGAACGACGGACCGATCGCATTGATCTTGGCGCCGACGCGAGAACTTGCGCAGCAAATTCAGCAGGTAGCGTCAGACTTTGGTATGTCCTCGCAGGTGCGAAACACGTGCATCTTCGGTGGCGCTCCGAAGGGACCACAGGCGCGCGACCTCGAGCGCGGCGTGGAGATCTGCATTGCCACGCCCGGTCGCCTTATAGACTTCTTGGAGCGCGGCACCACAAATCTACGTAGGTGTACATATCTAGTGCTCGACGAGGCCGACAGGATGCTCGATATGGGCTTCGAGCCGCAAATTAGGAAAATTGTAGAACAAATACGTCCCGATCGTCAGACCCTCATGTGGTCGGCGACGTGGCCGAAGGAAGTGCGTAATCTCGCGGAGGAGTTTCTAACGGATTACATACAGATCAACATTGGCTCCCTACAATTGGCCGCCAATCACAATATTCTGCAAATCGTGGATGTATGCGAGGAATTCGAGAAGGAGAGTAAACTTATGAAACTGCTGGAAGAGATCTCAAACGAACCGGAAAATAAGACTATAATATTCGTGGAAACTAAGAGGAAAGTGGACGATATAACAAGAGCCATTAATAGATACGGATGGCAAGCGATTGGTATTCACGGAGACAAAAGCCAACAAGAAAGAGATTATGTATTAAATCGTGAGTGCTGCTGCTATGGTTTTCTAAATACACGAGAAATAAATGTTAACGATCTTTTAAATATTTGAAATTTTATCTTATTTTGGATCAACTTTGTTTAAATAAGTAAAGCTGAAAATTCCAATTATATTATAAGTAATTATATAAGCACAAGTATCTTGTAATAGTTTAAATCTCTCAATATTTTATATCGTACAATGAATCGATGCTTGTCAGAAGAAGAAAAGAAGTTGATCTAAATAACGTTCTATGTTATTTTTTAAATATTTAATTACATTATCTTTTAAAGCTGTGATATTTGTAATACAAGAGATGTTGTTTTAGAGTTCCGGAATAGCAGGTCTGCCATCCTTGTGGCTACCGACGTGGCGGCGAGAGGTTTAGGTAAGAATTTGCAGATACATAGGTATGATGTAAGGGTCAGGCTGCGATGGTTATTTCACCATATATTTGTGAAAGTCGTGGTATTGTAATGTGGCAACGGATAACGGCATGTGCCAGACTGATTGACATTACCTCCTTACCAGTGTGGCTGGAGATAATTTTAATTACTCTTAAGCGAATTCCAGGAACGACTAGTTAAATACCCCTATTTGATTTTGCCATTGACATCTCTTCCGTTTCATTAATTTTACGCTAATTCTTTCGTTTCGCCCACTAATTAAGCGAGAATTTTCGGTAGTGCGCGTTGTAGAGCGCACCAAAGCAATTAACATTGCCATTGTATTTTCAGCGGTACGATTAATGAATAAGTTTTAATCGTTTCGTTAACTTCTTCTAAGCCTTCTTTTATTATAGGCTAGTGCGTAAGTGGATTTTGACGTTCTTTTAATGTTTTCGCGCATTTTATTTTTGCACGGTAACAATAACGTTAAATAAATCCCTACGCAATGTAACAAATAGCTATGATATAAAAAGAACGTCAAAATATTTCAGCTTTAAGAGTCAGGGAACCAGGTGAGCGATTAGCCAGGTTTATCTCTTCCGATTTTGTACTCTCAGATCGAAACAAGTCCTGTCAGTCTGGTATTAACGTGCTGTTCTATGTGTTTTCAGAGGCACATGCGACTCTGGAGTCTTAGAACTCTGCAACTAGCTTTGGAAAATGTAATTGAACGGGGCGTGACTGCTGGTCGCCGCCCCCTCGCAACAAGCTAACCAAACGCTGTGCCTCGACCACCTTGCCACACTCGAAAAACACTCTCACTCTGTACCTGCGACGGTCCAAAGTATGGAAATTGTAATGTTAGGGCGCTTAGCATGAGGACGAAAAAGAATAAGAACAAAAAAGGATAGATATTGCCGGTTATACATTCGTTAGATTGAAATAGCAAATTGCATCAAGTCGCGCTCTGCATTAATATTGTGATATTGTTCTAAACAATTATTAATAACCCGCGTTTTATCTCGCAGACGTTTTTAAGAACTTTACGAACGTGGTCAATTTTTATAATATTCTGAAACTTTTATATAACATTTACTTATATTACTTATGAATTTGAATTGTCAAAGATTTTGTTAGGACGAACAATATGGAATAACGATAGCGATTACTAATAATAATTATGGCATCGAAGTAGGAAGAAGTCTTCACAATATTGTGGTGCGTGGTTCTTGATGCTAATTACTTGCTGGGGAAGTACATGTGGGGGTTGAGTGGAGAACGCAAGGTGTTCCAACTTGGTGTTCCAACCTCTTCACCGAAGCAATGTACAAGGACCAAATTTCGAAAATAGTCAACACAGATCCATACTTTGGTGCAGGAGAGAAGGGTGTAATGTTGACTAAGAATAAAAATGTAGAGCTCGCTAATACGTCAAGCGAGAATTCCATGAGAACCATCTGAGCTCTGATTCCTCTACATTTCCAAAAAATGTATTTACATTTCCAGCTCTAGTCGCAAACAGGTAATTACATGCAGACTTGCTCTTTGTGGTCAACTTGAATGTTATATGCGAATTGCAAATGGAACTAAAGCTACTTTATTGCACCTCGGAACAATAATTGTATATTTCCTATTATGAGGTAACTTTTACGTGTTTTTGTCCGTCCTTTATATCCAAATGTGTACTGTTTTAAATTGTCAAACATGTAGCGGCATATTGAAGAAGAGAAGAGTGGACAGATGAATTTTATAATTTTTTTTATATTTTGTATTTGTAAATGCTTCAAGGTTTGGTACAGAGAATACTCGATAATGGTAGCCTTCAGCGGTAACGATCAGATTTCTTTAATTCCATTAGCAAAGGCACCGTCCTGGTAAAATGCTTGAATCTATTCGCTTTATAAGTTAATTGAACCACAAAGGAACAAGTATTTTCCGTGTGCCGCTATTACAACTTGGTTTATCTCGCAGATGTCGAGGATGTCAAATTTGTGATAAACTTGGACTATCCGTCCAACTCGGAGGACTATGTGCACCGTATCGGACGTACTGGTCGCTCGCAGCGTACAGGAACCGCGTACGCCTTTTTCACGCCCGGCAATGCTCACAAGGCTGGTGACTTAATCCAAGTTCTAGAAGAGGCCAAGCAAGTTGTCAATCCGAAACTGTATGATTTGTCCAGGAATCCTGGCGTTTATAAGAGTGAGTATTCATTCTTTTTCTTTTTTTATATAATCAAGTCTTCACATTCTTAGACCTTCTATTCTTTCCACCTCCCTATTTCTTAAGGCCCTTAAGGCACTTTATATATATGTCATTAGAAATTAAAGAAGATACGACTGTACTAGAACTATATTCTTTGCATCCAAGTATAAAAAAAAATTCTGATGTTCCATTATTGCATTAATTGTTTATTAGGAGGACGATATGGTGGACGCAGCGGAGGTGGCGGTGGACGAGGATCTGGAGGCCGTGGTGGCGGTTCACGAGGTACTCGTGGAGGACGTGATACGGGAGATAGAGGAAGGTTCGACCGCTCTTCCGGTACTGGCGCGAATGATCGCGGCAACAAGTGGTCCGGAAGCAGTAGCGGTGGGTTCAAAGCATTTAAAAAATTGATTGTGTAATTTTTATTTAATTTGTCTGCCTGGAATGGAAAATGTTATTGCAATATTCTTAATCAGTAAAGTACGGATACAATCAAGTCTCCACATTCTTAGCCCTTCTATTCTTTCCATCTCCCTATTTCTTAAGGCCCTTAGTTCTAATCACCGCTGCCATATTGTGACGCAAATCAGTATCACAGATTGGTGAAATTATTGTCTTGTAAACGCCTCGTGTACGCTTCACATAGGTGGCATGGGCGGGGCTAGCTATGGAAGCAGTAAATCATTCCCCCAAAACAGCTTCGGGAGTGGAGCTTCCGGCGGTGGCTCCAGTAGCTACAGCCAGAACAGTAGCGGGTATGGCGGAAGCGGCTACAGGCAACAAAACGGCTATTGACTTCGAACGAACGGTCAAATGTGCGTATTAGAACATGGCAAAGAAAAGAGAGCGAAAGAAATAGAACTATCTAACAATAAATAAGAAAGAATTGTCAAAGACATTTTCCTTGTGTCTACATATCTTTCTCGTTTGTAACAGAATACTCCCATCTGCGTTCCAGAGGGAATAATAGCAGTCGACGATTGATATGAGCCGACGAGACCACAGTTGCAGAGAATCGTTCCAAAAAAAAAAAAAAAAAGAAATGTACACACATTCTCACGAGCATACGACTCCTTTTTTCTTTTCTAGTACACATCAATTCTTCATTAGCTCTAAGTAATATTATAATATTATCAATTATGCAAGTCACATGTGTTACACTTAGGATAGCTCCTTAATATATTTAGGGGTCAGTTATGTCAGTTATGTCATGATTGTCGCCGAATGATATAGTATTAAATTCAATTGGCTTGCCGCTGTACATTCAATAAAATAGTGTAAGAATGACACTAAAAAAAGCTGAAACGGCATTACTCTGCTAAGTTTCTTTCCAACGTTTCTTTAACGCGGTGTGCGTATTTATTTTTTACTTTTATTTGCGTATTTATTTTCATAATATCGGTATCGTTATACGTAGCGATAGAAATTTTTATTTATATTTGTATAATTGCAATTTATTTCGATCATAAACACATTTTCAGAGATCTCCGTAATGTGTGTTGTAAATCGTGAATGTATAAACGTGTACTTATGGTCGGCATTCAATCAACGCGAGAATGCGACATATTTTGACAAGTTATGTTACGTATGAGATGAATGTCTAAGTTACGAATGCCGTCATCATACAACACGCGTATATACATGCATGCTAATATTAGATTTACTATGAAACGTATATCCTACCTAAAATCGCTCGATAATTTCATTATGTTTTATTGATAACAATTAATCTTCGTCGAGTGTCAAGGAAGACCGTTTGCTTCATTCATTGGTCAATCCGCTTATCGAGAATCATACGATCCGGTCCGGAATTTGCCCCTTTACTCAAATGAAAACATTTAGTTTTATTCCACCGAGATTTATCGCATTGAAATAAAATATTTGTTATGTCTATGACTATATCGTCTGCTTTTACACAATAATCGAGCTTTTCAGCTTCTTTACAATTGAATTGTCCACGTTGTCGTTACAATATGTACATGTATTTATGGCGATGCTATTATAAGTTAATGGGATGTGTAGAATGCCGCTATTTCTTGTCGTGCAATAACATTTTAACACGGCAATATATAATAAAAGAATCATTTCATATAAAATTTAAGAGAAGTAATAAGATTATTTAGTATAATTTCTATAATTACTATTTAGTATAATTTTATTTATTCATTTTTCCGCATATTTTTGGAACTCTATAATGATTTTATATTATATATCTTCATGTCTGCTATATTATATAATGATAGCGAACAACATCGACAATAGTGAGATAGCTTCGATAACGAAGGCAATAGGCCTGTTTTTTTTAGCTAAACTTGCACGGTTCATCTTTCCTCTTTTTCTTTTCACGTTGGAGAGAAAAAGAGAAAAGATGAACTCTGCAAGAAGCTCAGCTAAATAGAACAGACCTAATGACGACATAATTTTTTAACCATAGTAGATACACGAAATTATGACTAAACACTAATTGTGTGAACTATTTCTTCTTGGTTTTTATTGAAACAAAAAAGTTTCGTATATTGTATATCGTAATTAGAGTGTGTATATACCTTTGACAAATAAGGTATATACATATACATAGATTTTATATATATATATAAACCAAGAAGAGATGAAGCACATGATTAATATTTATAGTCGCAATAATGCAATTTAATTATTTAGCATATATGCGCATCTAGCATGACTGAAAAATTGTATGTCTCGTTTGCTATCTCAGTCTAATGCCCATTCCTATCAATGTAGATTAACTTTAATCTCGGTTTAATTTGCTTTTTATCATTATCTAATTGTTAGAACTAGAAAAAGATAAAAAGCAAGTTAAACCGAAATTAAAGTTAATCTACATTCGTAGAAATGGACATGAGATGTATTTAAATTTTTAAACGCGGAGGTTTATTTTCTAATGGAAAACGAAATGGTGCGATTTCTAATAAACGTTCAGAATTAGATGAGTTAGCAGTTAATGCTCCATCTTGTTCATGGAATAATGAGGATAAAATGTTTAATCCGACATATTAATTGCTGTACATTAATTTGATAAAATAATCGGATTATAATTTTTATTTCAGAAAGGATATTCTAAAGTCGCTTAATGTTATCGAATTAAATTGCCATTTTGTTCTATTATTATTAAGAACTGCAATATAAGAATATAACTGACTTGTTTTATGCATAAAAATACATGTATACATATTTTTAAAAAACAATTTATATACGAATATGAAGCATTATTCCGGCTATATCATGATAATGTGGTGAAATCTATCACGAGAATCTTCAAATATTCGACAATCGTGCAATCTGCGAGTAGCTCTATGCTCTATCTACAAAATTTCCTTTTTTCAAAGTGTCGAAGTTATTTAAAATTTTAAATAAGCCATGACGAGAGGGAATTAAAACCGATAGGTCACGATAGAAGTCGCGACCAGTCGCAATTATAATTTTGTTTGCGAAATCGATAAAAGAACAGATCATGCGGCGGGTGACTCATTATCGCGGCCGGCAAAAATTTTCCAAGGGCCGTTTCCGTGCGTCGGGCGACGTGGAGGTCTCAAGCTTCCCCCGGAGTTACGTCAGCCACGATCCCTACTCGGCGATGACGCCGACAGACGCCGACGGCCGAACCGCGAGGACGCGGGACGCGGCCGGGATTTTTAAAGGCAAGGGCGACGTGTGAAACGGCGACGCGCGCAGTCGGCTGCGCGACGGGATCGGTGGCGTTTGTTTGTATCGCACGTGCGCGCAAGCGGAGTATCTCTCTCTCTCTCTTTCCCTCTGCCCTTTCGCCCCACTCCAGGCGATCAGCCCACGGCCGTCCGTCCGGTCGGAGTCGTCGGACGACGGACGTCACTTGCGCGATAGGAAGGGACGGGAGTCAGTGACAGTCAGTGATATCCAGTGATAACGGAACACCCCGGTGCCCGGCTGCGTCCGTCATGACGGAGGAGGCCCGCAAGGAAGTTCGCGTCTGGTGCGACGGATGGTGAGCGACATTTATGGATATTTTTGGCCGCGTCGCGTCGAGGAAACGCGCGTCGCGAAATTCGACATATATGAGATCGCGGGGACGCGACGGGCGACCGCGGGGCGACGGTCGCGAATGCCCGGCCGGGCCGGCCCGGCCGACGAAAGCGCACACGTGTCGCATATCGCATTCTTCGACGTGTCACGAAGCGCGGATGGGATGCGGATTACTTCGCCGCCGAGCTTCGTTAGGAACGCGATCAATCGATATTAATACACATCAGTCATATACGTGTCCCGCCAACCCTCCGTTCCGCCGACGCGAGTTATAAAAACGCGAGGAGACAGCGAGTTCCTGTATCAGCGTTCCCCGATGATTATTCTCCTCGTTAACTTTCATGCAACCGCGCTGTCCGCTGATGCTAGATTGCGAGTAAACGAGTTTTTTTTTATGTGTTTAGTGTCTTTTGTCTATTTCTACGTACCAATGTATAGATTAACTTTAATCTCGCTTTAATTGATTTTTTAAATCTTTCTCTAGTTTTAAGAATTAGAAAAGAATGAAGAGTGCAGTTAAACTGAACTTAAAATAGAAATGGAGATTTATATGCGACACTGTGTCTTCAGTTAACATATTTTAAGTTTTTTAACGCCGAATCTTCCACTCTACACCGTCATTTGCATACACCATTTAAATACTCTTTTCTATTTACATACAGCCTTTCAAGGTCGTATATTTTTACACTCTAATGAAGATCATAGACTGTGTAGGAGTATAAGTTTATTTAACGGATTGGGAAAGTGCTATAAAACGAAGATAAGAAGTGTAAAAAGAACTGTGGAGTTCCTGGTTGGAAACACAGCGATAAGGCTTTTATCTCGAAATTATAAATAATAGTGTAGGGCTATTTTCTCTCTCAGACGGTCCAGTTCCGGATATAATTTTCCTCCTCATAATAATTCACACGCCGAAAAAGTATGCGGTCCAAATCCTGAAATTCAGCTCCACGAGCAAACGATTTATTCTTTATATTTCTATTTATTGTAGGAATATTCTTATTTATATTTTGTAACTTTATTATATTCAGTTTACATTTATATTGTAGGTGTTTTATCGTGGACAAGAGGAGGAAAGAGGGAAGGCGCGTTCTGCAATCTCCGTTTTAACGAAGTAGATTAGCCGAATGGGCTGAAACACATATTATGTGGCACTTCGAAATCGTGCCTCGCGCTTCACGCGTGGATTAGCAAATAGAGAATCGTCGCCGATGTCTCCGGTTGGAGCGTTGGAACCGGCATGCAGCCTAGCTCACCGCGACACAATTCGGGAGCGCCGTTTGTCCTCGTTTAACGCTCCAATAATAAATGGAACACGACATCAGGGCGAGCATGACAGACCGGTCTTTCGTCTCGGCAGGGTCCGAATTCAAGCCCTTGTTTCAGCGGTCCCGGAATCCCGTCGTCCTTCTCCGCCGCGCGACAACGCGTTTAAAACATTTGCATATTTGGGATAAAAATAAACCGAGACTTCTATCTATCAATGTCGTTGGCAAACAAGTCGTTTGAAAACGACAATCGATTAATGATGATTTAGGTTTTTTAACACCAAATATTCCACTCTATACACTCTATAATCATATATTTGCATACATCATTTAAATATTCTTTCCTATTTACATACAGCTTTTTTCGGTGTGTGAATTATGATGAGGAGGAAAACTATATCCGGAACTGGACCGTCTGATGAGAGAGAAAATAGCCCTACACTATTTTTTATAATTTCGAGATAAATTATATAATTTTATATTTTTTAAAATAAAGTAAAAATAATATTTGGTCTTCTCTCTTAATCAAACAATTTGGACGATGTAATTTTATAATTTCGAGCCTTATCGCTGTGTTTCCAACTAGGAACTCCAGTTTTTTTTTTTTTACACAATGATGGAGAACTTTTTTAATGATGGAGAACGAGCCGGAGGCTCGGCGTGTGAAACATGATCGCGCGATTTCGTATGCGATGTTCACGATTCACACACTGCAACTGCGGTATAATTTTTTTTTGCGATGGCGCAAGACCCTCGGAATGCGAGACCTTGATTGCAGCTTGCCCGGCTTACGTGTATATTTTAGTTTTTTATGTGCAAATAAAAAGAATCAACGTATCACGTTGATATGACGCAAAAATGAGCTCGTCAAATTGCAGCTTTGAACATATCGATTTTTATTTTTTTTTATTCTTTTGAATATTTTAATACTGACTGTGCTTTTGAATACTCTCTTTTTCTCCCTTCAATTTCGATAGATTTCGTATATTTGCCGACCCGAGCGTTTCATTTACGACACATTTCTCAAAGCCCTATCTATTCCCACATTTTTTCATGTTATTTAATATTAATATCGTGATCGCGAAGAAAATTGATACGTGCAAATGCGCGTTTCAATGTGTTATCATGTGATTTATATGTCGCGTTATCACGACTCACGCGACTGATATAATAGTTATCAAAGCTATTTTACATTCAAGGCTATTTTACATGCCCGTTGATAGACTGCTTTTCCAAATCTCTTTATTGTGTGAACTATTATATTATATTTATTATATTAATAATCATATCCATTAGACATCCTCATGCTGAAATCATTTTTTTTTTTTTTTTTACTTTATCTTGTGCGGACGGGAAAATCGTTTTTATCGAATTGTTTGCTATTTCCACACAATTCGCAGATTTTAATTTAATATTATTTTAATTAATGTATAGAAAAAGGCAATAAGAGCCAAGCGCAGATAAACAAATATATAATACTGTAGTGGTCAGTTATTTAGTATGGTCTACTACACTCTATACAATATTATATATTCGTTTATCTAATTATTGACTATGTAATTCTCGTTTAACGTATTTGTATTGCGCTGAAGATTACCCCAAAAGAGGGTCGAAACGTCCGCTAATTTTGTATAACGATTAAGAATATATAATTCATTGCGCAATAACTACAGCGCTTGTTGGCTCTTATTGCCTCTTTCTGTAAATTAATTGATTTATTCGAGAGAGCCTTGGCACATTTTTACTTAATATTATTTGAAAATGAAACGTCGGAGTACAAACGATATCTATAGATCCATACAAATATTTGTTGGTCTCTATTATTGCTTATATATTTTTATAGTAAAAATAATTGTCGATTTTCATTTTTTAGCTTTGCGTTTGCATGATGTAGTTAGGGCACGATGTCAGCGACGTAATGAATGTTTTGTATGCGGATTGATTGCTTAAATGCTTTTCTCACCTGAAAAGGACCGAAATTACGGTCGAAACGTTGTGAGAATTTAATATATTATTTAGCCAGTTGGGTCGAACAAAAACGACTGTTGTTTTGATTTTTATTTACTGGCGAAGGATAGAAGTCACTAGTTTAGTAAAAATAATATTTAGTCTTCTCGTTTGATTAAACAATTTGGACAATATTAGTTTATATAAAGATTTCCAGTTTTCTATATTTTAAGTTGAACGGCTTTTTCTCACTAGGCAATTCTTTCTGTAACTTGAGAAATAGTTTTATTGACATTTTTGTTAATAATATTCTCTCTATCGACACGAAATAAATACAAATGAAATATCGATTGCAGTTACGACATGGTGCATTTTGGACACGCAAATTCTCTGAGGCAGGCGAAGGCTTTAGGCGATTATCTGGTGGTAGGTGTCCACAACGATGAAGAAATCACGAGACACAAAGGTCCTCCTGTCTTCACCGAGCAAGAAAGGTATATCTGTTGCTTCATTAAAGGATATTATGTAAGTCATAATGACTGGTCACGATTTCGATTGTCATCCAGAGCCAGCTATTATGTGTTAATTAATATTTCAAATTCTATACATTTATTCTCTTGAAACTCGTAATGCTGGAATAGCGGATACACGTGTTTGTTCGATACATGTTTTTTATCTTATGCCTTGGTAACGCGATTGCGTAATGATGAATGTTAGTGCTCCGATTCTAGCACATTGTAATATGCCTTAGTCATTACAAAAGAGATGTTTATACTAGTTCCACATTCATCATCGTTTAGATATAAAATATTAATATATTCCAGAGGTACACAAGTTGGACTTGCCAGGAAGGTCTTGCTAGAGCCTTGACATTTTAGGTCAATACTTGCGTAGAAAAAGAAACTGAACAGTTAAGGAACACAATCTAACGTTGCTATAAAGCAAGAACCGTGTCTTGTCGACCGCGTTTACATAAGTTACTTTCTCCAGTGTTAATTGCAGATTATTATCCTACAAGATTATGTCGACAAGAACATAACAATTTTACGTTAAATTTCTGCAGCGAAATTTAAAATTGCAAAAGTTTTTGTGTGTGAATAACTGTATAAAAATATATAATCGATAAAATAACGATATAACATATACACTTTATAATTATGAGCATTAACAAACGGACTGAATTTTCTTTTTCTTAGGTACAAAATGGTGCGCGGCATTAAATGGGTAGACGAAGTAGTCGAGGCTGCGCCTTATGTCACTACATTAGAAACATTAGACAAATATAACTGTGATTTTTGTGTTCACGGCGATGATATCACAATGACCGCCGATGGCGTGGACACTTATCATTTTGTCAAGGCAGCCGGTCGTTACAGGTAATTTAAAAAAAAAACATTATTTTGCTGTTTATTTAAAAGATTGTACAGTCTTTTACTAAGAAGGCTTGGCTATTTCAGAGAAGTCCAGCGTACAGCCGGCGTCTCGACGACCGATCTTGTAGGACGTATGTTATTAATGACACGACAGCACTTTCGGCAGGGTGACAACGAATACAGTGTCGACAGAGAACCGAGCAAGAGCATGGGTCAGGATCGAACTGCCCGGAGTCCATGGACTGGCTGTTCGCAATTTCTGCCGACCACGCAGAAAATCATACAGTTCAGCGACGGCAAGAGTCCGCAGCCGGACGATAAGATCGTGTACGTTGCAGGCGCATTCGATCTCTTCCACGTGGGGCACTTGGATTTCTTGGAGGTCGCCAAAAAGGAGGGAGACTACCTCATTGTCGGTCTGCACACCGATCCCGCCGTTAATCGATATAAATGCGGCAATCATCCTATCATGAATCTTCACGAACGGGTTCTCAGTGTATTAGCGTGTAAGGTGAGTTTTTTTTTTTTTACACCAATCCGAGATTTTTCATAAGTATCCGCGTGAGATAAACGCTAGCGTGGAAAAATACGGATTAGTACATAACATATGAGCTTACTCAACATTTGAATATAGATGCGATATGCGTAGTTTCCAGAAGACTGCGATGCATATTTTCTAGTAAAAAAAAATGACAAGTCACGCCACTGTTTGAGATAACAGAGAAACGAGTTATATCACATAAAGTTTTTACACATTGTATTCTCTTCCTTTATTTACAGTATGTTAATGAAGTTGTAATCGGTGCGCCGTATGCGGTGACAAGAAATCTGATGGAACATTTCAACGTATCTGTCGTGTGTCACGGACAAACGCCAATAATGCCTTGCGAGGATGGATCGGACCCGTACGCGGAGCCCAAGGAGCAAAATAAATTTAAATTGTTAGATAGCGGTAATGACATGACAACGGAAAAAATCGTTGAAAGGATCATTCTTCACAGGTATGTTCTGTCTCTACAGACGTGTTATGCATACTTTCTCTTTATCAGACTTTCTGACAATTTTTTGATACTTCAATCTATAAAATATTCCTGATGACAGTTTATACGTAATTGTGCATTCTTTAGTTATAAAATTCTTGAGTAAATTGATCACATTAAATTTACATATTGCCAATGATATTTTTAATTTACTTAAATAGAAGACATATATATATATATGTATATGTTTGTAAAGATATTATTTATTTTCTCTATTCTATCTTTGTTATTCACATTTATGATGCAATTAAGTAAATTATAATTATTTGAGAGAATAATGTAGTAACTAATCGCGTTATTATTCAATGAGCAATATGTTACTGCAATTTGATAATATATCTGATATCATATTGATTTCCGTTCTTGAGTCATTACGTACATTTTTATTTAGACTTTAACAGAACTGAAGATATTTTTCATATGTTCCTATATTCCTCATATCCTCCTATAATAACCTGAATACCTCTAATAAATTGATATTGCAAAGCTAAAGCTTCTTTAATTAGGCCGAAAATGAAACAAAAATTACATATTAATTTTTCATATTCTGCTTTTTATCCCCCCAGGCCGAACGAGCTTTATACGGTTATTAAGAATTTCAACAAATGTTGACAATTAAAATCTGGCTGTTTTGTATTCTTTATTCAATTATTAAGCAATATCGTTGATGGGACCTGGCAGTTCTGTATTTTCTATCCAATTTGCAATAAACGCATATTTACTTACGTTTCATTATAATTTGTTGTCATTCATTCATTTACTGCTTCTGATGGGATATGTAATTATGTTCATTTTGCAAATTATTTTTTTGAGTTCCATTTTGCTCCATTCTCTTATTAATTTCAATACATAGTACATATATAGTAGCCTTCTTTTGATAATAATACATCCACATATCCCAACGACTGAGAGCACTCCTATCACGTGTTGATCTAGCGTCTAATTGCAGGTTGGAATACGAGGATAGAAATTTAAAGAAGGAGAAAAAAGAGATTGCCGCTTACGAAGCCTGCATCAAGTCTGAGAAAAATGACAGGATTGAATAATTGTTCGTTTGATTTCCTTTACGCGAACATTCGCAGTGTGTATGCGTAATGATCAGATTTTATGAAATCAATGTGTAAATATGATGTCAGTGTTGTCACACCGACATTCAATTTATCATAAATTTTCGAAATGCCTTACATAGTTGAAATGAATATTTATAATCAGTCAATCAGTATGCTAATATAAATATCAATTAGTGATGTGAAAATACGCTCTAGTTTTAATTTGTTGCAATATCGCTACGGAAATTGGTGCACAACGATGACGATCGTGAAATCAGGCGGACATTTTACATGCAAGATGTGCCAGGGCTATCGTTATTCGTCCTAGATTTCTTATCAATTTTAAATACATTTTTTAAATAGCCGTTTATTTAGGGTTTTAAATAGAAATTAATATATTTTTTAATCATTTAGTGAATTTTATAGTAATTTCTTTAGAAAGATTACTAATTAATATTTTTATATAATTATGTAATTGGTATAACAACTACTTTAAACATTCGAACTTTGTCGGTTACTAAATTGCCAAAAACGAAGGTCAAGGGTGTCTCAAGCTTCATTCACATTCTGTAATTAAAGTGGTAATTATAAATATGACATCACAAATTTGATCCTCGAGATACGTTTTTTAAATTGTATTGCGTTTTAATATTAATATTAGCTAATTTCTTTATAAATTAAAGTAATTTAACTTTGGGTTTATTTCTAGTCTTATCACAAGTGTGGAACATAGTCCTGGAACATTCTACATATTTCTCGACATATCTCTAAAGACAATAGTTGTCTTAAAGGTAGATCAAATGTTACAAAGCCTTTGAATGTAGGTATGTTTAGTAATTATTATTCACGATATTCACGTTGTGATATCATTGCTTGATTCAAATATCGGAAATAATCACGATTACCGTATAAGCAATCATGTAAGACGCGATGTAGAAATGAAGATCGAATATTTTATCAAGTCAGATTGCTGAATTTTAACTATTTTACGCTACTATTCTCCTTCATCGTGCGATAATCTTCATACCATTTTATCATTCTGTCGTTTTTATTCTATTCGCATACGTTAGAGCATTTGTTATTTGCTCGATTGGAGTTTCGATATTTTTAAGCAAATTACGAATATTACGGATTATGACTTGAATTTTACCGAAATAATAACGTTGTTTAATCTTCAAAGAAATTCTCATTGTACAATATGAGAGGTGTATGTTTTCTTACATTTACGAAATATTTTACATGTTTAATTAGCGAAAATATGTAGTACTCCGTAGTCTTTTATCCAGGAATTATGAAATAGTCGAAATTGGCAGGTAAATGAGCTAGGCTCGTGATTCGGTCTAATTAATCGGAAGTTCCTAAGCATTTACAAATGCCTATCGCATGTTTCATAGCGATACTGAGATCGTTACTCTAGACGGCGATGAACTTACGACTGAACTTCGCGGTTCGTAAGACATCCGGCCGGGTAGCTAATTTAACCTTACGACAAGCATTGTTCATCGAACTAATTATGACGCGTATAATTTAAGTGTTAGATTTTCTAATGCGAGATATTAGAGTATCGTATGCCCAAAAATAACGGAGCCAAAGAAATTAGATTTACGGCGCACGTCGTATAGACTGAACGAAAAACGAGTTACCGTTTATCTCCAAACTTGAACTGTTTGCGCCTGTGGAGAAATGGCAGAGAAAATAGGTGATATTCGTCGTCGTGCACAGAGATGTATAAGGATGTTCCAGATAAACTATTGGAGCATCTTTTCGTTAAGATATTAAATCGCGAGGACTGACAACTGTCCATCAGGCTTTCACCGAAGTAAGAATCGACCAAGTCGGCGGGCAGTCTGTGACTGTCTGTGACTGAACGAAGAATCTGGGGCATCCTATATAACGCAAACAGGTTCCTCGACCTGATAACATATATAGTGGCGATGGCACTGGCGCCGATAAACTTGCAGCGACAGTTCAACTAGATTACACCGAAAGAAAAAAAATTGTACAGTTCGTTTCTACAGAATTTCTACAGAAAGAGTCGACACCGAACAAAGATTGTAGCACGCAGATGATATTGTTTAACCTTTTATTTTATAATAAATAGTCATTGTACACGGTCACATCTACAATAGTCGTAAGTAATGTGTATTACGCTTCTTAGTTACCTTCACGGACCGATTAACATGTCCTCAGTATCGCGCGTTTGTGCTTCGCGATTAGTTTTACTCTCTCTCTTTCTCTCGCACGAGCATTATTATTATAAATATATAAAATTCAATCCTTTTTCAGAGCGTTCTTAAGATAATTTCGAGAGATACGCGACATTATTGAACATGCAGATGCAATACAGTCGCAATTGATTGCTTTAACATATTCAGCTCGATGTATAATAATTCGGCGAACAAGTTAACTTTTCTTCGCTGAAACTTTTACTTTTTTTTCTCCTATTAATTCTTGTCCCTCTATTAGAAACAGATTGATTCAAGACTCGAGAGTCGTAGACCTCCTCCAAAATATCTTTTATTTAATTGCGATATATTATATATAGATTCTCGTAATAATATATACGTATAAAACATCTGCGCTGTTAAAAAGGTATACTATAAAATGCGAGCCGCAATTGTGTTTATTTACAAGGTGAGATAAATTCGTGCAACCACCCCAAATGTTCCCGTTCGAGTTCCTTCGCATTCGGCGAGGTTCTTATTATATCCTATTACACGAGCGAGAGAGATCCGCTCGCTTGATCAGGTCACGTGATAGCATTGCACGTTTGAGAGGCTCATCGTAGTGAGACTATTTTTTTTTTTTTTCGTATTTGAGCAATATCGACAGATCGTGAAACTTTCGACAGAAATTGCATGATGTGCGCGAAATGTTTGGGGAATAGTGCATTACAAGTTAACTAATAAATTAATAATTCGCGAAAAAGACGCGATTAAGTATAACCCAATGTTTAGCAATTTTTCTCACTCGTTTAACTTGATCGAACAGTCAAATGATGTATATTAACAATCATACAACAGAACAGAAAATCGTTCTTCTTAAACGCTGTTTTTATTAGAATCAAAAAGTGCAAAATTCGAAATATAATAATAATTCAAAATAATAAATTTAAAATATAATAATTACTATTATACTTTAAATTTCTTGTTTCAAATGTAAATTATTATATTTAAAATTTCGTCAATAAAAAATTGATTTTCTTTTTGCAAAAATGAAGAATTGGGCAAGAGATAGAGAGGCTCTATGTGCTTGTGTTTATGTAGAAAGATTAAAAAAGTGCTTCCTCACGAAGACGTAAAGTCGTCTAGTCTACCGTATCTACATTCCAAGACAAAGCAAATTTAATATTCTATGTCCAAATCCGATGACAAATTCTCTTCACGAATTCCCAATTTCACTCGAACGTTCGTCGTTAATTAAATTGATTTTTTATTTTACACGGGAAGCACAGTCATTAGCCACCAAGGCGTTCTTCGTTACGAGAACTATTTTTGTTCTACGGTGGGCGGCGTCGTTCGCTTGTACGAACGTTAATTCAGAGCTCGCGGCCGGAATCGTTCCTCGACGAAGTTGCAACGCGACTATCGTACCGTAATCAGTAATGAAAGATTAAGATACATACATCTCATCGCCACTGAAGTGGAACAAATATCTCGCGCTTTTTAAAGCTCGGAGTCAATTAAGTGGCTCGTAAATGTGACATTGCCCTCCTTCTCGCAAAATAAACGTCCTAATCTCTCGAAGTAACGTTACATTAATTATACCCTACGACACGCGCGCATGTTACAACGTACAACTTTGTGAGGAGTGATTCGACGCGAGTGATTTATGCCATCTCTCTCAATCGGCGCGTCGCTCTATTGCACGGTCGAACGACCGGTGTAGCCGGGCGTGGTGTCGCAATACTTCCTGGTGCGGTCTCTGACCAGCTCGTCGATGGACTTGTTCTGTTGCACCGTCGAGGACAGGTTGTGAAGACGCGACGCCAAGTAGCACATGATAAAGGACGATAACACGAGTAGAGCACCCAGTCCCGTCGCCACGTAGAGAAAATTTCCGCAGCTACCTTCGAGGCCGGCCGTAACTTTGTCGTACAGGTCTACGATAATGAGGGGGATATTAATTAGAATTATAGCGATCGCCTTGTTGTCCCTCCGCTTTTTCCCGTTACGTAGATCAGGGGGTCTCGGCAAACTTTTCCCATAAAGAGCCGGATAAATATATTTTAGGCTTTTCCGGCATGCTAACAAGAGACGAGATATCATGCATCGAGAATATCATGTATAAATAGTCATCATGTAACAAAAAAGGAAATAAATTTTTTATTGACGAAATTTTAAACATAATAATTAATTTGAAACAAGAAATTTAAAATATAATAACAATTATTATTTTTTGAATTTATTATTTTGAGTTAATTATTATTAGATATATATTATTCCAAATTTCGCATAATAATTAATAAATAATAATAACGCGGACCATTCAAGCAATGGATCTTTTGCCGACCTCTGATCTAGACCGGATTAATCGCGATGTATTCGTTGCAGCGTCCGAGTTACACGCTAATCTCTCTGCCTCTCGCAAATCTTGTCGCAGAGTCCCGTAAGAATTATGTAACGTCAGAGAGATTAATCTCGATCACAAAGTCAAGAAGATTTAATTTCTCTGTGATTAAAAAATGTGGAGTAAAAGAATGTGGATTAAAAAATTAGTTAACTTACCATCTGGCATCATCACTGTATACTCGATATTTTCTTTGAACTTGGTGAACGGCGTGGAGTCGTTGTACCTTTTGATCAAACGCTCGACCTTCGGGAGGAACTCGCCCAATACTTCCACATTCGCCTCGACGGCTCTCTTCCTCCTCTTCCCGTGTCCCGAAGGTTCGAAAAGATCGAGACAGAAGTCCTGTGAAAATAAAAGGCTAGCAGAATACGCGACAGATCACAGCATTTGCCCGTATTTAATTAGAAAGTCTCGATAAGTCGCGGAAAATCACTGTAACAATTAAAATGAAAAATTGCAATTCAAATGTAGGCGATGTAGATCGATTTGCAATTAATTAAATGTAGGCGATGTGTATATATAGATATATATAATGTAGGTCGAAATTATGAAGATTGAAATGATAGATTGAAATACACGCTGACGACACAGATAATGTCTAGCTACAGTAATTTATATCTCTTCCATCGCGACTTCTAGGTTTGCCGATCTACAAATCGTCTTATGTAAGATTCATAAGCGCTAGATTTTTTTTTTTCACATTTCAGACAGTTTCTCGTACGGCAGGTATCTCGATTATATCTTTGAAGTTGAATGCCACGCCTACGTCCGCTGTGATAATGGATTTTTGTATGCACGTCATACATACTTATGTCGAAACTATCGCGTTTTATTCTCTCTATCTGTGTTTTAAAGTTCGAAAAAAAAAATCAGCACGCGGTTTACTGAGTTTGTAACAAAAAAACGTATACAAAATTCACACAATATTATTATATAAGCTATCAAAATCTCGTCTGTATATAGTACTCTAGACCGTAAATAACGTTTTTCTTTCTAATTGATAGTACATCATAAAATTCACTTAAATTATTATCAATGAAAATTGTTATTGCCTACCGGTTGACAGTCCTGCGGCTCCATGCACGCCTTTATCTGCGAGTGGATCCAGAGGGTGGAGCGTTCCCTCATCGAGCTCAGCAGGAATGCCTCGAAGTCGAGGAAGACCTCGTTCTTGCGGTCGCGATACCTCGCCGGCTGATGCGGAATGATGGACGCGAAATCGCGATTCCTGCAGCCGTCCTTCACGAGCACGACGCTACCGGGGGCGTGCGGTTGATCTGGATCGGGACTGACCGTCACCTCCAGCAGCTTGATGTAGCCCCAGGCGCTGTCCGGGCTGATGCGGGCGCGCAGCTGCAGCTTCGTGCCGATCGGCACCGCCTGATCGACCGTCTGCGAATTATCGGACACGTTGCCGGTCGCCTCGCGATAAAGGGCCACCTCGTACTCGAGCCGGCCCGGCGTCTCCTCCACCACCCCGGACACCCTGGCTCCGTGCGGACTGAAACGATTAACCCTTTAAAGCAGACGCGCGTCGTCGCTTCAGCACGTTGCATTCTCTCTTGCTGTTATATCAGGTATCGTTAATTCTATATTTTTTCTCTCTCATTTATATTTATAAATTAAAAATACACGCAGGTACACATTACTTCCCTTAACGTTCCAATTGATTAATTTACATGTACAAAATCGTATTGTCTCCATATGCAGCACAAAATACTTTTAAAATATTTCTAAGATGTTTTGTAGGAAGTTTAAAATAATTTAAAATAATTCGCAAAAATATTTTTAAAACGTTAAATATTTAAATATTTAAACACATTTTATTTTTCGAAGCAATATTTCTAAAAGATTTTATCTACAAATATTATTGAATATATTTGTATGCAATCTTTTAAAAATATTTTTGAAAATATTTTTTTTACATGATCTGGCGGACATAGAAACATTCTGAAAATATTTTTGTAAACTATTTTAAAAAATATTTTGGGCTTCAGTTTCATCGCGAAAAGATGAAGGTATTCTTGGTTCTTTTGTAAGATGCCGCGATTATTCGCGTAGATCGTCCAAGCAAAGGATAAAGAAGAAAAATTATGATACGTTCAAATTTCCTGCTTTTGACGGCACTTGTACGCTTGTACGTCTGTATCACCATTATGAAATATGATAATTAAATAAGCGGATAACCGTTTCCTCGAGGCAGGAACTCGCGCAGAAATGCCGCTCCTCGGCGGACGCGATACGCGAGCGCGGCGTGGCGTGGCGGAAATAATGCTCATCCATTACCTACTCGCGAGATTTCGACGAGATATACCTACGCGGGGAATATATACGCCGGAATGCGTGTGACTTACAAAGTGCCGGCGAAACCGGCAGCCTTGTGCCTTAGCAGCGTCGGCTCGGGCGGCCGGCACATCAGGATCAGCTCTTGGTCGGCCAGCATCACCACGCCGGGAAAGGCGGGGAACCACACCCGCAAGTGGATGAATCCCTGGTGGCATCAATCGCGATGATAACAGCTAATTATATTGTAGAGTTCCTCTAGTAAGAGTTAGGACACCGGATGTGAGATTGATCCGCCCTTTATCGGGAAGATGTTAGTTGGAGCGAGACAAAGATATAATTAAGTGGGAATGAGATAAAGCTTATAGTTCCCTATTATAATAGGGAACTATAGAGCTTTATCTCATTCCATACAGCACAAAATATTTTTTAAAATAGTTCACAAAAATATTTTTAGAATGTTTCTATGTCCGCCAGATCATGTGAAAAAAAATATTTTCAAAAATGTTTTTAAAAGATTGCATACAAATATATTATAATTTAAACATATTTTATTTTTCAAAGATATATTTCTAAAAGATTTTACAAATATTATTGAACACATTTGTATGTAATCTTTTAAAACATTTTTGAAAATATTTCTTTGACACGATTTGACGGACATAGAAACATTCCAAAAATATTTTTGTGAATTATTTTAAAATATTTTAAACTTCCTGAAAAATATCTTGAAAATATTTCAAGAGGTTTTTGTGCTGTATGGGAATGGCGGACGTTGTCCTAACTCTCACTAGGGGAACTCTAGCTCATTGCGTAAAGAGAATTGATTAGTATCATGATTTTTGCGAGTTACACGGTCCAATTTTGACAAGGACGTCCCGCCGCGAGATGCACCGCCGCGCGGTTCAAATGTAGGGCGTTTGTAGCCGCGAAGCGCGGAATTATACGAACCAGTACAGTTAAACTCGGATGTATATCAACTATCAACTAGCGGGTAACTAGCTAATCCGAGCGTTAGCTATCTCCTCTCGAAATATTATAACGGCATCCGATACCTGATACGATCCAATTGGACGCACAAAGCGTTTCGCTGGTATATATATAGGTACGCGATAGCAGCAGCTCCTGAGAGGGAATCAATTGCGAATTAGAATCGCTATCGACCGATCGCGATCCGTAAAGGCTGTTCCGTTTGTGCGATGTCAGCTACACAAGCCCCAAGAGGAATGGAGCGGACAGCGCGTCATCACAGCTCCCCGTTAAAAAATCGCGTTCCGCGTAACTCGCCCGATCAGCTTCTCGATGACTCACGTTTCTCTTGAGGATGCCGCAACGGGAGAAGTCAGTCACCTTCAGGAAGTAGTTATCCTCCTGCGGATCGTTCGGGTCCGGCCTGATCTGGCAGTGAATGTCGGCGAGCGGATTCGACGATCTGTCGTCCGCAAAGAGCGGCGCGCCTCTGAAGCCGACCGGCCTTTTGATCTTCGCTGTCAGGAGATCGGCCGCCGATCCCGCGCCGCTGCACTGAATGTCCGAGACCTCGTAATCCTGGGCAACGGCGGCGGCGACCTGAAACGCGAGCCAAAGACCAAAAGATGATCATTCGCGATCAGACGCCGCGAGGAGGCCGGGCGGCCGGCGGCGGCGGCCGAGAGATTTCAGGGCACGGCTGGAGCGAATTGCGCTTCTCATCCCGCGGCGTTTACACGGTATATCTATACTGATCTTCTCTCTCTCTCTCTCTTCTCGAAACTGTCGCGCGCGATTTTATTCTGTCGCTCCCTGAACGACGGCCCCGAAGCGGCGTTTTAACGTTTCTCACAATCAGCCTCCCGCCGCGGGCGGCGAGCGAGAGATTTCTTTTTGAAATTATGTCTGACAATTTATTTCACTCGATCCTTTGTGCGCTCTTTCGATCTTCGTACTATCGTCTTCTCGACGATCGGTTGTAATTGGGAAGGGAAAATTTGCGAGCGGCGCGGGCGTGTGCATCAGAACGTTCCGCGCCGCATTTTAATGGGATTAAACTGTTTTATCCTTTAGCGCACGTTCCCGCGGTCTCGTTGAGACAATACGCGATGCGCGGCAATCGTGAATTCGTTGTTGCAATGTTCATTCGATTGGGAAACTAACATTTTAAAAGCGCACCTGTACATTTCGCAAATAGTTAATTACCTTCGCCTGATGACGCTAAAACGTTGTTACAGCAGATTGTCTGCGGAGCAAATAGTACCGCACGATAAGGACAGAACAGAACGATATAACGTACGCGTAACGCTCTGCGTTCGGCTCGTAAACAGAATTGTGAATTATGTTCGTGGAGTGAACACCCATAAATAGCGGCTAAAACCTAACAACCGTATTATTCTATAACTGTTATGCAGCTAACATCCTTTTTTTTTTTCACGGCAATTTACTGCCGTTCAGTCGCGCTCGCGGCACTATAGCGGATCGCGCATTATTTTCAATTTTAACCAGATTTACTTTCTATATACTTAGCTTAGAAGAAACCCCGTTGCCCTGGTTTACCAAAATTGCATAAACGCTTTAACCGATTTGAATTTCTTTCCGCGAGAGCGGGGCGGATATGGGGTCAGGAGTACGTAATACAGACTAAAACGTTCAAGGTGAATTGGTTATTTAAATCTAATTGTAAGAGAAGAGGATTCTCATTTAAAAAATAAAACTTATTGAAATAGCGATTATTTATTAAATTGTAAATTATTGAAAGAAGTAGCTTTTGTGGATTATGTCTTGGAAATAGATAATAAGATCTTAATCTATATTTATCTTTAGTCTGTAATCTATATTTGTTTCTTATTAGTTTCTAACAATATTAATATTAAAAATCTTATAATTTATAATATTTTATAATATTTTAATATTATTAAATATTTATAGTTTCTATAAGTATTTTATAATATCAACAATTAAATTCTACAATTAATTAGAGAGGATGCCATCTTCAATCGGGCTGGATCTTGGTAGCCTAATAATAATATTTCTGTGTAAATTTTGCATACTTTTTCCAACTCACAATCAGTCAATTGCGCGCGATTATATTTATCGGTCTTAAAACAATTGTTTTTTCTTGAAACAGTAAATCCACAAACTTAAATCGATTTAACTTTTGACGTTAATAAACATCCTTTTTAAGTCACTGGAAAGAATTTATTGCGAAAAATGTCAGGTCCAGGGTTTGAATTTGGACCTTCCTACAATCCGTGACGTTCACTAATTCGATCACTAATTGTAAGACAAAATTAAATTCTATATATACTGTATGAATTCTTGCATTGAACGTAAATTTACTTCAGATATTAGCTCCTAATGCCTCTTGCAATTGCAATTGCAAGTCGCGCTGTGAAAAATGCCCGAGACTCATTGCAGTTTGTCTTCAACTAGCTACTTTATTAAAGGAATAACGACAACTTATATACAACGGACAAGTATCGATTTTATCGTCGGTATATACCGTCGCATTAATTCAAGAGTTTCAATTATTTCACTTTTAAACTTCCCCCAGCGCACCAACACGAGCAATACGAATGTGCGAATAATTATTTCCCTTTAATCGCCCCTTTATTGGTACTTTATATGTATTGCGCGGAGCTGCCTTGGATAAGGCAGTCTGCCTTGCATAAGGCGCGAAATATAGAATGGGATATACGTTTATTATACTTCCGGGGCGCCTCCGCGCGCGAAGTACGCGATACAATAAAAGCGATTAAGCGTTCAATTAATCTACGTTACGATACCCGCGACGTTCGCCTTTCGTCGCGGCGACGCGACGCGCGGACGCTCGCATTAATTATCGCCGTGAAAAGGACCTGCACGGTGGAATCTCGGGGACGACCTCGGGTGCCGACGACGCGGTCTACAACGCTATTACGTTGCCATTGGTAAGGAACAAGGTGACCAGCACGCGACCAGAACCGAGAACCCACTTCGATACGGTTAACGGTGTAAGGAAACGCTCTGGTGGCCGCGTAAGATATTCGTTATGTGCACCATACACATTATATATTACATGAGCAGCGTCTGCCGTACGCTGCGTACATTGCCCGTGCTCATCGTACGGGTCACGGTAGGCCGTATTTTTCAAGATCGCTCGCAATCATACCGTATCATGGATATCAGATCGATCCGCGAGCGCATCCGCATTTACCACGTGTAGGCGTGCTCGCCGTGATCGGTTTCTGGCGCGTATGAATTGAAGGGATTGTCGGTCGGAGCGACAAATTGCTGACGATGCGAAGAAGTATGTGTATCCATTGATTAAAAGAGTGAAACTCATCTACGTTTCACTCATCTCGTTTTAAAACTCCGCAAAGATATGCATTATGACTCGACTTGATTATGTATTGATTATATTGATACGTATATTAATTATTGGAGCTATTTATAAATAACATCGTGATATTCATTTAGATACTTACGTCAACACCCAAAAAGCCGATCTTAATATTTCATATCTAAATTGTGTGTTACTAATAAGAATAGAAATATGAAATTGTTTAAGAAAGAAGATACTATTAAAATAATTAACATATTATTAAACAGTTTAATTTTTATCGATTAACAAGACTTTTAGGGATAAGGTAACATTCTTTGCATTTCGTTCGATCTGTTAAAAGATCTAAGTGTACAAAAAATGATATTGTGAAATTATATTGATTATAAAAGTTACTTTATTAGAATTACCCAAGTTTGAAAAATATTTTAAATTTAACGGTAGACAGAAAAATTTATATTGATAAGTTTATAGAGTGTCAGGTTTATAAATTCATGGTTGCATAGACAGCTAGGGCAGATTAAATTCGTAGACACGTAGATGGCTCAAGCTATAGATTCGCTAGGTTCGTTCACCGCTACATCCGCAAATCCACAGATCTATAGACGTGCAAATTGCTTTACACTTCGCTAAACCCACAAATTATTAATATTATTTGAAGCTACAAATTGTTGGAATCGCAAGTGCACAAATCCCTTAATTGATAGGTCTTTGGACTTATAGATTCTTATCTCCATAAAATTATGTTTGATAATAATAATTTATAATAACATTACGTGTATTATTCGGCTTTAGCTTGAGACTGTGTTTCAAGGCCGACATTACTCGGCAGTTTGCTGAGTTGGAAAAAATGTATACGCAAAAATATTATTAGGCACAAAGATCCAGCCCGTAGAAGGCATATTTCTATTACTTGTGTTATAATAATTTATTTCTATTCATCAGCTTACAAAATAGTAATATCATGTATAATATTTATCAATCAATTCCTCTTCTATACCTTTCGTCTTGTTAACACATCTCTGAATAACTTCACATGAATGTTTTTGAAGTCGTCCAAGCGAGGCGTATTTAAATTTCGAAAACATAAACTATTTAAAAAATATGTGTAGATATATTTAAGATTATGTTTTAATTTATGACTTTGAGACATCTTTGTTTTAAGATGTCTTTAAGATATTTTAAATTTTGTTTGAAATCGATTTTAGATGTGTATACATTTGATCAATAATACAGTTAGTAATATCCACAATACATGTATAAACAGAAAAAGAAACTAAGAATGCTTGTTAAATCGCGTACACACAAGCGGCATGTTAATAGTTTAATATAATTTTAATTCCAAGAATTTTCCACATTTCCAAAAATTGCAGAATCGCAATTTTTAGCGCTAGCGTATATATATATATATATATATCGCTATTTTAATTAATATCTTGAACTTTAAATTTCACATTATATATTATTTAATTATTCAGCTTTTTAACTGAGTAGTCGTAATACGATTCTTTATTCTAATTTAAACATGATTTTTGGATTGTTTTACGTTTTACTTTTCATTCTCTCTCTCTAAGTATCGTCTGATATAGGTACTTCTAAGATAAGTTTCAATAACGACTATAAATACAACTCTTAATAACACTATAAATAAATTATTCATTCTTATTTTGTGCAATATGGAATGAATATTGTCACAAGCATATTACGCCAATTACACCATAATCTATTTTCATATGAGATTATTAAAATCCCTATTATATCCTTTCCATTAAGAGACCAGTGCTGTTTCGCATTTTACGGCTTTCATCGCGTTTAACAATGTAATGGAGCGTTTAACAAAGCTCTATTACATATGCTAATAAAATTAAAACTACTGGAATAAATGATAATTCGCGCAGGTGCTTTGCGACGTGAAAATATCAACGACCAAGTTGAGATATAAGCTTGCGCTGCACATTCGCGCTTTCGCATTTGTCAAATTCACGATGCTTATTTCGTTTGAGGTAACGTGTTTCTCTAAAACTGAAAAACGCCTCTGATTAAAAATTCATTAAAGACGAAACATGACACGCGGATTACATAAAAATTGAACAGTTGGAAACGGCATTTTCTCTCTTTTTTTTTATTAAAGGATTAAAAGATACATGGTAAAAAGAGATAAAAGCAGCTGGGAGAAGAATCAAGGTGATTAATCCTTACTTTTCAACTTAATCCTAACTTTGGGGAATCAATTACAGACTTTAAATCCTCGTAAAGAATACGCTTTAATGATAGTAGTTATTTTGCGAAAATGTTAAAAAATTCACAAACTTTTTATAAATTAAAACTTTTCTTTCAGATAACATGATTTTAGATATATTCAGAATCCTGTTAGTGAAAGATTCTTTATTCTAAAAACTAAATTTAAAGTAAAAAAACTCGTAAACTTATTTTAATTAATCTATAAATTTAGTTTACAGTTTATAGTTTCGGGAGTAAAAAAATACAGCTTGATTAAATTAATTACAATTCCTTGTATTTCGCTATTTTTTAAATCTCTTTCATTGTTACAACGATTACCTTTGTAAAGGGGAAAATAAATGACGATGGACGATTCAACTTATTCGCTAAATCTATCAAACGAACGTCGGGAATGCAAGAGTAGAATATTCAAATAAAGCGATCGACGATTGTCGACCATTAATATTCGGAAACTTGGCGATGCAGGGGCGCAGTCAATATTCTTAATGGCTTCGACGACAAGCAACTCGAAATATTTATGTGTCGAGCGTCCGGTTGCGTGCGCGCATTAAGTACGTCTTTCAACGAACAACTTTCATCGAGACGCTGTTCTCCCGATGAACTTGGTCCTGAATTGATAGGAATTGCGCGACTCGTCGGGAACTCGCTCGAGCGATTACGCGTGTCGATGTGATAGCTCGAGAAATTTGCAAGACGGGGAAGGGAAGATTGACCTGAAATTAAGCTGAGAGCCGAGTGATTAATAGTGATAAATTAAAATGCGTATTCCCCGGATTTTTACACATTACCGTTACCGCGGACCGTTTTCCTGATATTATCGTATTTCTCTCGGGACGTTACAAAATTTTACAGTACTTAATACAAATAGATCAGATATATATCTTTTTCAGATATATTTTAACATCTTCTCCTTATTGCATAAAAATCACCAGATAAGAAAAACGCGCAAATTACAAAGAACAATTAAATATAAATATATATATCAACACTAGTTATATATATATTTTATAAAAATTTATATTTTTTTATAAAAATATTGTTTAGTATTACTCTCGATGATTTCTTATAAAATATTCAATTCAACACTGTGTGTGTGAAAAATTCCATCATCGAAATTAAAGTCGCGACTTCTAGAATAAATCGGGCACATGTCCACAATAATTTCTTTTAAAGCAAATCGATTAAAAAAGCGACGTATACATACGCGATCTTGTTTTTCCATCGAGAGATGGGCAAAACGTAACGGGAAAGAATAGAATATAGCTCGAAATCTGCCACGCGAGACGAAGCGGCCAGGCAGAGGCGGACAGTCCGCGGCCTTTTATTTCGGTCTCATCCGAGGAGAACCGCAAACCTTCTCTTTATGACTTCATAAATCCCGTTTTTTTTTTTAATGCCACTTCAGTCCCGCGACTCGTTCATCCACGGCATCGGTGTCACTCTTGTCACCGGTCACAATTCGGTACAGTTAAACCTTTCGATGGGGACGAGAGACAAACCTATCCTGCCAAATAAACCGCCGAGACGGCCTGGAATTTGACGATATAAAAGCACGTTAATTAAAGGACGTAAAACGCGAAACGTACCGAAATGTGTTACTTTATCGAAGAATTTTATAGCAGTCAGGGAGAAGAGAGAAAGAGATGGCGAAGAGGTAGGCTATAAAAATGAAATAAAGCTGTCAAGAACTCAAGAAGTAACTGTATTAAAGATAATAAAATTGTTGCGTATTGAATGGTTCATTATGAGACAAGTCGTTACTCCGAACGGAACCCAATCATAAAAGATTCCAGAAAAGATCGATGTTTAATAGAAAAATGAATCGTGGATATGTAATAAGATATAATGGGATTATATCTGGGGTATGCTTGTAATAATTATATAGACTTTCTTCATAACGCATTAGTTAGCGCGATATTAATTCTCGAATTATCGTAAAAAATTTATAAGTATTATATTTTCCAGAGATCGTTTCCTCATAAAAAAGATACTTGGCAAATAGAATCATATTATAATTAAGATATTAATTCCATTGATGAGGATATATTATTGTAGAGTAAATATAAGGATAATTCTCTTTATACTTTATACAGAAGAATAAAATATCGTTCAGAAACAATATATTTTGAGATTTACACATTTTTGGCGCATAACCAACTCATCGTGTATTCAATCGTCGCGTAAACATTATGTATCGGTAAACATTATATCATCGAATACGACGGCATCTTTGTGTTACCAAAACTCGGACAGATTGTACGCATAATTAGAATTTTAATCACCTATAAACGGATTAATTTCAACTCTAATTTAAACTTTAAATCGAACGCGTTAAATTTCAGTTAAACTTTGCGACGGGGAAATGTTTTCGGTAACGCGCGCGCGCGCGGACGCGCTCTACACGCGGATCGACGAATTCTCGCGACGCGAGAATAAACAAACGTCCGTGCGATATAGTTCAACGAATCCATTATAAAAATTCTTTTTTCATCGCGTCTACTATAGTAAGCGCATTGTTACGCGATGTTGCATGTGACGCCATCAGGTAAATATATCGGAAAGAATGACCCGCGCGCGTTACCCGCACGAACCGTTTAAACACGAAGGAATTACGACGATATTACATAATCCTCTCGATACTTTCGTGTGCACGTGTGTATGTTAAAGTATTCCGACATGTCGCGTTTCACGGCGAAATTAGTTGCCGCGTACACCCCATCGCGGGGAGATGTCCGACACAATTCAATTATTTCGTCATTTGTGGAAGCCATTAATATTTCAAATGTATCAAACGTATATATCGGCCGCAGGGCCCGGCGCGGTCGTGCGATTCGCTTTAAATTGCCCGTTATCGTATTTCGTCGCCTCGAATGTCACACGTATTAATAGGGTGCATTTTTAATTATCCGTCGGCGATACCGCGACGCGTACCCCTCCACTCGGTGCACTCGCCCCCTTTCCTTTTCTCTCTTTTGCGCGCGGCGGTTTCAGTTTGGGAGATTAAAGTGGATCGACGCGAGTAGAGCGCGTCGACGGCGCATTATTTTCGACGCGGCATGATTTAATGGCGTAATATAGAAATACATCGAACACGCCGGGTTTTTCGCAAAATGGAGCATCGCGAGAGGGATCGTTCCCGCCTGTGCGCGTCCCAGTTAAAATGAAAACCGATCCATTTCTTTATAGCACAAAATATCTTCTAGGTCGCGCGCGCGGTGGCCTGCTTCGCCAACGGAAATTAATTGAGATTGTCATTATCGGCAGATATTTCGAAATCGCGACGGGTTGCCGCGTGGAGGAGAAAAAAAAAACCTGCGAGGTGTTGGACGGGAGCAGATAAATACAAAAAATGAGCCGGGAGTTGCAAAGATCTGTGTTATTAAATGTCGTATGAAGGAAAGGTAAAACTGATAACTGATAATGGTAAGATCTCCCTTTTCTATCAGCTGTTTCGATAATGTCCAATTTTATATATCGACAGAAGTCGCAACTCTTGCTCGTAACACTTCTCTAGTTCATAATCGTCGAACTGAATTTCACGCGCGATATTTCCAAGCGCTTTTCCTTTTATTAAAAGATTGCGCGTCGCGGTTGACAGGAGTCAATAGAAGGGGATCCAGCGGCTAGTGTCCTTCGATAAAACCGGCGTTTTCTAAACATTGTGTAGATTCATTGCGTGACAAACTGTCATCACGCGATGTCGAACAGACCCCTGGCGCCGCGCAACAAACATAAGTCAACCAGGAACGGATGATATGGAAATCTAGCGGTCGTCCATCATCCACCGATCGACCTGATTTATCCGCAAGAGTCGTCGAAAAACCGTCCTTCACGTCGATAAAGATTGCAGGGCGTGCAGCTTTAACATCCAAGTCGGATGACGAAAGCGTTAAGAGACAAATAAGAATCCTCGACTGAGAATTTAAATTTGACCGGGTGTCGAAATTTCATATTTTTTCAATAAAAAATTGAAGAGTAGTTCTTCAATATGATTTAAGCCAAGTTGTTTAAAAGAACATGGAAAAAAGTTAATTTTAACTTGATAAAACTAAAATTAGATGATTTACCTTAAAACTTATGGAATAAAACTTAGATTTACTTTCGCAAATCCTTAAAAAAGAGTTGCGCTAAGCCTTTCATGTACCTCATGACAAATTTATGTAGCGGAACGGTGCAAATCAAATAACCAGTAACTCGCTACTTCAAAAGAAGCTTGCGAAGCTCCGGTATCACGGATGCGCACTTTCAAAGTACTTTAAATAAATAAATAAGTATAGTTTTAATATATTATAATATAATTATACATATACCTTATATATATGTATAAAGTATATTTTATATGTTCAAAAAGAATATAAATAAATTTTATTGGAATTGTGTAATAATTGTTCTCATTATTATTTGAAAACTAACAGTAATCAATATTTATCAATTGTCAGTGATTTATATATTTAATATATTCAATAAATAAGAGTTCCATGTTTAATATATATATTTAATATATTATTTGTTAAATTCATTATTATTTGAAACTAATCTAGCAATAATTCATAATTAGTATAATTTTTAAATAAATAAGAATTCTATATTTAATTTATATATTAGATAAATATAGAACTTTTATATTCATTTATATTTATACTAATTTAGAATTATTGCTAGATTGTTTTCAAATAATAAGAACAAGTATTACACAATTTCTCTCTCATCAGTAGATTTTATTTTATTCCTATTTTATCTTATTATTTGTATCTTATAGAGCTAATTAAAAGGATGCAAAACCAACAAATTTAGACTTAGGGTTGATTTAGCCTTAAGGCTAGTTAGAACCAGCTCTAAGTCTACTTAGGGCTTGTCAGACTTAGGGTGGTCAACTCCGTTTCACCTTTCAATAAAATGCCTAACAATTTATCTGACAGGTTTCTTATAAGTTTCTTTTCCCGTGTCATCGATACAAAAAGAGAGGAAATCAGAGCTATATGTAACCGGCATAAAAAATCTTTTACTTCTATGCCAGACGAAGATATTCGCGATGTTATCAACACAACTGACCCCGCGCCGCCATTCGAACAGACTCACCGTGCAAAATCCGGCGATCAGAACTCTCCACATGATCTCGCCGTGCTATCAAATTGTTTCTTTCTCACGTCGTCGCGTTCACTAGCCCCTCGTTAACTCGAGAAACGTTAACAGGACACTCGAGACACTCTTTCGGAACCGGGTGGACGCGCCGCCGGCGAAGGGATGCAATTTTGACGAAGATCCTCGACGGACTGAACGGCGCGCGTGTATCGAGCCGGGGCACGCGGAGCCCGAGGACTCCTTTTCCCCCGGTGTGTCCAGCCGGGGCACGCCGCGTCGTCGTCCCCGCGGCGAGAAGGGGCCGCGGCGCTATATGGCAGAAACCGGGGAACCAAAGAGCGAACCACCGCCGCGGCCGCACCGGCCCGTCCGGAGTACTGTTAATGCATGCTCGGTGCCTCCACTAACAACCATCCTCGCCTCCATGCCGCTCGCGCGCGCGCTCGTCCAGCGACGGCCTCGAACGAACACCGCGAGTTCTCCTCGTCTTCGGACCCAGGTCCGAGGATCTGACCCGAGAACGACCAGACGTCCTAGTTTCCGCGAGGACACGTCGGCATCGGGGGCTCTCTAAGTCGCGTACGGCTACCATCCTAATCTCATTCAATTTTGTTCATCAAGGGGCTGTCTTCATCGCTCGATGATTTCTGCGTTCTATTTCCCTTTTATCAAACGATCGGATCTCTAGTTTCCTCCTCTACTTTTGTATCCAGAAATCTGATTAATCTGTCACTCTTCTAAAGTGACAGCGTAAAATTTACCGATTGAAAGAATAAAAAGGGCCGCGGTAACTCGCCGCATAATTTAATTTTGTTTCGAGATAATATATTATGATTTACGAATTATAATTTTTCACACAGTACTTCCGTTCTAAAGGATGCGAATATTTATTACATCTCATTTACAATAGCGACCGAAAAAAATAACAAGATATTAATAATGTTTCGTTTAAGAATTCAGCTAGAAGCGGATTTTCCATTGCGCGAGTGAGAAAAAAAAACGTGTGTATTTCTAAGACATACGGCGCCGCTTCATCTTTTTAGCTTATTCTATGAAAGGCGCGTTATGGTTTATGATTATGGTATCCTGCTGCCAACGTTAAAACAAGTTACGCGACTGATCTATAGTCGCAAAAGAATTTCAACAATTCTCTGCTGCCTCGCGCTTGTGAATGCATTTCGGTCTGAGAAGACCAGCGGAACCAGCGAGTCGCGAAATATTATGCGATTCTGACACGCATAATAGACGAATTGCTTAACCGGTTATTGACTTCCTCCCTGGATGATTCTGGGTCAATATTTACTCCATCGATTCTAGAATATTATATTGAGGAGAGAGAAACGAGAAGGAGGAAGTTTTAACAGAAAATCCTTGAATTGTTCAAATATTTTATTTTCTCTTTTCGTTGAATAATGAAATTTAAAATTTTATTGCAACCGTAGCGCGATAGCAATAGCGATAATGAAATATAGATAATTTGAGATAGATGTTCAAATACATGATGCAATTAATAGACACACCTTATCTTGAAAAGAAGAAAAATGAGTAAAAAAACTTTTCGAGAAGAAAAAAAATCAAGATTACAGACTTTCTTTCGTCTCCTCTTCTTAACTGAAATTCACGCAGTGATAAAATTTTATCTGTTAACTATAACGTTTTTTTTAAATAACTGTGGCCTTATTTTGCGAAAATTGACTCTTTGTATTGTGACGGGACGCTTTTCCCCGAGATGTGATATATCGTCGCTACATGGAATGGTGGATTAAGTGCTTATCGACGTCATGTGCTCCCGTAAAAAGTGAGAATGACGGACCCGGCGCCGCACATTCGCACGGACTTTACTGTACTTGTCACTGACTGAGTGACTGATAGAGCACGGATGCGGTGTCACGCATTCTCGAAACGCGCGTAGCAGTCCACTCGGGAGCGAAGAAATTGCCTTCCGTTATTTTTCGCATGCCTGCCCCGTCGTTTAACTTGAGAGCGCGCACGGCGATTTTATTTTACTATCGCCGAAATAAATCGTTTATCCTCGTTGCATACTGATACACATTGTATATCATTTACCTATCAAAAGGATATCTCGTATAATAATCGCGAGTTATACTGTAATCCGGTTTTTCAGGAAAGTATACCTACACGGAGAGAACGGTTTTGCTGAATTATCCAAAATTTTAGCTAGATATAGATCTGAAAATAATTTTGTTGGACCATCAAAATAATTTATGTAGGACACTCAAACTGTTTGCCAGTGTCAACAATTTTGTTGTCCTACATAAATTATTTTAATGGTTCAACAAAATTATTTTCAGATCTGTATCTAGCTAAAATTTTGGATAATTCAGCAATACCGTTCTCTCCGTGTATCTCTTGCTTTTAATTTGCATTTCTAGCGACAAAATTTTAACATTATTAAATTATTATTAAATTAATACTATTAAATTATTTAATATAGGTATGTTATTGTTAAAATAATATATATTATTTTATTATTATCCATAACTAAATATATGCGTAAATCATAATATAAGTATAATTTTTTATTCTCTAAAACTATATATAGAAATATTTTTATGATGAATTTAAACTTCATAATAATAATAATAATTTATTGCGTAAAGATAGGCTTTAAAGCCAAATAAATACAAAGAGCACGAATAGAGATAACTTACTGTTGCGGCAAACTTTAACATGAGTAGGTAAATCTCTCCCTTCCCTATATATACTTATTAAAATACATTTTAATGAGTATATGTTTAACATATTTAAATTAAAAATGGAAACTCATATAAAAAACTATTTATATGAGTTTTTCCAGACTGAGACGCTTTTCTCGTAATGTTAACATGTTAAATCACAGTTCGTTCAACATGCGTATAAAATCAACTCGTCCAGTGATGTCCACGGTGTTAAATTAACTTCGCACGACGGTAACGCGAAAAACGTTGATCGACGCAATTGTCGTAATTCCCAACGTCTTCGTCCACCTCGTTCGTTGTCATCCGCGATTCGCCGGCGTTCGTTATGGTCCGTGACGTTAGGAAGGCACGTTGCACGCGCTGTTACATCAGCGCCGACGTAACAGCCGGCGAGGCGCTAACAATTACGTCGTTAATCGTGAACTTGCATCGTGAGCGCGAGCGAGCGAGCGAAAGGCTCCCGCGCCGATCGGAAGTCCGGCGAGTGCATGGCCGCGAGGCGAGCGAATTTCTGCGAGAGAGAAAGAACGCGCTCGCGGAAAAGAACGCGGGGAACGTCGCAAAAAAAAAAAAAAAGAACTGCCTCGCTCGCGCGCCGCTGACCTCGCCGTTGCGTCTTCGCGGCTGCTGCCCGCTGGCTTTTTCTCGCAGAGTCTCGGAGAGTCACGGTAAGATTCATTCGCCGCCGCGAATTCGACAAGAGCGCGCGAGCCGCGCGTTGACCGTGATGGATCCCGACAGCGAGATGCTTTCCTAACGACCGAAACCGCGAAACGCAAAACAGCGCGCCTAGTCCGTTAACTTAAATGAAGTTCCGTGATAATAAAGTTCCTTCAATATTTTTGTACACAAGTCTGATACTGTTACTAATTAGGTAATTCTATTGCATCACGTTACAATTATCGCGCACTCGTTAGCAAGTGAGACTATCTCGAATGTGAAAATGGCTTTGCAATTATTGTTTATCAAGTTAAAATTATATTTCATTTTATGTTTGCTACATCGAGATTCGAAATGGCCGTTCAATTTTATTGAAAAGAGTGTGTTTTAGCTTACTTTAATATTATATTTTTCATTAATTAATTATTTGCTTATCTAGGCAAATAATTCTTTTGCGCCAAACGCTGAAAAGCGCGTTTAATTTACGCATATCGCTATGTTATCTCCATCAAAGTTGATGTCAAATTTCGTACGTGCCCATCACCTATTAGATTAATCAGTGTAAAAGCGTACAGTGGTTTCAACTGTATGCACGAAACATATAACGACCGTTTTCGATACCACAATTTGCAACGTAAATAAATATACGTTTATATTGATCACTCCACTTTCTGCATTTTGTGCAGCGCGCGTTTACTCGCGTACGTAAACAATTCATTTCCTTCCTCGTAGCCGCCGAAAAATAACGGGTGAATAACGGATATTAATGGCGAACTTTCGAAAACAAATTTTCTCCATTTTAAGTTTGTATCTCTAAAGGAAATCGCCTTTAATTTACCTATTTTTCACAAGACCGCGATAATTCCGTGGCGAGTTGAATTCAATTTTCGCGTTCATGAAATATCATTACGGGTACTTCTTTTCGATCGTTAAAATAAGTGAGCTATTTCATTTTCGGATAAGCTTGAGACAGGGCAATTTAACAAAATATCTTGAAGGCCGCGCATTAAGCTTCCATTATGTACAATTGTAAACTCAGATTATGAAATTATAGCGTTCAGTGTGTTGTTGTAATGTAGAAAATTGGAAAAAAATTCGGCAAATTAAAAATGTACAATTTGATTGAATTATCGATACATTCGAAATTTGCGAGATATTCAACATTTCCATTAATAACAATATCTGCGTGACCATATTTACGAAATTAATATGACATTTAATATTAATATTCGATAAATACCAATACCGCGATACCAATATTAATATATTTGATATTATTTAAAAATTAATTTCTTCGTGGAATTAAAAAAATGTTTACAATGAATGGTTGGATTTAAAATTATAAAAATAACCACTCGAGCTTACTCATCCTCGCGTAACGATCGTTCATAGGTATAATATGGAAAGGTGCTTCATGTTCTGAAATATTCTCGGGCGTAAATTTTATAATGGTTTATCCTGAATTCTCAATAAACGACCAAAAAGTTTTATACATATTTTTCATGTCTATTTATATCATCTTTCATTAAAAATTCGAATCTCTCTCAGATATCACATAACGTTACTAATAATCAATAACTGTTTATTTTCTCATTAAATTTATTTTAATGGTATTTATGTAAAGAAAGTGAAACGCATTATCGGATATCGCTTGGTAATCGCAAACGGCTCGTAATAAATCGCAAATAACTCGATACGTAATGATTCGATACGTAAAAACGTTTAAATGATGAAAAATAGAATAAAGCCTGTAGCTACTTTTTTTCCCCCAGTCCGTTCGCGCAACAAAGAGATACGGTCTATCTGCGGGAGACGCCGCGCGGCGCGGAATCGCGATATTGTTTCGTCTCATCTCTCTTCTCCTTCATTAGGCTGTTGTTGGAGCGAGGTAACGAAAGCGGGGTACGGCCGCGTGGCGCGCGGTTAGCCAGCGTATCATTAATTATCCCGATAGCTTCGGCGCTGCGCGCGCGCGCGTTTATTATCAATTAAGGCAGCCCTCCTCGGACGCGGCAATTTCCTTCGCGCCGCCTGTTACAGCGCGGCGATCGCGATACGAGCCATGGCTATTTTGTTCGCCACGCTCGGCCGTTCGCGAAAAGAAATTAGACAGGATGAAGGGCGATCGCCCGATAATCGCGTCCGCACGCGAGCGGTCAGCGGATTAAGCCCGTAGGGACGTTATATCGAGATATCGACAAATGTGTCGGCGTATATCCGGATATTTTATTTACGAGCGCTTGGACGTTAACTGCGTTCTTCTAAATATTTTCGAAAATTACGCAGAAAAGTATTAGAGTTTAAATTGATGGCAACTTGTACAGAAAAGTAAAGTTTAAACTGCTAGCAAACTCGTTACAGATCAGTAATTTTTATGATTATAAATAAAAATTAAAAAATTGTACAAGAAAAAGGCTCGTGTGTGTAAGATTCTATCTCGAAAGAAATGGATTTTCGAAATATTTATTCAATCTTGGCGAACACCTGGAAGCCTAAACAATCGTAATTGTCAACGCAGTTATTTGTTACTTTGTATATATATTAATGTATGGGAAAATATAGAGGCATTCTTTTTAAAGCAGCGTCTTCTGCTCGTACGCCACTTTTTCTCAGCTACCAACATTTTCTCAATTGTTAAATTAATTATTAATGCCATAACGGGGAAATACTATATGCCTTTCGGCTGGTTCGTTTATTTCTAACGTTAAATAAGAGCAAGGCGGTCGGTTGCAGAGCGCCGATTAGCGTTCGTCGAAGACACCCAGTGCACGTGTGTAATTGCGGGCGCGCGATATAATTTTCTCTAAAGGAAATTTGCATCCTAGACTGCACAATTGCACACGAGTGCGTGCAAAATTACGAAGGATAGGCGGGCCGTAAGCATTGCGCAATAATGACGCCGAGTAAATGAGCGTAAGAAAAACACAGTAGTATGCTAATTACCTATCGGTTGTATTATGCGCGGTCCGGAGGGCAGAGAGAATATCGCTCGTTTTCTGAATTTCTTTTCCGCGCATCATCGCGCGGCACGAATAATTTCATTATTAGCATCATCACTAATTATTGAGATAACACACGCAGTGTTGGTAGACGTCGCTCCCGCGTTAACAATGACTCGCTCTTGCGTGTAACACATGTTAATGTGCAGGTTTTCGCTAATTTCCGCGATGGTCCCGCGGAAATCCTCGTAGATTCAATTATTAATATCAATGCGTTAATCCTAAAACCCCTACAATTAACGTTAACGTCTATGTCGATAATCGCTCCGAGCGGGAGCAATAGCGAAATTATGCGATCGTAATCACGTCCGCGATTAATCGTCCGAAATTCACATCCGCTTTCACGTGCACGGCCCTCGACTTCGCCTGTCGGAAATGTCATTTATTTTCATCCGATATTCCAGTACGTGCAGGATCAGGAGGTGTAAGAGACGCAAAAAGCGCCTTTGGGAACTGCACGGGAATTGGGATTCTCATTTGCTGTATTTTTTATACATATTTATATAGAGAAAGTTTGCTAGAGATAGCCTAAATTCAAAGTCCAGAAAAGTCATGATTTTTTGTCGCATTAAAATAATATGTCGGCAGAAATGGCGGCTGACTGAAGGCAAAATTAACAGACAGATCCGAGAAGGGTATAAAAAATGCTGCATGTATCTTCATGTCTTCGTAATTTGTCTCACTTCAACGGAGAATTTACACTTATTCCTACCATTTGCTTCCGATTTCAGTTTCCTTTTCCTCTTCAGCTTCAGCGTACAGCTACAAAATTTTAAAGCGTTCTCATTACTTGCTGTAAAATTTTTTGTCTCCTCTCTTTCTCTACATCACATACATCTATATTTCTCTTTATCTTATTATTTCTGATTAATTTTAATAATAATTAAATTTAAATGATAAATTAATATTAATATTAATAATAATAATAATACATTAATAATGATATTAATAATGATAACACTCTAATAAAATAAAAATAGAGTTAAAACAATTGCAAATTTGCTTTAGAAAATGAATAATGATAATTTATATAGTTAATAATGATAACTCATAGAGATAATAATGATAATTTGTAGAGTTAATAATGAACATTTGGACGCAGTTCTGCAATGCGGAACCAACTCCAAAACCTTACTTTTCCGCTAGAGCAAATTTCACGAAACATCAGAAATAAAACTCTGCAGTGCCAACGTTATCTCAAATATGACGTACGAGCTATAATCCTTCTCAAATACAATTCAATGCGTTTGGCCTAATATATAGGCCTATATATAGGCCTTCATGATCACTTTGCAATACAGAACTAAAAATCATGAAAACGGTGCTTGGTTCCTTTATTGCATAACAGCATCCATTTTAACTATTCGTTGCCATTATTCATTTCCTATTATATTATATACAGCACGTAATAATGTTATCATTATTACTACTGTATAAAGATAGAGTCGAAGAAAATTTATTCGTAGTTTGTAGTACTACTGTACGGCTTAAATGTAACGTATGATTTATGGAACTGCTATAATACGGGATTCCCCGTGAATTCCATGTGTTGCACTTCGTCCCTAGTTCCTGGAAATGTTCCGGCTGCTACTATTATATCATTACTGAACGGGTTCGCTCAGCCATCGAAGGGCAATGATAAAAGTCGACATTTCACGCTTCGCCGAGTTACCGCTGATTTCCGGAGGATGTGACAGAGCGCCTTCTTGAGAGAACCTTCCGTCCACAGGATGGTACCCTGCTGGCAGCAGGATCGGTGGACCAAGTTTCGGAATGTGCTTTGCTTGTGAAAATATATCGCTACTCTGAAACAGCGCCACAGTCGTCAGCGACATCGTCGTATTTTTTATTCTTCGGGACGTACAAGTTATCTAAAAATCTTTCATCTGCAAAAATAATACCTCTACTGAATACCAAGGGTAATATTAAATTCTCAGAAGCCATGCACACAATTTGAAATATGTAAGTTTTTTCCCCTTATCCAGGCAATCTTATTATTTTTCAAACGCGCGCGCGCGCGCAGAAACGTATATTATTTTTAACTGGAAAACTCACGTTATCTAAAAGCATTGTACATATATGTATATAGATATATCTGTCTCTTTCTACAAAATTTAGATATTGCGACCTGATTTATGGAGCAACTCATTTTTATTCTAGACTGTAATTTCAGCATAAATTTTTAGGACATGGCGCAATATTTATACCATCAATAGAAGAAGGAAACTGACATTTACGGTCCAAGCTTGGATCTTTGGTAGCTTAATGATAATTCTATACTGTTCCTACGTATTTTATACGCATATTTTAGGAAATACCATAAATGGACCGTAAACGGCATTTTCCTTCTTCTATTGATTGTATATCTTGATAGTCTTAATATATATTAATTGCAATATTTATATCTCCTGAATTAAAAAGAAAAACAGCCGATTTCTTTCTGTAAAAATTAATTTTCCACACACCTTTGATAATTCAAAGAGAATCGGTTTTCCGCACCGCAAAAAATATTATTCAATCTTTACGTCGTCACGTAATAAAATCTGTTCGTACACGCAACGGCAGGAATGCCTGGACATTTGATATAGAACATTTGTCATATGTCAAATGTCCAGGCATTCCCGACGGTGACCTTACACAGAGGTATCGGCGTGTATACTTCTATTGAATACCGGAATTAAAATCGGGCTTCCTGTACACGAGAGGTCTGTTCCTTTTTTTCCAAACCGCGCAGTTACACGTATTCCACAACATTGGGGGGCGAAAAAAAAGCTGCGCGAAGTTACAGGACGGTACCCCGTCTAATCGCCGCACGTGGAAAAACTCAATTTCCCAGCCGAGCGCGTCGCGCTCGCGCGGATCGGATCTGATCCCGCGCCGTCGTCCCGTGGAAGAAGGACCGCGGAAGAATCGCACGCGCGTTCACCGCGGGAAAAAGAGCGTTTCTGGAATTCTCCTAGCCGGAGCTTTGCAGTTCACGCCTCGGGACGTTTTGGCATGTATACAGCATGGAAATCCGCGTGTGGCGGATGCGCGCAACGGTCCGCACACATATTTAATTCATTTCCGCTTTCTCTCCCGGGCTCGACCCGCCCGAGATGAGGGATGAGGAAAAACGCGCACGCGACCGCCGCTTTCCATTTCCCCCCCTGCGGCTAAGTCCCGTTGATTCCCGGAGACTTTTTTGCTTATTAGGAACTTTACCGAACCGCGCTTAAGTCCGGCGTGTATTTGCCGAACGCCCCTTCGCGATTCAAGCGCCGTGACGCGCGCTCGTCGCAATTAATAAGCGCCGCGTACTCCGCTTAGAAATATAAATCACGTCCGACATTATGCAGGTAGCCGTCGGATGTAATCTTCCGCCGAGCGGGCTCCTCGACGAGTCCGAAATCCCCATTTCTTCGCAGCCAAGATTTATCACGCGATGTTTTCGATTTTTAATGCTAATTACTTATCAATGATTCTTTTAAACGCGTTAAGCGTTGTCTGCAATAGCTGTAAGCGTATGTAGTAAGATGTATGCAGTAAGCTATCGACCAACCACAGTCGATTATTTTTCAATTATAAAAATCCCACTAGTCAATAGCTTACTGCTTGCAACTTACTCCATACGCTTACGGCTATTGTAGACGAAGCTTTACGATCCAATTAAAAGAAATTATTGAAACGCTTTATTTATTCACGTCCAGGTGTGTTCGCACATTGATATTTAACGCTAAACGCCAGCCGTTTGATTTTTAACCAAAAGTAATATATATGCAATGTGTCACGAAGGGACACAGAATTTATGATTTTTTTTCCCCCGTATAAAATAAATAAAACTCGAAACCAAACGGTCAGGTTCACCGCTAAAGCTGAGGCACGAAATACGGATATCGAAGGTTTAATTTAGCAAAAGTACTGTATTTATATCGCACGCGGTCGGGGAGGCGCCGAGTTCACGCGTTTATAAATACATAAACGGTTTACAACTAAACTCGAATCTTTATTAATCAATGCATGTTCATACAATGAGATCTCACAGCAGAAACGAAATTATATTGCTGATACAAAAATATATCTCTTTAATACTACTACCGCACATGCGGCTCGCGCGCGGCTTAAACGGTAAAAAGTAGAAAATATCGTGCACACTTACTGTACACATCGTGAACTATGCGGGAACGCACGGGGTCCGCGATATTTCCTATGCCTTTCACACTTAAAGAGCAGTCTATTAAACGGACGCTCTCGCCAATGTGGCGAGCGTACGAAATCCTCGGGATAAATAAAAAGGAAAGAAAGAAACAAGGGCGGAGGAGAGAAAACAAACGAGTATAAAATTATGAAATATTTAAATATCTCTTGCGCGTAATAAACTAAACGTCGCTTAAACGTGTTATTTGTACATTTTGAGCTAAATTCGACGGCGTGTCTCGCAAGAAACCTGTCTTTCTTTTTTTTTAATCATGCCGGCGTACCAGTGCGAACAAAAATTAAAAAAAAAAATAAACAAAAGAAAAAAGAAAAGAAAGATGCAATACTGTAACAAATAACACTTGTCTCGATCACGCACAACATCATCCGTTGGACGAATTGTGAACCTTATTCTATAAGTTTACCCTAGAAAATTACCGCAAAAGAAAAACGGGGATCCCTTCGCAGCTCTTTTCGGTTGAGGAGCATAAATTTAGCGACAATTCTAATAAACGCACAGCACGCTTTTACTGTCGAGTCCGGCTAAACGCGAGCTGTACTCGACACGCTAAATCTACGTTCTATATAGCCGTTTTCAGGAGGTATTTTCCCCCCAGTTCTGACGCGGAAATGGTTTTAACCATTGGGTGCATATACTTTGTTCGACCAAATCATAAAGGTCCGTACGTATTGTAATGCCTGCACCATTTTGATTCTCGCTCGTAGATACCACGAGCATTACAATACCTTCCTCACTCACCTCTGTTGAAATTGATTGTGAAACCGAAGGTCGAGAATTTTCGATTACTTTTAACGGCGGCAATCGAAAATTCTCGACATTTTATCTTTTGTGACGAGCGAAGAAGCTGTGTACTGTTCTTTTAACAATACACAGCTTCTTCGCTCGTCACAAAAGATAAATTTAAATTCGAAGCAACTGGAGGCTGTATTTAAAGTGACGGATGCTGTGGTAAAGAAAGAGGCTAAACTGTGCTTTATTCAGGGCCCCCCCCGGGAACGGGCAAGTCCAAAGTTATCGTGAATCTAGTGTCTCAAATACTATTCGGTCAGCACCAGGACAAGAAACCTTTGAGAATCCTGATTTGCGCACCGTCCAACGCCGCTATCGATGAGATCGTGTTAAGACTTCTGAATATCAGGTCTACTTTGAAACAGAAACGTTTCAGCATGGTTCGATTTGATCGAACCAAGTATATGCACCCAATGGTTAAAACCCATTTCCGCGTCAGGACTGGGGGAAAAATACCTCCTGAAAACGGATATAGAAACTTTACAGGTGCATATCACTCGCGTTACTTAAAAATTTTATTTTTCGTCATCCGCGACCGTTATGGCAACAAACAAAAAACAAAAAAAAAAAATCCACGTTCGTTCGTTCGTTCGTTCGACCGAGGCCGGCAAAACGGGCGACAGAGACGCGGAGACGGCCGCGAAGTACTCCCAGGTCTGCGGCGCGTAAAAGAGAGGTCGAGAAGTGTCAGCATCGTTAAACTTGTTCGGCACACTCCTGCGTCAAAGCGCACGCCTCTGGCTTAACTTCGACATCGTTGCCGATCATTTTAACCGGGGACCCGGACGTCGTGGTGTCGGGGCTATCGGGGCTGTCGTGGCCGGAGTCACTCTTGTTGTTATTCTCTTTATCGTCGCTTATCTTTTTCTCGTTCCTCGACTTTAGGCCCCTCTTCTCCGGCGCCTTGCCCTTCGGCTTCTTCTCCGGGTCGAAGTGACGCTCGAGGATAATCATCAAATCCTCCACCTTTTTCTCCTCAACCGTCGGGAGTTTCTCCTTCATTAGATGCTCCAGTCCGTCCTTCTTCGCGTTAGTCCACGCCTCCTGAAACGCGCGTTTCCGCGAATGCTCGATAAAGATGCCGTTCGTTCGATCGTAAATCGGAGTCTTAAAAGAACCGAGCGTGACACGAATTCGAACGTTTTCTATCAATTAGAAAATTACTTCATTCCCGGATGACATCTTGAATAACAAATTAAACGCTTTAAACCAAAACGAAGTAACAACGGAAACGTCTTGTTTGATGTCGCGTGGCATAAACGGGCCTGATTATTAGTACCCAATTAATCATGCATAAACACACTCACCTGTAGCTCCGAGTATACGATCCCGGCTTCAGCTAACAGTCGCCGCAGGGGACTGGCGTGTTGACGTTCACGTCTGTTCATACGGAACAGAGCGCTGAATATGGGCCGCAAGTTGTTCTGCCGCTCGAATATCATCTTCAATTCTATAACAAGTTATACATCGCGTTGGCTTTTCATCTCGGTGCTTGCTCGCTTTCTTGTTAACTTAGCTTTCAAGTTACGACAATATGGTGAAGTTTAAATCATTTACAAAACTTGTGGAGGAAAACGAGACGAAATGTAACTAAACGTAATAATAGTGATAATGTCAAAACATAAAATCGTTCTTTTATCAAATAAATAAATTTCTAAAACATTCTTCCAATGAATTTCTAAATCAATTCTTTTATCTAATGAATTTAATCTAAATCACTCTTTTATCTAATGAATTTTTCTGAAGCAGAATCGTATAATTAGCGCTTCGTCGAAAAAGTACAAATATTTGTTTATTAATGATACATTGTATTGCTGTTGGATTATTTTTCTATTAATTTTTATCGTTAATAAGATTATCCCGATAAAAAATGTTATGAGCGAAATTACGCGAGTCATTGCACATTTAACAATATACATACCGTTGTGTTCCTTCTCCTCGACGTCAACAGGTTGCGCGAATTCTCGAATGACCTCGACTGCTCTTTTCATAAGATTTTCATCGCTAGGTTTCTCATCTCCGTTCTCGCTCTTCGCATCTTCGGTCTTGTCACCGTCGATCGAGCACAAGTATTGTGCTATTTGTAACGCCAGCGATGCTCTATGTTGCGCGTTACCTAGATTCGCTTCCTTCAAATATATTCAAAAATATTTATCATCGTGGAAAAATTATGTATCGCTACTATATGTATATCTTTTTACAAAACGTTTATAATACTACATAAATCAAGCTATCAACTTTCGCGACATTTATTAAATTTGAAACTTATACAGAAATTATTTGTTTATTCTCTCAAAAATGAATATTTATTCAGGATTAAATTTTCTATTTTTAAATTGAAAAAATTAAAAATTATTTATTCCGTTTTATTAAAGTCCGTTAAAGTTTGCAATCAGTATGTATACATACATACCGGGATACATTTTTCTTACCTTCTTTAACAACGTACGCGACAAAGTGCGAAGGGAATAGACGTGCGCCGAGCTCGCGCATTTGTCCTCGGCGATGTTGAATCCGTTCGCGAATCCCTTGACCGTCTGTTTGAATCGATCCACCAGATCGTACTTCTTCAGCGACTCGAGCAACATCGCGGGAATGACTTTGCGCGGCTCGTGATAAACCAAAATTACACCGTCCGCATTTTCCTTCGCGGTCTCTAACCAGGTCAGAAAATCCGTAAGTGCCGATACTTCGCTTTTGGATTTGATTACCTACCAGAACAAATATTTTATATATTACATATAATATCCATTAATTAATATATAAATTATATATTTATTTATATATTCGTATTTTATAAATATTTTCTATATAAATAGAAAAAAAAGATATCAATGTTGGATTTTCAGCATTTAACAGAACTCTTTACTGTCTCGAAGAAGAAATATGCATATATATTTTTTTCTTTTATACGTACTTATATATAAGAGATTAGAAACAATTATAATATAAATTTTTCCCATGTCAGCGATTTATTATAAAATGCTCAAGATTATTTAAGAATTGTGATAATTTACATATAACTTGAAACGTAAGGAAAATTGCGTCTTTCAATTTCTAAAATATTAAAATCAACGCTTTTAGCGTGAATCCTCTTTCCCTCGTACGGGAAGCAAATCGCGAAGAAGCCACGATATTTGGTATCGCGACCTTGCGCTGCGTACCTCGTTAGTCTTGCTGTTCCTGAGGACGCGGAATTTGCCATTGGTCACGACCTTCATACTGTGACGCTTTATGGCGGTCGGATTTAGATCCTTGTACGGCATCACGTACTGTGAGTACGTGGAGTTGGGAGTATACCCGGCTATTTGGCAGATCTCGTCGATGACCTTCTTGCCGGTGGTGTCCATGTCCCAGCCGACCAGGCGATAATCCCCCGGCGCAATGCCCATTGCGCCGCATGATTTTTTCACCGGGCTCGCTTCCGTCTCCGTCACTGTCGAGGATACCATCGTTTTCACGGGGAAGTCACTTTCCTGAAAAGTGCAAACGTCCGCGTATTACCTCTCGGCTTGATTGCCCTCTTTCACCAGCGTCGCGTCGTCTTCGCGTCCCCCGGGAGCCCCAGGGCAAGAAGACTCCCCGTGATTCTCGACGATGTCGATTAATCCGGAGAAATCATAGATAAAACGCGCGGGAGCAAAAATGATCTTTTACAGATACGAAGAGATAATGTTATTTTCAGATTATCGCTGCCCGATAAGAAAGTCACGTAAGAAAAGAAAGTATCTTTTATTGAGGAAAGATTAAAAAGAGCTACAGGATTTTTTGTTGGAAACGGATTTAACGGGAAAATTATTGTTCTACTACCGCGTTGTGTATGTTGTACCGTAATGATTATTTTATGCATATATTAATTTTACATTGGAAGGTGGAAATTTTCAGTGGTTCAGTGTTTCGGTAAATTTCGATAAAACTCTGACGTTACTCTGTGGATTTAAATTTTTAAAGAAAACTTCCTACAAGGTCGATTTCACTTGAACGTATGATCGATAGATAACAACCTTTGTCACGGTCGGCCTTGAGGGCCTTGAGGCTCGCAGCACATCTGCGAAAATATAAACACTGCCTAATTGACGAGAAATAATGTCGTGACGTTCGAATTTGCCCCATCGAACGCGTTGTAACGATACAAAATATCTCCCCGTCTATCTTGGCTCGCGTCCATCAAAACACGTCGCATCGCTTCCGCAAATTTCCACGTATTCCGTTATACATGATTTGTGAAAACCACCCGTTAAATCTCGAAATTGAAATTACTTAATTGAAAACCCGGTAAACGAAAGTGTACACTTTGCCTTTGCTCTGCAGCTGATTTCGAGTCGATTTTGAAACCAATGACTCTCGTCAAGGATTATTTTTTCGATCAGATAAAAAAATCGTCATTTGAAAAGAGACTCGGGAAAGTTATTTTCCGAAACGCGCTTTTACGATTGCAGTGAAACAGGCACAGATTACGAAGAGAGGAGAGGAGAGAAGTGCGTGCAATAACGAGAGTAGATCTAATTCCGGCGATAGTTCCGGAATGATACTTTCTCTCTCTTCTCTCTCTCTCTCTCTGTACACACGATTGAGCACATTTGTGATGTATCACGGAAGCGAAAAAAGAAATGAGAGATGTTCTCCTACCCAGATTTGGCGTAATAACGCACGCCGCTCTTCTCCCTCGTTCAGGTTCACAGATGATCCCGGCACTACGATATGTGGATAATATAGGTACATACATACACCGGCGATGCGGAACACGACACGCGAAAGGCGTGGGCACGATCAAAAGACTTACGGACGCTGATTCGCAACGTGGCGAACGTGCGGATTGTGCAGCGCGCGGAAGAACGAAAGCGAGAGCGGCAAAGAGGTGGCGAGATGAGACACGAGAGGAGACAAGACGCCGCCGGCCGCCTACGGTCTATTCACGTAGCCGCGCGACGCGAGTGACAATCGACGTTTGCCTCTCGCGGCCACGTGGACGTTCCTCTTGCGATTCTGACAAAAGATAGCACGCGCGCGCGCGCGCGCGCGCATGCAGTATATTCCGCCGCTAAGAGACCGTTCTCTTGCAGCGGACAACTGATAACAAGAATGCAATGGAATCGGGTCGTGCACAAGACATTTTAACCACTGGGACCAGTGAGACCGAAGCCCATTTACGCGCTCCCAGATCGTTTCGTGCAGTTACATTGAAATAGATAAATGATGAATTTCAACAGCGTCAGCTGTAGGAATTGCTCCACTTTTCACCCGTAAAATCCGAGCTGTATACAAATTTGTATTTAAAAATGTCAAAAGTTACAAAAGATCTTTTTTTAAATCGAATTATCAAGGCATTAATAATCTGACATTTTCGCAAATTAGATTTCAGAAGCGCAAACAAATTTAATTTGATGCGGATCTCCAGTAAATTTTAATTTGTAAAGTCTATCCCATGTTCGTAAAAGAGCCTCGCTCCGCGATATCAGTGTAAAATCCGAGCTGTATACAAATTTGTATTTAAAAATGTCAAGTTACATGATCTTTTTTTTTAATCGAATTATCAAGGCATTGAAAATCTGACATTTTCACAAATTAGATTTCAGAAGCGCAAACAAATTTAATTTAATGCAGATCTCGAGCAAATTTTAATTTTTAAAGTCTGTCCCATGTTCGTTAAAGAGCCTTGCTCCGCGATATCAGTGTAAAATCCGAGCTGTATACAAATTTGTATTTAAAAATGTCAAGTTACACGATCTTTTTTCAAATCGAATTATCAAGGCATTAATAATCTGACATTTTCGCAAATTAGATTTCAGAAGCGCGAACAAATTATGGATTTTTATTCGACTTTTAATCTGATACGGATCTCGAGCAAATTTTAATTTGTTAAAGTCTATCGGTCTATTCGATCGTTCGTAAAAGAGCCTTGCTCCGATACCAGTTCACAAAAGTCGTCGATCAAATACGAAGGTCGGGAAAACAAGCCGGACGAAGTCGAACGTTATTATGTTTATTTTGTTAGAGTCTGTTAGACCTTCCGATATACGGTTCCATTATTGCTGATCCACGGCAAAGAGACGCAGAGGTTAAATTGATGTAAATAAGGTACACGATGTTTCCCGACCGCACATGTCGCGAAAATTCACTTCGAACAACTGTAAAGGGCCAATTTTTTCAATAGTCGCTTAACTTATCCTACCTTAACTCACTCTTTGTCTTTTTTCCAACTATCCCTCTTATGTCCATTTCTATCAATGTAGATTAACTTTAATCTCGGTTTAACTTGCTTTTTATCTTTTTCTAGTTTTACGAATTAGAAAAAGATGAAAGGCAAGTTAAACCGAGATTAAAGTTAATCTGCATTGGTAGAAATGGACATTAGAAAAAGACGAAGAGTGAGTCTAGCTAAACTTCAGTTTAAACGACTATAGAAAAACTGGCCCTAAAAGTCTCACGCGCGTAATTTATCGGAAAAACGACCTGAAACTCGATACGCTTGTTTGCGCATCGACGATGCTGTTGCGCATTTCTTTTCTTTTTTTTTTTCCGCGACTGAACGGAACGATCTGTGATGATGTGATCCAACAGTGGGATATCTAATCACTTCGAGATGCATTTTATGCGGACGGTAAAAATAAGTGCCGCTGTGCGTATATACTTGGCGCGTTTTACGCGGGATCTCGCGCGGAAAGTCCGCCGTACAGATATCGCGGACCATATGTTGCCAATTATCGCGAATGCGAACTTTCTTCTAATGGTATGTAACAATGTCGTAAGAAGAATCCGACACATTTTCCTCTCAAATGAGAAATTGGCCGGATTACGAATTCGCGGAGTATCGTCTAGCGTCGACGCGATTAAACATTTGTTCGCCGAACGAACAATGTAGATTTTTTTTTCGTTTTTTGGAATAACAACAAAGCTGTTTATCTATCCGCATCCGCTCTCGAAAGTCAACGACATGTCCTACCAGATCACCTTGGATTACGTTGATTACCGCGATTAAAGATCAGCCTCGTGCGTCTTTCTCTAGCGTTCGAAATAAAGAGGAGAACGGGGGAATCGGCACGATTTATCTCTGATAGCGTGATAGCGCGCGTGCCACTCCACCGTCGCTGTCTCTGCGCGTAATCGACCGTCGCTATTTTCCTCGGTCGAGCTGCGTTTCTCGCCGTCTCCGCGGAATAAGTACCGTTAGCCGCAGTCGCGCATTCCAAGCGCACGTGGTCATCGCGCGAGCAAGATACGCGGATCGGCTTCCGTATATGTATATTAGCGACAAATTAAACGCCCGCGCTCTCTTTCTCCCTCTTTTTCCCTCGTAAATTTAAAGATGTTCATTAAAGAGCCACGAGATTTTTAAAGATATTTTCCCGAAGACTCACCGAGTCCTGTCTTGCACCTTTCCTTCGTCCTTCGTCCTTCGTCCTTCGTCCTTCGTCCTTCGTCCTTCTGGCCTTCGCCTTGTCTCTTCGCGATCTACGGAAGCACGCGTCGCTTGAGCGAGTCGCTTGAGTCACTTATCGGTCGCGCGAATGATACTGAGTGAGCTGTACTGAGCGTCGAGCAATCGCGGGCGGCACGGGCCACGGGCCACGTGCCAGGGCGGCGCGGCACGACGGGGAGCGTGCCGTGCGTCGTAGTGCGCGTGCTCGTTGGATCCCGCGGGGTCACATGTCCCGGCATCGGGCATGTACGCCGATTCGGCCGGTGCGCGCCGGACACGACGAGCCGCGTCGTGCGAAACGCGACGTCGGATCGGATTACCGTCGCGTGAATGGAGATTTCTGTTAAACGGCCCCGCCGATCATCGGCACTGATTAGAATGTGAGATGTGAATGACGTGATCGATCGATTCCTTGAAACAGGATTCGAAGATCCGAACGCACTATGGAATGACGGAAAATGGCGTGGAAGAGTATTCAATTGTAGTATGCAGCTCTTCTTGCTTTTTCTACAATAACAAAAAAAAATTAACAGATACTTTATTCTTATATGTATAACAAAATTGATGATTTTCTTTTCAAATAGAATTTGTTACACAAAAACTATATTTTAAAAATTCAAATAGTTGGACGGCAATTATACAATTATCATGAAACTTTGGAAAAAGCTGTAAGAAGAGCTGCATATTACAATAAGATCTCTTCCATTCTATTTTCCGAATCAAAGGCCACTTTTTTAAAAGCTTGCCATCCAGTAGTGAAACGGTACAAGAATTTGTCTCGGTATTAGGAGATGTACTTATTGTTAGAAATACGGCCATGTTTCGTACAAAACATTTTGTAAAATTTCTAACAGAGATACGATAAAAAAAAGAATTGTAAAGTAAAATAATACTTGTTTTGTGTTAAAATAATAAACCGACACACATGGTCGTTAAAAATAACAAACTGTTATTTAACTCAAGGTATTGGTTTAAATTTCATTTTTTAATATTTAACAGTATAAATAAACAAACAGATATAAAGAATAAATAAATAATATAAAGTGACCTCTCTTATATATGTGAGTATCTTTTTTTTTAATAAGATGTAAAAGCTATTTCGAAGCAGAATGTACAAATTTTATTATAGATACTAGTATCGAAAATAACTGGAAAATAAATTGACGTCGGAAGCAAGGAGAGAAAGCAATATAATATGTTCATCTTTGACTTTTAAAGCTTAATTTTCTTCTAAGAAAACGTTGAGACAGCTGTAATTTGAGTGAAAAATTATATCCTAATCTTTAGAATAAAAGTAGATAACGAAACTTATATTTGCTTTATTCCCCGTTTAATTTCGACTAAATTCACTTTAATGAAATTTTGATTGTAGAACTAGACTTATGTCTTATAGGTATTTAAAACAGCGAGTTGGAAAGTTGTAAGAAAAGATGGATTTCAGCTATCTCTAAAGAAATTCTCATTAAGGAAAGATTGATTTTAAAGTAATTAAAAAAAAACTCTGGATGAAAGAAATTTACAGTGATAAGTGATTCCACCTGTAACTGAGATATCAACGCGGCTCTTAAGAAAATATGCAAATCGAAGTTAATACCGGTACATTAATCAACAGAATAAACTAATTAATCACTTGTTTGATGTTAATCTACGGGGTAATATGATTAAGTCGCGCATACACGCGATAATGTCAATTAATATGCAATTCCATTAAAATATTTACTCGTGAAATCAATATCATTAATAGATGCACGTATGAATAATGCACTACTGTCAATAAAGTTCTATGAGTATATAACATTAGTATTATATTAATTTGATAATTAATTAATTTTGTAAGGTTATTGGATTATGTATGGATTAGGTATTATAAGATTATTGTGCGCGTCAGAATTTATTTTCGTCAAACTTTCAATACATCCTGTATTCGATCCTCCTGAATACCAATAATTACAGCATCAACAAATTATAACGTCGAATCATACGACATTATTGGATTCGAAAGAGATTTGAGTTTATAATTTCTACGCGACGTTCGGGAAACGGTATCAATAATAAAGTATGCAGCCTTCCATCTGTGTTCTAAAGTTATAGTTGAACTTTTTCAAATTACTGTTTGTACTGCTTTACACAGTGTTTGCAAACACCGTCGTTACAAGTAATACACATCTGTTTTTGTTTGTGCGACGATGACGAGTTTGTGATCTAGGTCGCTAGATCGCAAACTCGTTGGCGTGTATTAATTCTTATCTTATTCTTTATCTCGGCAATTACAAGTGAGGGAGTACATAAGGAAGACGCATGACAATCGCTCATCGAGCGAGTTTCCTTTCTGCAACCCAAGAATATTTATCTCACTCTATAAATATCACGACCGTGCAATAAGAATGCACGCGCACGTACCTAACGTTCAATTTTGCTGCGAAGCATTTCTTTTGACTCGCGATATCGCTTCCTTTTTTTGTTCGCGTACTCATCGCAGAAACTATTTTCGCTGCGATTACAAAGTATAGAGTGTCTTGCGTCTACGAATCCTTCGGCCAATGTGGAGTAAACTTTTTCTCGACGACGCGTACCTATCCGTAATTTTTAAGTTATTTACAATTAAAGATGAATGGCTTTTCGGAGATTAAACTTCAGAGATACAAACGAATTATAATTCAGTTGATTTAGTCTCAAGCTTGATTTAATCCCCTGAACAGATTTATAATTCGTGAAGATTACATAAAAATATATATTCAATGTGTTAAAAATTGCAAATGTTCTTCTCGATAATTTTTGCTAAGGAATAATTGATTCCAAATTCATAAAAAATAAGTAAAACAGCTTATCATGAATTATTTTACATACTAATCTTTTTATATATAATTTTAATTTAACTAGAAATTGGAGTATTAAATCAAATATCAATTTAATAACCATGACAAGAATTCTTAGTAGACACACAACTAGTAAATATAATATATGTAATATATCATATATTAATATAAACTATATTATAAATGCATAATGTGATATGATATGCATAATGCAACTTTAAAAATGTAATACATTTAATATATTTTTTTAATACTCTATGTAACCACGTTTTTTATTGTAAAGTCCTTTATACTTTTCAACACGTTTAAGTTATTATATCTATATTTCTTCTTCGCAGATATAGTCAATATAGTGTACGGTTTTACATCATTATGGAATAGTCGGTTGCAGATAATTGTAGCATGATTATTGAACGTGTAAACTACATTAGATGGGCGTCGCCGAAACTACCACACCGGGCTGCGGAGAAAGTGTATAATGTTACATCACGTCTAGGACGGTCGATTAACATGGTCGAGCCAGTTTGTGAAGTACGGAGAGCCGATAAAAATCGACCAGCGAAACGTGTCTGGTCGCAATAGTCTTTCGCGAAGGAGACGCGAACGGCGCGTGCTCTTATCGAAGAAACGTGCATATCGTCATTGCAATAGTTGCGGAACTGCATTTTTTGCGAATTTCAATTACGTGTACAAGGTATTCGACAGTAAGCACGAGCACAGTGTGATATTTCCTATTGAAAACTGGCTTCTTTGGAAGCGAGATTTTTCCGCGGATCGGCGAAAGTTTTCTCAACAGTGGCAACTATAACATTAAACACAGTAGTAACTATTATACCCTGAGTCAAAATTTTGTTAAAGCCCATCTAAAATCAGCTAAAAAACGAGATTTTGTATTTTATATTCCCCGTAATTCTTCTTACACTCTTACAGCGATAACAATTCAAGAGAGAAGAGAATATTATATATACTTACACGTTTCTGTATATCTTTATTGAAAAAAGATCATTTCAATTTTTTATCAAAGAAATATCGTGCACCATGTTACATTAAAATCTCGAGATTAGATTCCTCCAAAGATTGCGACAGATATCTTTTTTGCGAACATTCTAAGACTGCACAAATTGCGAATCGGATGAATAGCCAAAACTCAATTAGAAAGATCAATATCACATCGTTTGATGAACGTTCTTCGTAGGCCTTTTATATTTCGGTATAAAGGAAAGCTTAATCCCTAATACCGTGACTGGACCGGGAATTGGATTCGGGACCTTTCGCTTTCCGGATGACCAACTCTTACCGCTAAGCTACACACGGATCCCACGCATTAATACTCTCCGTTGGGAAGTAACCTGGGGATCGTACGTATTAGCAAGGCGAACGAGAGAAACATCAAACGTGGAGGAAAGAGATAGAAGCAGACTAAAGGAAAAAAAATGGCACGCACTTGAGGATTGCGTTGCCTTATGTGTCCTTCATATCTTTGTTATCCTCTTCCAGAGGATAATAAAGAACTTAGTTATTTGGCAATCTTCGGACCACATTCGTGGCCGAGTGCGGTAGGATCTCTCTCTCTCTCTCTCTCTCGCGCGCGAACGTCGAATAATCTTTGTTTTCTGGATTACCTGTCGGCGAGTTTCACAGCGAGTTGCTTTGTGACGGTTTTTATCTCCAGAAACTCAGGGAGTTTATCCGCGTGTGACCTTCACACAATTTATTGTTCCATCTTTTACACAAGATTTTTTCGAAATTTCTTTTGCGTTTCTTTTTTTCAATTCAGCTTCCATGCGGCTATCTGTACATTGCGTTATTTTATCTCGGAAGGGCCCTTTCGAAATTTCTAAATACTTTTAAGAAAGTTTAGAAAACTTATTTTATTATAATTTTACTCATTTTCTTCAAAAAAACTTTTCTTAAGATTATTATTGCTTGCTTTTATCTCGTGTTCTACACAGAAAAAAAAAAGAACTGTTAATTCGAAACTTGTACACAACGTATGCAACAATCTATGTTCTTCTTATAAGAATTTTAACTTTTTATTTCAACTTTTTTTCTTAGTTGAACTATACGTATATAAAATGACTTTATTCAAGCAAATTTTCTTCGTTTAACGCAATATAATTTAATTTCAAGATTTTTACGTTAAAACTGAAGACATTTTCAAATCAAGAATTATTTTTTTTCTGTGTAACGATTTTTTAAGGATAAATAAGGATAAATAATAGCCACAATAATAATAATAATAATAATAATGGTCACAATAAAATATGATTATTATCAACATTCGTAATCTTCTCGCATTTATGCTCAATAGATATCGCGATAAAATTACGAATTTGCGAGGAATAAAAAATAATTAGGTATATTTACAGTGGATAAAGTGTGAAAGTGGATATGTATTACACGATATTAAAATTAGGTTTTAGAAAGAATAAAGATTTTTTTTATTTTCTAACATTTTTCTAATTTGAAATCTGATATAGCTTTATTATCAACAGAGAGTGAAATATTTGAATACATTCTCACGAGTGCATGTGGTGTTTCGTGTTTCCGTACGAGTTAACAATACTCCCGTTTACCTATAATCCGATAAGATAAGAGAAAAAACACTCAGGAGTCAGATGTATAGTGCAAGCGGAAAGACCGATGAGATAAGGAAAGTTTCTTTCTTGACGAAAAGCATACAAGAAGCGAAATATACCTCACTAGTAAAATCTACCTCAATGATAGCCAATTAAATTAATTTCAAGTGTGCATATATCTCCACGTTTCAAGAAATCAGCTTTTTTATTATTGGCTTGTGCCTCAATCGTGAGAAAGTTTCAGTTTCAAGTAAAAAGATTATATATATATATAATACATATATATCAGTATAAAAATATTCCTTTACTTACATACTGTTAATTCAGCGAAAAAGTTGTTCAACATAAAAGAAAAAGATATTTACCACGCAATTTCAAAAGAACGTATGCATTCTGTTAATCGCGAAAGATTTAATTCGTTTCTAAGCGGCGAGGTAGCAGTAACCAGCCGATCAGGATTCAACCCAGGAAATGGAAACACAGGATTATCCTCGGATCCCTCGCCCGATTAGTTAATATTCAAGCGAGTTTCCGCAAACACAATGAAGAAACCGGTCGGGGTGACGTGTTGCTTCCGCGATATGCCCGCACGGTAATTTCCCTTCACGTATAAAAGAAATTCTCGATAATGTCGATCTTGAAAGATTTCGTCCTTATTATTTCGTGTTTTTACGATCATTTAATAATGGTAGTCATTGTGAATTAATTCAATTAATCTTTATAAAGCAGATAAACCTTTCTTTTTAATTTCCAGTTTCTTAATGCACGAGCTGCGGAAATTAAATTTTTTTTCTTGCATTATGTTACATAAATAGTTTAAAAATCCTGATTCTAAGTTATTTATTTCGTAAAAGGAAGAACTAATTTAATTTTGGTTTAGAATCATCAAGGATTTTCTCAGCTATGAATAATAAGAAATATAATAAACATTTAGATTTCAGTTAATAACCGTGGAACTGTTCGATACAAATAAATGTAACAATTTGAGAGCAATGAAATAGATAAAATTATGTTTTTATCAGTCAATCGCAATATTGCACCGGAGCGATTAGAATTACGCGGAAAAGCAACCAATAATCAAGAAGTATCACTCTCTTAATCGTAACTCAATTTGAACTCCTATCTACTATCTTGCAATCGATTGCACGATTAACTCGCCTTATTTCCAAATAGCGTGAACGGAAAATTGCACGATAACCGGGAAGAGGTCATGAGAAAAAAAAAACAACGGAGAACGGACGTACCGTATGCACGACGTGTTGCTTCGATTTATATCCGACGATCAGCTCCGGAAGGTGCGTATATATTTCTTGCGTAGTCACCGAATTACATTCCCTCCCTTGTCCAATATCGGTGACCGTCGCGGTCGTCTTGTAACCCTTAATTACTCTTGGTTACTCCCTTGCTTGCGGCCGGACTGGCTGAACCCAAGAATCAAGAGTCTTCTCAGTTCTCACTCGTGTCTCGTGACGTGACCTTCTTTATCGCGTCGCACGAGTCTCTCGATTTATCGCCCGACAGAGGAGCGTCGCGTCGTCGAGATTCGATAGTCTGCTGTCTGGCACGTTTCATGAGTCTCTGTATGCAGGGCCGCCGCATTTAGAAATCAATCGGGTTTACATGTGTCTTTTGAAATTTACGAAATCGTTGGAAAGGAAAGCAGAGAATTTTTGCTAAAGTCGAATTAAGTTAAACCAATAGATAGGAACTCAGCTCAAGTCGTGCAAAATTAAATAAATAAAGTACAAATAATATTAATTACGTATATAATAATCTAAAACTTAACATTATGCCAATATCTTTATATGTATACATGTACATATAATCGGAGTTTTATTTTATTTTATCGTGTTTTGCATCTTAAAATAAAAGTTATTAGGATCTACATCCATGCAGAGAAAAGCCCCCATGAATCCCGTAGATAATGTCCACGATTTTATGGTATGATCACCTTCCATGCTATGCTCACGATTTTTTTGTTTTCTTCCGAAAAGAACCATCTCTTTCATTAATTTAAAAAAAGGCATCTCTTTCACTTATATTTATCTACATTATATGTTACCAACTTGTTAATACAATTGCTAATTATATTGCTGTGTATTTTATTAAACTTTATACTCTGACAATAGAGAACCCGCTTTTACCGCGGACTAACTTTTTAATAGATATGTATTGTACAGCGAATGTGTGTGTTCAATATTCAAGAATAATTTATAATAAATAGGCAATAAACTATTGAATATACATACACTTACGGACTAAAGAGCAGATCGATCATTTCACGAGCCCGTAATATCCGTATTGATTAAAGGCATATATTGACTGTCCGAATGCAGGGAGAATTTCACATGTATAATATAAGCAATAAAACTTTAAAAATAAATAAATAAAAATTTCTATTTCTAATAAAATTTTTTTAAAAATTGCACTTTCAATTTTAACTAAAATTCCGTCCGATAAAAATGGGCCAACCTGTAGAAGCCCTCCACCACCCCCGCCGATTCCGATTCAGCGGTCCATCTTTTCTTTAAAAACGCTTTATTTTTTGCTTCTTTATTATTTATATCATGTTTTATACAATTTATTTTACATTAAAATGTATTAGCATGTAAAATATTAATTGCTCAGATAATAATTGCATACACAATTACAATTTCTTCCCAGACAGCACGCATGTCTAAAAGAAATTGTAAAGATGTCTTTAACATGCCTTTTAGACACGTATGTCTAAAAGATATATAATCTTAAAGATGTCTCTATGACGTCTTTAGGCACATGCGTGCTGTCTGGGTAAAAATTATTTAAAAAATTAATTTTTTTTATTGTTAAATGTTAAATCACACTCTCACGCTTACATAGCATGGAAGGGGACCATATAAAATCGTGGACATTATCTACGGGATTCATGGACATTGGCTACGTAGTTCAATGTCCACATTTTATGGACATAGGCCGGTATTCATAGTCGGATCTTATTTCAAGATTGTCTTAGAAGTAATGTCTTAAGATGCTGATGCGGTCATTTCATTGGCTGGATGGAATCTTAAGACTGCATTTAACCAGACTTAAAAGACGATCTTACATGTATATAAGATCCGACTATAATAAATACCGGCCATAGAGATGCTTCAAAATAAAGTAACATAGCTAAATTGCGCCCATGGCCGCTCTCAGGCTACAACTAGTGAAAATCCAATTAAGTTTGAGTTTATAAGCGATAGTCGCTTTTAATCTTCAGTTGCTTTATCTTCAGCGAGTCGGTTTTTTGCGCGCTGCAATCATCGTCGTCGCAAACAACAGATTTAGCATTTTTGCTTATATATCGCTCGTTGATTTGAATCATGTTTGCAATTCAAGTAGATTTAGATTTCAACGTCCTAGAGCATCAGATAAATGATAATTCTTGAGTTTGATATTAATAATTTAATTGTTACGACCCTCGGTGAAAATAAAATCAAGTTTAAGAGAATAGCATAATTGTACAATACTGTAGTATAAAAATATACTACAATTTTTTATTACCACATCCGTTATTATCTTTTATTATTATATGAAGTGTGACCGTAATATCAAACGTAATTGTGCGACGAATGGCAATGCGTTTTCTTGAAAACGTATCCGCCCTATTTTGCGGACAGACTGCTTGGCTTTCAGCAACATTAAAACATCTCCGTTAATTGCATACTTGATATATATTTCGACCGCGCACGTCCCGGCATGGTAAGTTGCGTGGATATAAATTTGCGTTTTGGGTCACACGAGAATTTTGCAGCAATGCAGCAATAATATGGACGATATTATAAATGTATGCGAAAGCGTATTAGTTAAAAAAACTCAGATTAACAAATTCAAATCGCATCTTAGATGCATCTCTGCATAGTATCGATAGTGCGATCACCAAATATATTAATTATGTAGTTTATAAACGTAAAATGTATCTTGAGAATGATTTTCTCCTCCATTAATTTTCAACAAAAATAATTATGATTTTTTATTATTATTATTACTGTTGAAAATGTAGCTACATGAAATTATGTTATTTTTCCCGGAAATTCCTTGAATTAAAGGACGTGGAGAAGCAGAAGTCGCATTCTTCACTTCGCAAAATCTGTATAATAAAGTTGAATGAAACTTTTTGTGAATTTCCATAAATTGCCAGGATATTTCCTTAATTTCAAAATTGTGATATGGAAATGCTAACAAGTGTTCGTTTCGTTTCTCTGAGGAGAACGATTGCGCGGAAGGACGAAATTGACGTTCCAATAAACAAACCTCGTTCAAAAGTAAATATCTAGTTGATCAAACAAATTACACATTTAACATAGTAAATATTTAATCAATTCAATGATTGCGATTGTTAATGCAACTGCGTCGGTAAAATTTACCGTTGCATAAACGCGTAATTTGTTCAATCAACTTGATATTTGTTTTAACTGGGACAACTGCCAATTTTGCTCGACAAGCTGTCTTTCTTTTCCATGAATGTGCGCTTATATCTGGAAATGATACACAATAAAATACAGAGTAAAATTCCAATTCAATATTCAAGAAAAATGATAGATGTAATTAAAAATATTCGTGCGAATATTTTTTAAATAACATAACGTCTTATATATATTTATATAAAGAATGTCTCGAATTTATTATCAAACATTTAATTACCAATAAATTAATCTAAATGTTAAATATACGCTTAATATAGATGTCTTATAATTATCTTAATTGGTTTTAGTCGAGATGAGGGAAATCTTTTTGCTGTTAGAGCGCGTATATTTCTACCGAAGGGTTTAATTTTCTTAATGTAGGGCTATCATAAATCAACAGGTAATGTTACTTCAGGCGGACTAGGTATTCAGCCCTGTTTGCTCGCATAACTGGTTCCAAAAGCCCTGGTCGAGCTGCCCAACATTACTCAGTTATCCCTACAGACCACACAAGGGACACATAGTAAACATGTTGTTAACTCGCCCTACAAACAGCACATGGATTTTACGCGACTTTACGCGCCCAATTACCGCAGAAATCTGCGGCCCCAAGCGTGTAGCATTTAGTCTCGTAATTAACCCTTCGTGTTTCTTAAATGAGGGCAGACAGGACCTAATGACTTTTTGTAGGCAGAGAGTAATTATTTTTAAGAATTTTTTATTTAAAAAACTTAACGAGAGAAGCTTAATAAAGAGCTAAACATGATTCTTAAGGAAATGGCATTAAAACTAATTTAAAATATTTCTCTTTCAATTACTATACATAATTTTATTTGTGTCTTGTAGATAATTATATAAAAAAATATAATTGAGAGGCATTTTACGCAAATATAGGTCTGAAACTATTACTTTTTTTCCCCGAAATTTACTGCTTTCTTTTTCCTGCCATTGCCCGTTTCTCAAGAACAAACGCGCTCACGCGCGTAGTCTTTTTGCCCTAGCGCGATTATCCGGCCGCAAAAATTTGCGGTCTGCCTGCTTGATCGCGCGGATTAGCGGTCGCTTCTTTGGCCCATTAATTCCCGCTGGCGAGCTAGCTCGCGTTAGACGCTTTTTCCGCGTTGCGCGACGCGACTTGCGCTTTCCGCATGTCGGTCGTTACTTACTTCGACAACGACGACGACGACGGCAAGACGAGGCGTGCTAACGAGGCGGAAAATTCACTGCTCGACGCGACGTCGTCGGTCGAAATCGCCGTGACTTCCTGTCCGCACCAGGCGAATCGAATAATTGGCGGTAATTTCCAGACGAGAAACACGTGGCGGACCCTCCGTCTCCGTGTGGCACGTGGACGCGAGCTTGCGGTTGCGGCCGACGCGCGAGATAATTCGCGCGCCGTTCTCGGCTTACTTGCCCCGACCTTGGCCGCAATAATAAGGGACTGCTTGGTATCCTTGACCCTTACACTCAAATTGGAGATATTGAGAAGCTCGTTGATCCTCTTCTGGTTCCATATTATCTCACAAGTTTTAACTTAATTGAATTTATTTACACATACCTAATTAACATTGAAAAACCCCGTATTTCTTTCTCCCCTTTTCTTTACAAGCTTCTGAGAGATTAGCTTTTGAATTTACATTCTTTCTTTGAAAATTATTGTAAAAGATATGAATCATTTTTCTAGTTTCTTAATTATTTTGCTATAATCAATATTTCCTTATTCTTTACAATGTATGCTACTTTTTCGTTCTCCTTATTAAACTTTGTGAAAAGAAAGGAAGACTAATTTGCCTGTAAAAAAATATGTCCTTCGTAATCGTTGTAAAAAGAAAAACTTTTCCGAATGTGACGTCTAGAGCGTCTAATATTCACAGGTCAGTTTTCTATACGGCGACTTTAGCTATACGGCAATCCTTGGATATAATCCTCCTCCAAGAGAAATCGATCTCTCGCATTATGCGATTTCATTCATCGGCGAACTTGCCGGCGCGCGGTGCCGCTCGAGAACTGCCTTAATTTAAAGTTTTATTTACCATTTAAACTTTCTAATAAGACGCCTTACCGGCGGCACCAATCGCCCATGAGAACGCGACATCGAGTTCTGGATTGCCTTCCTAATCCACCGACATGATCCATACATTCCTCTACCACCTCTCGTCCCGCGAATGTACGAATTCAGATCAGATTTATAACTGCAGAAGTTGGACGTCGTATTTTACGGGTTCTCGCCTGCCTCTTTACGAGCTCGATATGTAAGCATATCTTTGCGTACACGCGCTTTAATCTTCGGCTGACATCAGCCGGCCGATCTTCGATGGAAGTCTTATTTGATCGCGATATTAGATAAACAAAATCCAGCTTGATTTTATTTTACATGTCGCACTATTTTATTAAAATTTCAATATTTCTTTATCAAATAAATACTTTGCGAGATTTTTTGATATTTTTATTAAACTGATAGAAATAAATAAATAAAAAAAATATATATATATAGAAAGAGAGAGAAAATAAATAGTTATATAATTTTATTAACAAATAAGTTAATGATATTTGCTTAATTATGGTATTACATGATTGATATAACCCAAAGAAGTAAGTTAGAAAGTATCTTATTTACAAATCGTTAAGTAGCAACAATTCTTTTCCGTTTTCTTCTTATCTCGTACCTTCACGGAATATTTTCAGAGGATTGCTTTTCATAAATGCAATAAATATTTATTCTATTTTACTCTGCCAGCTATCTCTTATCTGTTTTCATTTTCCGGAAAAATGCCAGCGCACATCAAGAGCTTCCAGATTACAGGCGATTGGAGATGAACGGCGGTCTTTCCGCGAATCAAACGTTGCAGAGATAGAAATGGATAACAAATCAAACTTTATTCTTCATTTAGCTTCATGTGGACTTTAACGGTATTTCAATTTCTGGTTTAATTGTCCAAATATTTACTGTTGAAAATTGGAAACTGAAACTGTAATAAATAATAAACCTGCTTTGATGTTTCTCTAAAGAATTTTTATCTCGAATCTAGATAAGAAACGCGCTCTTGATATTTTGTACAGAACTTACAAATTGCCTTTGTATTCGCGAAATGAGTAGATACTCATACATACAAGTTTCTTAAAAATAATGCATGATTGCATTTCAGTAGCATTTCGCTGTTCTGAAAAGACGACGTCAAGTGTATGCGATGTATCGGCTTCTCTATGGCATCAGCGATGATATCACTGCTAATCCACGCGCCGGTGATGTAAGTTTTCGTTCTTATGTCATCGTCATATTCGCGCAATGTCCTTTTAAGCGTAAATTGCTGTAATATCATCCGCTGGACAAATGCATAATTGCTTATTTCTTATACCGATCATCATGTGTGATCAGATTATTTTTACTATATTAAATTCCATATTACCGAAGTAATATATTCACTGCAGAATAAAATATTGTCTTATTGACAATCTAAATAATAAAATAAATATCTAATATATGTATTTAGATATCTAAGAGTGGTATTATTGTTTTCCATGGCTTATTCTTATCGAGGCGCTATTATCTACTTCGATCAGGATGATATCAATATCCGTTATATAATCCGGATGCGTTGCAAGGACCAAGGATTCGCGAATTGAACGCGAAGATCGGCGTACTGATCTCGCAATCAGTTCGCGCCGAAGTAGACGGCATGTTAATTACGGATTCCTGATCGAGGGAGCTTTATCTGAGCCCCGATGGAAGGTGATTTAATTAATACGACTCTTTGTGCGATCCGATCGAGAAATCCGCGTTACGGGCGATTTACGGGCGCGTCGAGGCTCATTTCATTCGCGGAATTCGGTCGAATCGTTGCGTTTGTATAGCGCATTATTCGCAACTGTTCCTACCTCATCGTCGATACGCGAACGGTGCGTTTGCCGCGTGCTTTGCAAATTTTCCTAGCATTAATACAAGAAAAAGCGATTTCATTTTTAATTTAAAAATATCAAAAATACAATCAGAGGAATTTTACATATATATATATATATATATATATAAAATTAGTAACAGAAATAAATATAAATAAATAAATCTATATATAAAAAGAACAGAAAAAGATTAGTAAGAGATAAAATAGGATATTTTATTTCTTGCTAATCTTCTTTGTTCTTTCTATTTATTTATTATATATTTATTTTCTGTTTTTAAGAGAGAGAAAGAAAGAAAAGGAGAGAGAGAGAGGGGGGGGGGGGCGAGATATATATAAGCTTTCAAAAAAAATCGTACAATCCCTGATCAAGCAGCTTTTTCTTTAAAGTTGCATGGAAAATATATGGTAAATGCTGAATGCAAATCCGGCTCAGTTTTCATCCGTCCTCGCGTCCGTCTCGCAATGTGTTCCACGCTCCCTTTTTCGTGCCTTTTCGATCTAATGCAATCCCGAAAACGGATCGCGTCCCAGCGGTGGAATTCGAGCCGAAGTCGCGGGCTTTATATCGGCTCATCTGCGCGTTACGCGCGCCAGGGCCGCGCGGCGGGGGCATTAGGGGATCATTTATCTTACTTACGCGATAGGCGATGAGCCTGACCCATTACGCGGTCACCGGGGACCGAAATTTCTCCTCTCTAGCGCGATGCATCGCCGCCGCCGCGCCGCCACCTCCTTCCGTTTCCGAAATGGGTCTCGTCGGTGAGCGCGGAATCAATATTCATTAGGCGCAAGGAGCGCGCTACGCGCGCGTGTTCTTGTACAGTACAGATAATATTTTAGCAACGCTGATTGACTGATCACGCGCTGCCGAAACTACTTAATCACGGACGCCCTATACGGAATACCTGCCGTTGAGTCCGGTAGTCGAAATGATTTAGGGGGGCCTGCTACCAATCGCTTAGTTCGTTCGCGATCAATTCTCCTTTGTAGACATCGCGACGGAAATAATATTGTATTGGGAATAATTGATAACGTACAGAAATAGACTGACGCTAAAAATATAAAACAAATCTTATAATACGATTGCTGTGTTGCATTTCCCCGTTCTATTTAAATGCGCTGTTTCTCCGTCAAGATTTTATGAACATAGTTCGGGATGTGTATATACCCCTAGAAGCAAAAAGATTAACGTGCGGAATTTTTTATCCCCCAGAAAAAAATTTATCAAATTTTTTGTCTCTCTCTTTTTTGGTGCTTTTTATCGCATAAGAGTATGAAATATTTCAGGAGGTATGAAAAAATCTACGAAAATGCAGCAAAAATGACGCGAGCCTACGTGACGCATAACTCAGTTTGCAGCCTTGTTAAGCCGTATAACTCTCCGATTAAAGTGTTATATAATAATTAAATAATATTTTTACTTTAAATTTTTAAAAAATTCAAAATACAAGTTGAAAATAAATCATAAAAGAGAGAAGTTAAGATATAAATCAGTTTACGGATGTTCTCTTTTCTGGTAAGTATAAATAAAATATTAAAATCGTCGGCAGAGAGGGAAATCGATCTCGGTTGATCCGCGAATATCGTTTTACGGCGCGCTAGTTACATCGATTGTGAAAATAATGCAATTATAATGAACGTTAAATGAAGCTACGCGCGCGGGTTCTTTGACGCGGCAGCGCTAATTAACGTCAAAACGAATTCATTCATTTTCTTTATAAATGCCAATGAAAGTTGCGCGCGGAAGACGAAAGAGGAAGGGGAAAGCGGCGGCACGGCTCTTTATTATCTTTGTGGTACTCTCATCGAAGGCTATATAATTTCCTCGGGCCGGAACGCTTTCACGGGAAGAAGCGCCCGCTGCGAATGTCGGCCGATCGATACTCATTAAAGGCGAATCCCGATAAGCCCGTTCATTCGTTATATTTAGCGGAGCCACTTGACCGTTTCTGCCGCCCGCACGTACTTTCGGAAGCATTCGCACATTATTGGAAACAACGTCGCTAATTAGAATTGCTTTGTCGAGTTTGACAGTGCGCAGGCGGCAATTGAGTAAAAATCTGCCGGAGACAGATTAACTTTTCTTCTTTTATCGAGAAATATTCGCAATCGTATTTCCTTTTCGATGGAACTTAATATATTTGTATAGAGAGAATGGCAAAGAAGTGGAAAACTTATCAATTTTTTTTTTATTGCAATCGGAAAATCGAAGTTATAATATAAAGCTAAAAAATCTCTTATACTCTCACGCAATTTTCTCGCACATTATGGATATATACCTAATATATCTAATTGTCTAAATATACCACGTATAAACTACGTGACGCACATGTCTCACGTACACATGTGTACTTGAAACAGTTTGTATTTAATTGCCCGTCACGATAATCACAGTTAGACGGTGGTATAACTGATGGTATTGGCTGTCATGTAAGCGGAATGCAATAGTCCTATCGCGAAATCGATATGATATGCTGTATCCTGATGCTTGTTTAATGATAAGTTACCATTACATAAACCAGACGATGCCATCTGATATTCTCGTGTTTGCTTATAATTTGGTTTAATTGCATAAAATTATTATATGAAATTTTATCTCAAATCGTTTTGATCCAATTCATTAATTTTATACAATAAATTACTCTTAGCAATATATTTTAATGTTGCGCTCAACTGGACTATTAAATTGTTGCTGGCCCATATTTCTTTGCGTTTATATTTTCAATAGAAAAATCGTAGTTTTACCTCGCCATAAATATTATTTTAAATAAATAACAGAAGGTGCGACAGATGGATTTAAGACCTATAGTCTGTATCTGTACGTTCTATATATTTCATAAATTCTATATCGAGATGACAAGCGCCGATTATTGGTTGCTCCTTACTTCTTTTGGTGCGGTGCGATTGAAATTTATTTATCGTTTCTCGACGCGGGCGCGGGCGTGTGGTGCGTTTTCCCTCGTATAAATCTTCGGACCTCGGACTCCATCGAAACGAGACGCCACGGTGTATCGGGGTTTAGCGTCCGATATCGGCGAGAACGGGGGGGTTGCGCACACCGGAGAGAGAAACGCCGAAATAAGAGACACCTTTAAACCGCTGTATAAACGTCGAGCGGAATTCGTGCCATCTGGGCTCGAGTATATAAGTTACATATAACACGAGATTTGTTGGCTCTCCCGAAAGTGTATACCGCCGAAGAAAGCTGTATTTATCCGCGTTGCTGTTCGATATAAATCGGATTCCACCGCTATTGCTCCAGCGGTCCTGTTTAAAACTCTTGTTGCGCGCCGCGTAACGCGGCTTTCGCCTGTTATTTCTGCTGTGCGATCACGACTTCGATATTCGATCAATATTGGTATCGGCAAACACAGCGAAACCAACTGATTTTGCAATTTTTACGCAAAACATTGACGATATTTCTATATTTCTATATCTATATCTGTGTGTGTGTAGGGGGGGGGGGGGGGGTGGAGCAAAAAGAAATGTCAAAACATCGACGCAAATTAACCGTGGAAAACTGATATAGTACGTATCAGAAAAAAAGGATATGTTTTCTCTTAATGCAACTTCTCTTTTTGCTCAAATATATATTTAACTTAAAAATATATTATTTCACGCAACAATGAGTAAATGTAAATGATAATATATTAAATCTTTTTATAGTAACCAACTTTTTATAGTAACACATTCTCTCTATTACGTATGTTTTATTAAATGTCGTTAAAACGTAATAAGGAATATTATTGGAGCGAGAATCATTAACGGATGTTCAAAAAGGAATTATCTAAATATATATGCGAGTACTAAAAAATAGAGAGACCAGAATATTCCAACTTTAAAAAAGTATTAAATCTCCGCAGTTCATAACTTGCGTTTTGCGTTTATAATTTCTTATTACGTTCTCTTTTACGTATTCTCTTATCTGCTGTTGCAGCTTTAATAGAAATAATATCTTAGCCGCGAGGTATCATTGTTCCCCTGTTGCTCATAATAATATTAATTAGCATTTTTATAAAACAAAGTTCTTTCCTCGTTTTGCTTACTTTGTTGGAAAATTTCGATATTTGTATTATCATCGCAGATACCGAGGCACTTTAGCGACATGTCTCGAATCGCATAATAAAAGTACATAAATTTTTATATATATATACCACATAACTATACAGAAACATTATTGACTTGGTATACGAACAAATCAATTATCAATAAAAAAAAATCTGTTTTAACCACAACGTCCGAAACCGATCCATTCGAGATTGAATTATTTTTCCGCTGTGAACCGCGGTTATTATATTGGTGGTATTCGGTGCCAGGATCTAAAAGCTCTAAAAAAGCTCATATTATATTTCCCGTGCCGCAGACCGTATCGCGTGTGATACGCGCGGAACGATCTCGCGTGAACTTCCGGCCGTAATGGAGGATCGCCGAATTTTCGCGTGTTAGGATCGTCGGTGCTCTCCTGCCGAGCTTTAATTTCTCTCTCCCGTTATCCTCCTGCTATTTTTCCTCCCCTCGACATGCACGAATCTATTTCCTGTTCAGTCGCGTGCAGGAAATCGAATATGCATCGCGATCGGTACGAATGCTCCTCGGCGATCTCGTCGCGATCTCTTTGTTAGATAATTTTCCTTCTTTCTCCTCTTTTTTTTCCTACCCTTACCCCGCCATTCGATTCCTGACGAAGTGGGCTGATAGGGCCGATCGCGCTCTTATCGCACCTTTAACCCTCGCAGCGAGATTACCCGGCATTCTGATTGCGGGCTTTTCTGCTCGTCAGCTTTCTTGTTTTTCCACGAAAAGAACTTTCTACTTTCATTCTCTCCACTTCTCTTTTTCGACGAGAGTGTGGAAAAACTGTTAGGAAGGCGCAAAAATCTATTCGGCGCGTACAAGTTCTTATATAGTATTGTTCCTTTTATCATTATTATAACGTTATAATTAAAAGACTAAGAATGCGAGTAAAAAAAAAATAATTCTAAGAAAAATAATGACAAAAATTATTATAGCAGATGTAATCAAATTTATTTTTTTATAGACATTTAAACTATGATTTTTTAAAAATAAAGTTTCAATATAAAAAAAATATACAAAGGATCAATTATGTCAAACTTGGAAACTAAATTTACACAAGAAGGCTTTTTTTCTTTCTCATTATTTTTCATATTTTACTATATGATATATATAATAATTATCTGTAATATAATTCTCGTTCTGTAGTTATCGTATTCGGTCTCGTTGGAACTGCGCCCGCATCAAAGGGTGCTCGCGAGCCATTGATACTCGCAAAGGAGGAAGCGCGAGTGTGGCAGAGTGAGAGAGAGAGAGAGAAAGAGACAGAGCGAGAGAGAAAAGGGGGCACACGGGGATGGGGGCTTAAACAGCGGAACTTCAATTAGACGTTGTTGTCAGTGCTATAATCGGATTCCCCGTCGCTGATTTGGCCATGACGACGACGATCTAGGCCTCGCGGAAAGCCCACGCGAGTTTCCACTCGGTGATCAAAGCCATCCGCGAACGGATCCTCTCCGCATTTCGTACGGTTAACTAAACATCTTCGGACACGCATCGAGGCGCGTAAACGAACCGCGGTGTTTCGCCCGCGATCGTTTCTCGCCGAATACTGATACGCGATCGCTCGTTGGTGCCAGACAAGCGGAAATAATCGGCCGTAGGTTTCCTCGCCCGTGATTCGACCATTCGAAGTCCCCAAATTACAGAAATCCGGGTTCTCCTCTTCGCGAGGGTTCTCTTCACCTCTCGTGACGATGAACACGCGCGTCGCGCGTCGTTTACAGGCCGCACAAAACTATGAGGCTACCTAAACAAATCCTTTTTCCTTGTACGAAATACCAAATTTTCCAACGTAGAACCATATTTCGCGGACACATATACGTCGCGCTGCCAGATTTTCTCTGAATTTTTTTCCTCCAAATCCCTCTTTCTCGACATTCCTTTTTCACGAAAGAGACAAAAGAAATCTCGGCTTAGAAGGATTGTCCGGGTGAAATTGAATTAATTACAAGATTACGTCGAATTAATGTTCCTCTCGTGAAGATAAAAATCCATTTCACGTCGTCTTTTTCGTTACAGTTTGTTAGTTATATTTGTTTATTTATTATACCTTGCGCTAATATGCATGTTTAATAATTATGTATTATAACTTTGCAACTTTCGCATAAAGGGAAGTTACCCGAGGAATGTTTGCCCTCGCTTTTCGCAACTTTTTTTTTTCTTTTCTCGGTGAAATTTCATCGGGATAAGAAGCCATGCGCGAATTTTCCCCGAGTTCGCAATTTCTTAGCCGGTGTTAGGAGGATGAAAGGACGTGTCGGAGGATGAAAAGTTTGAGAATGCTTGATGCGCCGTACGACAGACACGCGCGCATGAAGTGCCGCGTAAAAACGTGTGTGCGCGCGCGCGCGCGCGAGGAAATATTTTTCCGACGATCTCGTCGCCCTGGAAATTCCTGACCCGGTTAGGTCTGAATAGTTTGTTCCTACTTTTGACATGCAAATCGGCGTCGTTGTTCACGACGTTGCCGTACTGCTTTGCCGTTGAATTTTAAGCTCGCGCCCCACTCGATGTCACGCAGCCTCCGGCGCGCTATACCTTCTTACCGCGGAAGTTCAGCATCCTGCCGCGGTCCATTTAGAAAAGAAGCAGCGAGCTTACGTGCTTCTCACCTCGGCTTCTATGCAGATTTACGCGTAGTTTGCATTACGCGGTATACTACTGATTTAATCTGGAGCTTTATGACTGGACGCGGCTTAATCCTCTCATCATCAGAGTTCTTTCGAGTTAAGCTAGTGCGTTTTATTTAATCTTTTATAGGTAAATAAGATTTTTAAACTTACCTTCGGTAAGTTTTAAACAGCTCGATTAATCTAATAAAATACGTTGCTTAATTTTCAAAGATGGCTGTAAACGAGTGTTAACTAACAACGATTTCAGTTTATCTAACAATAAGAAGATCATAAGTTGTAGAATAGATTATAGAAATTATAGAGATAGAAATTTTTGCATTATTTCGAGACGCATGATACAGATGTTTCTTATTTTCTATAAAACAAACTCACCCATCATATCTTTCTTCTCTTAACATTGCTGCTGTCTTCTCTTTCTTCGATGTCTACAGTCTTTACCCATCTACGCGGTTGTTCGAGAAAAAGTGACAGATAAAAATATCTTCTTGGAGTCTTCGAGAGATCCCCCCCCCCCCCCCCCCCTCGAGTTAGCTATCAACTGAAATTATCTATAAATCCACGTCGTAGGTATCCCACCATTTCTGCCGTCTCTACGGGAAGTACAGAGAAAAAAAGAGATTTTCCGTGGTGTCAACATCCGATCTCTCCGCGGAGATCCTGGTGCGAAGGTGGTGTCAGTGGTAACGGAACGAGTCGGGTCAGACAAGACAGGTCTCGCTCTAACGAAGCGAATTTCTGTCGTTTTATCGAGGATTTTGCTCAGTTCATTTGATTCGTTTGATTTCGCCGGCTCGGGCGCTCGCCCGAGTCGAAAGTGGAGCGTACGTGTAAACGACGAGGAGCTCAGAGGGGATGTTTGAAGCGTCCAGCGTCCTATGCATCAACGTTCGCTCAAAGGGAGTCCCGTTCCCCACGTTAGTATGCGCTATCGCGCGCGCGCTCGCCTGGATAGTTTCGGCAAGGCAAATAACAAAGGGCACACGTCAAAAGGAACGCCAAAAAAAAATCGCTTTATTCCCAGTCACGGCTGTCGCGATTAATCCCTCGCTAATAGAGCCGAATTCGTATATGGCTCACTCCTGAAGCGCCAACGGGATTATGGAATTGTCCCCTTTGCATCAAATCCCTCGTTCGAGGCAAACGAAGCGAGCGATATAAAACTCGATAAGCTTCCGTGTACCTTCTTCTTCAATTTTTCTCCTGCATGCCCTTTATTACTGATAAAAAAAAATGATTTTTTTAGTAAGGAAGCAAATGAAATATGAAGGGCTATTAAATTTCCTGTAATGGAGTCGTGCTAGTGTGCCACGCAGTTCTACTAACTTCTACTTATTTCAGTTTGTAATTCAAATTTATTTGCAATAAAATTATCCATATTTGCGAATGTACATCGAGTTGCTTTACGAAGAGCTTTCTAAATTCTATAAATAAACATAAAGCGCGTGAACTGAAATCGTGATGTATAATAGTGATACAGCACAATAATTTTTATTTTTATTTTTCCATTGTGTTTATGCTTGACTGCTTTAAACTACGAAAAATCTGTGTAATATTGTCCCTTATACTATTCACGATGCACGAGAAATATTAGATGAAAAAGGGTAACAAGAGGAGCTAGAATCTGCGATCGTGCTTTAAAATCGAGATTTCCACGAAGTTTCAGAATTAGGAACCATTATCGGTTGATTAACGAACCAACTCCCGATCGATTGTACGATAATTCGCGTTGACGTAAACCGCGCGCGTACACAGCGGGGTAGCGTGTAGCCACGATACGCTACAGGAGCAGGATGAATTATTCTAAGGACGAACTTCCGCCGGTATTATGTGATAAATATAGAAATTATCTGTGCGAAACGCGCGCTCGACTGAGTGTCATCATCAGAACCGTGCTGCATATCTAGGTTGAGAACGTTACTAGTTGCCGTTACAGCAGTTAGTTTAATCCCCTAATCTGCGCGCATTAATTACGATGCGTACACACGGCTGCGACATGTAAGAGCAATTTCGCATTCTAGCGTAGCGAATGCGCGTTAATACTCTCGTTTCACGTACTTTACCGCTAAGCGCGTAACAGCTTTTCATGCACAACATAATCTGTAACGGGGCTGAAGTTTTTTTGAAATTATTCTTCTTGGTCAAACAGAGCATTACTGCACCTTTCTGTAGGATTAAACACATTAGGCGAAATACGTCTCACTATTGACGGATTTAATTTTAATTTTGATAGTAGATTCTTTGTTGTGAACCTGGAATTAATTATTTTTCTCTTTTTTTTGGCATTGTGCAAAGTTGAGCAAGATTTTAAATTTATTACTTATTTCAAATTACGCATAGAAATCTGATTAATTCTAGAAATGATTACAATACCTAAGTTAATATTTTTATTCGTAAAAAATATACTACAAATAATAAATTAAGCAAGTAGCAGCATATTTTTACAATATATTTTCACATACTACCATTTATTATTGCAGTTTTATTATTTTATTATATTAATTTAAAAAATCGAAAAAAAATATTGGTTTTTTAAAGAAATATACATATAAGCAATATATAATTTTTATCACTATTATTTCTCTACGTGGTGTTTTCAAAATATATAAAATTTATGATGCAAATTGAATTTAGGTAATATTTGCTTCGACAAAAATATCGGATATTCTCGGCCATTTCGTATTTTCAGATTTGCTTGCGCTGTTTCAAGTAGTCACGCTCGTTCCTAATCAAAGTTTCGCACATAGTTAGCAGTTGGTTCTTTAGTATGCGAGAGACCGGAAACATCAATGGTTAGCTATATGCCCACGTATATATATATATATATATATATGTATATATATGTATGTATACAGATTATATAGTATATATATTTACACGTGGTTATTTTGTTAGGAGGAAGTCAAACGTACGTGGTTGAGCGATTCTAATTAAGTCCGACACAGCGCAAAACTCAAGTTAATTAGGGTACAAAACAGCAAATACACACTAAAACAGAAAAAGAAAAAAAGAAAGAAATAAAGAACGTTTCAAGAAGTCACTTGAGTAATTGCCAAGTGACCTATTAATTTTGTGACTGCAAAAATTGACGCTCGTGTCGCTGAAATAATAATACTGCCGTAAAGTTATACGGGTTCTAAAAATACATCTACATGCAAAAATACATCTACAATTGTAACAGATTAAAAAAAAAGCAGTTAGAAAGCACTTTGGAGAGTGCTTCAATATCGAGGAATACCTTTCACATTGTAAATAATTGAAAGCTATTAGCAAGTAAAGTTAGTAAGCTAATTCAATAAAATTACGATAATAATAGATAATAGAAACGAGCGAGTGGGTTATTTTTCTCTCGTGGGTTATTTTTTCACGAAGAATGTCATATCGGCTCGTACTGGAGCTAGCGGTTTGAATCATACCAGACGCACTCTTTTTTTTTTTTCCTTCAACAGGAGCTATCTGCGCTTTTCACATCCAAAAGCGCCTCTAATTTTCACTTCCCTTTGCGCCCGTGTCATCTGTGTTCCATTTGCGCTTTCGTGAATGCAACGGGCGCGGGCCCGGGCGGTCGCGCATGTCGCCCGGGATCCGGGCGGCTCGTAGCGCGAGAGACGCGCGATGTCTCTTAAAAAATTCACCGCATATATCATCGGCGGATTGTCGTGGCTTTGCAAGGTGCAGGTGGATGCGCATAAATATTCATCGGATTCCTCCGGTCTGATTGTCGCCGTAGCCGCGCTGTCGATGCCTGTGCCGCGACGACTGCATGCCGATTCTACGCGCGGCGGCACCCCTCGTCTTATGGTACCGTTCATCGGAAGGAACTTCGAACTTATGGGCCAAGTTTGCGGGCATTACGGAAGTTTTGTTTTTAACGACGTTAGAAGCACTTTATTTTCGATATCTAGATGTGGATAACCCCCGCGGTATAGATATCGCGGAAATAAATTTCAAATTTATGCAGCAATCTCCCATTGAAATTGAAATGCAAGCTTCCGTGCAGACAGGTTCCCTGCTTCCTACCAATATTAAAGCGTTAATAAAGCTACCGCCGGATAATTGCGATTATTTTCGCTCATGGAATTATAAAACAAAATTCACTTACCTTATTTTCGGAATAAACGACTCGACTAATGGGGTCAAATGGAGCCCGTCGCTCGACGTCGTTTCGGAGATATTGAGCAGCTAAAGGAAATTAATCGGGCGCCATCGTTATTTTGCGAGAATGGTCTGCAAGTGAGAGACTTCATGAGCCGAAGCCGGGGATTCTTAAATATCCCCGACGGGAAAAGTTCGGGGGTGCGCGCATCGGGGTCATGGCTATCGATCTTCGGGGGCCGAGGGGAAGGGGGGGCCATCTTCTCGCAGCCGTTGCCATTACCTCCGAATTACCAACCATCCGCAAGATAGACAAAGACTTACGGCGTTCATTTAGTCCAAATTTCCGTGTTATATCGGTCATACACTACGATTCTGCTAATAATAAAATAATAAAGAAATAAAATCAGTCTTCTATTTGTGCGGAAATAAAAAATGTTCTCTTCCTTCTTTCTCCATCAGAAGACAGGACGTTCCTTGGTACATCTGATCAGCGAACGTGATCGCTGTCCGGACAGGCGGCGCGAGAAATGAATCGACGAGCGGGTTGTGTGGGTAATTTATTTACAAGAGTAAAACATTATGTACAAGAATGCGTTTTTTTTTTCCGCGCAAGAGAAACCGTGTGAAAACAAGACAGTGAGACAGGGTGTGAGCGGGTGGGAAACACAGTTGTTTTTTTTTTTTTCTTTCATCTCGGGCTAGTCGTGGGTGTAAATCATACGAGCCGTAAAGTCGCGTGGTTTACATACATTTCTCTACTATTATCTGGTATCGTGTGTGTACGTGTGTGTAACGCGTGTCTTCTGTGTCTTCCTTTAAGTTTTCATTTAACACTTATGCCATAAGTAGAAAGTACTTCGCCGCCGGTGCGGAGGTGTCGATCCACCCCCGTTTTTATTACATCGCTCCCTTCGGTTAAACTTGCTCGTGACACATTTATTTTACACTTAACACTTTCCTCACTATGGTCGGGGAAAGGGCGCGGGGGCGCGTTTTATAGTCCTGCTTTTATCTGCTCGCTATCCCTCTTCTCTCTAGCGACACTTCTCTCGCGCTCAACTACGTCTCTCTCTCTCTCTGCGTCAACACTCACTGCGCGTTATCATTAATTCTTAACGTTTGCATCGCGCTAGACATCACGGCGCAATTATTCTAAAAATTCCAGCGGCGACAACGCGACTCTCGATCCTTCTCGTGCGAAGCGTTTCTTAATTAAAAACCGTAAGATCTCGGTCTCCTGTCGCCGCTGAAATTCTTTAATATAATATTGACGTCTTCGCGTCGTTCGTGGATATGATAAGAATTACTCTCGACTGCTCTGCCATGGTCATATACGAATCGTTGCTCAACGCGTGCCGTATTATTTCAACAATAAACCGTACCGATGCTAAGTCACGAAGCATAAAACTAATTTCTGAGCTAAATCAAATGAACTTCTGGCTAATCAAGTATTTGCGAATAGGAAACTATATTATCGTTATTTGACTTCGCTTACCTATGGAGATATAGAGTGCAAAAGAGGCTTATCATGCGAAAATAACTATGCTGGATTACGTCAACGGTTTTGCCTTTACGATTATTAGGATCGTTATAAATAAATCGGAATTAAATCTAGTAATATTGTGTTGCAATTGGCATCATTCCATTATATGATAGTCGTGTTATAGCTTGTGAACAAATAATTAAAAAATATTAAATAAAAAATATCTAAAAAGATGATGTTAAAACGTGATATTCGTTGAAACGCATATGTCGTCAATTAAAATAAAATAAATGAAACCTGCTTGTTATTTAAGAGAACGGTCATTAAGCACGATGTTATCATTTATCATTGTTAATTTGGGACGCAAGTTGATGGTGAAAATATCGTTTGTGCAACATGCCAATTATTGCGAGAACGTTTTCGAGATAGAGCAATAGGTACCTCAGTTATCGCCGATTGTGCAGCTATTTATCGTTTTACACGTAAAAAAAAAAAATACGTACACAGCTCAACTATAAATATTGTCGCTGCATTACAACAAATGTATGAAAAGTTCATTCTTTCTGTATTCCATTCTCTCGCGTTTGGGAAAAGTCGACTTAGAAATTCGTCGTGAAATTCATGCTTCTAAGACACCGTGTAATACGACTACCTCACACTCCCGCATAACCCTTAGGCACAAAGCTTCCCTTTTAGTACGTAAGAAGAGCTGTCTCTTAGAGATTATCTTTGTATTTCTCAGCGGCCAAACCCACAGTTAAGTTTAAGATAAACGGGATGAGGATTTTCGCGTTTAGATTAAAAAGAGTGAGATAACTGCTTCAACGAGAGTATTTTAAGTGCGAGACGCAATTAAAGTAACATAATGATGTCTATACTTTCAAATAAAAATTTTCGCTTCCAGATAAGTAATTGAAATAGAGATAAAAAAAATTATGATTCACAATGGATACATTTCTATCGCTTCGTATGCGATTTCGACGAATTTGAAAAACAATCCCGATAAAATAAAATTAATAAACGCGATAAAAAGCAATAATAAGTCAATGATAGAGAATGATATGGCATCGCGTCGATTATCTTGAAATATTATTCTTCAAAATCAATTAATCCGAAAAAATTAAAATCACACAGTTGGAATTAATCAACAATTCTCGTAAACGATCTCATTAATTTAAATTTCATTTTACTGCATCACTATATGCATGATTATTATGTAATTTCGCCAAATTACTTATTCTTTCGGCCGCTACGATGAATTTAACTGTGAGATCTAATCCAGGATGGTCTATGCGGAAGGGTTAACGTTTAAGTTGTGTAGGCGATCATGTTGCGATACGTCCATCGATTTTACGAGTCTCGAGCGACCTTCGTGTACACGCACATTATCTCAGCTGGCCCAGAAGGAAGGCGAGCATCACCAGTACTGTCTTGGAGTTGGGCGAGCCGGCTGCGGTGTTTCCGTGCTGCATCGCGGCCGGATGCTCACCTGGAACAGAAACAAGAGCGCTCGTAGAATACTTTTCCTTTATTTTTAGCGATCTCAATGGAACACAGCGGAATGTAGTGGAAATGCACTGGGCAAGGAGAATGTACAGACGTAGGTCGAGACGTGGGAATTTAATTTTTCGTTGTTATAATAATAACCGCGAACAGTGCGATTCATATCCTAAAAATAAACCATTTGCAGAAATTTACACCGGAAATTGTTATAAATTGTGAAATTACATAACATATTATTCGACATATTACTCGATCACTTTTTTGAATATTTATTTTACGGTTCTTCGTATTGCGTTATATTGTATTATATCTGCCTGTGCTTTGAAATTTATATATTTTAAAGAGTTTTAACATTTTACGAGTTTTTAGATTTTATTGTTCATGAAAAATTAAAAATTGTTAACTTTTAGCTACTATAATATATTGAATATTGTAATATTGTAAACTATCACAGCACAATAATAAATTATACTATAAACGATTTTATTTTTCAGCTTCCTACGTTTGCTGTATGCAAATACCTCCCTGTGCCTTTCAAAACACAAAATATATTATTTCGAGGCTTTCTCCCGATATTAATTCACGATTCCATATATTCGTGACAAACTATAAATGTTTCTAGCTTTTATCTACGTGAAACGCTGTAAAATCGTAAATTTCACATTGCGGTAGCAAATGATGTCATAATGTGCTTCTAGGCCATTTGTACGGGTAGATACGGGATCTCTCCGGGCATAAATTGTTAAAGAACTCTCACCGTGAAGCGGGACGGGTATTTCGAGCTGAAATAGTCTCAAGTTTGACGTAATTCTATGTCGGCCCCGGCAGCCTCGGCGGATTTGCAGAATTGGGGTCAGTGTAATACAGCAACAGTGCAGGGGAAGTGGCAGCGTGTTTCTCGTGCGTCGGGGCATTCGCACCCTCGATTGATTTCTTGGCGAACAGTACTGGAATTGGAACGAGCGTCGCGAGGGCGGTTTGCGCCGCCTTTTCTCTTTTCTTGGACCGGCGAACGGCAAACGTGAGTACTTTTTATTATTTCACCAGTAATGCTACTTTTGGGACAAAAGACTCAATCTCGAGTCTGACTGAGTCTGACATCGATTATATAGAAGTAATCGAATATATAGATTGCCGAAAGAATTGATTTCAAGCAGAGAAAATTGATTCCATTTTCGAGATATATTCACCTATCATCCAAGCGTCTTCTTTATTGTCATCATTGCGTATAATAACATTCATAATTGCGTATAATATCTTTATTCCGCATAAGTTTCTTATCTCTTTAGTTCGAAGCTGGACTTGGAATTAGCTTAATCTAAACCTAATTGTTTGACAAATCGCGCAAACGGTCCGCGGTCACTCGCAACGCTATGTAGAAGATTTGCTGCATAAGTGATGCATTGCGCGAAAAATCGAATCAAGCGGTATTATAGCCTTCCTCATTCCCGTCACCCCGCACCCACGCGATTACCGTCGATTAATATGCGTCGTGCGAATTCACGAGCTGTTACGTGCATTTTTTAAACAATCGTCCCGCAGTGTACGTTTCTATTAACCACGTTCATTTGTCTCTCGCTGCACGATCGGATTCGTTTTTTTTTTTTGGCTTTATGCGAACGTTTCAAACGGTGATCGTATTTGCATATATTCCATCCATAACGCACATACTGCCGAAGATGGTTTGACATTGATAATAATCAAATGATTGTCTCGAGAACTATAGTTTGTCACTACTTTATCGATGTAATTTTTAACATTATTTTTTCCCCAACTGTCATTTAAATTTGATACAAAAATTTACAATAAAACATGTTTATAGTCGTGTAAACTAATTTATAAAAAATTAGATTTTTCTCTTATAAAATTCATATGAAATCAATATGAAATTTATTTCATATAAGTAAAAACTTATTGATATATAAAAAATCTAATCGTTAGTCAATCACGCTACAAATGTAAAAACTTTTGAAGAGGATTTATTCCATGATGTACTTTTTTAAATAGAATAATCTTTCATAATAACATTCTAAAAAGTTGTAAAATTTTTAAAATAAAAAAAAATGTTATAATGCATTTAAAAGGATTTCAGGTTTTATTGGCAATAAAAATAAAGTGCGAAATTTTCAGCTTCGTCGTAATAATTTTTACATTTTCAGTCTCTTTGTGTGTCGTCTCGCAACGAGTTGACGCGACGAGAGTGACGGAGGACTCGTCGGAAATGTTCCGCGAGCGACATGGGACTGTGTAATTAACTGTGTAATTAATCGGGAATTGAAATTCAACGGAATTCGTCAGCGATTTCACGCCGCGGCGGAACAATGGAGAGTTATTAATACATCCGCGTAACGCGCACGACACGGCAAAGGCATATTCGGCCCACGAATCTCGCGGTGGCGGCAGAGAACGGAACGGAACAAAGTATAATTAGCCGAATATGCGAGGTAAATGAATTTTGCATCGCCGTTTAGCGCGCGCTCGAAAGCGGAGAAAGCGAGTCGTGAATGTCGTGATTACTATACAGACAGACAGGATAGATGTAGATGAGTGTACGTGCGAGATTGTCGAATCCGATGAATAAATTCAGCATAAATTTCGACAAAAGGGCTCGGCCAAACCGAGCAAAAATTTTTGTTAGCCCTGCGTGCATCGCAAAGGATCGCGAAAGAGGAAAATTTTCCCGTTTAACGAGATATAACGCTCGAGGAGAGGAGAACATTTAATAAATAGCTCTTCTCTCGTATTAAATTTTCTGTCCGCTTCGGTGTGCGTTTAGGCTCTTTGAAGTAACAGACGGATGTTACTGTTCTCTCTCTTAACGCACGCTCATATAATTACATTCCCCGCAAATGCGACCCCGCCCGGCGCATTTGGCACCGGAGGACGGGCCACAATACTTGGTGAAATTAATGTTCTTCTAACGGGCGACGGGCGCTGAGTCCTGAGAGAAAGAAATAAGTCGGCGGGTCGGACAAATCGCGTCCGCGGCGCGCACTCGCCTTACCGTCTTTCCTGTTATGCATATCTGAATATTTATCTTTCCGGAGTAGCCGGCGCGCGCGCGCGCATTCATCGAGCATGGAAAAGAGATGAATTCATGCACTTCGCCCGAGATAATTGCACTTCGGCCGAGGTTCGCAGCTCATTTGCACTGCCGGAAGAAATGCGCCTTTTTTTTCGACGTTGAAAGACAGTACGTTATTTGTATCAGTTTCCGCTCCACCGTCCGCCATTTCCGCCCACCGAAAGCCTCGGCAACAAGCTGTCCAGTCTCCTAAAACCATCACGCTGTCGCCGAATTTAATGGAAAAAGCGAGCAGGATAATACCATACGTACTAAAGTTGAAGTTAAATTTTCTCATTACACACATACACACACACACACATGACGCGCAAGTATTAAATAAATCTTTTCTAATATTTGATTAAGTAGAATAAATATATGGTATTTTCTTTACATTTTCAATATTATTCAAATATTTACGAAGTAAAACTTTGCACAAGTTTTACATCGCAAACGCAAAATATATTAAAAATATATAAATCCAAGCTAATATAGAAAGTTAAAGTTTATTGCAACTTGAAATTAAAAGATTTTTAATAAATTGAAAAAAATTATGCAATTTTAGATTATGTTACACAATTCAAGATTTCGACAGATTAGATAAATAAATAAGTTTACGTTCGCAGCACGAAGATGCGTTCGTAAAAATTAGATTTGCCCGCGATACCGCAAATATGCTTCTGAAGGCGATCTTATTCCCGATGAGATTGCTAGACGGATTCACGAGGAGAAGGGATTTTCTTTTTGTCTCGTCTTCTAGTTTCCAACGGATTTCAAAAATTGGATCGCATAGTGCTTCTCTTTGTTCTTAATAGAATGAAAGAAAGTATTTCCACGTTGTCGATCAAATAGAATAATAGAATCATGTTTTCTGCATGTTAATAATAATTTATAATAAAATACATGAAATCTTATAAAATCATTTGAAACTGTATTTTCAAATATGTTGTAATAAATCCAATTAGACATGCTATTAGTTTACGCTATAATAAAAAGTGCAATTATAATATCTCATTAAAGTGATTGTATTATAGATAATGCAAATTGAAAGTATTTTTTTATTTATGCTTCAAATAATTTAATTGTAGAGCAAATATAATAAGTCTTTGAATACGATTCTTTTTAATATACACGTTGCTGAATAAAGCATTTGGTCGACAACGACAGGAACTACTTCAACTCGCGCTTAATGCCGTATTCTGATTGTCCAAAGACGGTACATTACGCTTTGCATTCCGGATGTTGCAACTTAATGATGACAGCTTCCGTAAGAATCTTAATAATGACAATATTTCTCCTTGAAGCTGCTTTAAAATACTGGTGAATATTATATTTCTCTCGTTGCTATTGTATTATGGAAAAAATGTTATATAAAACTATTCACCCGTATCTATATTAGTAAAGTTCAACAAATTGCTTCGTTATTTTTGCCAATAACGGGCGCATATTAACGCTTTGAATAATAAAAAGAATTATCTGCGCTACTAAATATAAAAGCAAATTTGTTAAAATATAATTAAACTGTAGGTAAATGCGCGTATATGTAAGAAAGAGTTAATAACTTTTATTTAAGAAATTCTTTAAGCAAGAGAACTATATATCATCTTTGCATTCTAATTGTAAGCTGTATAATGATCATTTTCAAAGATTAAAACTAATTGTAACACACACACAATAATATAAATCATAAATCTTGTTTCATATGCAAAAAATTAAAAAAAAATTCTAATGTATAAAGTTTTTGGATTGCAATATTTGGAGTTTTAATTTATTACAAAGTATAAACCACCTCCTCTCTAATTGTATTCTCCCGATATCTTGCTGATTTCTGTTTTAGGATATTCTCCGTTTGCACGAGTTAAGAAGATACAGTTTCAAATCCTAGGAAATCTGTCATAAAATTTTAAGAATATCTTAGAAATAAGAATTACATTTTGTCGAATATCTGCCACTTCTTGCCAATTATTATCTCACCGCTCGATCGCGGTGTAATCGAATGACGGTTTCGCGGCGGGCCATCAAATCAGGTGAATCGACCCTTCTGAATCTCTGAAGCTGCCAATTTCTGATTCGTCGGGGGATCGTTGCAAACGGCGAGATAACCGCGGAAGGGTAATGCGGTGTTGAAATTGGTTGCACCGAGAGGCGGTCGGCCGCGGCCGCTCCGCGGAAAATTACGGTGGTAACGGCACCCAGGCGGTTGCCGCTGAAACAACCGGAAAAGATCCCCGGCTGTCGAAACACCGCGAAATTTCCACTGTTCGGTCCCCGCCGCCGCTCGAAAACCCCTGTAATCTTTCGCGCACGGAGCGCCGCGTAATTAACGCGCGTGGCTCGATCGACCGAAAAATTTCCGGGGTTGTGTCAGAGGTACTGTGGCACGATTGCGATTCAGGACGCGTAGGGAGCACCGCCATTGCGAGCATCGACCGGGCCCCTTTTGGTTACATTATTCACACGTGTATTTCTTGCCTCTTTTTCGCTTTAAAAAACGAGGGTATTGATGATAAGACGTGTCGAGAAAATAAGATTTCTCCTAAAAGGATATATTCCCAGCTTTTATATGTATAATATAAATAACTGTTATATACTACGCGCATGTGGACATAGATCTTTAAAATGTATGACACTTCAGCTTTCTATGTATACCTAATTTTTGATTTGAGAAAATCCTAAACAAGATCGTAAAATTTTTGTTGCTTTATATAGTTTATATATTAATGTGCTTTCACCGAAAGTTTAAAAATATTCGCAAGGCTTATCTAACAATAAGTGTGAAATGTAAAAGAATAGAAATGCATACAAATGCGTGTCGAAGTAAAATATGATGAGCTATATAAATCGGGTTTTAACGAAGCTTCGCAGCACATTAACAAGAACTTGTGAGATAAAATTCGAAAAACTTCTTCTCTCGCGACCTTATTTCTTTTATCTTCTTAACGGTGCTCTTTCTTTTTACTTTTCTAACGGAATTAGATTTTTAATTCTGTGAGAAATACCGTAAAGGAGAAAACGGAATGCTTTGTCCGTGAACAGGAACGGAGAACCGAGAGAAACTTTACGATTCCAGCAATTTCTCTCGCCCGCGCACTCCGAGGAAACGTAAGCCCCCCTCGCATTTTTTACATGCATTTCCGGAGGGAGAAACGGCCTAATTCTTCACGGCACGCGTTATTATCCTTTCTCGAAAGGATACCGAGCGCCCTCGTAAAAGATGCACGATCGCACGACGGTAAAAGCGAGGAATAAACGTGGCTTGCGGTAACAAAGGGTTTAAAGGAATCTCGTCTCGAAGGAAATCATCCCGCGCGTTGTCGCGACTGTCGGATCCGTATTTGAATGTACGCCCCTACATATTTCATGATTCACCGAACGAAGATACCTTTGCGTCGACGATGAATAGGACATGGCCTCAAGAATGTCGGAAATTACGCGCGGGGAATATAATAGAACGTATCTATCTATGCACCGGTATAGAAGAATAAAAAACTTTTCCGTATTTTTACTGAAGAAATAGTAATATAGCAGATATTGATTAACATAAGCAGCAAATGATAACAAAATTATATAGAAATCTTATATATATATAACGTAGGCGTTGTTTATCTCGCGGCATGTCCTCACAAGAAAAATTTCTCTCGAGAAAGAAACCCAAGGAAGATGATTCACTTTCATGTAATCGCTGATGAATTGCGGTAAACTGGGACGACGTGGGATAAGTGAGATGGCGCGATGTTTAAGTAGAACTCGGGAATATCCCTGCAACTGCGCGAAAGTTACGACCGCATGGCCAAAACGGCAACTAGACACTTAAGCAACTCGGCGTAGCGCCTGAAACTGGGTTACATGACTTACATCCGTCATAGGAGTTTGCGCTAACGTTTACGAGCACGCTTGCAGCGGCAGCGACTGACAGACAGTAGTGCAGTCCTTAAACGTATCAGTCCGCCGGCATGCTGAGTCGCTCATACCCGGTGAACCCCCCCATTCCTTCGGCGACACCGTCTACTCAAACGTAATCGTGGACAGTGTTCGCAATGACGCGATCAAACATTGTGCGACGATGCGGCGAAATACGTTACGCGTTTGATCGCGGCATCGCGACGCACACTTCTCGCAAATATTGGCCGAACGTGCGCGCCGCATTCGCGCGGCCCTTCCGATGCCCGCGAGCAAATAATGCGCGCTTTATATGAAAATCAATTAATTTGAAAAAATAAATAAACTCGATTGCAGGCAGAGGAGGAGAGGGGTTGTACGCTCGCACGCGCGAAACTTTTGCAATTCGCGAGGGAATGACGATATTTGGTCCAGCTCAGCTCGCGGCTCGTTCAGATTTTTTCTCGCCGTATCTCATGGCATTTCGTTGGAATTGCTAGCTCGCCGGAATTTGGTCTGTACGTTCCGCTCGAGGAAGTGTTTTTTCAGCGTAAAATATTGACAGCTTTATTTTGTCTAAATTATCAATTCGGTCGGGCACGAGAGACAGCAAGCGATACCAGAGTTAAAAGATGACTTATTGAGACTTCAATAATGGAATAACACACTTTCTCCGGTGCCTTTTGTAATAATATCCATTGCCAAGTTTTCAAGTAATTAGTAAAATAATAATTGCGTTGGAAACAATATTATTTATCATAATCGACGTTCTCGGAGAGAACTGCTGTAACCGTAATATTTCGCGATGTCATGTAATAAATCATTTCGTCGATTATATTTTGTTTCGCGCCGAATGTAATACGAAGTGGGATTTTATTTCCCATTCGATGATCGATTTGCGCGCCGCCCCGGCGCGGTCGCGCGATTTATCGCCGACAATAATTACACCGCGGAATTACGGCGTGTATTACGCCTGAGTGCGGTAAACAAAACGAGACGCGGGCGTCGAAAATGCATTCGGGTTCATCTGCAGAAAATTCGTGCGCTAGTGCGTGATAAGAGAAACGTGAATTAAATGCGCGATACGACAATCGCGGCTTAAGCGGGGCTTGGCACAATTACTTTAGATAATTGTGTATCTCGGTGGCGCAACGAGTCGTTTAGATACCGGGATCGTCGCTGGACGAAGGGAGAATGATAAATTCGTGATAATGCTCGTGCACACGCGAATTAAGGCTTGTGACAGTGCAAAGAACGAGTTACATGAAGTTACGATATAGGATACTTTATACTCTCGAGAATACTGCTTTTAAGCATTTTTAACAATTACTGAGATATTAAAAAATTAAAATTTAGTTTTCATAATATAATAAATTTAGATTTCAATTTTAATTTCAATTTTTTATTTAATTTTATTTGGCAAACCAAAATCTGAGTACTTACATGCGAAAAATTAGAATTACTGTAATAATAAAGATAATTATACAAAATTTAAATAGTAACGTAAAATTAAAATCAATAATTTTGCTTCCATTCTGTATGTTCCATTTCACTCGAAAATCTGTTCATTATTGAGTTTGAAAATGATTGGCTAACACTGATTTTGAGCTTGATCGGAAACCAACTCTGTTAATTCCATGCTTTTAATTTTGGGGGAAACCGCGTGACTCCGCAACATGTTACATCAATGTTGTCGTTAATTTAATTTTATGTTACAGGCGGCGTGTAAAGCGGTTTTAAACGATCAATTGGTTACACTGGTAACAGGATGCTTTAGTTGCAACAATTCATCGCGCGGAACTGTTTTCGAAACATCACAAGCTCTTCAAACTGGACTCGTGTTCTTTATTTTTCGCGCTAAAAACGAGATTCTTGCGAGAGAATTCCGACGCTTTGTACGAATCGACGGCTACATCGGGTTCCTTTTACCGCGTTTACACACGCGCGGGGGATCTTTATCTATGATTAATGGAAACTGCTGAAATAAATATCGGAAAAGCAATCAGGTTACCCCTATTCCCTCCGCCCCTTCATCCTGAAAATGGAATAAATAGGAGACGATTTCCCCTCGCCGAATCGTTCGAACGGGATATATCAGTTCCCGGTCGAATTATGGTTTTGGTACTGAGTACGTTCGAGAGCATTGCGGAGCCTACTTGAGAGAGTGTGAGAGAGGGAGGGATGGGAGGGTGAGGAAGAACGGACGGTAATAGACTATGCTAATGACCAACTAGACGAGCGCTTCTCCGATTCATCTCCAGCCGCGAACGCGATCGCGGTTTGGCAGTTTGCCGCTCTGTGCAAGTGCACTTGACCCGATTCAAGAACCGCGATCGTCGCGGCGCCGATACGAAAAAAAAGGGGGTCCGACAGGAAATCGATCGGCGCGGGACCTTCTTCGTCTCACGCCGATAGCTCGGCTTTTAATGGATTCGCCCGAATGAAGAGAATATTGACAGGAATTAGCCTCTCCACTTCGCCGTCACGGTGAATGCTTGATATTGCGGAATTAACCCGTTAGCTTGGAGCCGTTCGCTTTTCGGAGAGGAGAGACCCGAGATTGAATCTCAGAGACATCCGTCGTAGCGGAAAATAATAATTGAAGTTGTCGCAAAACAATAATGATTTAATTGAATTGCCGTTAATTGAAACACGAGATCTTACAAACATTGAAACTGCAGTCTTAATTTTGAATCCAGACAAAGTGAGGAGAAGTTCTAATTATATTATTTCTTAACGTAATATTAATAAAAAATATATATGCATATAAATCTAATATATCTTATTTTCTAAATATAATCTAAATATAATATTTTATATAGTTACTATAATCAATGTAATTAATCAATGTAATTTTGTTACTGTAATTAATGTAGTCCATCTTTTTAGTGTTACAATATCTAACGTGTTTAAAGTTAGGGAGAAGAATTTCTTTATAATTAGCTAAAATCCTTCTGGGTTAAATAAACTTTTTACTACACTAAATCATAAATCTTCATCTTGAGGCTTCTGGAGTTAATAGACTCTGAAATTTCATCTTGCTGAAGAATTAATAGAAAATAGTGCTGCGCGGAATATTATATGAGAGAATTTAATTCTGCAGTATTGACAAGTCGGGGAGGAGTAAATATTTACGATGCAAGTACCTGGATGAATTATTTTGATGTAAACTCAACCAAATGAATTAAATGTGACAAATTAGTTACGTCATGTACGCGTAGAGAGAATTGATGAAAAGAAAATATTGTATGCATTGCACACAAAATATAATATACATTTGTGTTAATTTCATGAAAATTCAGAGAAATTGATTATTCATAATACATATATTTACATGAGTTATGAGACTCTTATATATTATACATATATAAATATTTATATGTATATATAATTGATAAACACTCTATCAATTTTGAATGAAACTTTGTGCACTTGCACGACGTAATTTAACAGTTTCAACATTTATCACTTTGAATTCAGGTTTGCATCGTTAGATTTTTGCATCGCTTTAATATAATTTAGAATGATAATCCTATCTCTCAAACTTCTAGTTGCATTCGAAACCACCCCGTGAATTTTCGCTGTTATTCGTTACGACGAAGCTAAATCGCAGAAACGAAAGTACGAAACCAAGGGTATTACTTTAGATTTCCAGTAATATACATTCGCGGGGAAGTGAGATGAACGTTATACACAATAACGCGCGTAGCGTTGTAAGATCCCATTAAAGATCGTCTATTTTCCCCATTTATCCATTGTAACGATATCTCATTTGTTTCATGACGGGCCGCATCCTCATGTCGCCTCTATATCGTGGTTAGCACGGGTAAAACATAATTCGATCTATCGCAATGTCCCAGTTACGGCGCATATGATATCCAGCGTCTCGCTTTTCCGCAGCAATTTTCTCTTTATTTCTGACTGATGATGTTCACAAGGGAACTAGGACACAATAGAAATAGGAACGTCGATATCATTCGCCTGTTTCGTTGCAGATTTTTTTTCACGATGTTCCAGGCATAAACTCTTCAGTCCATATTTTTCTCAATAAATGTAAAATAGATTGGTTGCATTGATATTTCAATTTTTAACATTAATCCCGATTATACATATAAAGGTAAGTTAAAAACTTATCTAATGTCACGTCAAGTTTTATTAGTTATTTGAATTTGGATTTTTTTAAATCTTTCAATTGCTCTTTTTACCCTAAAAATTATTTACGGTAAAATTTTAAAGCAATTTCCACGTTTCTCAATTTGGATTTCGATCTTAATTAAAAATTATATGCGAAACCGCGCAACGAGAATAATGAAATTCGAGTACGTTGCATTAACAAGTATATAATGTTATAATAAAGCAAATTTTCATTTATTTTTCATCTTCATGTATGATAAAATGGTGCGGTATGTCTGCTATTCGTGCGTAAATTAAAATGCGCCAGCGCAACGCGATTACGTTGTGCATTTCATTAAAATTAAAAAACGCAATCTCTTGTTCTGTCACGTACACCTTCGTATATTTTAATATGATTGTATATAAATCATTATCTTATTGGCATGCGACACTGTAGTATTGCGTAGTATTGTGAAACAAAAAGTGTTATAAATTTTGGTGTTAGAACGTCGTGGAATAGCGTTTGCCATCAGAAAAAATAAAATATTGAACTCAAAAATATCTATTTGAATCTGTGGCAAAAATCGCGAAGTGCACGTTTTCCGCGTTTCTTATAAAGAGAGATATTTATATTATATTGGCGAGTGCGTTTCGAGAATGGATGTATCCGCGGTAAAAGGTGGGCACGGTATCGATTATTTCGTTGGCCGACACTCACGTTCGCTACCACAATTTAGATCGGCTCAGCATTTTTACAAGTGCTACAAGTGAAAAGTCCATAAATTGCCGACGACCGATCTCGCCGCGGTCTCCCCGCGCCCGCCGCGATTTTATATAAACGTAACCCGTTCGCCCGTATTTATGAGACCACATTTATGCCGCCGCACTTGGTATTTCCGCGGGTTAATTCGGTCATAAATATACGTAGACGCCTCTACAGCGATAATCGGTATCCTTTACGCGCGTATATGTGTTTGTTGGGTATGTTGCACATGTGTTCCGTGCACATGTGCACGGGATATTCCAATGCCAATGAATGTGAATAGCAAACTGAAATTGCGTTCCACCGATATAAAACGTATATAGAATAAACGTAAAAATGTTATTTTCTCAGAGTTAGGCTCCGTATTTTTCTGTAATCTCTATAATTACGCTTTTATAGCAAATTTTTCAAGAGAAATAAAACAGAGAGCGGCAAAAATATATTTAAAAAAATATATATAATACAAAGACACGCGGATTCTTTATATAAAAATTTAAATTAAAAAAAGAGGAAAAATAATCTCGATAAATTTAAATTAAATATTGTCGGAAATCCAAATATTATTCTCTAAAAATTATCCAGAAGAAAATAATTTATGGTTAAAAATGTTGAGAGAATATCATTTAAAAAAATAAAAAATACTGCAATATTTCTAATGCCCTCTTTATGTATCCAAAGTTACTTAGATACACAATTAAAAAGAATAGATGTTAAATATAATCGTAAGAATTGCCGAACCCTCCAAGCTGCGCGTGTAATGCTCGTACAATAGTGCGTTACCGAGCTTACACAGCAAACATAAATGGTAAGCGTGGGATTACGATATGCAGGTCTGTATTTACGCTGATATTAACACTAGCGCCCATTCATCCCAATAAGCGCCGTTAATGCACTTTGAGACTTGCGAAAATCTGTGCTGTATAATGGATGGATACGTCGACTTGCACGTTATAACGTTTGTACGTCAAATAACCCGGTGATTTAATCGTGAATTTGCATTCGCCTGCTTAATAGATGTTTTGCAATTGTTGATTTATGATAATAGAAACGAGCGCCAGTAATATAATTCGCATAAGTAATCTAATTCCTTGAGTAAGCGTCGAATTCATTTAGGAACAGTATCCCATGAGATTTCACCGGAGTAACTGGACGTCTCGAAATTATTACATATTTTATAAATAAATTATATACAAGAATGTTATCATATAAATGAAATTCTGATTACAATAAAATTCAAATGAATAATTAATTAACTAAAAATTCTCGATATTACAATTAAACCGAGTAACAAGGAAAAGTGGGCTTTGAGAGTCAAACGCGGTTAGTTGTGCGTGAGTTAATGTTATGTAATATTTAATTAAAAATTTAATATAAATTATAAGTCGTTCGTTTCAGCTTTACTTTGAGCCATCTTCGGTGATAGATAAATTAAATAACCCCAAGCTCTCCGATGCTCAAGGATTATTACACGATCTCGAGCTGTAAATTATCTTTTTTAATTTTATTCAAATTGCATATATATTTCTTTATCATTCTAAGATTCTAAGTCATTTTATTTCATTTTGTGAAGATATTTCAGCCGGTATATTCTCTCTCTCTCTCTCTCTCTCTCTCTCTCTCTCTCTCACTCTCTCTCTAAAGCGCTTTTGATTATTATATTAAAAGTCGAAGCAATAACATGAGATCGATAATTGCACAGCTCTCTAATCCGGCACTAATTTCAAGAACGATAATCTTCGTGAGGAATCTCGCGGTATTGGCGGGAGGATTTTCGTTTCATGGCAGTAAGATCGCGGAAATTAAGTCGCTCAGAGAATTATGCAAATTGCGGATCATCGGGAAGGCATGCCGATGTGATATTATCGTTTCACATTCGAACAAGCCGACTAGCGTTGGTCAATCCGTGATATTTGAAATTGAAATAGAACGTTCCGCCTTTAATCGATGAAACTGGAACGGCCCAACCTTTCTTGCTGCCGCTGGTCTGTTAATGTTGGATGATCGAAAATGAATCAATCCGCATTTGGGGGTTTATTGGCGTCTTTCAAATCTCTCCCTATGTCATCCATAGGGATCAGACAATAAAGGTATTTAAGAAATGTGACAAACGGTCTAAAAAATATGAAAGTCTGCTTTCATTCTTATTGCTAATAACGGTTAACCTTTTTTTCATTAGCATTCATATCTACGTTATTTTTTCTCTATATATGCGAAGTTATTTAAAGAATACGTACCCAAAGGGTACGTGCATATTTGCATATTTCTTTTGAGCCGCACCTTTCAAAAACACGTGTCGTATACTCTACTTTCTACTATACAAGCTACGATTTAACGTGGTACTCCATTTTGGTTCTGCATTATATTGCAAACAAGTGAAATCAGGCTGAACTTTATCTGTATTTGCTCTCGACTGTTGCCAGCAGTCGATGGTTAGCGACAAAACGGCGGAAGTATGCTCCTTACAGAGGTGCTCCCCAGTAATTACTGAAACATTACGTGCCAGCCGCAGTTGTTATATTGTTGGCTTTGTTCTGTGCAAACGGACGCAGTTGCGGTTTTGCACCTCCGGATATTTTTGTAATATTTAAACTATTCACACGATTTTGTAACATTTTTCGTATGGATATTTTATTTAACTACTGTACAATACAATTATTAAAAAGCACGTGGGAAAGTATTTGTTGGAAAATTGTGACACGGTAGATATTACATTCTGCCAAAATTTTGTAATATTTGAACTATTCGCACGATTTTGCAATATATTTCGTACGCAACATTTTTCATTTAAAACTGTTGCATAATTATTAAAAAGCGGGAAAGTGTTTGTTAAAGAATTGTGACGCGATAGATATTACATTCAGCTATCTCATGCTACAGCAGGAACTTCTCAGTGGTCTTCGTATTATTTTAGAACGCAAAGATTTTTCATTTCATGGATACGAGAGAGATTAAAAGCTTTTCGTTATAACGCACGATACTATAAATTATTTAATAATCATTTATCTTCTATTCCGGGAATCTGCACAAAAGTGAAATTTTATTCCTAGTGTTCTTCTACGGCTTTAATCCTCGACATCATTCACCTTCTTGCTACACGTACAAATATGACTTTCGAATGCACCGTATTCGATCAACAGAGGAATAATAACATCGATTTTATTCGCGTTTCGCGATACTATTTTGTGAAATTTCACGAGTGAGACATGTTTTATTACTCGATAACCGACTTTGGGTTCGAGACGTGTGTAAACGTCGACGGTGTTACGCGCAGGGTACGTGCGGCCGCTGTTGAAACGTTCCATAAATCAAGACGATCTTGACTCGCTGCAAGTATTCCATAAATCAAAAGGATCTTGGCTTGGCCGCGAGTAACAGCGAGCGCGGTGGCGGCACGTATTCTTGTTGCGTATCAGTGCTCGCGCTCTATTTTGTTTAGCGGCTATGTCTCGCGCCAGTAAAACTCTATGGGAAATCGATAACCCGTCCGAATTTTCTTCGGCACCGAAATAGCGTTAGACGGTTTTTGAACGAATGCTCGATCGATGATTATGTAGTTGTTGAGACAGATGGATGAACTTTTTTCAAGAAAATTAGTTATATATGTGTCTATAAAATATATCTTATTTTTTATTTGTGTTTATTTAATGTATTATGTATGTTGAAAATATCTTTGAGCACTGTTCCCTATTTGCAAATAAAATATTTAATCCTACAAATAGATCAAACAAGGCTATGAATGTAAGTGCTATAAGTAGCGAACAATACTTGTAAAAAAATTTTTTTTTAAATTACGATTGCACGCGCATTAATCATCGGAATATGACAATTGTGCAGTTTAAACGGCACTTTCGATTAACAGCACGCGATTATGTATCATTAGTGAATTGATATATTGATATCTCGCATCGCTTTCGGCTATTTAACATTTAATACTATTCCTGATTCAATATATTTTCTATTCGAAAATAGCAGACAGATGAGTAAATTGAGTGAAATACCTGCTTCAAGATGCAATGTTAAGGTCGCCGCCTCGATGTGCTCACGAGTCGGTATTTGTGGAAATTAGTTAATCGCACGGGTTAACAATAGCTTTTGGAATCTTACTTGTCGCGATTGTGTTTCGAGAAATAATACGCCGACACACAGAGCTACCTGCCCGCTCGAGTCACAGTGCGCGAATGATAGTGCGCGAAATAGTATGCAGAAAAAACATAAATACCAGTAACGGCCGTGTGATGTAGCACCGATTTGTTGTTTCCCTACGAAACACACAGTTTAACAAAACAGTAAAATAAATTCGGAACATTATATGTTCTTTGCGTTTCAAATTGATTGTGACAACTATTTGTGCACATTGAAATCAAATGATGATTACTTGAAGAATAAAATTTGCTTTGATCAAGAGAGTACCTATGTACATTAATTTATTATTATTTTCTGCATAATAATTTTTACGTTTCGAAAGGAATCGAATTATGCAATTTTAATAAATCGAGAATTTTTTCCTTGTGATTTTAATAAATCAAGAAAATAGAATTAAACCACCGCGAAAAATAAAGGGTCACATTCTGTTCCTTTAATTTATTAAAATCACGCAATTTTATTCTTCTCGAGATGTAGAAATTTGAAAGAGAAAAATGATAACAAATATTATATAATTTTCAAATTAAATTAATAAACGCCATGTAATTTTCACTTTACAAGAGATAGACAAATCTTAAAATTTAAATTTAGCATAATTTCATAATCTCTTTTGAATGAAGTAAGTAATCATTTTTATTTTCATATAAATAAGGATTAAATAAATTTTAACTATGTAACAATAAAAATTTGCTATTGCAATCAACTTTTGTCAATATCAGCTGACTATTATGGTGTACTTTATGTGTACTAAAAGACAAAATCAGATTCAGAAAAGTCAATAGATATCATTTCAAGTGTGAAAGTTAATAAAAGACGACAGATCAGTACACATGAAATTAAACACGCCGAGTAATTTCACTTATATCAAGCCTATCAAAAGAAATCTCTCTCTCTCTCTCTCTCGATTAAATTTTTCAGAAAAATCTTGATCTTGAAAATATCTTCGAGCATTGCTCCCTATTCGAAAACAAAACATTTAATCCTGGAAAGGGATAACATGAGGCCAATTATAGATATCTAATTCTGTAAAAAAATATTTGAAAACGGAAAAAAAGAAAAAATAGAATAATATATTATACTTAAATATTAATAGTTTTCTCTTTCTTTATTTCGTAATTGAACGTTTTATGTAAAGTTATATGTATGTATAATTATAGATGCTAATTTATTTTTATTTGATATAAACATTGATATACCTAAACATATACTGAATATATAAACATCCTTTTCCTTTGTACATAAAATACAAACACCATGAAAAAGTTTAGATAAAAACATCATATATTTAAAATATTACTACTTTATTTGTTATGGCTCTATTTTACTTCTTTTGCTCTCTTTTCAATATTTATCTAAGCAACGGACCAGAAAATTTAATACACAACATTAAAATTGTCCAAATAATGTAATTAATATATCTTATTTTCATAATATTCCAAATTTCCTGAAAATCTTATCTGTGTGTAGAACATCGTGCTTGGCAAAAAGTGTAAAAGATGATAATATTTTTACTAGATTTAGAGACGCGTAATATCTTTTTCGCGACAATCACTCTATCATCTTTCTTCACTTTTCACCGAGCTTACGCAAAAATAAGTAATTTTTATTATCCATAATCGCGACATTGCCCTGTGAATTTCAAGCGACTAATATATCTCTCGCAATTATTAGTTATTTTATTGTAACAAGATGTCAATGCGTTTTTGCATTTAATTAATGTCTCTTGGCCCTTCAAGAGCAAGCTTCTCGTCTCTATTATCATCCCCTTCTCGACGCGGCTCAATATCAAGGAAACGGAGGTTGGCGCTAGTTGCTTCGTCAAGCATCTCGATTTTCAACTGTTTCTTTACTTCAGTATCTATGATATGTTTGGCGGTAAGAGTCTTCACATCCTGTAAATAATATCTTGCTGTATCAGGCTGTAGCGTTTTATCGGCAACTTTGGTCGCAACAGCCGCATAGAACAGGTCTGGGTATAACCTATAATCTAGGCGATTTGCTCCTTCGAGCTTGTAAATTTTCAAATATGGGAAACGATCCCCATATTTTGTGCGTAACTCGTCTATAGCTCTTCTGAGATCCGCAGCTTGTTGTGCGATAGGCGGGAGGAAGATGGCTTCATTTTGTGACACGACGGCATCCATCCTTAGTACAAAACCCAGGCCAAAATACTGAACCTCTTTTTTTACTTGATCTATCGCAGTTCTCACAAGCATAGGAGATTCTTCCGGAAGATCTAGGGCGGCATCGAATAGGCTTCTGAGCAGTACAGCTCTTGGTTTGATCCAGTCCTGCCAAATCTCCAAACTTTCAACAAAGGACACGTATCGCTCCTGCGAAACAACATGCGATGATGTGAAGATGTTTTCTATTCCGATTGTGTTACAAACAGTTTGCCATGTATTGGTGAAGTATTCATGATTTGCATCGACGCCGGATCTGACCTTTTTGGCGAGAGTTATCAGTCCTGCCATGCCAAGAAAGACTAGGATCTGGTCAGAGAGGATGTTACTAGTAGCTATTTCTACTGCTTCTTGTAGCTCAGGTGTCATGTCCACCTGGCGCTCGGGTATCATTTTTGGTCGTGTACCTAGTGTCCAACAAATGGCCGTCATTATCATCTCTTCAGGGGTGAGATCATTGTTAGAACAGAATATAACGTGTGGAGGTTCAATGTATGAGACTGCCTCTGTTGTGGGCAAGCGGATCTCGCGCCGAATTGGCACATACTGCACAGAGATGTTGGAAGATTCCAGATGATCGGACACTTAAAAAAATGTAAAGACACGAAAAGTATAGAGACCTCCCTAATTAAACTATTAATCGATAAGGATTAATTGTTTGCTTTCGAGTATCGTGATAAACAATGCGTCAATATAATTTTCATTTTAGCTTCATATGTGCATGCGAGTACACAATAGGCTTAATCTAGGATTAAATATTGATTCTGGTCTCTTTTAGCCCATCAATTTTAAAATAATACATCTATTTAATACAAGTTTCATAGATCGCTTAAATTAAAATAAAAAAATTTAACTGACCGATACGGAATTAAAATATAAATCACATTGTGTGACATAATACATAAACGTATTTAAATTGCAATACGCGTACATAATTAAACATAATTATATTACTTCAACAAATAATATTATTTAATTCGTACGTGATAAATAAAATAATAAATAAATTACTTATTTCGTGATTGTCTCTGTTGTTGGGTCGCCCGATGATTGAAATAATTCCTCCTTCTCCTCCTCCTAGGCTCCTTTGTTGTAGCGAACAATACTTGCAAAAAAAATTTTTTTTAAATTGCGATTGCACGCGCATTAATCATCAGAATATGACAATCGCAGTTCGAACAGCACTTTCAATTAACAGCACGTGATTATTTATCATTAGTGAATTGATATATTGATATCTCGCACCGCTTTCGGTCATTTAAACCACTTAAATCGACAACTCGGATATATTATTACCTACACATCTTTTGAATTAAAAAAACCACAGACAGACGAATAAATTGAGTGAAATTGACCTGCCTCAAGATGCAATGTTATAAGGTTGCCACCTCGATATGCTCATGAATCGGTAATCATGGAAATTAATTAATCGCGCAAATTAATTAATGATAGCAATTGGAATCTTACTTATCGCGATTGCGTTTCGAGAAATAATACGATGATGCACAGAACTGGACCATCCACCCGAGTCACGGTACACGAATGATAGCTGATAGCGCGGTAATTTAATATCCACAACAGTAGGTACGCAGAAAAGAAATAGATAAATAATATCAACGATAAATAGCAACGGCCGTATGATGTAGCAGCGATTTATTGTTTCACTACAAAACACACAGTTTAACATACAGTAAAATAATTGTGGAACATTCTGTTCTTTGCGTTTCAAATTGATTGTCAATAGTGATAACTATCTTTGCGCATTGAAATCAAATGTTTACTTGAAGAATAAAATTTGCTTTGATCGAGAGAGTAAGTACCTATAATTTATTATTATTATTTTCTACAAAATTTATACGTTTCGAAAGGAATCGAATTATGCAATTTTAATAAATCAAAAAATTTTTTCTTTGTGATTTTAATAAATCAAGAAAGTAAAATTAAATTGCCGCAAAAAAATAAGGAACTCATTCTGTTCCCTTGATTTACTAAAATCACGCAATTTTACCCCCAGATTTCCTCTCCAGATGTAAAAATTTGAAAGAGAAAAATGATAACAAATATTATCTATACCTATAATTTTTACTTTCCTATTACAAGAGAGAGACGAATCTTAAATTTTTAATTTAGCATTAATTAAACATAATTTGATAATCTTTTTTGAATAAAGTAAGCAATCATCTTAATTTTCATATAAATAAGAATTAAATAAATTTTAACTACGCAACAATAAAAATTTGCTATTGCAATCAACTTGTCAATATCAGCTGATTATTACAGTGTATTGTACGTGATGTGTTCTAAAAAACAAAATCAGCTAAAGAGTAAAAATCAATAGATCACTTCAAGTGTGAAAGTTAATAGGAGACGATGGATCGGTACGCATGAAATTAAACACGCCGAGTAATTTCACTTAATACTAAGAAACATATCCTCGCGATTAAATTTTTCAGAAAAATCTTGATAAAGAAACATTGACTTCAAATTCACCGAAGTATCCGACATTAAAGTATTTTTTGGTAGCGACGAGTCTCATTGTAATCAGCTTACCTAGTTTGTGTTTATTTGATGTATGTGTTGAGTGTTGGTGAGAATATAATGTACACTCAACGTATGCGGACGCTCTTTATTACAAATCGCTTCACCGCCGTGCGCTTTTCTAGCCTTTTGACCGCTCTCGACAAGAAACTGACTGTGTCTGATCACGACAAGAGCTACTGATACAATGAATGTGTCCGCCACACACGCCACGATGCTATCGTGTATTACTACGCGCGGAAGACGGAAGTCGCGCCCAGGATGTAAGAATACATCCAGATTCCAGGTGTATATCATTGCGCGCCACAATGCGATCGTGTATTACTACGCGCGGAAGACGGAAGTCACGTCAATGATGTAAGAATACATAGTCATCAGCCCTGCCATGTCAAGGAAGACTAGGACCTGGTCAGAGTGAACCATATTAATGGTCCTGTCTATTGCTTTTTCTAGCTCAGGTGTCATGTGCATCTGGCGCACGGGTATCATCATCGGTCGTGAAAACATTTTTAATTACGATTGCACGCCCATTAATCATTGGAATATGATTATCGCACTTTGAACGGCACTTTCGATTAACTCTCTAATGGTAAGGTTGGGATCGGATATGACCTTTGGCTTTGTCTATTTTACAGTTTTTTGTATTACTGCAATTATTTAGTCAGTTAACAAACTTTATTGTATTCTTTTTCATATAAATTATAAATAAACAGAGAGAAAAAGACCATTAGAGGGTTAACAGTGCGCGATTATTTATCGTTAGTGAATTGATATATTGATATCTCGCATCGCTTTCGATCATTTAAACCACTTAAATCGACAATGTGGATATATTATTCCATATATTTTCAATTCGAAAACTCGATGAATAAATTGAGTGAAATACTTAGGTACTTCAAGATGCAATGTTAAGGTCGTTGCCTCGATGTGCTCACGAGTCGGTAATCGTGGAAATTAGTTAATAGCGCGGGTTAATAAAAGCTTTTGGAATTTTACTTGTCGCGATTGTGTTTCGAGAAATAATACGACGACATACAGAGCTACCTGTCCGCTCGAGTCACAGTGCGCGAATGATAGCGCTGACCTAGTAAGCGAAATAGTTAAACACACAGTTTAACACACAGTAAAATAAATTCGGAACATTATATGTTCTTTTCGTTTCAAATTAATTGTGACAACTATCTGTGCACATAGAAATCAAATAATGTTTACTTGAAGAATAAAATTTGCTTTGATCGAGAGAGTACTTATTGTAGGAATATGTCAGGATAGTTCGTGGTTCTTCAAATATAAGTACCTATACCTGTATATTTATTTCAGTTGTACATTTGGCTTACTTCGAGACCGGTGAGACAACGACTGACTCGCCGAATTTCACATATCGTGCTCCGACTCTCCTGTCTCGGAGGAGAGGGGTTATTCCCCTTTTGCTTTCTCGCTCGAGCCACTCGTCGAAGACGTGCGCGTTCGCTCTAATATTATTCTTCGGTATTTGTTTTCACATATCGACATTCTCGAGAACCCTCCTGTTATTTATATTAGTATTTCGACTACACTATGTACATTAATTTATTATTATTTTCTGCATAATAGTTTTTACGTTTCGAAAGGAATCGAATTATGCAATTTTAACAAATCGAGAATTTTTTCCTTGTGATTTTAATAAATCAAGAAAATATAATTAAACCACCGCGAAAAATGAAAGGACTCATTCTGTACCCTTGAATTATTAAAATCACGCAATTTCACTCTTCTCCAGATGCAGAAATTTGAAAGAGAAAAATGATAACAAATCTTTTACTATTATATAAAAGGGAAAAGTTTGTTTGTTCCATTGTTCGGGGTAATCTTAGAAACTATTAAACCAATTTAAAAAATTTCTATACTGGTAAATAGCTTACATTTTTCTGAGTAACATAGGCTATGTGCCAAACTATTGAACCAATTTTAAAAATTTGTACATTGGTGAATAGCTTACATTTTCTAAAAATTTTTACACTGGTGAATAGCTTACATTTTCCTGAGTAACATAGGCTATATGTGCCAAACTATTGAACCGATTTAAAAATTTTTTACACTGGTGAATAGCCATGGACCGATTTTCTTGCAAAAGGTGCCAAAATTTTTTGGGGTACCATGAGGTTCGATTTTTTGTTTTACCAATTTTCTTGAAACCGGTGCCAAAATTTTTCTAATTTTTCGAGGATTGCGACGATGGGTTCGATGGGTTTTTTAGGGTTTTAGGCCCGCGCTACGCGCGGGCCGAGAAGCTAGTATTATATAATTTTCACCTTTCAATTACAAGAGAGAGAGACGAATCTTAAAATTTAAATTTAGCATAATTTAAAAATCTTTTTTGAATAAAGTAAGCAATCATCTTAATTTTCATATTAAGGATTAAATAAATTTTAACCATGTAACAATAAAAATTTACTATTACAATCAACTTGTCAATATCAGCTGACTAATATAGTGTACGTGATGTGTTCTAAAAAACAAAATCAGCTGAAGAGTAAAAATCAATAGATCACTTCAAGTGTGAAAGTTAATAGGAGACGATGGATCGGTACGCATGAAATTAAACACGCCGAGTAATTTCACTTATATCAAGACTATCAAGAGAGATGAATGTCTCTCTCGCGATTAAAGCCCCAGACACAATACGAGGCGATAGCGATAGGCGATAGCAATAGCGACCAATAACCGACGAGTTGTGCTTTCGAACTCGTCGGTTATTGGTCGCTATTGCTATCGCTATCGCCTCGCATTGTGTCTGGGGCTTAAATTGTTCAGAAAAATCTTGATAAAGAAACATTGATTTCGAATTCACCAAAGTATCCGCCATTAAAGTATTTTTTGGTAGCGACGCGTAATCAGCTTACCTATAGGAGTTCTTTTATTTGTGTTTATTTGATGTATGCATGTTGAAAATATCTTCGAGCATTGCTCCGTGTTCGAAAATGAAACATTTAATTCTGGAAAGAGATAAAACGACGCTAATTGTAGATATCTAATTCTATAAAAAAATATTTGAAAACGGAAAAAAGAAAAAAATAGAATAATCTATTTAAATATTAATAGTTTTCTCTTCTTTATTTCTTAATTAAGCATTTTATATAAAATTATATATGTATAATTATAGATGCTAATTTATTTTTATTTGACTTAAAGAAGTTTAGATGTAAACATCATATATTAAAAATATTACTACTTTATTTGTTGATTCTATTTTACTTCTATCGTTTGTTATCGTTGATAATATACTTTACGCTCTCTTTTCAATATTTATCTAAGCAACGGACCAGAAAATTCAATACACTTTACATTAAAATTGTTCAAATAATGTTATTAATATATCATATCTTCATGGAAGACACATTCCAAATTTTCTGAAAATCTTATCTATGTGTGCTTGGCAAAAAGTGTAAAAGATGATAATATTTTTACTAGATTTGGAGACGCGTAATATCCCTTTCGCGACAATCACTCTATCATCGTTCTTCACTTTTCACCGAGCTTACGGAAAAATATGTAATTTTTATTATTCATACTTGCAAGATTGACCTATAAATTTCAAGCGACTAATATATCTCTCGTAATTATTAGATATTTTATCGTATAATGTGTCAATGCGTTACTGCATTTAATTAATGTCTCTTGGCCCTTCAAAAGCAAGCTTCTCGTCTTCATCATCGTTATCCTCATCATCTACATCATCTTCATCATCACTCTCTTCTCGACGCCGCGCCGACAGGGCCCTTCAAAAGCAATAAGCTTCTCGTCTTCATCTGCGTCATCTTCTTCCTCTTCTTCATCTTCATCTTCATCTTCATCTTCATCATCGTATCATCATCCTCTTCTTGACGCCGACAGGGGGGACGCGGCTCAATACTAAGGGAACGGAAGTTGGCGATAGTTACCTCGTCAAGCACCTCGGTTTTCAGCTGTTTCTTTACTTCAGTATTTATGATATGTTTGGCGGTAAGAGTCTTCACATTCTGTAAATAAGCTCTTACTGTAATATCCAACTCTTCAGGCTGTAGCGTTTTATCGGCAACTTTGGTTGCAACAGCGGCATAAAACAGGTCTGGGTATAACGTACAATCTAGGCGATTTGCTCCTTCGAGCTGGTAAATTTTCAAATATGGGAAACGATCCCCGTATTTTGTGCGTAACTCGTCTATAGCACTTCTGAGATCCGCAGCTTGTTGTGCGATAGGCGGGAGGAAGATGGCTTCATTTTGTGACACGATAACATCCATCTCTAGTACAAACTCCAGGCCAAAATAATGAATCTCTTTTTTTACTTGATCTATCGCAGTTCTCACAAGCATAGGAGATTCTTCCGGAAGATCTAAGGCGGCAATAAGGAGGTTTCTGAAAGGAGGCTTCTGAAGAGTGCGGGCTCTCGGTTCAATCGAGTTCTGCCAAATCTCCAATTTTTTAACAAAAATCATGTATCGCTCCTGCGAGACAACACGCGATTCGAAGATGTTTTCTATTCCGACTGTGGAACAAACAGTTTGCCATCTTTTGATGAGGTACTCATGATTTACATTGTGGCCGGAGCTCCTTTTGGCGAGAATAATCAGTCCTGCCATGCCAAGAAAGACCAAGGTCTGGTTAGAGATCTCACCAGTAATCAGTTTTACTTCTATTTGTAGCTCAGTCATTTGCACCTTGCGCACGGGCACTATTCTTGGTCGTCTTCCTACTGTCACACAAATAGCCGTCATTATCATCTCTTCAGGAGTGAGATTATTGTCAGAACAGAGTGTAACGTGTGGAGGTTCAATGTATGAGACTGCCTCTGTTGTGGGTAAGCGGATCTCCGGCTGAATTGGCACACATTCCATGGTGATGTTAGAAGATTCCAGATGATCGGACACTTAAAAAAATATAAAGACACGAAAAGTATAGAGACCTCCCTAATTAAACTATTAATCAATAAGGATTAATTGTTTGCTTTCCAGTATCGTAATAAACAATGCGTCAATATAATAAATTTTATTTTAGCTTTATATAGGTATGCATGCGAGTGCAAAATAGGCTATTACGCTTAATCTAGGATTAAATATTGATACCGGTCTCTCTTTTAGCCCATCAATTTTAAAATAATACGTCTATTTAATACAAGTTTCACAGATCCTTTAAATTAAGATAAAAAAATTTGACACCGATGTGGAGTTCAAATATAATGTAGAAGTACTTAATATCGTATACTTGATTTTAAACCCTTGTAGAAAAGAGAGGAATTAGTATTTTTATATCAAATATGTTGCATTTTCTTCGAAATTTATTTAAAAAATAATTCTATATAAAACTGCGATATTAATATACTAATAAGATGTGTCATAGTTATTTATAGTAAAAAAACCAGAAAAAGGAAAAATCACGCTTCTGGAAAAATGGCACCCAATATCGTACATGTAAAAAAAAATTTTGAAATAAGCAGATAAAATCGTTTTGTGTTGGAAAAAATTTTTTGCAATGCCTGTCGCGAAAGTACGACTTTCGATTGCTGTTTAACGTGCGGAAGCCGGAAAGTGGCGTATGTCTCAACGATTCAATGTATGCCTTACTTTATCGCACTAGTGCGAGAAAAGCACCTTTATGACTTACTTTACCGCACTAGTGCGAGAAAAGCACCTTTACGACATACTTTACTGCACTAGTGTGTAAAAAACCTCTTTTTTTTCACGGTTAATAGTTTTTATGTTACGATTTTCGACTGACATAACAAACTTGAACGTAACGAAATTTACGCGAGACAAAACGTCAATTCATTACAACTGTCATCATTCAAGAAGGATAAAATGCATAAAGAAAACGAGTGTCCAAGACCGTTAACGCCGGTGGAACTCGCAGAAGCAGCTGGATCTGCTACAGAGAATTTATTACCGAAGAAATCAAGAGATAAATATATGAATATTTATGAAAAATTTATGGAATGGAAAGCATCTAAAAATACAACCTTATTTTCGGTAATAATACATCTTATTTTGGCGATGAATAAATATAACGCTGAGTACCTACTATTTCTTATTTGAATTTAATTTTAATTTATTTTTTAATCTCAAATCGAACTTTCGCGACAGGCATTACAAAAAATATTGTATGTGGCATGTGCAGAAGACAACGAATTACGTCGCGCGTAAAGTTGCCGCATTCGCCTCATCTTATGGTGCATTCACACTCGTACTCGTGTAAATGCACCATAAGCCTTCGGCTCATGCGGCAACTTCACGCGCGACATAACTCGTTGTTTTTTACACTTGCCACACAAAATACTATTATTTTACAAAATATGGAAGTAAACATAAAAAATTACAGTGGTTATTTATTAATGTTGTTACTTATTACCCTCGAAAGTTAATTATTTCTTGCGCGAAAATTTACGTAAAAATTTCTTCAACAATCTCACATTCTACGTGGGCCCAACGATGAAAAACGATGCATTGCACCCATTCTTCACCATATGTATCATTTTTATATTCCCCGTATAATATGCATACGGCATATATCGTCCTCATCACAATCAGAATCAGTCGGTTTTGAAGTACCCCATGACATAAAATCATCCATCGAGACTTGTATAACGTTCAAATAAATAAACTAACCGTTATCCTTCATTGTTTATATTGCTTTGATGACTATACTTATATATGTATAATACATACATTGTCCACTTACCTTAGCTTTACTTATATGTATAGATTTCTTGTAACACTTTGCAAATGTTGACGAGGTTATATTCGAAACAGACGCTTCTCGTCCTACACGTGCTTGATAAATAACGCCGAAAGTACAATACCCTTCGACATATAGCATGGACTGCGCAATGCTCATACCACGTGAAAATCGGTCCGCTTATAGAAAAGGATAGAGCGCATATATGCCTATACGGCTAATATAGCCCATGCTCGGCATCTATCTCTTTCTATTCGACACCGTTTATATTGGTTGAAAAGAGTCAGAGATTGGCCGCATTAGAAATCCTTTAACAGAGATCAGACAAACCGTTACGATCTCTGATTGGCTCTCCGTCGCTTGGGGTAAAACCGGAAGTGAGAGAGAAAGATATACCTATATAGCGAACCAATAGCTACCAAGAAGTGGCCGCATATTGGCTGAAGAATTATTTTTGAAAAGTTCATTCTTTATTTATAATTTTCTTTTACTCCTCAAACTAAAGAAAGAGGTCTTTTCCAAACAACTTCCAAATTAGTGTATCTCTGTAAATATTCAGAATAGGACCTATGTTTATATATGACACTTTTTGCTCCAAATGTCTTAAAAAATGAGCTCCGTAAGTGGCGGTAAATCCTCACCAAACACCCTTAGCAAAGTTATGTTCCAGTATCACTTATTTGGCTTCTTTTTTAATTAACATTCAATTTCAATCCCTTTACCAAAAAAAATTTATTCATAAATTCTGACAGAAATCTCATAAACTATGAAATTTTTCTGATTAAAATGGTCCTAACAGCAAACTTTATTGATAAATTATTTACTTATTAGAGTTCTTAAATGTAAGAGAAACTACTAATCTTAAAATCATCAATGTATAGAGGACAATAAAGATAAAATTATCTTTAAAAAAAAACCTGGAAAAATATGATAAGGAAAAAACACGAAAAAAAAAAAACATTTTCCCCAAATATTGGGCAGAAAAAAACCTATTTTTAAGAAAAAATGGAAAAAAAAGTTTTTTTCCTCGATTTTATTTTTCCGGAAAATTAAGAATACTAAGACAGCATTTTTCTAATTTTTCCGTACTTTTCGGAAAAAAACGAAAAAACCGGGTTTTTTCCTCGTTTTCATTTTTCCGGAAAATTAAGAACACTACTTCGAACTATTTGTAACGTCAAGTGGACCGCAACCAAAGACTTTGCAGATAAGGTTTATCATCTGCTTGTCGAATTATGTTTTTATTAGTGGTCCATTTTTTGGAGGCTATATTCTGTAGCATAAATATACATATTCTTAAATAAATTGAAGCAGTACCGTAATTATTTCTTTTTATTCTTAAATTATATATTTTTAAAACACAATTAGAGCTCTAGAAAAGTAGATATTTTCGTCCGCCATTTTCTGTCCAACCCAGCCCAATGGCATGTGAATTTCGTATATGTCAATACGCCTTTCGGTCTCGCGATTGGACTAGGTTGGACAGAAAATGACGGACGAGAATTTTCACTTCTATAGAGCCTCAACAAAATCTTTAATGAAAACCAGTCACTTTAACCGCAAACATGGCAAACGACTTAAGTAAGATTAAGCTGTTCATAAGCCGGTATTTATAAGGCTGCGTTACGATATTTAATGCCAGTACTGACAATCTATAGTTTACGTCATATACATTATAAATTTTCAGTACTAGCAGTGAATATCGGAACGCAGCCATAGTCGAATCTTATTTCAAGATCGTCTTAAGCAAGTCTTAAGATGCTAATACAGCGTTGTGATTAGCTTATAACTTAAGATTGTACTTTAAGACGGTCTTAAATATAAGAACTGACTATGAATACCAGCCCTAGAGTATTATACGTTTTATACATTTTTTACGTATCTTACCGTAAAATACCGTAAAATGTAAAGAACCATAGAAATCGCTCGGATGACCCAACTCTGCATCTGGGGGTCAATCATGAATCTTTTCCCCTAGGGCGGAAACGTGAAAAGTGAAAAGTCTCTATTGGTGTTGAATAGAAAGAGATAGTCATATGAAACTTTGTTAATAACATGCAATTATAGGGAAGCAAAATGGCGTTATAACCACGTGATTAGGCAGCCAATCAGGCTATGCCCCTCAATGTCGCATTTCTGATTATCTAGAACTCTATTTGTCTATTTTCAACCAATATAAACGGTGTTGAATAGAAAGAGACAGATTGGCCGAGCATGCGCTATATTAACCGTATATGCGCTTTATTCTTTCCTATGAAGCGGACCGATTTTCACGTGGTATGAGCATTGCGCAGTTCATGCTATAACCTATAGTATACCGATGGGAGAGACATATTGTACTTCCGGCGTTATTTATCAAGCACGTGCAGGACGAGAAGGTCTGTTTCGAACATAACCTCGTCAACATCTGCAAAGTGTTACAAGAAATCTATACATATAAATAAAGCTAAGGTAAGTGGACAATGTATGTATTATACATATAAGTATAGTCATTAAAGCAATATAAACAATGAAGTATATGGATGCAATGCATCGTTTGTCATCGTTGGGCCCACGTAGAATGTGGGATTGTTGAAGAAATTTTCACGTAAATTTTCGCGCAAGAATAATTAACTTTCGAGGGTAATAAGTAACAACATTAATAAATAACCACTGTAATTTTTTATATTTACTTCCATATATCGTAAAATAATAGTATTTTGTGTTGGCAAGTGTGGAAAACAACGAGTAATATCGCGCGTGAAGTGCCGCATGAGCCGAAGGCTTATTCAGCATTCACACGAGTACGAGTGTGAATGCGCATAAGCTGAGGCGAATACGGCAACTTTACGCGCGACGTAATTCGTTGTCTTCCGCACATGCCACATACAATATTTTTTGTAATGCATGTCGCGAAAGTTCGATTTGAGATTAAAAAATGAATTAAAATTAAATTCAAATAAGAAATAGTGTTTAGCGTTATATTTATTCAGCGCCAACATAAATGTATTATACCGAAAATAAGGTTGTATTTTAGATGCTTTCCATTCCATAAATTTTTTATATTCATATATTTATTTCTCGATTTCTTCGGAAATAAATTCTCTGTGGCAGATCCAGTTGATTCTACGAGTTCCACCGGCGTAAACGGTCTTGGACACTCGTTTTCTTTATCCATTTTATCCTTCTTGAATGATGACGGTTGTAATGAATTGACGTTTTGTCTCGGTGTGAATTTCGTTACGTTCAAGTTTGTTATGTCAGTCGAAAATCGTAACATAGAAACTATTAACCGTGAAAAAAAAAAAAGTTTTTTACACACTAGTGCAGTAAAGTATGTCATAAAGGTGCTTTTCTCGCACTAGTGCGGTAAAATAAGTCATAAAGGTGCTTTCTCGCACTAGTGCTATAAAGTAAAGCCCGTATCAGACTACCGACTGCAAAGGCCGACCCGACTGCCAACTACGACTGCCGACTCTAGCAGACCAATCAAAATGAGGTGCCGACTGACTGAATCGCCCAACTCGCGTTTAGATTGGAGTCTATTTTTCGAGTCAGTCGGTCGAGGCAGTCAGTCGGTCCTTGCAGTCGGTAGTCTGATACGGGCTTAAGGCATACATTGAATCGTTGAGACATAAGCCACTTTTTTCCGCACGTTAAACAGCAATCGAAAGTCGTACTTTTGCGACAGGCATTGCAAAAAAATTTTCCAAACACGCTACGATTGTATCTGCTTATTTAAAAATTTTCTTTTACATATACGATATGAGGTGCCATAGTTCCAGAACCGTGATTTTTTCCGTTTTCTTGTTTTTTACTATATATATTTATATATATAACTATACACATCTTATTAGAATATAAATACCGCAGTTTTATATATTAATTTCTTAAATAAATTTCAAAGAAGATGCAACATATTTGATATAAAACTAATTCCTCTCTTTTCTACAAGGGTTTAAAATCAGTAATCGATATTAAGTCTTCTACATTTATTTGAACTCCGTATCGGTGTCAAATTTTTTTTATCTTAATTAAAGGGATCTGGGAAACTTGTAGTAAATAGACGGATTTTTTAAAATTGATGGGCTAAAAGAGAGACCGGTATCACTATTTAATCTAGATTAAGCGTAATAAGCCTATTGTGCACTCGCAGTGCATAACTATATAAAGCTAAAATAAAATTTTATATATTGACGCATTGTTTATAGTACGATACTGGGAAAGCAAACAATTATAATCCTTATTGATTAATAGTTTAATTAGGGAGGTATCTATATTTTTCGTGTCTTTATATTTTTTTAAGTTGTCCGATCATCTGGAATCTTCTCACATCACCATGGAAATAGTGTGCATATTCAGCCGGAGATCCGCTTACCACACCCCAACAGAGGCAGGTCTCATACAATTGGAACATCCACACGTTTACCACCTTGTTCTAACAATATCTCACTCCCTGAATAGATGATAATGACGGCCCATTTTGTGGGACACTAGGAAAGCGACCAACGACGGTTGCCCGGGCGCCCCCCCTGTGCAACATAACACCTGAGCTACAATTAGAAGTAGATGTGGCTACTGATACGATCCACTCTGGACCAGATCTTGGTCTTTCTTGGCATGGCAGGACTGATTATCTCGCAAAAAAGGTCAGATCCCGCGGCATCAATGCTAATCATGACGACCCCTCAATCAAAAGATGGCAAGTTGTTTGTTCCACAGTCGGAATAGAAAACATCTTCGAATCGGGTGTTGTTTCGCAGGAGCGATTCATGTCTTTTGTTAAAAAATTGGAGATTTGGGCAGGACTGGATTAAACCGAGACCTGCACTCTTAAGAAGCCTCCTTATTTCCGCCTTAGATCTTCCGGAAGAATTTCCTATGATTGTGAGAACTGCGATAGATCAAGTAAAAGAAGAGGTTCAGTATTTTGGCCTGGGTTTTTTACTAAGGATGGATGCCGTCGTGTCACAAAATAAAGCCATCCTCCTCCCGTCTATCGCACAACAAGCTGCGGATCTCAGAAGAGCTGTAAACGAGTTACGCACAAAATATGTAGATTGTTTCCCATATTTGAAAAATTTACCAGCTCGAAGGAGCAAATCGCCTAGATTATAGGTTATACCCGGACCTGTTCTATGCGGCTGTTGCGACCAAAGTTGTCAATAAAACGCTACAGCCTTATCAGGCCGATGCAGCAAGATATTATTTACAGAATGTGAAGACACTTACCCGCCAAACATATCATAAATACTGAAGTAAAAAAACCGAGGTGCTTGACGAGGTAACTATCGCCAACTTCTGTTCCCTTAGTATTGAGCCGCGAACCCCCCTGTCGGCGTCCAAGAAGAGGATGATGATACGATGATGAAGATGAAGCTGAAGCTGAAGATGAGATGAAAATGAAGATGAAGAAGATGAAGAAGATGAGGCAGATGAAGATAAGAAGCTTATTGCTTTTGAAGGGCCCTGTCGGCGCGGCGCGGCATCGAGAAGAGGGTGATGATGAAGATGAAAATGATGTAGAAGATGAAGGAGATGATAATGTTGAAGACGAGAAGCTTGCTTTTGAAGGGCCAAGAGACATTAATTAAATGCAGTAACGCATTGACACATTATACGATAAAATATCTAATAATTACGAGAGATATATTAGTAGCTTGAAATTTATAGGGCAATCTTGCGAATAATAAAAATTACATATTTTTCCTTAAGCTCGGTGAAAAGTGAAGAACGATGATAGAGTGATTGTCGCGAAAGAGATATTACTCGTCTCCAAATCTAGTAAAAATATTATCATCTTTTACACTTTTTGCCAAGCACGATTTTCTACACATACATAAGATTTTCAGAAAATTTGGAATACCATGAAGATATGATATATTAATAACATTATTTGGACAATTTTAATATCAAGTGTATTGAATTTTCTGGTCCGTTGCTTAGATAAATATTGAAAAGAGAGAGAAAGGAGTAAAATAGAGCCATAACAAATAAAGTAGTAATATTTTTAATATATGATGTTTTTATCTAAACTTCTTCATGGTGTTTTTTATTTCTTTATTTCATGGAAGATGGGAAAAGGATGTTTATATATTCTGTATACCATATGTTTATATCAATGTTTATATCAAATAAAAATAAATTAGCATCTATAATTATACATACATAAGTATGTAACTTTACATAAAACGCTTAATTAAGAAATAAAGAAAGAGAAAACTATTAATATTTAAATATAACATATTATTCCATTTTTTTTTCCGTTTTCAATATTTTTTTATAGAATTAGATATCTATAATTGGCCTCGTTTTATCTCTTTCCAGGATTAAAAGTTTTACTTTCGACTAGAGAGCAATGCTCGAAGATATTTTCAACATGCATACTTCAAATAAACACAAATAAAAGAACTCCTAGGTAAGCTAATTAGTGATTACTCGTTGCTATCAAAAAAGACTTCAACGGCGGATACTTTGGTGAATTCGAAGTCAATAATTCTTTATTAAGATTTTTCTGAAAATTTAATTGCGGAGAGAGATGATCTCTCTTGAT